>OX377622.1:114815102-116063598 GCA_947397865.1 Polietes domitor
CTAGAACACTTTAATTTTGTAACCTCCTGATTAGTACAACATTGTGAAAACCTATGTCATTTCAATTTTAACACCTTGGACAATATCGCCTAAATGAAAGGAAATTCGGGAAAACTCCTAATGATGTCCCGACAACCGAAGTGTTGAAAATTTAATTAGCTAAGCCTGTTGACAGCTAAATCTGCCAAATGCTGTTGCCAAATATTCCATCATGCAATGAATGGCCTTGATTGCCATAGTTTAGGTCTTAAAAGACTGCTGGACAATTTCCGAAATTAAACTCAACAATTGGCCACTTTTTGAACTGTCATCGAGTCATCAAAGCAATTTACAACTCATTCATGCAAAAAATGTGAACATTCAAATTTCCGAATTTTGAACATTGTGCACATTCCGGTACGCTTGAGCAGCAATTTCAATTTTTGCACATTCCCAACATGCATGTCACCCAAGCGGCAACATGTCACTTTTGCCCTGTGTAAAGTGACAGCTTGTTGACAGTTGACAGCTACTTATGTACGTTTGTTAGCTAGTTATGGAGACACATACCTACTGGGCTGGCGAGCATTCCAACATTCAAAGGTATGGCCTGACAAACAACCACCTTTGGTGGTCATATCATTGTGTCTTAATTGCAAAATCATTTGGTGTTCACACATGTAAATTGATAGTTTTTTGAGTTCCAAATGGTTTATTTTGGCGGTTTCTTGCTATTTTCAAATTTGACTTATTTTTTCCTGATGGAGGGGGGATATATGAAGAATTTTTGGATTTTTGTCCTCTTAAGGATTAAAGTCCTTAACGGCTGTTGTTTGTTTGTTTGGTTTCCTTTGTGGGGTTTCATTTGAAGCACCGGAAAAAGACGTTACTTTTGGTGGTTTGGTCTCTATGAAATAACCTTAATTGGATCATTTTGGTGTGTTCGAATGACATCAAGTCCGGCCGTTGTCAGTCAAAAAGTGTTGTCATTCTATTGCTGCCATTCTTTCTAGCTGCTAGACAAACGGTTAATTTGAGTTGAAGGATTTTTTCACTATTTGGCGCCAATTGCATTCATATGGCCTCATGGGAAAGGGACATGTTTTGTATGTCTACGAATGTCTGACAAAACTTTCCCAAGAAGGGGTAACAAAATTAACACCAGTCAAGGCAGCACATATTATGTGAATTTTTAATACACTTTTTATTCTCAGCATTACCCAGTGGTGTAGGACAAAGTTAATATCTACAAGTAGAGAAGCTAAACAGAAAGAAAAGCCTTTATCGAAACAAAGCATATTCGGAGCAAGCGCATACTTTTGATATTTTTGTTGTAGGCACGGTGGAAGTGGATAACTGCAGTACATGTCTGTCTTCAGCGTATTTTCCATGACGGTATCCCTCAACATATGTAACACTATTCTACAGACATTTAGTTCTTAAATTTATTTTTGTAGAATAAATTAAAGTAGAGTAAATAATAATAAACAAGTAAAAACGGCGTTATATACCCTCCACCATGGATTGCATTCCACAGAGGTTGTCGGTTTTCGTAGAAGTGCTGTAATATTACACGAAAATATAATTTTTTTTATTTAGCCAAACCAAAACAAATACAAATATTGAAAAAATAATTTTATAAATAAATATAATATTTTAATTATTTCAAACTATTATTTATTTCAAATCAAAAAACAAATATTCTTATATTTATATTTTCAAAAAGCTTTAATACCATAAATATTGGTAGATAGTGGGTGCTGCAGTTGATTGTATTTCCATTCTATTCCAAAAATACAAATTTTGAAAATCCATTATCAGACGTACATCGTGCAATATAACCTAACTTCATGATTCAACCAATTTTTGCCGTAAAGAAAAAAAATTACGAATTTGGAAAAAAACTTTTTATTTTGCGTGTCTATGTAGTCAGAGGAATGTATACACCGAATTCCATGATTCCAGCTGCGCCCATTTGGTTGGTACCAGGCCCGTGCGCAGGATTTTCCCCTGGGGGGGTTTTCATCTACACTCATAAAAAATTTAACCCTATAAAGAGTTAAAATTAACTAAAATTTAGGAAACCAAGTACATTTTTACTAAATATAAGTAGAATTTTGTTGAAATTTTCCTAAATATAAGTAAATTTTTCCTAAAACCATGTAATTTTTTTTACTAAATTTAAGCAAAATTTTCCTAAAAGTAAGTAAATTTTTACTAAATCTTAGTAAAATTTTGCTGAAAATTTCCTAAAACTAAGTAAATGTTTACTCAAATCAAGTAAATATTTACTCAAACTGATTTTTTCCTAAAAACGAGTTAATTTTTACTGAAACTGAGGAACATTTTATAAAATAAAAGGAAAAAGGTGAAATTAAAATATTTTCAATTTAACTAAAAAAAATCAAAGAAATAGTTTTGCTTCAGAGTATGCAAAACTGATACAAAAAATGACAACATGAAATATTTCTCAAAAGTTTCATGAAGCCTCTGTCATAAGGAGTTGAGCTATTACTCTATGATTGTTGCGAAGGCAAGATAGGCGCCTTTGCAGTGGTTGTTTAGATTAATACTTGAAGCATTTAATAAATAAGTTTCTGCAAACGAACGAGAATTGCTTCTTAAATTAATATTCAAGAATTTTTTAAACAATTTCAAATGTTTTTTATAAGTTCATTTATACTTCAATGTATGAAGAACTCGTCATAAAATTCAGTAAACATTTTAACTTCATTTTAGGAAAAAACACATTTTTAAGTTAAAATTTCCTAAATGGATTTTTCCATACATAAAATTTCAGATTTTTTTCTCACTTAAAACCTTGGAAATATAAGTTTGAATTTACTCAATTCTAAGAATTTTTTAGTAGATCCAAAGAAATGTTTTTAATTAAATCTACTACCCTTTTTCTAGTAAATGAACTATTTACTATGGCTTTGAAAGAAGGAAACTTTACTCATACTTAGTTAATTTTCCAACTTTTTAGGAAATTTTTACTGGATCGTTTGGAAACCACTCATATTTTATTGCCAGGATCTTCGAGAAATATTTTGATACATTCGTCCGACAGACATCGTCGGCAAAATTGCATTTCAGTAATCCATCTATCAGTACACTCAAAGGAATATGTCAGTAAAAGGAAGCAGAAAGTCTACTGAAAAAGCAGATTTTCTGCTGTTAAAAAAAGACAGCAGATTTGTATCTGCTGAGATGGTAACCAGCAGTTTGCTGTTTTTAGCATTATATATGATACGCATATTGTCCCAAGCTAATAAAAAAGGAAATTCGATCTAAACTCGCTTATGAACTCTTATCTATTTTTATATTTTAATTAACAACAGCCAATTTTAGCAGACTGCAAACTCTTTAGCAGTGCGAATGGTGATGTGAAGATTACTGAAAACAGCTGTTATGCCAAAAAACAGATGTAATAGTTGCTTGAAATTACATACATACATATCGAGGGCTTATATTTATAATACTCATTCATAATTCTGAAACTTTTCATACACAAATATTCCCCATGAAGTCAGCAATCACATGCCAAAGAAATATTTCGGTATTCTCAATATGATAAAAAGTTATGCGGGTTTTTCTAAAGATACTTTTCACAATTTTTGACTTTACAGCCACTATTTATCCTATTTTAGCCTGAAACTTGGGAACCAAAATGCTATTAACGCGAAAAGATGGAATTTGATAGAACGATATGCCCTAAATCTAGAAAAATGTTTTAAACAAAATCGTTGTAGCGAATTATAACCTTCGGTTTTATGCTGCTCCATTGTTGAACTATTTTATTTCTATTATTTTTATGTTCATAGCCACTTATGCAGTCACAAACTAACGTGCGAGGGGATAGCCAAATCAGAAAATTAAAAAAATGGCTTTAGAAAAAAATCTTTTCCAAATTTATATGACAGATGACATCCAAATCTGAGAATAGTTTGGCATCAAAAACTCATTTTCGACAAAATGGTTCATAGCCACTTTTGAATATAAGCCCTCGATATATATTTGGAAGAAATATTGCACAAAAAACGATCAAATTCCTCGGCGATAAACCCATCAGTCCCGCATTTTTTCTATGATAAATGCAGAAAATTGGATATGCTTTTTGACAAAGAATGGGTCTAAATAGGATGTCTAAAGAGTTTTGGGATTTTTTATTTATATAGGACATGAGTAACAGGATGTTTACTCAAAATCTTTATACGCATATTCCGATTAAATAAAAAATATTTGTAAATGTTTCTTCATTTTTATAATCTTAAATATATATAAATTCGAATAACAAATACAGTTTTTTTGTATTCGATGAAATGCAAGAAGAAACAACTAGAAATTTTAATTCCAAAAAACCAAATAATTGGTATTTTATAGTTTCGTTTTCCTACGTAGATCCAAGTTTCTGAATTTGTTGTTTCTCTTTTGAATAATACTCGTTACATATGTACAAAAAAATACTAACTCTGAAAAATATTTGACATAAGTGAGAAATATAACAAAAATTTTAGTAAGTTAAAACCCATTTATTATTGTTTCACAACTTTAAAGTAGATTCTAAAATGGAGGCATACACGCAGAGAAAAAATGGATTTCGTAGAAACGAAATTTTAGACACGTGAACATCGTTTTTGAATTTATTTTGTGGGAAAAATTAGTTTGTTTGCTGTAAACTTGTCTTCAGTTGTTGCAAATGAACAAAGAGAAATAAGTTTATGTATATCAAACAGTTTTCTTCGTTTGTCAAAATTGATTTGTATTATAATTGCAAACTCCCAAAACATTGGAAGTAACAGAAACCGTTGTTGTTGCATCTGTGATGAAAATAGGACACATCGGTTCAGATTTAGATACAGCTCCATAAAAATGTCCAATCGCAAATGTTACATCTCAGCGCTCTACAAGCATCAAGCAAATTATTTGCTTTTATTAAGAATATTTTAGATTTCATTATGATATCATAGTGATTCTTAACTACACTTTTTTAAAAGTTACTAAACGATTTTGTTATTAAATTTCCAAACTTATATTGCAGTAGACAATTAAAAGTTCATAAGATATAGCTCTAGTCGAATGTCAATTAAATGTCAATAAAAATGAAAATTTTCCGAACAATTTGGTGTCCATTAGCGAAATTAGCATTAGACAATCTTGAAATTGACACAATTCGTTTAGTTTGTTTGTATTTTTCATAGCCTCTGTCCGAAATTCAAGAAAGTGTCCACGATTTTTTATGTAATTTTCGGCTTTTTCATGATTTTACTGCAAAATTACCATTTCAGACGAGTTATTTTGAAAAGACCTTAAAAATTCTATATTTTATTGCTTCAGAATGTCTAGAAGGTTTTAAAAAGTATATGTTCGAAACCTCTCTGGGGGGGTTTGAACCCCCAAAACCCCCCCGCCCCCTGCGCACGGCCCTGGTTGGTACCTTTTTACCCCCTTGACTTTTCTACGCAATTAGAATTTCATCATTCTAGCTGTAGTCGTTTAGTTGGTACTATTTTTGTCCCTCTGTTCCATTGTATCGAATTTCGAAAAATCTGTTTATTTTAAGTGTCTACGCAATCAGAGGAATGTATACACCGAATTTCATTATTCTAGGTGTAGCCGTTTGGTTGGTACCATTTTTATCCCTCCGTACCCATTGTATCCCTTGAAAGTACGAATTTGGAAACAAACCTTTTATTTTCATGTCTACGTAGTCAAAGGAATGTTTACTCCGAATTTCATTACTCTAGCTGCGGTCATTTGGTTGGTACTATTTTTATCCCCTTTTTCTATTTTGACCCCAAAAAGTACGAATTTTGAAAAATCAGTTTATTTTCCGTGTCTACATAGTCAGAGGAATGTATACTCCGAATTTCATGACTCTAGCTGCGGTCATTTGATTGGTACTATTTTTATCCCCTTTTTTTCATTTTAATCCCAAAAAGTACGAATTTTGGAAAATCGGTGTATTCTACTTGTCTATGCAGTCAGAGGAATGTACACACCGAATTTCGTGTTTCTAGCTGTTGTCGTTTAATATGTACCATTTTTATCCCTTTTTTGTCCCATTTCACCGCCTACAAATAAGAATCACTTTATGGTGAACGTTTTTGCTATAAGGGGAATGCTCATACCAAATATCAAACAAATATAAACAGACATATTCAACAAAACTGCTTAAGTACGCTAAAATATTAGGGATTATTATGGGTATTTTTAGTCCTTGTAAGGGAAAATTTTTTCCCTTTGGGCCGATTTCGCCCCGTTTCAATCCCAACCGATCTACGGCTATATAACGCATTTATGGAAAATTTGAACGTTCTAGCTCCTTTCGTTTAGATGCTAGCTTGCTTTCAACAGACGGACGGACATCGCATCTTCTTAGAATTTTATGACGATCAAGAATATATGTACTTTATAGGGTCTCAGGTCGATATTTCAAGGTGTTACAAACGGAATGACAAAGTTAGTATACCCCCATCCTGAAGGTGAAGGGTGCACAAATCAATAAAAAACTATGAAATGCAGTTCTTCATTCGAAGAACTTTTGTCATAGAAATTCATTATTTTTCATAATATGATTTATGAAAATGTTCATAGATTTTATGAAGAAACTTCATTAATTTTATGAAAGAGTTTCATAAATGGTAATAGTTCATGCACTGAAGTTTCGTTGACTAACCAATCAGTATGTATTTGTATATGTATTTCACCTTAATCAGGGTTCATACTTATGTCAGAGTTAACAGAGTAGAAATGAGAATTGCTAGCATTAAACGAATAAAGTCGATACACTAAAAGTGTAGTTGTAAATTATGAAACATTTCATAAAAACTATGAAATCCTTCATTGTATTTATGAAGACATTTCATAACACAACTATTTTATTGGTTATGACATATTTCATAATATTTAAGAATTGTTACATTAATACTATGAAATATTTCTTTGATCTTATGAAACTTAGTTTCACTAACTTTACAATTTTGGTTTATGAAAAATGAAATGTTTGTGAAAAAATTGTATGAAACATTTCATGCTATTTATGAATTTTTCATACATATTAAGAAAAAAATCACTAAATTTATGAAAAACCTTTTATGAAATCGCTTCATAAATAGTATGAAGGAAAATTCTTTCAGTGTCTAGACTAGGGCATATCACTTTGGAATAGCAAAAAAAAATGAAACCACGTTTCACCTAAAACAAATAGTTAGCGGCAAAGGAAGCTGTTATAATGTATACCATAATTGATAAAAAAGGAATAAACGTGTATCGGCGTTTGAAGAGTTTATTTTGAGATCCTTTTGTGATCCTTACATTTTAATTGCAGAATCAGCAATATTACTTAAAACACTACGAGGAACATTTTTGTGGAATATTTTAAACCTCTAGCTCCTTTATATAGGGGTCTGTTTGGTCCTTTATTGGAAAAGTGTAAAAAAGCAACACTAAAACAGCGGTTTGATGTTCTACAAAAATATTTGCCATAAAATTCTACTATAAGAAAATATCAAAACTCTAAACTCAAGTTAAATAAAATATCGACCTGGGATTAGTATATATTCTTGATAGTCATAAAATGCTAAGACGATCTGGCCATATCCGTCCTGTTGAAAGCACGCTAGGACGTCCGCAAGGAGCTAGGACGTCCAAATATTCCATAAATGCGTCTTATAGTCGTAGATCGGTTGGGATTGAAAATGGGCGAAATCCGCTCAAAGGGAAAAAAATTTCCCTCACATGGACTACAAATATCCATAATAACCACTAATATTTAGGAGTATTTAAGCATATTTTTTCAATATGTCTGCTTGTACTTACCTGATATTGGGTATGCGCATTCCCCCTAAAACAAAAACGTTATTTATTCGTAGGGGGTGAAATGGGGCAAAAGGGATAATAATGGTACCTAACAAACGTAATATAAAAGTATTTTTTTCCAAATTCGTACTTGGTACCAACTAAACGGCTACAGGTACAATGATGAAATTCAGTGGGTACATCCCTTTTTTGCATAGACACGTAAAATAAAGGGATTTTTCGAAATTCGTACTTTTTGGGGTTAAAGGGGATATAAATAGTACCAACCAAATGATGTCATGCAATTCGAAGCATACATTCCTCTGACTGAGTAGACACGAAAAATAAAAGGTTTTTTCCAAATTCGTACTTTCAAGGGATACAATGGGTACAGAGGGATAAAAATAGTGCCAACTAAACGGCAACAGCTAGAATAATGAAATTCGGTGCGTACATCCCTCTTATTGCGTAGACACGTAAAATTAAGAGATATTAGAAAATCGTACTGTTAAAGTGGTAAAATAGGAAAAAGAGGATACAAATGGTACCAACCAAATGGCCGCAGCTAGAATCATGGAATTCGGTGTATATATTCCTCTAACTGTATAGACACGCGAAAAAAAAGATTTTTACTATTACGACAAAAATTGGTTGAATCATGAAGTTATGTACGTGAGATAATGAATTTTCAAAATTTGTACTTTTGGAATTAAAATAGAATGGAATACAACCAACTGTAGCACCCACTATCTACCAATATTTATGGTATTTAAGCTCTTTTGAAATTATTCTTATATTTAGAATATTTATTTTTGGAACTGACTTGAAGTATTATTTCGATATATATAGTGTAAACGTATTGATAGCCTCGCCTTATAAGCGTGGCTTTATTTGTTTTGGTTTGGCTATATCAAAAAAAATTAACATTTTCCTGTAATGTTACTGCACTTCTACAAAAATCCGTAACCTCTGTGGAATGCAATCCACATATTAAGTTCTTGTTTTTAATTAATATTTTCCTCAAACTTAGTTTAAATTCAGAGCTGTGCGAAACTTATTCGTCCCTTATGGCCCCTTACACTCAACTGGCCCAACTTATGTTTTAAATTAAAACCAAAACAATGCGGAAGGAGTTACATTTTGATGTCTGATAATGGTTTGATAATCACCATGAACGTATAAAATATGTCTGCTTTTGGCACGTCACACAGTGCCGGACAAAAAATTGAAAATTTAATTCGATCTTCATTCGATACTCCAACTAAGACAATGATTTTTTCATAGAACTAGTTTTTTGTGGTCCAGACAGTGGGCGATTTTGTAATCTCGTTCGTGAGTAGGTCAGGGAAAATATTTTTCAAAAATATATTTTTAGACGGAATTGAACGTTCTTATAATTTCCGAATAGCTGAGGAATAGTACGAATTTTGTTTTTTTTTGTACATCTTAAAAAAATTATTTTAAATTAATTTTAAAAATTATTTTTTTTTAAATTCCCAATTTTTGATGGCCAAGAAAAAATATAAAATTTGGTGAAATTTTTATTTTTAATAATTTAGTTGGAACTTTAGTCTCTTCGTAAGAAACAAAATATTCTCTGATACTTTATACACTCCACGAGAGTATTATGTCTTTGTGCATTTGTATGTAACAACCAAAAGGAAGAGTGATAGACCCATTGTTAATTATACCGATCGGCTTAAAATCACTTTCTGAGTCGATTTAGCAATGTCCGTCTGTCAATCTATTGTTGTAAACACGATACAGGTCGCAATTGTAGCCAGAACTAAACGAAACTTTGCACAAGTTTTTCGGGACAAGGACGAACGCAATTTAATTTGAAGAAAATCGGTTCAGATTTAGATATAGCCCCCATACGAATTTCACTACCGATTTGACTCTTTTTACTCTAGATACCACATATTTCAAAAGATTTTCTTCCAAATTGGCAAAACATCTTATAGTTCAACTAGAAACACCATTGCTAAAAATGTGTTAGATCGGTTCAGATTTATATATAGCTCCCATACAAATTCAGTTCCCGATTTGAATTTTTCCGCTCTAGAATCCACATATTTTAAAAGATTTTCTTCAAAATTCGCAAAACACCTGGAAACACCTGTGGTAAAAATGTGTTAGATCAGTTCAGATTTATATATAGCTCCCATACAAATTTCGCTCCCGATTTGACTTTTTCCGCTCTAGAAACCACATATTGTATCAGATTGTCTTCAGATTTGGTAAAACATCTTATATTCCCACTAGAAACTCCCATGGTGAATATCGGTCAGATCGGTTCAGATTTATATATAGCTCCCATACAAATTTCGCTCCCGATTTGACTTTTTCCGCTCTAGAAACCACATATTGTATCAGATTGTCTTCTGATTTGGCAAAACATCTTATATTTAAACTAAGAACATCTATGGTGAAAATAGGTCAAATCGGTTCAGATTTAGATATAGCCCCCATACAAATGTCGTTCCCGATTTGACATTTTCCTCTGTAGAAACCACATATTGTACTCGATTTTCTTTAAATTTGGCACAACATCTTATAATCTTACTAGAAACACCTATGCAGAAATTGGGTAAGATCGGTTCATATTTAGATATAGCCCCCATATAAATGTCGCTCCCGATTTGACTTTTTCCGCTTTAAATGCCACATATTCTAATCGATTTTCTTTAAATTTGGCACAACATCTTATAATCTATCTAGAAACACCTGTGGCTAAAGCGGGCTAGATCGGTTCAGATTTAGATATAGGCCCCATACAAATGTCGCTCCCGATTTGAATTTTACGCTCTAAAAAGCATATATTGTACCCGATTTTCTTTAAATTTGGGACAACATCTTATAATCCAACTAGAAACACTATGCAGAAATTGGGTAAGATCGGTTCGGATTTAGATATAGCCCCCATACAAATATCGCTCCCGATTTGACCTTTGCCGCTTTAAAAGCCACATATTGTGCTCGATTTCTTTAAATTTCGCACAACATCTTATAATCTAACTAAACAAAACTATGGTGAAAGTGGGTAAGATCGGTTCAGATTTAAATATAGCCCAAATTCAAATGTTGCTCCCATAAGTTTAACCGATTTTGGCCAAACTATACATTTTATATTTCACCTATTTCGTTCCAGGTTTCAATATATCCTCATACAAATGTCCTTTCCGATATAAAATTTTTTGTCAAACACATACATTTACAGGATACAAAAAACCTTCCCGTTTTCTCTTTTTCACCGAATTGAATTGTATTCGGATTGAAAGTGGAGTGTATCATAGAGTCGGCCCCGCCCGACTTTAGCCTTTCCTTACTGGTTTATTTTATTTTCGACGTGTGTTTTGTTCAATATTTTCCATTTGGATTTATTGTACTATTGAAAAAGTCACAAATTTTATGACTTTAATGGCCCAATAACATAATAGATCCTAATTACAAACTGACTCAGGTCTTGGCATGCATCGCAAATCATCGCACGATCACCTTGCACTCCATTAACGAGAATCAATTAAAATGGAAACATCTGCCTGACATCGCAGCACTCCCCAACGGAATCAAGTCAAAGTGGACAAATACAACGAACGTATCAAACGCACACACCTAACAATGAATCCACGTGCAATAGAGGGGATGACCTTCCATTAGAGGAATCCGCTTAAAACCCACTAAACATCGAAGGTAATGTGACACAACATGACCCAACTTCAAGAAACCAGAGAGAGGGACAAACAGAGATGGAGAGACAATTTGCAACAGATGTTTGGGGGATTAGAATTGTTGTAGCGCATTCGCTTCCGCCAACAAAAAGGACCTTATTCCTCAGGAGGATCACTCAGTGCACTCATGACGTCTAGGAAAAGGTCATTTTCGGGATTAAATAAATAATTAATAAAAACGGTACTTCATTTTCCCTAAATACGGCTGAAAATCTGAAAGATACAACCTTAAATGGTGACCCTATTCAAAAGAGAATTTTTAAAGAATAAGAAAAAAACTTGATTTTCTTTTCATTCATCACAAAGGATTCAATAAACTGTAAAATAGCAAAACACAAATGCCTTGGAACACAAATACAATATTGTATCATTATTGCTTAATATCTTGGAAATATAAAAAATAAGATTTTAATCCTTAAGGACAGTAGTTTTCTTAAAAAAAACAATAACAAAAAACCGAACAGACCGGAAGTTACCTTGCCCTCCACCATAGCATATTTGCACCATCATGATGCATCATTTGTTGCATGCATCCTCATACAACCACTTTGCACCACTCGCTTGTATGATCTTATGCAGGATATCTCCTTGTTTTGTTTGTGTTTTATAGCCCTCCAACACACAATCCCTGCACATGGTCCATTCAGCGTCCATCCTTGCATTGGGTGCAGTGTCTAGTGTGTTTGTTTATTGTTTGGCTGTCAATTTTGATTCCGTTTCCTCTTCCTTTCAATGGCTTAAAACCATTTTCTAGTAAAAAAACGTATCGAATGTTTATTTCGCCTGAATTGATTTCCTCAAGGAGTCGTTACGAATTTTTTGAGTAGCCTGAAATCCATCGAGTGTTTTTGCAGGAAGTCCTGAAGGACACTGTAAAAGTAGTCTTTCCATCAACGAAATGTGCTGAAACTAAAATACGTAGGAACTAAAAACGTAGGAAGAATCAGGACCTTGTAACTCTCGTTATAAGTTTTTTTCGGTAATAAACCGATATTAGTTGTGTGATGAACATATGAATCCATGTCAAACAGTATTAGAATATTGCGAAAAAGTTATCGCAATAATTCCGATTTCTATGCAGTGTTTGCAGCATTGTTTCATTGTTCCTAAGAGCACAACATTTTTATTTTTTAAATTTTTATAATTTTATTTTTTTTCTATTTTGACTTTGAAAGAAAAACGTTAGGAAAACGACTTCTAAATTTAAACCAGTAAGGAAAGGCTAAAGTCGGGCGGGGCCGACTATACGATACACTCCACTTTCTATCCGAATACAATTCAACTCGGTAAAAAGTGAAAACGGGAAGAATTTTTGTATGTTTCCTTATCATAGGCTAATATGACCTGGTCCAATTTGTCAAATCGAAAAGAATATTTGTATCGGGGCTATATCCCAACATGGAATAAAGTGACTAACTTTCAAAATAAGTTCTTCCAGTTCAAATATAACGTTTGGTGGTCACTTCAAAGAAATTCGGAGAAAATTTGTGGTTTCTGGGGCGGAAAAAGTCTATCCGGGAGCGAAATTTGTATTGGATCTATATGTAAATCTGAACCGATCTGACCCATTTTCACCATGGGTGTTTCTAGTTGAAATATAAGATATTTTGAAAGATTTGAAAGAAATCTGTTAAAATATGTAGTTTAAAGAGTGGAAAAAGTGAAATCGGGAGAGAAATTTGTGTGGCAGCTATATATAAATCTGAACCGATCTGGTCCATTTTTACCACAGGTGTTGCTAGTTGAAAAATAAGATGTTTTGCCAAATCTGAAGACAATCTGATTCAATTTGTGGTTTCTAGAGCGGAAAAAATCAAATCGGGAGCGAAATTTGTATGGGAGCTATATATAAATCTGAACCGATTTAACCCACTTTCATCATGGGCGTTTCTAGTTGAAATATAAGATAGTTTGCCAAATTTGAAGATAATCTGATACAATATGTGGTTTCTAGAGCGGAAAAAATCAAATCGTGAACAAAAAAATAAGGTGTTAAGCCAAATTTGAAGAAAATCGGATACTATATGTGGTTTCTAGAGCGGAAAAAGTCAAATCGGGAGCGACATTTGTATGGGAGCTATATCTAAATCTGAACCGATCTAACCCGCTTTCATTATGAGTGTTTCTAGTTAGATTATAAGATTTTGTGCAGAATTTAAAGGAAATCTGGTACAATATGTGGTTTCTAGAGCGGAAAAAGTCAAATCGGGAGCGACATTTGTATGGGAGCTATATCTAAATCTGAACCGATCTAACCCGCTTTCATTATGAGTGTTTCTAGTTAGATTATAAGATTTTGTGCAGAATTTAAAGGAAATCTGGTACAATATGTGGTTTCTAGAGCGGAAAAAGTCAAATCGGGAGCGACATTTGTATGGGAGCTATATCTAAATCTAAACCGATCTAACCCGCTTTCATTATGAGTGTTTCTAGTTAGATTATAAGATTTTGTGCAGAATTTAAAGGAAATCTGGTACAATATGTGGTTTCTAGAGCGGAAAAAGTCAAATCAGGAGCGGCATTTGTATGGGAACTATATCTAAATCTAAACCGATCTGACCCGCTTTCGCCACAAATGGTTCTAGTCATATTATAAGGTGATAATACAAATTTGAAGAAAATCGGGTACTATATGTGGTTCATAAAGAGGAAAAGGTCAAATCGGGAGTGACATTTGTATGGGGTCTATATCTAAATCTGAACCGATTTGCCTCAAATTAAATTGCGTTCGTCTATGATCCACATTACAACAAGAGACGGACAGACGGACATTGCTACATCGACTCAAAAAGTGATTCTAAGCCGATCTGTATAATAAACGATGGGTCTAACTCGTTTCCTTTTGGGTGTTACAAACAAATGCACAAAGACATAATACTCTCGTGGAGTGTATAAAAATGTCTTGAGCCAGGAGAATATACGAATATACATAAATCAAATACTACATATTTAAAAAAGAAAAAGTAAAAACGGAGTTAAGTTCGACCGGGCCGAACTTTATATACCCTCCGCCATGGATTGCATTTCATAGAGGATGTCGATTTTCGTAGAAGTGCATTTTACAGGAAAATATATATATTTTTGAATATAACCAAACCAAAACAAATACAAATTTTGAAAATCCAGTATCTCAAGTGCAAAATAACCTACCTTCATGATTCAACAAATTTTTGACGTAAAAGTAAAAAGTGCGATTTTGGAAAAATCTTTTTATGTTGCGTGTCTATGCAGTCAGAGGAATGTCTACACCGAATTCCATGTTCTAACTGCGGTCATTTGGTTGGTACCATTTTTATCTTCTTTTTCCTATTTTATCCCCTAAGAGTACGACTTTCTAAAATCTCTTTATTTTACGTGTCCACGCAATTAGATGGATGGATGTACCGAATTTCATCTGTAGCCGTTAAGTTGGTACTATTTTTATCCCTCTGTACCCATTGTATCCCTTGAAAGTATGAATTTGGAAAAAACTTTTATTTTTCGTGTCTACGCAGTCAAGGGAATGTATACTCCGAATTTCATGACTCTAGCTGCTGTCATTTGGCTGGTACTATTTTTATCCCCTTTTTCTATTTTAACCCAAAAAAGTACGAATTTCGAAAAATCCGTTTATTTTACGTGTCTACGCAATCAGAGGAATGTATACATCGCATTTCATGACTCTAGCTGCTAACATTTCGTTGGTAATATTTGTATCCCTTTTCCCTATTTGAACACCAAAAAGTACGGATTTAGAAAAATCCGTTTGTTTTACGTGTCTACGCAATCAGATGAATGTATACATCGAATTTTATGACTCTAGCTGCTGTCATTTGATTGGTACTATTTTTATCCCCTTTTTCATTTAACCCCAAAAAGTACGAAATTTGAATTACGTGTCTACGCAATCAGAGGAATGTATACACCGAATTTCATTATTCTAGATGCAGCCGTTTGGTTGGTACCATTTTTATCCCTCTATTCCCATTTTATCCCTTAAAAAATAAAAAAATTTGGAAAAAATAATTTCATATTATGTACCTACTCAATTAGAGGAATGTACACAGCGAATTTCGTGTTCCTAGTTGTTTTCGTTGAATATGTACCATTTTTATCCCTTTTGCCCCATTTCACCTCCTACGAATAATGGGGGGAATGCACATACCCAATATCAAGGAAGTACAAGCAGACATATTGAAATAATATGTTTAAATATTCTAAAATATTAGGGGTATTATGGGTTTTTTCAGTCCTTGTGAGGGAAAAAGTTTTCCGGACGGACATGGCTAGATCGTCTTAGAATTTTATGACGATCAAGAATATATATACTTTATAGGGTATCATGTCGATATTTCAAGGTGTTACAAACGGAATAACAAAGTTAGTATACCCCCATCCTGGAGGTGGAGGGTATAAAAAACTCGAATATCCCCACAAAATCCCCGAAATATTTTACGAAATCTTGACGACAATCCATTCCTCCACTTAAATAATCTCTCAGTCTACAGAGTAGGACAGACAAAAAGTGTAACGCATTGAAGGAGTGACTTAAGTTCCAAGGTGTGTTTGGACCAAATCAGTTTCATGAGTTTTTAAGCTGTTTGATCCATGTCCGTCCGTCTGGCTGGCTGGCTTGTGTACACGGTAACGAAAGGAGTTAAGGAATTAATTCAAACTTTGCACATGGTCATATTTTCCAAAACTTAGTTTAAGTTCGAAGATGGGCGAAATTTTCACGCCCTTTTTGATACCTCCAACACAAATGACCCATAAAAACTGAAATGAAAAACCAGGTATTTCATGGGAGCAATTTTATGTAGTTCATACAAATTATATAAATTATATTCATATAATTTATATGCTATAAATTCATCTTCAGTCAAATTTAACGAGTATGGTAAATAATATGGTAATTGATCTAATTGTCCGACAGACAAATACAAATTATACAGTAGTATACCAAAGTCATTTCAAAGTATGGACATCACCCGAACAATTCTCATTGCAATTCAATTCGGTAAAAAAGTGAGATCGGGAAGGATTTTTGCATCCTGTAAATGTATGTGTTTGACAAAAAATGTTAAATCGGAAAGGACATTTGTATGGGGGTATATTGAAACCTGGAACGATGTGACCCGCTTTCACCATGTCTGTTTATTGGTGATATATAATATGTAAAATTTGGCCAAAATCGGTTAAACATTCGGGAGCAACATTTGTAAGAGGCCTATATCTAAATCTGAACCTATCTTACTCACTTCCATAATAGATGTTTCTAGTTCGATTATAAGATGTTGTGCCAATTTTAAAGAAAAACGGGTACAATGTGTGGATTTTAGAGCGGAAAAAGTGAAATCGGGAGCGACATTTGTATGGGGGCTATATCTAAATCTGAACCGATCTTACCCAATTTTTGCATACGTGTTTCCAGTTGGATTATAAGATGTTGTGCCAATTTTAAAGTAAAACGGGTACAATGTGTGGATTTTAGAGCGGGAGCGACATTTGTATGGGGCTATATCTAAATCTGAACCGATCTTACTCAATTCTTGCATACGTATTTCTAGTTGGATTATAAGATGTTCTGCAAAATTTAAAGAAAATCGGGTACAAATGTCGTTTCTAAAGCGGAAAAAGTGAAATCGGGAGCGACATTTGTATGGGGGCTATAACTAAATCTTAACCGATCTTACCCAGTTTTTGCATACGTGTTTCTAGTTGGATTATAAGATGTTCTGCAAAATTTAAAGAAAATCGGGTACAATATGTCGTTTCTAGAGCGGAAAATGTCAAATCGGGAGCGACATTTGTATGGGGGCTATATCCAAATCTGAACCGATCTTACCCAATTTTTGCATAGGTGTTTCTAGTTGGATTATAAGATGTTGTGCCAAATTTAAAGAAAATCGGGTACTCTATGTGCTTTATAGGGCGGAAAATGTCAAATCGGGAGCGACATTTGTATGGGGGCTATATCTAAATCTGAACCGATTTCCTCCAAATTCAATACCGATGGTCATTGGCCAGAAAAAATAACTTGTGCCAAGTTTCATGACAATCGGAAAACAATTGCAACCTGTAGAGTGCGAACAAGCTTAGATGGACAGCAGACGGACGGACGGACGGACAGACAGACATCGTTAAATCGACTCAGCTGGTGATTCTAAGCCGATCGGTATACTTAAAGGTGGGTCTAGCTAGATTATTTTTTGGTGTTACAAACATTTGGGGCGAAACTAACTTAAAATACCCTAGTCCACGAAGTGGTGTAGGGTATAATAAAAATAAACTCAGACCAGCTGGACTATAAGTTTCTGCTACAAAAATGATCTACTCAATATGTCCTTTCAGAATTATATGTTCGCTATTCTCATCCAATCAAAAAGTTTTAGTTTTTGGCCAGTGTAATTAGGGCCAGAAAAATTTAATTTGGAATCATTCTGCAATAGACCAAAATGTTCCATAGGTCAAGTCAAGTGCTTGCTACTCAAGAACGTTTGGAGTCAATTTCAAAAAACTTAGTTCTCCAGATAAAAATGGATTTTTTTTCTATTTTTAATCACCCAAAACCCACTGTGTTACATTCCGCAAGGAAAATTGCTGTGGATCTGCGAAATTGATAAAAAAAGAGACGCCTCATTTGTGTAAAACGTGCTGCAATGGTCAATGGGCAGGGCGGCCGCATTATCTCTGACAGAAATAACTCTTTTGTGGAAATGCGCACAATCGGTTCATATTTAAATCAACAACAATAAAAAACCACAATTAATTTAAAATGCAATCATCGCATAAATTGAACACTTAAGCATGAATCATACATACTTATTGGGGCTGCTTATCAGCTGCTGTAGCCCTGTAATTGGTAACCGAAATTTACACCAGCGAACATGAATGATTAAAAGCCACCAAAGTGCCATAATGATGATGCTCGTTGGTGTAGAGAGGGGGGGTGGGCATATTGTGTGGGGAGCAATTTGGACAGGCAGCACTTAATACCCCGTCAAAGGTTTATCAGTAACGACAGCAATAGCAACAACTACAACATGATAAAGAGGATGTGGTGGGAAGGGAGGGGGCTTCATCAGTATCATCGTTTAGAAGCGCATTAAAAAATTAAGAAAGCCACCAAATGGCGTTTCAATCTGCTTCGTTTTGGCAATAAATGTGTAAAGTTTTTAACTTTAAACTTGTTATCAGTTTCAAGCGTTTTTGTTGCTGCTCCCGGGGACGAGTTGGTTTTGTTGGCTGCCGCTGCATCCCCCAGCCTAATGCCGGCGCCCCGTCTATATAGGCGTCTCTGGGGGCATTTTATTCTGCTGTTGTCGTTGTTGTTGGGTTAGCTGCTGCCAGCAACAGCATAGCTATGCATAGCCATGTATGTATGCACGGTCATGTATGTATGTATGTAGGATGAGGTGGGCTTTGTCGCTTGTGTCTCTGTGGCCAAATATGCTGCTCAAGATCAAGGCTTTATTTCACTTATCATTGGGTCGGTTACTGCACTCGGCGCTGCCAAAAACAACTCGAAATAGTCAACGAGTAATTTCGCCAAATCAAATGGTTTAATTTATTTTCTGTTGTGAGAGCTCACAATGTTATCATTTTCTTTGTTGATTGTTTTTTTCTTCTTCTACTTCGGTATAGAATTATTAAAGAGTGCACGCACGGTATGGCAGCACGAAGTGCTTATGCTAATGAATGTTGATTTGAAATTGGTTTTTTTTTTCATTTTGTTTTTTTTTTCTGTTGGATGACATTTCACTCGTATGCTGATTGCAGTGGTGCTTCTCTAGATTAGGAGAGGGTCCGTCCGTCCGTCTGTCCAAGCGATGGGTTGATTCTGGCTGCATATTCTAATATGCGTTGTTTTGCATTCTAGTATGCGCTGGGTCGATAGAAACTAGGGATAATTGTATATAGAACAAAACAATTAACCTCAAACCTTTAAAAAGATCAAAAATTTAGTAAGCCCATATTAAGTTCAAAATTTTCCTTGAAAGTAGGACATGCTCTAAACTTGAATCTTTCTTTATTTCATTACACTGTCCAACAGCATTTTTGGAACAGATATATAATTCTGAAAGGGCATGTTGAGTAAACCATTTTTGCTGAATAAACATATAGTCCACCGAATTTCGAATTTCCAGCTGGTCTGAATTTATTATTTTAAAGTGGGTCAAAGTTTACATTTTTTGATCGAAGAGAAGTGAAACCAGTAAGGAAAGGCTAAAGTCGGGCGGGGCCGACTCTATGATACACTCCACTTTCAATCCGAATACAATTCAATTCGGTGAAAAAGTGAAAACGGGAAGGTTTTTTGTATCCTGTAAATGTATGTGTTTGACAAAAAATTTTATATCGGAAAGGACATTTGTATGAGGATATATTGAAACCTGGAACGAAATAGGTGAAATATAAAATGTATAGTTTGGCCAAAATCGGTTAAACTTATTGGAGCAACATTTGAATTTGGGCTATATTTAAATCTGAACCGATCTTACCCACTTTCACCATAGTTTTGTTTAGTTAGATTATAAAAATGTTGTGCGAAATTTAAAGAAAATCGAGCGCAATATGTGGCAAAAGTCAAACCGGGAGCGACATTTGTATGGGGGCTATATCTAAATCTGAACCGATCTTACCCAATTTCTGCATAGGTGTTCCTAGTAAGATTATAAGATGTTGTGCCAAATTTAAAGAAAATCGAGTACAATATGTGGTTTCTACAGAGGAAAATGTCAAATCGGGAACGACATTTGTATGGGGGCTATATCTAAATCTAAACCGATTTGACCTATTTTCAACATAGATGTTCTTAGTTTAAATATAAGATGTTTTGCCAAATCTGAAGACAATATGATACAATATGTGGTTTCTAGAGCGGAAAAAGTCAAATCGGGAGCGAAATTTGTATGGGAGCTATATATAAATCTAAATCGATCTGACCGATATTCACCATGGGTGTTTCTAGTGGAAATATAAGATGTTTTACCAAATCTGAAGACAATCTGATACATTATGTAATTTCTAGAGCGGAAAAAGTCAAATCGGGAGCGAAATTTGTATGGGAGCTATATATAAATCTGAACCGATCTAACAAATTTTTACCACAGGTGTTTATAGTTACAATATAAGATGTTTTGCCAATTTTAAAGAAAATCTGTTGTAATATGTGGTATCTAGAGTGAAAAGAGTCAAATCGGGAGTGAAATTCGTATGGGGACTATATCTAAATCTGAACCGATTTTCTTCAAATTAAATAGCGTTCGTCCTTATCCCGAAAAACATCATTGTGCAAAGTTTCATTTGGTTCTGTCTACAATTGCGACCTGTATCGTGATTACAAGAATAGATGGACGGACGGACGGACGGACAGACAGACGGACATTGCTAAATCGACTCAGAAAGTGATTCTGAGACGATCGGTATAATTAACAATGGGTCTATCTCGTTTCCTTTTGGGTGTTACAAACAAATGCACAAAGACATAATACTCTCGTGGAGTGTATAAAAAAATTTTATTGAATTCTTATTATCAGAACTATGGGGGGCCATTTAAAATTTTAAATTTGAACTACCGATTACTTTGACTTTGAAAGGTAGAAGAGCATTAATTTTTATTTTTATTTTCAGGTTTATGTTTGACATTTGCAAATTGGGACGCAATACGCTCGAACAAAATTGCGAAGTATTAAAAACTTACTTCCAAAGTAGTGAGTCTTTAACGCAGGCTGTACGAAATTTATGTGGAAATTTTTCGAAAAGAGATCGGCATTTGGTTCAGCCTTCATGAAGCTCATTACATTTATATGTGATTCAGAGAACACACACTATTGACTATTGAGAAGCCAATGAATGCATCCACAACGAGTCACTGTTTGGTGTAAACTGAAAAATGGAATTGATCGGATGAGCTGATGCCGGAGATGTTCCATTATTAAATGGAAAAGTTCAACCTTTCCAATAAAACCATAAATTTGAAAAATAATCAGTACTTTTTATAGCCGTTTCTAATTTAAAATTCTAAATTATCCACCCTATGTTTGAGTTTATGAAAGAACTCTCATTGGGTGATATTTTTTATTTTTGAGTGATTTTTCACTACGCACAATTATGAAAAAGGCCTATTTTTGGTCGATTTTTCATAGCCTCGACTATAAGCGATGTAAAGGAGAATATATGTATAAAAAAACCAGTCGGGCGGGGCTGACTATATGATACCCTACACTTAGTCATTATACCCTATGGTGTAGAGCTGTTTTTAGTTGAAATATAAGTTGTTTTGGCAAATTTGAAGAAAATCTGTCAAAGTTTGTGGTTTCTAGAGCGGAAAGAGTCAAATCGGAGGAGACATTTGTATGGGAGCTATATATAAATTTGAACCGATCTATCCTAATTTTACCAGAGCTGTTTCTAGTTGAAATATAAGCTGTTTTGCCAAATTTGAAGAAAATCTGTCAAAGTTTGTGGTTTCTAGAGCGGAAAGATTCAAACCGGAGGTGACATTTATATGGGAGCTATATATAAATCTGAACTGATCTATCCTATTTTTATCAGAGCAGTTCTTAGTTGAAATATAAGCTGTTTTGCCAAATTTGAAGAAAATCTGTCAAAGTTTGTGGTTTCTAGAGCGGAAAGAGTCAAATCGGAAGAGACATTTGTATGGGAGCTATATATAAATCTGAACCGATCTATCCTAATTTTACCAGAGCTGTTTCTAGTTGAAATATATGGCGTCTTGCCAAATTGGAAGAAAATATGTGGTTTCTAGAGCGGAAAAAGTAACATCGGAAGCAAAATTTGTATGGGAGCTATATATAAATCTGAACTGATCTATCCTATTTTTATCAGAGCAGTTCTTAGTTGAAATATAAGCTGTTTTGCCAAATTTGAAGAAAATCTGTCAAAGTTTGTGGTTTCTAGAGCGGAAAGAGTCAAATCGGAAGAGACATTTGTATGGGAGCTATATATAAATCTGCACCGATCTATCCTAATTTTACCAGAGCTGTTTCTAGTTGAAATATACGGTGTCTTGCCAAATTGGAGGAAAATCTGTTGAAATATATGGTTTCTAGAGCGGAAAAAGTAAAATTGGAAGCAAAATTTCTAAGGGAGCTATATCTAAATCTGAACCGATTTGCTTCAAATTAAATAGCGTTCGTCCATATCCCATAAAACTTCGTTGTGCAAAGTCTCATTTCGTTCTAACAACAATTGCGACCTGGACTTTGATTATAGATGGACAACGGACGGACGGACATCGCTAAATCGACTCAAAAAGTGATTCTAAGTCAATCGTTATAATTAACAATGGGTCTATCTCCCTTCCTTTTGGGTGTTACAAACAAATGCACAAAGACATTATACCCCGTGGTGTAGGGTATAAATATTTTCTTAAATATGTATTGATCAAATATTTCTTTTCTTAAAAACTTAGTCGGCCTTTTATAACAAAATGGCTGTATGCCATCTTCTCAACGCTGGGAATGATGTGATAGTGACTCTAAGATCAGCCATTTCATTGACTGCTCTATCTGATTTCTCAAGATATAATTTTGGTTGACGTAGTTCAAATTATTGTGAAATATTTTCTCTGGCCATTCATAACAATACGGAAAATTGCTTCCCAAGATCACTATATAATCCTGAGATTTAACATTTAATCCATCGACAATCTCTGTGAAAGTGGACAGGCAGAAGTTACTAGAAATAACGATTTGTGGACACATGATTTTTCATAAATAACATATGTTTTCTCTTAAAATTGGTACAATTTGTTTAAATTGATTTTTTAATTTCATTTTATCTTTTTTCACTACAATGCATATTTGGAGAAAATTGTTGAATAAATCCATCACAAAGAGAGCAACAAAAGAAATGAAAAAGATGGTCAGCTTGTGATTCGGAATGAATTTAACATGGCGTTGTCATAGGAGGGATGTCCTTTATATTGAGAGACTTAAAAGTTATTTTAAAGTGTTGCAAAGGAATCACTTTTTCACTAGTTCCCATTTCAGTTTTAAAAAATCCGCCGCTACCGGGGCTAGAACAGCGGATCTTCTCATTGATACTATGTCACTCAGTAAGCAATAATAATAAACAAACCAAACAAAAAAGTTTTCCTGAGCCACGATTCGAACCCGGGACCTTCTGGGTGCAAATTGGACACATTACCTCTGTGACCCCAAACTAAAAATTCGTTCCCATTCACTTGTGCAAATGCTGTTCGTAAAATGTTACTGGATATTAACATATTATCGACTTTTTTGGAAGTTGTTTAAAAGAACTACTTCAAAATCGGGGAAAATGCACCTTTGAAATTTGATATGCGATTAAATAGTACCAACCAAATGGGCGCAGCTGGAATCATGGAATTCGGTGTATACATTCCTCTGACTGCATAGACACGCAAAATAAAAAGTTTGTACGTCTGATAATGCATTTTCAAAATTTGTACTTTTGGAATTAAAATAGAATGGAATTACAACCAACTATAGCACCCACTATCTACCAATATTTATTGCTTTGAAAATATTTTTGAAAATATAAATATAAGAATATTTATTTTTTGAATTGACGTATTGGTAGCATTACCTTATAAGCGTGGTTTGAAATATTTAAAATATT
This sequence comes from Polietes domitor, assembly GCA_947397865.1. NCBI lineage: Eukaryota > Metazoa > Arthropoda > Insecta > Diptera > Muscidae > Polietes > Polietes domitor. The sequence goes on from OX377622.1 coordinate 114,839,219, forward strand.
ATATTTATTTATAAAATTAATTTTTCAATATTTGTATTTGTTTTGGTTTGGCTATACTAAAAAAATTATATTTTCCTGTAATATTACTGCACTTCTACGAAAACCTTTGTCATTCTTTAATTTCGATCTACCCTTCATATTTTATGAAAATCGAGGATTGGAGTTATATTCACCATATAGAAATTAAAAAATTTGCAAAGTTTCATTCAAATCGGAGAACACAAGCAAAAGGTCTGTTCCGTTTCACGTGGAATTAGTCTTTACAAAGCCTGATCAAAAAAAGGTAATATAAAAAAGGTTCAACTTTACTAAAACTGAAGAAAATGTTCCCCAAAAATTCAAACAAATGAATAACGTTCGTTAGCTGAAACTATTTCCCAAATACATCAAATATTATTCTAGACAATCATATAAACAAGGCTTAACTCTTTATAGTAAAGGTATCATGAAATATTTATTTAATAAAGGGTGATTTTTTAAGAGCTTGATAACTTTTTTTTAAAAAAACGCATAAAATTTGCAAAATCTCATCGGTTCTTTATTTGAAACGTTAGATTGGTCCATGACATTTACTTTTTGAAGATAATTTCATTTAAATGTTGACCGCGTCTGCGTCTTAGGTGGTCCATCCGCTTAGTCCAATTTTGGCATTTCCACGTTTTTGAGTAACAGAGACCCAATTGGTGCGAACGGCGACGAATCGAAAATTGGTGGTCATCATTAACACTGGCCAATACAGCTGCGATATTTTCTTCAGTTCGCACTCTACGTAAGCGTGTTGGTGGTTTAATGTCCAACAATGTAAATTTGGTGCGAAATTTAGTCACAATAGCCCGAATAGCCGCTTCAGTGGGTCGATTAAACTGACCATAAAATGGAAGCGCGCAATGAACTTTCTTAACAGAGCACGCATTTTGATAATAAAATTCAATAATTTGCAAGCGTTGTTCGTTTGTAAGACGATTCATGATGAAATGTCAAAGCATACTGAGCATCTTTCTCTTTGACCCCATGTCTGAAATCCCACGTGATCTGTCAAATACTAATGCATGAAAATCCTAACCTAAAAAAAATCACTCTTTAGTTATCTAATATTTCATGCTGTTATTTTTATCTGAGTTTTGCATGCTTTGAAGCCAAAACTTATATGTTATGAGGAAAAAATCACAATCAATTTTCTCAGTTTGTGGAACTATGTTTTTGAGGAAAAATGTACTTAGATTGAGGAAAATTTCAGCAAAATTTTACTCAGTTTTTGTAAAAATGCACTCTAATTTTCCTCAGTCTGTGTAAATTTTTACCTGGCTTGAGGAAAACTAAAGAAGAAGAATCAAGTTCAAATCATATCCTACTTTCAAGGAATAGTTTGAACTTGTTATGAGAAAGTATTGTTTTAGTGTTATACAAAGTTACTCTAGGGTTCACTTTTTTCTATGGAAACTTTATTTATACTTACTCAGGAGAGTTCATCAGTTCGCGAATCATGAATTCTCCCTGGTGACCTCTGCCTGTCCAGTTTCGAAGAGATTTTCGAAGGATTAAATATTAAATCTAAGGATTATGTAGTGATCTGCTTGAACAGCAGTTTCCAATATTATGAATGGTCATAGGAGATGTCAACTGAAAATACCGAAAATAGAACTTGAAGAAAACCCAATATTTAAATTCGATTAAGACAAATTTTTTAGTCGAGGAAAAATGATTTATTATTCTATTCTATTCATTCGTTCCTGGTGGGATAACTTATCAATGGGGCTTCTGCATGGGGTGCTTGCGTTACTCAATATACTAAACCCCAAATGCGACAATTTTGACTATTACCGTAGTCATTAAGACGCAAAGCGAGACACACCGCTGAAGATGATTTCGTTCGATAAGTCCACACCAAACAGTGACCAATTGTAAGCGAAGTCGCTTGACAACAAGTTCTAGTAGAGTTGCTGATTCTCAAATTCGACTATTTTGACGTTTAACGAAGACATTAAGATATAGTGATTCTAATCACTGCAAATCATTTTTCAAGAATGTAAAAGTGTAGCTTCAGAGACATTTTCGAAGAAGAATGATCGGTGATGCCTCCACTCCAAAATCCGCATAAAACAATAACACATTATGGACAAATTCGCTTCGAATATTTTGACTTTTAGCGAAGCCATCAATATGAAAAAGGATACACAGTGCTGATGGTGATTTCGATCGAGACCTGTCGAAATTCTCAGCCAGCCTTAGACAATTCTGTTCGAAAAAACAGCATTATTTGCAAATATTTTTTAAAAAAGGAGACGCAATGTTCCAGACGTATTTTCAAAGAAGCGACAATTTTGATGACTATCGAAATTATCAAGTTGCTCGAAAAATCGGCAATATTTTTGAAAATGTTTCTGATTCCTCCTTTCCAAATCCAAAGCTGTGACAATTTTAACAATTAAGTCATCAAGGCTCATTACGCCTTGTTAAATAAGAGATATTTCGAAAAACTATCCAAAGAGATGGCCGTAAAGATGATTTTGTTGGAAGAATCAGTCCCAATCATTTGGTGTATCTCCTCATTTTTAATAAACCTGAACTCTCTGTTTCCAACGGTCCCCACTTTCATATCAAGATTTCACATCTAAAACATATCATTATTCGGGAGATCTTACTATTTGTTTTTCATTACAACAAATTGCCACTAGCCATCAGCCGATTATTACATAGATTTGAGGCACTTTGAAGAGCTAGCTGCTTCTGCGCTAAAACGTCCGGCTTAAAAAATATGAGAGGTCTTCCTTTAACCGCGGAAGAGATAAACCACGATTTTCTATTTCCAGCAGCTGATCATTGAATTATAAGGATTTAAAATCTCGTAAGAGATGGTTCACGGCGGAAATATTCCTTGGTCGACGGAAATATTCCTTGAAGATGGTCATATAATAAGTTTATTTCTCCACTAGCTGATCTATGGAAATATTTCTTGAAGATGGTCACATCATGCGGTTTCACTAGATCCGAGGTCTGGATGATTAGGTTTTAAAGTCGCGGAAGAGATGGACCATAGGTTTATATTTCCGCCACTTAGTAGACGGAAATATTCCTTGAAGATGGTCATACGATGACTTGAAGATTAGAGACAGACCACGAGGTTCTATATCCATCAGTTGATCTATTGAAATATTCCTTGAAGATGTCCACATCATGTAGTTTCGCTAATTCCGCGGAAGAGATGACTTGAAGATTAGGTTTTAAAATTGCCGAAGAGACGGACTACCAGTTTCTATTTCCACCATTTAATCGATGGAAATATTCCCTGAAGATATTCATATGATGGCTTGAAGAATAGAGATGGGCACCGACTTTCCTTTTCCACTCGTTGGTCGACGGAAATATTCCTTGACGATAGCCATACCATGATTTCACTAATTCTGGGGAAAAAAGAATTGAAGATTAGGTTTTAAAATCACGGAAGAGATGGATATTTCTTAGTCGACGGAAATATGTCTCAAATATTAGTGATGGACCACGACTTTCTATTGATTGAAATATTCCTTGAAGAAGCTTAGTTAAATCCGCGGAAGTGATGCCTGGAGGATTAGGTTTCAAAATTACGGAAGCGAAAAATGATAAACGGAAATGTTTATTGTATTCTTGAAGACACCATGAAGATTCACTAATTCTGGGGAAGAGATGACTTGAGGATTAGGTTTTAAAATCGCGGAAGAGATTATTCCTTAGTCGACGGAAATATGACTCGAAGATTAGTGATGGACCAAGACTTGCTATTTGCAAAAGTCGGTCGAAGAAGCTCAATTAAATCCGCGGAAGTGATGACTAGAGGATTAGGCGTTAAAATGCCAGAAGAAGAAAATGATCGACGGAAATATTTCTTAATGATGATCATATGATAACTTGAATATTAGAGATGGACCACGACTTTCTTTTGCACTATTCAGTCAATGGAAGTATTCCATGCCATGAACCATCACTTCCGTGGATTTAAAGTGATGACATGATGATAAGGTTTTAAAAACACGTAAGAGATGGACTAGGAGTTTCTTTCACCAGTTGGTCGAGGGAAATATTCCTTGAAGGTGGCCATATGATGACTTCAAGATTCGAGATGGACCACGAGTTTCTACTTCCACCAGTAGGTCGATGGAAATATTCCCTGAAGATGGCCACATCACCCTCAAGCTTCAACAAATCCGCGGAAGAGATGACTCGAAGATTAGGCTTCAAAATCGCGGAAGAGATGGACCACGAATCTCCATACCATACAGATTTAAAGATGTCCACACCATGAAGCTTCACTAAATCCGCGGAAGAGATGACTGGAAGATTAGGTTTGAAAATCTTGGAGATTTTGGAGATTAAAAAGATCAGCATGACCAAAAGTACTTTACAGTCGGTATGTTGGTCAAAAATCCAAAACGAAAAAACTTAAGACCACCACTAATCCACACACTGGACAAGCTGTCCTGCAGCATAGCCAGTATTTTTGCCAACGAAATAATCTCCCGTTAATCCTCCAAAAATACACTGGCCAAAAAATCTAAACTCCTTAATCCTCCAGTGGACATTTGACTAAATGCCTTTTAATCCACGGATTAGAATATGTTTTTTTCTCGGCGCTGGACTTACCTCTTTACCAGAAACTGTGATGCAGCTCACGCGAAAAAAATTATTTTGTAATTTTCGCCAAAAACACACATGGCCAGGGCTGGGCTTAAGCTTTAATCCGTCTGCCTTAGCGTTAATCCATGGACTAAAGTGAGCATTAGAAATTTTTTACCTCCTAAGCAGACTGATTTGCTTTTTTGCCAGGCTGGCCAAGCACGTAGGCCGAGCGCCTAAGAGATCAGCGAGAGATTAACATAATCCGCCTGTATTGAGAATATGCAAATCCCCGCGTGGGCGTAATATTGATGGATTTTCCTTAAATCCCCGCGCTAATCCCGGACTTAGCGACGGCTAAGAGAGAGCGATTTGTTTTTTTCGGGCCTGGTCGAGTTGAAGAGAGTAAACAAGTCCATAAAACACGGCAGGTCAGTTTTGAGTGTGTGGGCGCACACACACAAACATTCTGAGAACATATCCGGATTTAAGCCGGATCAAAATGGGATCATAATTATGGAAATTCATAACAAGAGCCAGCGCATACACGCTGGCTGGGCGTAATGCAAGTGCGTGTGCGGACGAGTTGAGTACCTGGATACCTGGACGGGAGCACACACACACTTGAGCACAGGTAGCCGAAATTCGCGGAATTCTAAGGCGAGCAATTAAGAAGTCAAAGTGTTTTTATGCAAAAAAGATGCAGAAAAAACGTAAACTCCATGTAAATCTGAACTAAATCCGGATTAAGAATGGACTTACGTCATAAAAGTGTTTGCGCTAAATCCGGCTTAATGAAAAGGTTGTCCGTCCCCATACCTAGGCGGGCGACGAAGAAGAAAAAACACGGCTGAATACCCGTAAAGGATACACGATCGAGTTTATGATGGTTTTTTATGGAAAAATAACAACGACGCTCTGAAAGAGTAAGAGATCGAGAGAGAAAGCCAGAGTAGAGCAGTAGTGGGCATGTGTGGGTGAGAGAAATGCTCTCGCACCTATACAAACACACACACTCTGACTGACTTAAAGAGAGACTCGTTGCTTTTCAAAGGACTCCGCCTGGCTTGTATGTAAATATTTGTTTTTTGCATACTCGCGTGCATTTTTTATGAGGTCCTTGGTTTTTAGTTTTTTAACTATGCGGTTTGACTTTTTAACAACGTTTGGTTTTTTATGGATTGCTTTCTGTACTTCCGGTTTGTTGAGGTCGTTTTTCCCAAGAACTGTTTCGTGGTTTTTTATGAGGATTCGTTTTTTAAGGACTAAAATTGCACAATCGTTTTTTTTTCAGTTGGTAGACATGGATGGAATTATCTAAAGACGAATATGAAGTAGACCTCGTTAATGATCATTATTATTATATTATCAGGAGGGCAAATACATCATCTTTACATAGATCATGTTTAATTGACCCTCGAAATAATATTTATATTTTTGATTAAATATGTTATCTAATACAATGAAGACAATATTCCATTTTCAGCAAAATTTAGGTGTTTTTATTTTGAAAATTTGTTTTACAAACCTTATTTAGCTTAAAAACTTATATATCTATATTATACATTCATTTAAGCATTTTAAATTTAAACAAACGAGATTAATTTTAATCGCGAGATTTAAATAAAATGGAAACGTGAATGAATAATCTGAACGTCCCTGGGGATTAAAGATTTTAGTCTGATCCACTTTTAGATCTCGGATTTATATTTTAATCCTGAGGGAGGTAGTAATAATATTAATAATATTAGTATTAACAATAAAACTAAATAGAAAATAGAATTTCCTACATAATATTTTGATACAAAATAAATGATGATATACGTATGAAACTAAGGGCAAAATAGAGTTAATTGGCATTTTTAGTTTTTCATTTCCTCATCCTGAGGGAATAAGTATTTAAATAATTTTTGAAAAATTGTATCCTTTGGAACTTTTTAGTTCTTTTAAGGAACATGAGGATGAGGAAATGAAAAACTTCAATTAACTCCATTTCACCTATAGTTTCAGACGTATATCATCTGGTTCAAGTGTAATATGGACTGTCGGACAGTGTTATGTGTATTTTTTGAGTTAATAAATATTTTTCCTAAATATATTTCATAAATATAATTTAGGAATGTTTCTATTTATGAAAGGCTTCCTATCAAGTGTTGGCCAGTAATAAAAAGAAACGGAATTTCTTGCCTTGCCTTTTTCCTAGTGGAAGCATAAGTAGAAATTATTAATATCTAATAGTGTAATAACATTATTTATTTTTATCCAAAAATTATAAATATAATTAGAAAATTTGCGTATCAATAGTTTACTGGAAGGATCAACGGATTATTGTATAATTAGCTGCGAATTCCTTGGTTCTAAGACATTTTGCGGTAGTTCTAGGACACTTTTCAGCCAAAGACTTAATTATTATTACTAAGAAAATATTTTTTCAGTGTATAGAAATATTTCTGTTAAATGAAAATCTATATTTTTTACGGCCTCAAATTTATTGTTTTTCATTGCGTCGTGAATTAAAAATAGAAAAACACGAAAAATAAATTTATATTTTCACAAATCGATTTTTACAAAAAAATCCGAGCAGGAAAAATTTCAGAAAAATTAGAAAAAATATTTTTTATAAAAAATTATATGCAAAAATTATTCCATTTGTAATTCAAAAGATTCCATTTGAAATTCAAAAATGTAAACCAACTTATTTAAGAAAAATATACATTAGGTGGGGTAGCATTTATTTTTTCTGCAAATTTTATATTCTGCAGTTTTGGAAACAGATTTAATAAAATGATAAGCAACTAATAATTATAATGATGTAAAATGTCGGTAATTTCATATAAAGTTTATAACCTTCACCAGCTCAGAGAGCATCTGCATATAATTTATAATGACTTGCATTTTACTTACGGTCGTATTACGGTCTTGCAATATCGCTCATATTGCAGGCGTATAAAACGTCTATGAAAACATTACCAATGACCAAATTTCAGAGTATTCCGATCGTCCTTAGAAGTTATAAATTTTAAATTTAAATAGGTTAGAGTGATTTGCGTGAGAGATACGTAAATCTGTTTTCTTAACAACAGAATATTAAAGTTTACAGAAATAAATAAATGCTACCCAACCTAATGTATATTTTGCTTAAATAATTTTGTTTACCCTTTTTGAATTGCAAATGGAATAATTTTTGAATTTCAAATGGTGTCTTTTGAATTACTTATGACGACTTTTGAATTTCAAATGTTGTCTTTTGAATTACAAATAACGAGTTTTGAATTTCAATTGACATTTTTTGATTTCAAATGGAAAGTGATAATTTTTTGAATTGCAAATGGAAATTTTGAATGTCTTTTGAATTACATTGGAAAAAGGTGCAGTTGCTATAACCTACTCATCAAATTTGTCAGGATAATGTTGTAGATTTCAAATATAAATTTTTAGTTCTATTATTTATAATAAGGAGGAAAATAAAAATTAATCACTAAACTGAAAGACAATGTCTGTCTTTCGTTTTGAAATTAGCATAGCGCAAATCATTTTTTACAAAATTTCGATTTTTTTACCATAAAATCCTATTATTAAGGATTTTCTTCAGATTTGTTTTTCTCTTCACGAAGAGTAGACAATATAGTCAAAATTTAAAGAATTTTATCATATTTGATATTTTTGGTAGAAAATACCTTTTCTAACATTTTCCCACTGTACCAATTTCTGAACTATTTTCCGAACATATGCAGCTAATAAAATTTACTTGATATTGCGAAATACCACAACCTGACATTTACATGCTTAATCAACGCATCGCGAAGATGCAAGCAATATAGACAAATTTAAAGAAAGTTCTTCAATTTGAACTGGAACATTTTCCTGTATCAAGACCTTTTTGCGTGCATGTTTTATAGAATGAAAATTTAATTACAAATAACATGGTGACATTTATTACTTGGCTGCATACCACCTCCATCATGATTTCATTCTTCAGGACAAATCACATATTGGTTACGGATCAATATATAAAAAATATTTTTTTCGAATTTGGATTTTTTTGTAAAAAAAAAACTACTACTGAACTAAACGGCGATTTTTTAAAAGCTATAGGAAAGTTTTTCAAAAAAAAAAAACACATAAAATTCAGAAAACTGCATGAAATCTTTGCATGAAATCTTTATTTTAATGTTTGAAGATTAGTTCATGCAAATGTTGACCTCGACGATTCATGGTTAAATAAAATAAATAAACCAAACTGAAGATGTTTGACAGTGAAACAAAACACGAAACGTGCGTCAGTTGTTTAAACCAGTGTTGTCAAAAAGATAATAGCTAAAAAATCACCCTTTAGTTTGAATGAGTAAACAAACTCATTTGATTTGATTTGCGTAACTTAAACTGATTAAATAAAAAAACAATCCATAATTTTATTTATTTTTACTTGAATTCATATTTTATATTTTTTATTACTAGCTAATTATATTACTTATATATATTGAAATAGAAATATGCTATGAAGTCGCAATTACAAAATAACTATGCGAAAAATAAAACACAAGAAATGTTTCAAAAAACACAAACAAATATAATTAATAATATAATTATTTTATAGCCAGTAAAATTGTCTTTTGCGATAAATTAGAAAACATATTTTTTTGTAAAAAAAAAATCTGCAATTTCGAAAAGAAATGAAAAAAACTCATCTTCATATAGCTGGCACATAACGTTTTTTACAACCCAAATCGAAAAAGAAAATTAGGGAAAATCGAGAATTGGAAAAAATATTTTTTTAGAAAAATATCATAAAATTCAAAGGGATATTTTTAATAAAGCTGGCATAAAGAACCAATACAACCAAGAAAACATCTATTTTTTAATTTGTTTACCATATAACTTATATCTTAACGTAGCAAACAAATAATATCCGAAACAAATCCATGTAGGCGTCATGGCCTATTAAGGAGAGTAGTTCATATGATACTCTAGTTTTCTAGTTCAAATTCAAAATATTTTTTTAGTTTTTTGTTTGTTTTATTTTGGTCTGTATTTGATTTGAACTGGGATATTCTCCTGGCTCTTGACCATTTATCTATTTTTATATATAGAATGCAAATTTATTTACAAATGGCATGGTGACATTTATTACTTGGCTGTACACTATCACTATTTTTATATAAAAAAAAACATTTTTTTCAACTTCTTACCCACTGTGCCGATTTCTGATCTAATTTCAGAGCATTTGTAGCCTACATGATTTACTTGAAATTAAGAATAATCATAAGCTGAGATTTACATGTTTAATCCGGGCTGCTTTAAATTTAATCCACCAATTTTTACATGTTCAATCCATAGCGGAAATAGAGGTCTAAGCAAAACTTATTTCGGAAGAGTTTTTATAACCGAGTATTTATTATAAGAGTTTTTAAATATAAATAATTTTATTTTTATTTTAATTTTATATTTTTTAATTTTATATTTTACAAATAAGCGAATTTCTAAAAAATAATTGTATACTAACATTGTAGACCAGCATTATAAATTTGCTGATGGAAGCGGCCACGTAAACCATCTTTCGAGTGATAACAACAGCAACATTTTGTGACAACAATTTTAAACAAATAATTTGAATCACTCCTAAATTAAAAAATTAAAAACAGATTTTTTATTATTTTAGTTTTTTCGTTTGTATTTTTTTTTGGTCTGTAATCAATATTTGATTTGAACTGGGATATTGTCCTGGCTGAAGACCATTTTGCATCTATATTTAATAGAATGCAAATTTATTTACAAATGGCATGGTGACATTTATTACTTGGCTGTACACTATCACTATTTTTATATAAAAAAACATTTTTTCCTACTTCTTGCCCACTGTGCCGATTTCTGATCTAATTTCAGAGCATTTGTAGCCTACATGATTTACTTGAAATTAAGAATAATCATAAGCTGAGATTTACATGTTTAATCCGGGCTGCTTTAAATTTAATCCACCAATTTTTACATGTTCAATCCATAGCGGAAATAGAGGTCTAAGCAAAACTTATTTCGGAAGAGTTTTTATAACCGAGTATTTATTATAAGAGTTTTTAAATATAAATAATTTTATTTTTATTTTAATTTTATATTTTGTAATTTTATATTTTACAAATAAGCGAATTTCTAAAAAATAATTGTATACTAACATTGTAGACCAGCATTATAAATTTGCTGATGGAAGCAGCCACGTAAACCATCTTTCGAGTGATAACAACAGCAACATTTTGTGACAACAATTTTAAACAAATAATTTGAATCACTCCTAAATTAAAAAATTAAAAACAGATTTTTTATTATTTTAGTTTTTTCGTTTGTATTTTTTTGGTCTGTAATCAATATTTGATTTGAACTGGGATATTGTCCTGGCTGAAGACCATTTTGCATCTATATTTAATAGAATGCAAATTTATTTACAAATGGCATGATGACATTTATTACTTGGCTGCAGATTACCACGATCATGATTTAGACCATGTTAAAAGTTTTTTCACGGGGCTTCGCAGCGACTTTTCAACATCAAACCCGGCCTCTATAAGGAGATGATTCTCACAAACGAACGAGAAGCACAACTCACTTGCCAAAATGCGTTTAAAAAATCGCACCAAGTAATAAAGTACTCATGCCATCTTACAAGCATCTCATTGAGTTGCATTTTTTATTATTTTTTAATTTCACTCTTCGTGGCCTATAGTTTCACTATTTTGGCTATAGTCTCAGTATAGCCATATTTTTACATTAATCTAAACTATACTTTATATATAGGCAAGCTTTATGAAAAAAGGTAAGGAACGTTATCATTTTTTTTTAATTTTTCTAAAAAAAAATTTGTATACTAACATTGTAGACCAGCATTATAAATTTATAAAATGTTATGGATATTTTTAAATTAACCAACTTTGCTGTATTTAAGTCGAAGTAGCCAAACGACTTCATTATTTTCTCATTTTCAAGACAACTTACTGCCAAATTTTACAGATTTTAAACAGATGAGCAAAATGTTGGTTTTTTGTTAAATATCTACAAATCTGAACCATTACAAAAAAAAATTAAAAATTTTTAGTATCTCTACGAGGACAATGACAATGCTTTTCTAACATTTCTCCACTGCATTTTCAAGCAGTTATCTTTGAACTGATACTTTATTAGGTATATTAGGTTTGATCTGATATTCTTATCTTTAATGGAATGTAATATTTGAAAATAACTTAATTTATATTAATAAATATAGACAACCTTTGAAGGCAGTCATCACGAAAAAATCGCGATATATGTAGGCAGTAACCAGCCAAGCAATAATTGTCACTATGCCCTTTGTTAATAAATAGAATATAGAATGCTATAGAATTATTTAATTTAAGACGTAAAGTTGGAAAAATATTCAAATTGAAATTTAAGAAAATAACAGATCTCCTAATATTTGTGAAAGGTTTCAGTATTGGTTTCATTGAAAAATTATTTCATAAATCATCCGCAAATTATTATGAACTCGCGAATTGTTAGCAAAATGTGGACTAAAATTAATCAAAAATTTACCATAACAAACATAACATTTCAGAATTCTTAAAATAAATCTAAAAACTAAAAAGTTTTTGCCATATAAACTACACCATTTTCAAGTGTAATTCAAAAGACACCATTTGAAATTCAAAAATTCAATTGAAATTCAAAAAATATCAATTGAAATACAAAAAATATCAATTGAAATTCAAAAATTCCATTTGAAATTAAAAAATTGATAAATTGAAATTCAAAACTCATCATTTGAAATTCAAAACTCGTCTTTTGTAATTCAAAAGACACCGTTTGAAATTCAAAAGTCGTCATATGAAATTCAAAACTCGTCATTTGTAATTTAAAAGACACCATTTGAAATGCAAAAACATCATTTGAAATTCAAAACTCTTCATTTGTAATTCAAAAGTCGTCATAAGTAATTCAAAAGACACCATTTGAAATTCAAAAGTTTTCATTTGAAATTCAAAAGTTGTTGTTTGTATGTATAGTTGGTCTGTTATGTTGTATGTCTTTTTTGACCAAAGGTTGTTTTAAGACCAAAGGTTGTGCTGAAGTCTTCAGCATTAGGTTGGGTAGCATTTATTTGTGAAAATTTAGAAATTTTTAATTTATTATTAATTTTTGTTTAGAAGTACGGAATTGATTTTTTTTCAACTTAGCCTCACCGCACATAAACTAATGTGCCGATTGAAGAACCTTGTGTGGAAACTTATAGTCCACACAATTGTCTCTCTCGAGAAAAAATATTTTTTTGATATTTTAGTAGGCAAAACGATTAAAAAACAGTCCCGACTTCAGAGCAGACTGGCTGCATGCAAGAGTGTAAGTCTCATATTTCGCCAGCATTTTTTTTTAAATTCCTTGTGGCATGGCAGAAATCGCTATATCAATGATTTTTGTCCCAAAAATTACATTTTTTGAATATATTTTTGAATATTTTCGCAGCTACTTTGCAAATTGATTCTTTATTTAAGAAGAAATAATTTTATCAAATATACTTTTCCAAAAAAAAAAGAAATACAAATTCGAAAACAATCCGGTTGGAATTTTTTCAAAATCGATATAAACGGCTTTTCTCTTGATTTGTTCCTCTCAAAATAAAAATGGTTAATCTTTCCTATTCCCTTCACACACATGTGCAAAAACATCCCACGTCCCTGTTCACAGCGTAGCTATTTTCACAACGCTGGACCACCCCCTTAACGATTTAAGTAAATATTTGCCGTTTAATCCTTTTACAACAGGTAAAGGGCTGAACTCGCCCATATAGTCGTGCGAAAATTGTAACGAAGTGAAGTTGGTTGCGAAAACCCTTTTCTTTTTTCGTCAGGATTTCTGCATTTCAAGGGTATGTTTATAATTAAAATTATGCTCAGTACCGCCCACAAAATGTGTGCGTGTGTGTGTGTGCGAGTCCTTTTAACTCTCTCACTTAATGGCAAATGTACGCATGCGCACACTAATATGCAATGTAAGGAGGGACTGGCAAGATGTTTTCCCTGCTGCAGGAGATTAAAGATGCCCATAAATGGTTCAAACTTTAAACACGGGGGATTATGATCGTTCCAGACCGTTGAGTGGGTGTTCTATTTACCGTTCCCTCTTTTTCGTGGGCAAATCTGCAGAAAACAATTAGCGTTCGCAAAGCGTTTTGCAAATACATCTTTTGGCAAATGCATTTGTTATGAGGCAATTTCTGTAAATATCGTTATATTTTCGGGCTGAACAATTATGAATAGTCGGCGTTTTTCTGGGAAATGCGGAAAGGAAACCTTTCAGTTTGAAAAAGGAAAGGATGTCCTTGTTTAGTGAATTTTCTGGAAAATGAGCAATGAGAAAAAATATACAGAGCATATGTTTGAGAAAATTTTAAGGGAAGGCAAAGAAAATAATGAAAAACTAAATATATTTTGAAAACTAGGCCATAAAATGGTGACTTAAGGCACTACTTGATTTTTCCAATGAAACGAAAATCCTCTTAAACAAGATCCGAAAACAAAAAACTAAAATTTTGATTTTACAGTTTTATAGAAATCGAAATAATTCTAGGCGTTTTGTCTCTCTCAAGTTTTGATTCTTATTTCTCGCTATGACAGGAAGTCCATTTTCGTACTTTTTAATCGCGGCTGTTCATAATTCCTTCCACTCTGTCCATCCATCGCTATGCTGTTCACACTGGCCTTAAGCCCGCAGAGGCGCTTAGCCTAAATCCCCCTGCTTAAATCTCGTACAACATGGCCAGATGCCTGCTACTTCCTGACGTAATCTTGTAGGATATTGTGATCCATGAGCGTGGATTAATCAAATCGCCGGCTTCACTTGACCACGACGCTACGCGCTCTTTAATCCACGCATTCATTCAGTGTACATTCAGTGTGTGCGAGGAAATTTTCAAAATGTGAGCGCAAAGATTTAAGCCACACGATTTAAGCCACAGTTTTGTAGTGAATTTTCATTTTGAAATGAGGCTATTGCTGTGTTCATTAATCAACTAATTATAGTTTGTCCTGCGAGAGACAGGCCTTGATTTAAATGTCTGAAGGATATATGTGTAGAATTTATAGAATTTATAGAATTTATAGAATTTATAGAATTTATAGAATTTATAGAATTTATAGAATTTATAGAATTTATAGAATTTATAGAATTTATAGAATTTATAGAATTTATAGAATTTATAGAATTTATAGAATTTATAGAATTTATAGAATTTATAGAATTTATAGAATTTATAGAATTTATAGAATTTATAGAATTTATAGAATTTATAGAATTTATAGAATTTATAGAATTTATAGAATTTATAGAATTTATAGAATTTATAGAATTTATAGAATTTATAGAATTTATAGAATTTATAGAATTTATAGAATTTATAGAATTTATAGAATTTATAGAATTTATAGAATTTATAGAATTTATAGAATTTATAGAATTTATAGAATTTATAGAATTTATAGAATTTATAGAATTTATAGAATTTATAGAATTTATAGAATTTATAGAATTTATAGAATTTATAGAATTTATAGAATTTATAGAATTTATAGAATTTATAGAATTTATAGAATTTATAGAATTTATAGAATTTATAGAATTTATAGAATTTATAGAATTTATAGAATTTATAGAATTTATAGAATTTATAGAATTTATAGAATTTATAGAATTTATAGAATTTATAGAATTTATAGAATTTATAGAATTTATAGAATTTATAGAATTTATAGAATTTATAGAATTTATAGAATTTATAGAATTTATAGAATTTATAGAATTTATAGAATTTATAGAATTTATAGAATTTATAGAATTTATAGAATTTATAGAATTTATAGAATTTATAGAATTTATAGAATTTATAGAATTTATAGAATTTATAGAATTTATAGAATTTATAGAATTTATAGAATTTATAGAATTTATAGAATTTATAGAATTTATAGAATTTATAGAATTTATAGAATTTATAGAATTTATAGAATTTATAGAATTTATAGAATTTATAGAATTTATAGAATTTATAGAATTTATAGAATTTATAGAATTTATAGAATTTATAGAATTTATAGAATTTATAGAATTTATAGAATTTATAGAATTTATAGAATTTATAGAATTTATAGAATTTATAGAATTTATAGAATTTATAGAATTTATAGAATTTATAGAATTTATAGAATTTATAGAATTTATAGAATTTATAGAATTTATAGAATTTATAGAATTTATAGAATTTATAGAATTTATAGAATTTATAGAATTTATAGAATTTATAGAATTTATAGAATTTATAGAATTTATAGAATTTATAGAATTTATAGAATTTATAGAATTTATAGAATTTATAGAATTTATAGAATTTATAGAATTTATAGAATTTATAGAATTTATAGAATTTATAGAATTTATAGAATTTATAGAATTTATAGAATTTATAGAATTTATAGAATTTATAGAATTTATAGAATTTATAGAATTTATAGAATTTATAGAATTTATAGAATTTATAGAATTTATAGAATTTATAGAATTTATAGAATTTATAGAATTTATAGAATTTATAGAATTTATAGAATTTATAGAATTTATAGAATTTATAGAATTTATAGAATTTATAGAATTATAGAATTTATAGAATTTATAGAATTTATAGAATTTATAGAATTTATAGAATTTATAGAATTTATAGAATTTATAGAATTTATAGAATTTATAGAATTTATAGCATTTATAGCATTTATAGAATTTATAGAATTTATAGAATTTATAGAATTTATAGAATTTATAGAATTTATAGAATTTATAGAATTTATAGAATTTATAGAGTTTATAGAATTTATAGAATTTATAGAATTTATAGAATTTATAGAATTTATAGAATTTATAGAATTTATAGAATTTATAGAATTTATAGAATTTATAGAATTTATAGAATTTATAGAATTTATAGAATTTATAGAATTTATAGAATTTATAGAATTTATAGAATTTATAGAATTTATAGAATTTATAGAATTTATAGAATTTATAGAATTTATAGAATTTATAGAATTTATAGAATTTATAGAATTTATAGAATTTATAGAATTTATAGAATTTATAGAATTTATAGAATTTATAGAATTTATAGAATTTATAGAATTTATAGAATTTATAGAATTTATAGAATTTATAGAATTTATAGAATTTATAGAATTTATAGAATTTATAGAATTTATAGAATTTATAGAATTTATAGAATTTATAGAATTTATAGAATTTATAGAATTTATAGAATTTATAGAATTTATAGAATTTATAGAATTTATAGAATTTATAGAATTTATAGAATTTATAGAATTTATAGAATTTATAGAATTTTTAGAATTTATATAGAATTTATAGAATTTATAGAATTTATAGAATTTATAGAATTTATAGAATTTATAGAATTTATAGAATTTATAGAATTTATAGAATTTATAGAATTTATAGAATTTATAGAATTTATAGAATTTATAGAATTTATAGAATTTATAGAATTTATAGAATTTATAGAATTTATAGAATTTATAGAATTTATAGAATTTATAGAATTTATAGAATTTATAGAATTTATAGAATTTATAGAATTTATAGAATTTATAGAATTTATAGAATTTATAGAATTTATAGAATTTATAGAATTTATAGAATTTATAGAATTTATAGAATTTATAGAATTTATAGAATTTATAGAATTTATAGAATTTATAGAATTTATAGAATTTATAGAATTTATAGAATTTATAGAATTTATAGAATTTATAGAATTTATAGAATTTATAGAATTTATAGAATTTTTAGAATTTATATAGAATTTATAGAATTTATAGAATTTATAGAATTTATAGAATTTATAGAATTTATAGAATTTATAGAATTTATAGAATTTATAGAATTTATAGAATTTATAGAATTTATAGAATTTATAGAATTTATAGAATTTATAGAATTTATAGAATTTATAGAATTTATAGAATTTATAGAATTTATAGAATTTATAGAATTTATAGAATTTTTAGAATTTATATAGAATTTATAGAATTTATAGAATTTATAGAATTTATAGAATTTATAGAATTTATAGAATTTATAGAATTTATAGAATTTATAGAATTTATAGAATTTATAGAATTTATAGAATTTATAGAATTTATAGAATTTATAGAATTTATAGAATTTATAGAATTTATAGAATTTATAGAATTTATAGAATTTATAGAATTTATAGAGTTTATAGAATTTATAGAATTTATAGAATTTATAGAATTTATAGAATTTATAGAATTTATAGAATTTATAGGATTTATAGGATTTATAGAATTTATAGAATTTATAGAATTTATAGAATTTATAGAATTTATAGAATTTATAGAATTTATAGAATTTATAGAATTTATAGAATTTATAGAATTTATAGAATTTATAGAATTTATAGAATTTATAGAATTTATAGAATTTATAGAATTTATAGAATTTATAGAATTTATAGAATTTATAGAATTTATAGAATTTATAGAATTTATAGAATTTATAGAATTTATAGAATTTATAGAATTTATAGAATTTATAGAATTTATAGAATTTATAGAATTTATAGAATTTATAGAATTTATAGAATTTATAGAATTTATAGAATTTATAGAATTTATAGAATTTATAGAATTTATAGAATTTATAGAATTTATAGAATTTATAGAATTTATAGAATTTATAGAATTTATAGAATTTATAGAATTTATAGAATTTATAGAATTTATAGAATTTATAGAATTTATAGAATTTATAGAATTTATAGAATTTATAGAATTTATAGAATTTATAGAATTTATAGAATTTATAGAATTTATAGAATTTATAGAATTTATAGAATTTATAGAATTTATAGAATTTATAGAATTTATAGAATTTATAGAATTTATAGAATTTATAGAATTTATAGAATTTATAGAATTTATAGGATTTATAGGATTTATAGAATTTATAGAATTTATAGAATTTATAGAATTTATAGAATTTATAGAATTTATAGAATTTATAGAATTTATAGAATTTATAGAATTTATAGAATTTATAGAACTTATAGAATTTATAGAATTTATAGAATTTATAGAATTTATAGAATTTATAGAATTTATAGAATTTATAGAATTTATAGAATTTATAGAATTTATAGAATTTATAGAATTTATAGAATTTATAGAATTTATGGAATTTATAGAATTTATAGAATTTATAGAATTTATAGAATTTATAGAATTTATAGAATTTATAGAATTTATAGAATTTATAGAATTTATAGAATTTATAGAATTTATAGAATTTATAGAATTTATAGAATTTATAGAATTTATAGAATTTATAGAATTTATAGAATTTATAGAATTTATAGAATTTATAGAATTTATAGAATTTATAGAATTTATAGAATTTATAGAATTTATAGAATTTATAGAATTTATAGAATTTATAGAATTTATAGAATTTATAGAATTTATAGAATTTATAGAATTTATAGAATTTATAGAATTTATAGAATTTATAGAATTTATAGAATTTATAGAATTTATAGAATTTATAGAATTTATAGAATTTATAGAATTTATAGAATTTATAGAATTTATAGAATTTATAGAATTTATAGAATTTATAGAATTTATAGAATTTATAGAATTTATAGAATTTATAGAATTTATAGAATTTATAGAATTTATAGAATTTATAGAATTTATAGAATTTATAGAATTTATAGAATTTATAGAATTTATAGACTTTATATAGAATTTATGGAATTTATAGAATTTATAGAATTTATAGAATTTATAGAATTTATAGAATTTATAGAATTTATAGAATTAATAGAATTTATAGAATTTATAGAATTTATAGAATTTATAGAATTTTTAGAATTTATAGAATTTATAGAATTTATAGAATTTATAGAATTTATAGAATTTATAGAATTTATAGAATTTATAGAATTTATAGAATTTATAGAATTTATAGAATTTATAGAATTTATAGAATTTATAGAATTTATAGAATTTATAGAATTTATAGAATTTATAGAATTTATAGAATTTATAGAATTTATAGAATTTATAGAATTTATAGAATTTATAGAATTTATAGAATTTATAGAATTTATAGAATTTATAGAATTTATAGAATTTATAGAATTTATAGAATTTATAGAATTTATAGAATTTATAGAATTTATAGAATTTATAGAATTTATAGAATTTATAGAATTTATAGAATTTATAGAATTTATAGAATTTATAGAATTTATAGAATTTATAGAATTTATAGAATTTATAGAATTTATAGAATTTATAGAATTTATAGAATTTATAGAATTTATAGAATTTATAGAATTTATAGAATTTATAGAATTTATAGAATTTATAGAATTTATAGAATTTATAGAATTTATAGAATTTATAGAATTTATAGAATTTATAGAATTTATAGAATTTATAGAATTTATAGAATTTATAGAATTTATAGAATTTATAGAATTTATAGAATTTATAGAATTTATAGAATTTATAGAATTTATAGAATTTATAGAATTTATAGAATTTATAGAATTTATAGAATTTATAGAATTTATAGAATTTATAGAATTTATAGAATTTATAGAATTTATAGAATTTATAGAATTTATAGAATTTATAGAATTTATAGAATTTATAGAATTTATAGAATTTATAGAATTTATAGAATTTATAGAATTTATAGAATTTATAGAATTTATAGAATTTATAGAATTTATAGAATTTATAGAATTTATAGAATTTATAGAATTTATAGAATTTATAGAATTTATAGAATTTATAGAATTTATAGAATTTATAGAATTTATAGAATTTATAGAATTTATAGAATTTATAGAATTTATAGAATTTATAGAATTTATAGAATTTATAGAATTTATAGAATTTATAGAATTTATAGAATTTATAGAATTTATAGAATTTATAGAATTTATAGAATTTATAGAATTTATAGAATTTATAGAATTTATAGAATTTATAGAATTTATAGAATTTATAGAATTTATAGAATTTATAGAATTTATAGAATTTATAGAATTTATAGAATTTATAGAATTTATAGAATTTATAGAATTTATAGAATTTATAGAATTTATAGAATTTATAGAATTTATAGAATTTATAGAATTTATAGAATTTATAGAATTTATAGAATTTATAGAATTTATAGAATTTATAGACTTTATATAGAATTTATGGAATTTATAGAATTTATAGAATTTATAGAATTTATAGAATTTATAGAATTTATAGAATTTATAGAATTTATAGAATTTATAGAATTTATAGAATTTATAGAATTTATAGAATTTATAGAATTTATAGAATTTATAGAATTTATAGAATTTATAGAATTTATAGAATTTATAGAATTTATAGAATTTATAGAATTTATAGAATTTATAGAATTTATAGAATTTATAGAATTTATAGAATTTATAGAATTTATAGAATTTATAGAATTTATAGAATTTATAGAATTTATAGAATTTATAGAATTTATAGAATTTATAGAATTTATAGAATTTATAGAATTTATAGAATTTATAGAATTTATAGAATTTATAGAATTTATAGAATTTATAGAATTTATAGAATTTATAGAATTTATAGAATTTATAGAATTTATAGAATTTATAGAATTTATAGAATTTATAGAATTTATAGAATTTATAGAATTTATAGAATTTATATAGAATTTATAGAATTTATAGAATTTATAGAATTTATAGAATTTATAGAATTTATGGAATTTATAGAATTTATCGAATTTATCGAATTTATCGAATTTATAGAATTTATAGAATTTATAGAATTTATAGAATTTATAGAATTTATAGAATTTATAGAATTTATAGAATTTATAGAATTTACAGAATTTATAGAATTTATAGAATTTATAGAATTTATAGAATTTATAGAATCTATAGAATTTATGGAATTTATAGAATTTATAGAATTTAAAGAATTTATAGAATTTATAGAATTTATAGAATTTATAGAAATTTTTGTTATAAAACTCATAATTTTTGAGAAAGCTATTTTTTGTTAATTATGACCGAACAAAAAGCTCGATTTGATAAAAAATATAAATTAGGTCTTTTATATATATTTGGATAACGATATTGACATTGTTTTCTTCGTTAGCTATTAAAACAAAAAATATTTTTATTTCGAAAAAAATCTTTTTATTTTCATTTTTTGGAAACTGTTCCCGAATCACTGTTTCTATGTGGTTGTTAAATTTGCCACTTCTTTAGTTATCATAAGTACCTCAAGTTGAACATGTATGTGTGTGGCATCGGACTTATAGTTCTAAAATGAGAGTACAAATTAAATATCGATATTTTAGTAAACATTTTTATATTTATTCATAAACAAATTTCTTTCTTGTTTTTTTTTTTTTTTTAATTCCTGGACACACAATTGTTGCCTGATTTTTGTTGCATAATCTAAGAAACAACTCTAGTTCGTTATTGTTCTAAAATACATCAAATCTTGTTCTAAACAATGACTGCGAAGGAGTACTAGCTTAACTCTTTGTGGCAGAATCATCATGAAATGTATGAGAATTATTTCATGTTGTTCCTTCTGCTATGTGCTTTGAGCAAACTCATTGTATTGGAGTATTTGGGAATATTTTCTCAGCTTCGGTTGATTTGTCTTTCCTAAATTTTAGTTTTAGTGTCGGGTTCACTTTTTCACAGCAACATTGATTAAATTATTTTTTACAATCATAGTGAATATTTTCATCCTCCA
Source organism: Polietes domitor (assembly GCA_947397865.1). Lineage (NCBI taxonomy): Eukaryota > Metazoa > Arthropoda > Insecta > Diptera > Muscidae > Polietes > Polietes domitor. The sequence goes on from OX377622.1 coordinate 114,861,688, forward strand.
CAGAAATGGCTGAATAACTTTCAAATTCTCCTCTATTCTTTGCACAAAATATTATTTTTTAACTATTCTATGCCTGGTAAAATCATCAAAGATGTTTTCAACTGCATTGCATCACTCCATTTATTTTATTTACCATCATGACCAACGCCTCACACCATTTGAGCACATGTTATCATAGTCCTTAATCTCTAGTTTTTTAGTTCCTTCTTTTTATGCAAACACCAAGGAAAAGTATAAAATTTCACTTTTCCTTTTTAGAAAAAAAGTAGAACAACAACTGCTCCCTTGAAATCCTTGAAAACAATCAAGTAAAACATATGCACACATGCCAGGATGTGTGGTGCATTTACATCCTACAGGCACCAACTGTATGTAAATCCGCAAAACGCGTGCGTTACCATTCTCCTCTTGTTTTTTAAGGATCATCATCAGCATCATCATCATGATCAAGGTGCAACGAATATACCTCAACATCCTTAAACATGCATGGCAATTTTCACTTTTATCGGAAGGCCTTTCAAAAAGGAAGACCAAGCGCCGCCGCCTTCGACGACTGTTGAACCAACAAGCGTGTGCCGGATAACCTCCTACTCCTCCTCGTCCTCGTCCTCGCTAACTAAGTGCGATCTGAATAAGTTTTTTTGGAGAAATATAAAAAACAAAACCATTGGTCTTAAAATGAGGAAGAATGATGAATGAAAGCAGGACACAAAGGCCAACAAATGATTACTTAAAGATGTGTCTGTGTGTGTGTGCTGAAGGAAAGGGAGAGTGCAGCAGGATATTCGGGACCAACGTAGAATAATACCTTTTGCATATAAACCAAGAGAATGAATGCACACATGGACCAGAAGGACAGACAGACAGACATGCTTACTCGCATGTATATGATCATATGATCCGTATGGAGACAATGATTCAATGATCTTTTGATCGATGAAATTTAGTCGTGTTTTTTCTGCTTTCAAATAAGGGTGTTTTTTCGGTCTGCTCGACTATAAAACAATTCAAGATTTCTTGACATAAAACACACGGCTGCATGCAGGGATATATGTATAGCTCATATGTATATGTATGTACAACAGATTATACATAGCCTAGGTGATCTTAGTATTTACCTTTTGTGGCTAACAACATCCTCTCCATCATCGTCATCATCGGAATCGTCATGCCACAGCAGCATATGCTGCATCCCTCAACTCCATTTGGGTAGGGTCCTTGGTCCTTTCACGCTTACATATACATACATACAGAGTGTTTGCGATGCACGCACGCGCTTTATTTTTGTTGTTTATTTTTTTATATAAAAATGTCTCATTTTTATATCAAATGAGGGGTACTTTTTTTATGGTTTTTGTTTTTTATTTGTTTGGTTTGGTTTGGTTTCTTCGTGCTCTCGACAACTTTGAGGATGCTGATCCTCCCTTTGGAACGAGTCATAGGAGGAGAAGGCAAAGCGCGTGGAGTGACAGCACAGCGCGTGTTATCTTGTTGCTTCTTGATCAGCCGTGGCCGTGGTTGTGGCGCACGTTGGCCGATTGTCGATTTCGTCTTCTTTAGGTTTGTTTATCAAGGATTTATGAAGAGGGATTCGGTGTTTTTTAAGGTGATCATTGCGAAGACGGTAAAAAGTGGCGGCAGAAGATGATTTTGATTGGATTTTGTTTTTGTCTTTTTTATTATTATCTAGGGGTGGAGTGAGGGCTTTATGAGGACGTATGCCGGAAGTGAGCTATGGGGACTATTCAACGTGGGTTCGGTGTTGAAGGGAGAATTATATTTTGATAGTTTAGAACAATTTTGTCAAAGGCCTGCAGAAAATATTTTTGAATAAATTTTATTTTTTATTAAAATTTTAATTTTCGTCGAAGTTACCTTAAATAAATGTACTATGAAATTCGGAGTATGAATGCTATCACTCTAGCTTATACGTTAAATTAAATTAAAAACCCGAAAAAAACACAATAAATAAAAAAATGGGGAAAATATTATATTTTTCAATAGCTAACAATCTAACAAAGAAAACGATGGATAAATACAAAAGTTATGACCCTTTTTGTGAACACAAAGAATATATTTTTTTAGTTTTAATTAATTTTTTGGCGGAATAATAATTTTAATTTTTAATCTCTTAGAAACTGGAAACTTCTACATTCGTCCATAGATTATCTTCAAATAGTATTTTTTCTTTCTTTGTAAGGATGCCAGTTACAAAAAAATATTTTGTTTTCTATTTTGAAATTTTCTCGAGCCAACAACAAACTCTAATTAAGCTAGAAATATAAGAAAATGATTGTTTTCTATAATAGCTGGGATTTAAAAGAAGAAAAAAATCCTTTTTGCAGAAAATCTGCAATGTAGAAATAAGTGGATTTCAAAAAAATTGCGTTTTTACAAATTTTTTGCTTAAATTGATTTAGTCATACCGCCTTTACAAAACCCTTTATAAATTACAAACAAAATATTTATAACATTGTATTCTATAATAGCTGGGATTTTAAAGAAGAAAAAATATTCTTTTTGAAGAAAATCCGCAGATAAATGTAGAAATAAGTGGATTTCAAAAAAATTGCGTTTTTACAAAGTTTTTGCTTAAATTGATTTAGTCATACCGCTTTTACAAAACCCTTTATAAATTAGAAACGAAATACTTATAAAATTGTATACTATAATAGCTGGAATCTTAAAGAAGACAAAATATCCTTTTTGAAAAACATCTGTAAATAAATGTAGAAATAAGTGAATTTCAAAAAATTGCGTTTTTACAAAGTTTTTCTTTGACTTGATTTAGTCATACTTCCTTAAAAACCCCTTTACAAATTAAGAACAGAATATTTATAAAATTATATTCTATAATAACTGAGATTTTAAAGAAGAAAACATATCCTTTTTGAAGATAATCTGTGGATAACTGTAGAAATAAGTGATTTTCAAAAAATTGCGTTTTTACAAAGTTTTTGCTTAAATTGATTTAGTCATACTTCTTTACAAACCCCCTATGCAGATTAGAAATAGAATATTTATAAAATTGTATTCTATAATTGTATTCTATAAGAAGAAAAATGTCCTTTTTGAAGAAAATCTGCAGATAAATGTAGAAATAAGTGAATTTCAAGAAATTGCGTTTTTACAAAGTTTTTGCTTAAATTGATTTAGTCATACTTCTTTACAAACCCCCTATGCAGATTAGAAACAGAATATTTATAAAATTGTATACTATAATAGCTGGGATTTTAAAGAAGACAAAATATACTTTTTGAAAAAAATCTGTAGATGAATGTAGAAATAAGTGAATTTCAAAAAATTGCGTTGTTACAAAGTTTTTCTTTGACTTGATTTAGTCATACCTCCATACAAACATTCTATGCTAATTAGAAACAGAATATTTATAAAATTGTATTCTATAATAGCCGAGATTTTAAAGAAAAAAACATATCCTCTTTGAAGAAAATCTGCGGATAACTGTAGAAATAAGTGAATTTCAAGAAATTGCGTTTTTACAAAGTTTTTGCTTAAATTGATTTAGTCATTCCGCCTTTACAAAATCCTTTATATATTAGAAACAAAATATTAATAAAATTGTATTCTATAATAGCTGAGATTTTAAAGAAGAAAAAATATCCTTTTTGAAGAAAATCTGCAGATAAATGTAGAAAAAGAAAAAATCGTGCTTTTACAAAGTTTTTGCTCATATTGATTTAGTCATACTCCCTTACACACCTCTTTACAAATTACAAACGAAATATTTATAAAAATTATATTCTATAATAGCTGGGATTTTAGAGAAGTAAAAAATCCTTTTTGAAGAAAATCTGTGGCTAATTGTAGAAATAAATGAATTTAAAAAAATTGCGTTTTTACAAAGTTTTTGCTTAAATTGATTTTGTCATATCGCATAGCCTTTGCAAACCCATTTACAAATTAGAAAAGAATACTTATAAAATTGTACTCTATAAAAGCTGGGATTTTAAAGAAGTAAAAGATCCTTTTTGAAGAAAATCTGCAGATACATGTAGAAATAAGTGAATTTCAAAAAATTGCGTTTTTACAAAGTTTTTGCTTAAATTGATGTAGTCATATCGCCTTTGCACACCCCTTTACAAATTAGAAACACAATATTTATAAAATTGTATTTTATAATAGCTGGGAATTTAAAGAAGAAAACATATCCTTTTTGAAGAAAATCTGTGGATAACTGTAGAAATAAGTGAACTGCAAAAAATTGCGGTTTTACAAAGTTTTTTGCTTAAATGGATTTAGTTCATGCATGACCATAATTTCTACATTTATCCATAGATTTTATTCAAATAAATATTGTTTTCTTCATTAAGATAACAGATATTGCAAATAAAATATATAAATATAATTTTCTAATTTAAGCAAAAACTATACTTAAACAAAAATTAAAAAATAATGATTTTTTTTAAATATTCTTTGGCACCTACAACGATTGCCGCAGTTTCTACATTTATCCATTGATCTGTAACATATTGACATTGTTTTTTGCATTAAAATGTTAGCTATTACAAAATAATATAATTTTTTTTCTGATTTTTTTCGTGCCAGAAAATTTTTTTCCAAAAATTTTGGAGACTGTTCCCAAACCACTGTTTCTATGTGAAAGCGAAATTTATAACATTTGTAGCCACCATAATTGCCTTTAATAGAAAATATAAGAGGATTGTGATCGGACCAATTTTTCTAAAACTAGAGTACAATTATTAAAGATAACTTTGCGAAAATTGGAATTTTAGTAAAAAAAAATAAATAAAAAAATATCCATAAAAAATTTAATATTGTTTTCGAGTTTAGAAAGTCAAAATACACCAGAAAATGTTATACATAGCCGCTCGGCAAATTTTGTTTTGTTTGGCGAAAATTAGAATTTTACAATTTTTTAAATGTATCCGAAAAAAAATAAGAATAAAAGTTAATAAAGTTCAGAAAACTAAAATACATCAGTTATAATGTTATAATTATACCTTCGACATTTTTTTTGCATAATACTATTGGTTTTAAAATTTAGTTTTTAGAAAAAACTCCTTCGTTCTTCACGTCCTTTCTACTGAAAACTCTACCGCTAAAAAATCTTTCACAAAAATCTTGGATTAATCCCCAAAACAAGCCTTTTGAATTATAGCAGCGACAACACTTCACTTTGCCAGTGAAACATACAAAAACAAAGACAAACAAGGAGTTAAACACACTCACAAAAAAAAACAAGGGAAAATGATGAACACACAACTTAAAAAAGGATGTCACAGCGTACAAGGATCTAAACATTGAATAAAAATCCTTGCACAAATAATAATAACAACATCAAACATTTGTTCAGCACACAAACAAAAAACACGGCCATTAAAAAAGTGGGTTACGCATGCGCTGAAAGTGGGACAAACCGAAAGGAGTTTATTAACACTTTCAGTCAAGGGTTGGAATACACATTCCTCAGCGTTGCCCACAGCAATAATGACAGTGATGATGTGGGGATGGTGGTGATGATGAGTATTTTTTCGAACAATTTGTAACACTCGCACGTTGGAAAGAAACATTTACGCTGACAAATATTTTTTATAGTTCAGTCATTTTTTCCACTGCGAAAAAGGGGTGATTTGCAAGATTTATGAACAACCATCAAATATTGTGGGCTAGATGGATGGTTGATCATGATGATGATGTGTTGATAAACAATCGCCAATTGTTGTGAATTTGGAAAGTGATTCACAAATAAATGAGATAACAAATAATTGAAAAATCAATAAAAAAAATGACAAGAACAAAGGATAGTGGCAATGACAATGGCATAGGGGAAATGTGATTCGCCCAAGGAAGAGATGTAAAAATAAGGAGGCCTACAATTTTTTTAACACCAGGGAGTTTTGGTCAATCTTATTGTCTTTTTCTTTGTCGTGTGACAAGAAAATCTCGAGGTTAATTAAATATGCATTCTTTATTCTCTTTTTTGGGTGGCAGTAGGGATGAAGAGGCTGAAAATGATCCTTGCCACGGAAGACACCCCAGTCGCATCTTTTTTTGTCTTCTAATGACCGAAGCATTTTTTAAAGACCTTTTTTTGGTCACGTTCCTTGAATTTGCTTCATTTTTTGGGGGTTAATTATATGCAACACGTTGCCTAAGACAACGACAATCAACAATCTTTTTAATTTTTTTGTCAAAGATCATTTTTTGCCACGTTCCTTTGAGATGCAGGATGGTTTTTTTTTATCAATTTCAGGGATGTTAAGTAGAAGTGGTTGACCTGAAGTTTTAGTTGATGTCCTCTTTTATTTCTGGCACGCTTCTCTAAGTGTCCTTTAAGAAAAAAAATATATTTTACGTGTTTCTTTTTAGGGAATGATACATACCACCAAAGATGAAAGGGAGAATAAGAAACAAGTATCTTATTTTCTTAACAAAATTATAAAATTGTATTTCTGTACAGTTTGAATTTATTTAAAAGATTCTCGATTGTTTTGATCGATTTTTTGGGTAAAGTTGTATATAGTTTGCCATATTGATATTGAAAATTTATTTTTTATTTTTATAGAACCAAAATATCTAGATATTTTTTGATTTTTCGGCAGTATTTTCACATAAGACTTTTTTGCCTAGAATGAAAGTATAATTAATAATATAATTTGTGAATAAAATAAGAATTGCGTTTTTTTGTTCGGACACGACAAAGGCCCACATTATTCTAGCTTTCTATATATTTGTTATATATAATGCTAGACACTTCTGCCTTTTAGGCAGAGTTCCCTTTGGCATTGGAATTAAATCAGGGAAATTTTCAAGACTATTCGTTAGAAAAAGTATTCTAAAAAATGTGTTTGATCTTTCAGTTAAATAACCACAATATATTTTTACATTTATTTAATATAAGTATATATATTTTTATTTAAAAAAATATATATTTTTTATGTTTTTCATTATTTAAAAATATAATTAAATAAATAACGAAAAAATAAATTAATTTCTTCTTTACTCCAACTATAATAGACCATAAGTTCCATATTTACCCTTGGAGTTTCTTCAGATAGATAGATAGAAAGTCACGCGAGGAGGAGAGCTTCTTGTTTATTGATGAACAATTTTTAAACCAAAACTATTGTCTTTTATTTTCTGTTTCACTTTTCCACTAAACCCGGTTTGAATTCGGTTTTTAAAACCCGATTTCTTAGAGAAATTACAAGATAGATCCTATTTAAGGAAACTTTATACAAATCTGTGCTCAAAAATTACTTCCGTGTATTTTTTTTTTCAGAAAACCGGTTTAAACCCGGTTTTAAATTCTTAAAAACTCATATATCTGGTCATTTTATAGATCTTTTCAACATTATTTCAAAATATAACCCGGATTCTAGACAGTTTTTTCTTGGAAAGTGTCAATTTTTGATAAATAAAAATTATGGTCTTTCATATTCTGTTTTATTTTTTACTAAACCCGGTTTTTAAATTCGGGTTTCTTACAAAATTGTTCTGGGGAGCACAGATTTTTGTTCAGCAATGAGCACTCAATAAACCCAAATATAAATTCTAAATTTACACAATTGAAAATTCTCTAATTAATTCTCTTTCTATTTTTTTCTGTTCGGATTTTTTCAAAAAAAAAAAAACTAAACTAATAATGCTATTAAGTAACATCAGAACATTTATAGCATTTATAGTCCCTTTAATTTTCTGTTTCGGCTTTTTTGATTTGATGTTTCCATCTAAAAATAAAGTACACGAATGAAAGTAAAATTTAAAACTATTGTTTTCCTCCTTAACTTTAAAATGTTAATACACTTCTTTAAAAACAAATTAGAACAAATTCAGCTATTTTTGTAACTGAAATGATACTGAAATTGGTTGTGAGTTTCTGTTTCAAAATGTAGTCAAATTGGTAAACTATCTGAAACGAAAATAAACTTTAAATAAATAAATCGTCATAAAAAATATTTATTATTTTCATACAAAATATTTATTATATTTTTTCGACTTTGGAAAGGCAACAAAGCGACAAGATAGACAGACCATTTTGATGCTATATGCTTATTCAGCATTAAACCACAAATAAACCAAAATTATGGGCTTTCATTTTCTGTTCACTTTTCGACTAAACCCGGTTTTAAAATCCGGGTTTCTTAGGAAAGTCACGCGAGGAGGAGAGCTTCTTGTTTAGTGATGAACAATTTTTAAACCAAAACTATTGTCTTTTAGTTTCTGTTTCACTTTTCCACTAAACCCGGTTTGAATTCGGTTTTTAAAACCCGGTTTCTTAGTGAAATTACAAGATAGATCCTATTTAAGGACACTTTATGCAAATCTGTGCTCAAAAATAACATCCGTGTAAATTTTTTGAGAAAACCGGTTTAAAACCGGTTTTAAATTCTTAAAAAAGTCATATGAGGAGAAGAGATTCTTGTTCCGAGAGGAACAATAAATAAACGAGAATTCATTACAGTTTATAACTGGTCATTTTATAGATCTTTTCATTATTTCAAAATATAACCCGGATTTTAGACAGTTTTTTCTTGGAAAGTGTCCGTTTTTGAGGCTAGAAGCTTGTTCAGCACTGAAATTAATAAATAAAAATTATGGTCTTTCATTTTCTCTTTTATTTTTTTACTAAACCCGGTTTTTAAATCCGGGTTTCTTACAAAATTGTTCTGAGGAACTTGTTCAGCAATGAGCAATTAATAAACCCAAATATAATTTCAAAAATTTACACGATTGAAAACCGGGTTTTGATAATGATCTTTTCAACATTATTTCAAAATATAAACGGATTTTAGACCGTTTTATTTTAGAAAAGTATCCGTTTTTGAGGCTAGAAGCTTGTTCAGCACTGAGTGATTAATAAATAAAAATTATGGTCTTTCATTATGTCTTGTACTTTTTTACTAAACCCGGTTTTTAAATCCGGGTTTCTTACAAAATTGTTCTGGGGAGCACAAATTCTTGTTCAGCCATGAGCAATTAATAAACCCAAATATAATTTCAAAAATTTACACGATTGAAAACCGGGTTTTGATATTGATCTTTTCAACATTCTTTCAAAATATAACCGGATTTTAGACCGTTTTCTTTTGGAAAAGTGTCCGTTTTTGATGCTAGAACCTTGTTCAGCACTGACTGATTAATAAATAAAAACTATGATTTTTCACTTTCTTTTTTATTTTTTACTAAACCCGGTTTTTAAATCCGGGTTTCTTACAAAATTGTTCTGGGGAGCCCAGATTCTTGTTCAGCAATGAGCAATTAATAAACCCAAACATAATTTCTAAATTTACACGATTGAAAACCGGGTTTTTATATTGATCTTTTCAACATTATTTCAAAATATAACCGGATTTTAGACCATTTTCTTTTGGAAAAGTGTCCGTTTTTGAGGCTAGAACCTTGTTCAGCACTGACCAATTAATAAATAAAAAGTATGGTCTATCATTTTCTCTTGTACTTTTTTACTAAACCCGGTTTTTAAATCCGGGTTTCTTACAAAATTATTCTGGGGAGCACAGATTCTTGTTCAGCAATGACCAAATAATAAGCCCAAATATAATTTCTAAATTTACGCAATTGAAAACCGGGTTTTAACAACGGGTTTCTGCGAAAATTGTTAAGGTAGAGTATTTTCTAATCAATCATAGACTGTTTATATGAGACAATTTTCTGGATTACTTCAATAGTATTTCTCACTTTATCCAATTCCATCGTTTCGAAATGTGTAAGTTTTGAATTGAGTATTTTTTTGTGCTACTCCTGCATATGACCTATATCTATTTAAGTGTTCTTTTGAAATGAAATTTCTTCTTAAACCTCGAACTTGTCGACAATTGATAAGTGAAATATCAAAAGCAAGCCTTGCTTTTTAATACTTTCCCCAAACATTTGCTCATTTGCTGATGGTCGGCTGTTGTTGGGGCGATAACATGTATTTGTATTTTTTTATTTTCTTTTGCATATGCAAATTCTAATCTCTGAGAAAGAAAAAAGTTTGAAAACTTTCCAAAATCACTGGACGCTTCAAACAAAATTTCTAAAATTTAAATTGTTTTGTTTGTGGTTAGTCTTAGAATTGCATTATCTCTGTTCGTCCGTCAGTCTGTCTGTCTGCCGGCCTGCTGCCTGCCGCTATACAATACAAAACCCGCTCTCTGTTGTTTGTTGTTGGTTGATGGATGCCATATATAGAACTATTGCCGCTTGCTTATCAGCGACAAACATATTTTGTTTAGTTTTGTTTTCTTCTTTTCAATTATTAATAACAAAAAAAAGAAAGTGTTAGAATAAGACCTTGACATTTTTGAGAATTTGTGGCGGGAGTATTTCTTGGGAATTTCTTAGACTCCCAGAATATAGCGAGCAAGTCCGATCCGGATTTCGGGAGAGTGTACAAATCTTGAGCACAGATGTGTTTGAACAGCTAAATCAAGCTTAAGTTAAGGAAATTTCTAGCTACATCTAATCTAAACCACCCAAATTCTCCAGCACCAGCACTTAAACTCTTTTTCTTTGGCTGGCTGGCTGGAACTTAAACTCCTTGCTAAGGGGGTTTACGGGGAACGAATCCCTCTACAATTTAGTCTGGAGTTTTAAAAACTCATTAGTGCTGCTACTTTTTCCCGGATTTCGATTTCGATGAAAGGGTTTTTTAGTCCGATCTGCGCCAAAATATCCGCTGTTCGTTCTAATTCTCCACTCTCTCGCTCTCACTCTGTGATGCTCGCTCAAACAATTTCCTTAAGTAATATCCGCTGAGATTTGTGGCAATATTCTAACCATGTTTACTTAAAATATTGCTTAAAATTAACGATCATTGAATAAACTGGCCCAGCAAAATCGCAACGCCTAACGGCGCGATTTAAGCCCAACTAATCCGCCGTTTAAGCCCTTCGCGCGCGCAAATCCTACGCTGTGGTCTGCCGAGCATTGCCGAGGTTGTGCGTCGCCGCCGCCTCGGTTGTGTGAATTGCTTGTATTCGTAAACTTGGAGTACAAAAAGAGATTTAAATTTAAATCTCGCTAGATTTGAGCTGTCTTAAACGGGCGATTTGTGGTTGGTTTTAGTTTGGACGACGAGCGTTTCGCCGCTGGACAGCCCGCCGAAAGTACTTGAAACTCAAATTTCATTAAGTAAATCGCAGCTTGAGCGGGGTAGTAGGAAAATCCTTGCTCTAAATCTTAATGGCAATGCCGCGTGTGGCCAACATATGTTGCCTATCATTGAAGCCACAGGGAAAATGTGGCTCAAAAATAGAAACACAAACGAAAAAAAAAAAACAAGACACAAATAATTACTGTGACATGATGATAAAAAGTACATCTTCGGCAATATTGCAACCCTCGACCTCTTTGGATTTTTTTTTGTGAAAAAAGAAATCCCTAAAAACCTCTGGAACGTGGCAAAAAAACGACAAAAAAAAAAACAAATTAAAATTTTCTTAAGTTCGACAAAAAGAAACCCTCATCACCACATGCAACATGTTGCATATAATTAATTCCCTATCTATTAGCCAAGGAAATTCGTAAGATATCAAGGACTGTGGCAAAAAAGGAGCCTTTATAAAAAACCATGACAATAATGAGATAAAAAAGATGCCTCTCCTCCCCTCTCGAACAGTGACAAGGGTGAGAATCCCAGGCTTAGGGATTTCATCCCTACAACTTAACGCAAAATATTGTTTGTTTAACGCAAATTTTGTTTTATTTGAATTACCTTGACATTTCCTTAAAAAGAAGCGCCTTTCAGAAACCCCTGTGCTAGGGCTTATTGATAGCAACTAGATAATCAGACACATCGCATGTTAATTAATTCAGAAAAAACATAAAAAATCGTTATTTAAATTTATTATTTATATTTAATTTATTGCATTTGTTAAAAAGAATCTAAAAATGTTCACTTTTGAAAATTTAAAAATTTTAATATAAGAATTTATTTATGAAAAATATAGAGTGATTTTTTTGAGGTTAGGATTTTCATGCATTAGTATTTGACAGATCACGTGGGATTTCAGACATGGTGTCAAAGAGAAAGATGCTCAGTATGCTTTGACATTTCATCATGAATCGTCTTACAAACGAACAACGCTTGCAAATTATTGAATTTTATTATCAAAATGCGTGCTCTGTTAAGAAAGTTCATTGCGCGCTTCCATTTTATGGTCAGTTTAATCGACCCACTGAAGCGGCTATTCGGGCTATTGTGACTAAATTTCGCACCAAATTTACATTGTTGGACATTAAACCACCAACACGCTTACGTAGAGTGCGAACTGAAGAAAATATCGCAGCTGTATCGGCCAGTGTTAATGATGACCACCAATTTTCGATTCGTCGCCGTTCGCACCAATTGGGTCTCTGTTACTCAAAAACGTGGAAATGCCAAAATTGGACTAAGCGGATGGACCACCTAAGACGCAGCCGCGGTCAACATTTAAATGAAATTATCTTCAAAAAGTAAATGTCATGGACCAATCTAACGTTTCAAATAAAGAACCGATGAGATTTTGCAAATTTTATGCGTTTTTTTAAAAAAAAAAGTTATCAAGCTCTTAAAAAATCACCCTTTAGGGACTTACCCTAATGTTTTTTTTTGAAAAGATCGCTGCAATACTCACAAACCACTATCTGATTTTAGCGTTTTGCTAGTTTTTAGAAAAAATTATCCACGAAATTATCCTTCGTATACTAATAATAACATCAATTCTGGTCGCTGTTGAAAAAAACAGAAAACAATCATAAAAATTAATTTAACAAGAAATTTCATTTAAAAAGAACACTTAAATAGATATAAGTCATATGCAGGATTAGCACAAAAAATACTCAATTCAAAACTCACACATTTCGAAACGATGGAATTGGATAAAGTGAGAAATAATATTGAAGTAATCCAGAAAATTGTCTCATATAAACAGTCTATGATTGATTAAAAAATACTCTACCTTAACAATTTTCGCAGAAACCCGTTGTTAAAACCCGGTTTCAATTGCGTAAATTTAGAAATTATATTTGGGTTTATTATTTGGTCATTGCTGAACAAGAATCTGTGCTCCCCAGAACAATTTTGTAGAAACCCGGATTTAAAAACCAGGTTTAGTAAAAAATAAAACAGAAAGTGAAAAATCATAGTTTTTATTTATTAATCACTCAGTGCTGAACAAACTTCTAGCCTCAAAAACGGATACTTTTCTAAAAAACGGTCTAAAATCTTGTTTTCAATTGATTATATTTTGAAATAATGTTGAAAAGATCAATAAAATGACCAGATAAAAACTGTTATGAATTTTCGTTTATTTATTGTTCCTCGCTGAAAAAGAATCAGTTTTCCACGTGTGAATTTTTTAAGAAATCCGGATTTTAGAACCGGGTTTGAACCGGGTTTTTCAAAAAGTTTACATGGAAGTAATTTTTGAGCACAGATTTGCAAAAAATTTTCCTTAAATAGGGTCTATTGTGTAATTTCTCTAAGAAAACGGGTTTTAAAAACCGAATTCAAACCGGCTTCAGTAGAAAAGTGAAACAGAAAAGAAAAGACAATAATTTTGGTTTATTAATTGCACAGCGATGAACAAGCTTCAAGTCAAAATTGTAACTTTTCTAAGAAACTCAGTCTAAAAACCGGGTTTTAATCGGGTAAATTGAGAAATAATGCTGCAAAATGTTCATATATAGATTTTAATGTATTTTGGTTTATTAATTGTTCATCGCTTAATTAGATTCTGTCCTCCTCATTTTTCTTTTCTAACCAACCCGGATTTAAAAACCGGGTTTAGTAAAAAATGAAACAGTTTAAGCCGGTTTTCTCAAAGAATTTACATGGAAGTAATTTTTGAGCACAGATTTGTATAAATATCCTTAAATAGGATCTAACGTGTACTTTCTCTAAAAAGTCGAATTTTAATGTGACTTTTTTAAGAAACTCGGTTTTTAAAAACGGGTTTAAACCGGTTTTCTCAAAAAATTCACATGGACAGATTTGTACAGAATTTCCTTAAATAGGGTTATATCGTGTAATTTCTCTATGAAACCGGGTTTTAAAAAACTAATTCGAATCGGGTTCAAGAAGAATGAAACAACAAATTTAAAAGCATAATTTTGATTTATTAATTGTTCAGTTATCAGAACAAACATCTACCATCAAAAAAGTCCTATTTGTAAAGAAACTCGGCTTAAAATCAGGTTTTTAATCGGGTAAATTGAAAAATAATGCTGAAATGACCAACAGAATAGTCAGATATAAACAGCATTTAATTTGGTTTATTTATTGTACATCGAATCTGTCCTCTTAATGTGGCTTTTGTAAGAAACCCGGGTTTAAACCGGTTTTCTCAAACATACATGTAAATTTTAAATCGGGTTTAAAAATCGAATTCAAACCGAGGTCTATATTGTCTTTTTTCTATGAAACTCGGATTTTTAATCGGGTAAATTGAGAAATAATGCTGAATTGATGAACAAAATTTTCAGATATAAACTGGAATGCATTTTGTTTTGTTTATTGTTCATCTGTTCGCTGAACCAGAATATGTTCCCCTCAATGGAGTTTTCTAAGATCTCCGGGTTTTAAAACCGGGTTTAGTAGAAAAGTGCAACAGAAAATGATAAATAATAATTTTGGTTTATTAATTGTTCAGTGCTAAACAATAATCTGATCTCTTTTTCTAAGAACCCCGGATTTAAAAACCGGGTTTAAGGTTTTATCAAAAAATTGACACGAAAGTTCTTTTTTGAACACAGTTTTGTTTAAATTTTCCTGAAAAGCATAATTTCTCTAAGAAACCGTTCTTTGAAAACCGAATTCAAACCGGGTTTAGTAAAAAATTGAAACAGAAAATGAAATGATTTAGTTCTTAACATTATCTAGCCTCAAAAAGTGTATATCGTGTCACTTTTCTAAGAAATTCGGTTTAAAACCCGGGTTTCAATCGGTTAAAGTGAGAAATAAAGTTAAATTGATCAACGAAATGTTCATATATATAGACTGGAAGACCTTTTAGTATATTTGACTCATGATAATTTTCTAAGAAACCCGATTTTAAGGACAGCTTTAAACCCATTCTCAAATAAAATTTACTTCGAAGTATTTTTTTTTAATTTTCCCTAAAAATGCGTCTATCGTATATTTTCTCTGAGAAACCGGTTTTTAAAACCCGGGTTCAAACCGGTTTTCCCAAAAAATTATTACACGAAAGTCTCTTTTTGAGCACACATTCGAACACAGGGATGAAAAATTCACAAAAAAACATTCAGTTTTATTTACCAACATCGATATTGATCTGTTTTAGTGGAAAATAGCGAAACTTGCGAACTTTTAGCCAAGATGGCATATTTTGGTGCATTATTTGAAACGTTTGGGGTTTTATACACTATTGTGTAGGTATTTATGTGTAGTTTAAGAATATATATTTCAATATTAAAGATTCAGCAATTCGTTCTCCTGCTGTATTGGAAATACCAAAACACATTTTTTAAAATCGAACTTTCATTAAGGTTTTCCACTGGACCAAAGTTACTCTATCAACTTTGGAAACATGGGAAGTGTTATACATCGTTGTATAGGTATTTATGTTTAGATGAAGAATACATAATTGTATATTAAGGATTCTGAAATTCGTTCTCCTGCTGCATTGGAATTATCAAAAAGACGAATTTTTGAAAAATCTAACTTACATTGAGGTTTTCCACAGGGTCAAAGTTACTCTAAAAAACTTGAGAAACATGTGGGAAGTGTTATACATCGTTGTATAGGTACTTATGTCTAGTTGAAGAATATACAATTGTATATTAAGGATTCTGAAATTCGTTCTCCTGCTGCATTGGAATTATCAAAAAGACGAATTTTTGAAAAACCTAACTTTCATTGGCGGTTTCCACAGGGCCAAAGTTACTCTAAAAAACTTGGGAAACATGCGGGAAGTGTTATACATCGTTGTATAGGTATTTATGTCTAGTTGAAGAATATATAATTGTATATTAAGGATTCTGTAATTCGTTCTCCTGCTGCAGTGAAAATACCAAAATATGTGAAAATGCAGGATTATGAAAAAATCGGAGTTTCTTTACATTATTCTGGAAAATATGGGATTTTTCCATATCAAATGTTATCACTTAGCATCAGGAAATGAGTCTTAGCTAAAGTTTTTTTAATCCGTCGTGGGGGACACATTATTCTTCTGTTGTCATTAAGAATGAATGAAATTTCTTTGTAAAATCATTATTATTGGAAAATTGTATTAAGAAAATAAAAAATTCACCTATACCCTCTCTCTCTCTCTCTTTCCGAAATTAGTCATTGCTTAATGATTTCCTAAGGAAGCCTAACAAAATCCACATAATCACCCTTCTTATCATTTACAAATGCTCATCTGAAAGCAATTTTTCCTTTTGTCCTCCTCACGATGACCACAAAAAACTGTCTTTTTGATTTCTTAATAGCCACCAAACACACGAAAATTTAAATTATCGACTTTTTTAGGATCCCCCCTCCAAAAGGAAAAAATCTTAAAAAAGGTCACATTAATTGAAAACTAATTGCAAACATGCTTCTGGCATGCGTCACCCCTCGAAGACAGGACGAGCAGAAATCCGAAAAAATCACCCAATGAATCACAACAATCACGGGGTAAAAAAACGGAGGGCCAGGTAAAAAAGAACAGGAAATTCTTAAAGCAAAAAACAACCTTCAACCCTTTGGACGGCAAAGAAAAAACTAGCCAACAAGCGTTCTTACGCAACAGGAAACCAACTCTTTCACTTTCTACACAGAGAGAGAGAGCAGCGTTTTTTATCGCACCAAAAGGAGTTAAAGTCACTTTCCGTGTTTTGCGACAAACAAAACCCTAAAGAAATCATAAAAAAGAATCTGAAAAAGAGAAGAGAATCGTTAAGAGACTGCCTTTGCGTTTTGACTTTTTAATGATTGTTTTATGGTCTCCCCGGGTGTCGTGTCACACACAAACGCAAATGTCCTTCGATAGTTGTCAATGCCAGTTTTGAAAAACGACTCCTTTTTAGGTAGTCCCTTAACTACCCTTCAGCTCGGCCAAGCAACAATAGATTTTTGCATATCTAACTAACGTTTATGCGTGTGTGTAAGTGTGTGTGTGCGTGGCAAACAATAGCCGTTGTCCTGTGTGACATGCATGGTCTGCTATTGTTAGACGAAGGCAAAATAGTCCTTTTTCGCCTAAATTTTTTCGAAACTGAAAACTGACCGTTACACTCGGCCGTCAACGTCGCCGTCATCTATTGTTTTCGTCGTCGTCGTCCCGCTTGCCAGCAGTTATTTAGTATGGGCAAAGGCCAAGGCAAAGAAAAGAATGGAATGGGAAGGGATGGGAAGGGAAAAAAGGGAAAACGTAAAAGGACATTGCCATTTGTGAGCAAATATTACGTAAAACTTAATCATTTTTCTTAATCTGTTCACGTTTTTTCCTTTTCTCTTAATATATGTGCTGTTGCTGTTGTTGTTGTTGCTATTTTTGCTTTGTTTTGAAATAGTTTCCTTACGCCGAAGACAAAGGCGGCCTGTGTTTCGTAATATTTTGAATTTTGAGTTTTAAGATCATCTTTAGGAAATGGCGGCAGCGGTAGCATTTTCGAAAAGGACATTGTTTGCATTTCGTAACCGTTTCCCCGGAAAATCTGCATAAGTGTTTATGTGGATTACCTAACGAATGTTTTCACAAAAACAAAGCTGCATTTTCAGCGAATATTCACTTTTCTTGTGCTCAGATGCAGCAGTTTCGCTTTGTGACATAACCGCTTGGCGGGTTTTAAGGGTTCGCATTTATGTCCTTTACAAACTGCCAGAAAGCTATAAACTCGATATGTCCTTTCACGAGAAGTGTAACGATATTTTGTCGGTTATTATTTTGTATAGATTTTGAAAATTTTATTATGGTAATCTAACAGGACATAGATTTTAATTCCAGGAAATAGGCAAGGAGTTCAGGGGAAAAATAATTTTACTTTACTTATTTTCTGACGATTTATACAGAAAAACAAAAACAAATGAAACAAATCAATTACAAAAAATAATTATTTCAATTAAAAAAAATAAATATTATGATAAGTTCAATTAATATATTCACTAATTCAATTAAAATATTAATTTTACTTTTACTTAATAGGATGTACACAGAAAAACAAAAACAAATCAATTAAAAAATAATTATTTCAATTAAAAAGGATAAATGGGCTATTAATATTTCAATTAAATCAATTAATATTATAATTAGTTCAATTGAAAAATATTTGATTGTTGTTGCTGTAAAAGTTGGCTAAATATTATTTTAATAAATTCAATTAATATATTAATTGCTGAATTTAGATGAATTAATTTCTTCAATAAAAACCTACAAAAATAAATAAGTCAAATAAAAAAGATTAGAATGATAAGCCTGTTTAAATGGATAGTATATTAAATTAAGGCAATTAATATTTTAATTTTTCAATTAATATTTTAACTAATTCAAATAATAATCTCAATTTAAAAATTGATTTTACGTTAGTTTTGTGTATTGTTGACCTTTTTTAATTTTCTATATTTCTGGATGGTCCGGCTCGGGGTCAGGAACAAATCAAAAAACCCGTTGTTTTTAGTTTTTCTCAGATTGTTTTCTTTTTCGTCATCGACGATCATCCTCAGGGTTTTTTTGATTTGTTCCTGACCTCGAGCCAGACCATACAGAAAAATTAATTTGACTTAATATTTTCTGAACAACAAAACAAACCAATCAAAAAATAATTATTTCAATTAATTTTCAATAAATGGACAATTAATATTTTAATTAATTCAATTAATATTTTAATTAGTTCAATTAATTTGTTAATTAATTCAATTAAAAAATATTTGATTGTTGTTTCCGTAAAAATTGGCTAATTATTATATTCATAAATTTAATTAATATTTTAAAATATAATTTCTTCTGTAAATAAAAACTACAAAAATAAATAAGTCAAAAAAAGATAAGATTGATAAGCATGTTAAAATGGTCAATAATTAAATTAAGTCAATTAATATTTCAATTAGTTCAATTAATATTTTAACGAATTCAATTAATTACCTCAATTAAAAAATTAATTTTACTTTTACTTAATATTATCTGAGGATTTACACAGAAAAACGAAAACAAATCTATTAAAAAATAATTATTTCAATTAAAAAAGGTAAATGGACAATTAATATATTAATTAAATCAATTAATATTTTAATTAGTTCAATTAAGCACCAAAATTAAAAATTAATTGATCATGTAAAAATTTTCTAATTTTTATATTAATAACTTCAATTAATATATTAATTGTTTCGATTACTTCTTTAGTTGAATTAATTTATTCAATTAAAAATTACAAAAAATAAATAAGTCAAATAGAATAGAATGATAAGCCTGTTAAAATGGACAATATATAAAATTATATCAACTAATATTTTAATTAGTTCAATTAAAATTTTAATTTGTTCAATTAATATTTTAACTAATTCAAATACTTACCTCAATTAAAAAATTAATTTTACTTAATATTTTCTGAAAAACAAAACAAACCAATTAAAAATGAATTTCAATGAATGGAAAATTAATATTTTAATTAGTTCATTTAATTTGTTAATTAATTCAATTAAAAAATATTTGACTGTTGTTCCTGTAAAAATGGCTAATTTTTATATTAATAAATTAAATTAATATTTTAATTGTTTCAATTAATTTTTTAGTTGAATTAATTTCTTCTATTAAAAACTACAAAAATAAATAGGTCAAATAAAAAAGATTAGAATGATAAGCCTGTTAAAATGGGCAATATATAAAATTAAGTCAACTAATATTTTAATTAGTTCAATTAAAATTTTAATTCGTTCAATTATTTGCCTCAATTAAAAAATAATTGATTGTAGTTCCTGTAAATATCGGCTAATTTTTATATTATATAATAAATTCAATTAATATTTTAATTGTTTCAATCAATTTTTTAATTGAATGAAACTTTTTGTTACTCGTTTATTAATTTCCTCAGTTAAAAAATAATTTACCAGAGAGAGTGTAAAAATACTTAATTAATATATTAATTACTTCAACTGATATTAAAAAAATAATTATCTCAATTAACTCATTACCGACCTCTGTCCACATATGAGGACACATGTTTAGCGCTAAACAATTGAACAACAGATTTCTTTGGGCATTAATGGGTTAGAAAAGAATAGAATGATAAGAGTGTTAAAAAAATAAAATGTTAACTAGTTCAATTAATTTTTAATTGAAATAAACATCGAAGTTTACTGCGTCTAAAAATTGCCTCCACTAAAATCCTGTAAAAATTGACTAATTAAATCAGTAGATTTTTGTTTATTTATTCGACTCTTTTTTGAACTACTTTAATTTTTGTTAAATTAAAAACGTTTTTTGTATTTTTTTTAATTTCATTAATCAATATTTCTTCTTTCGTCGAAGAGCTTGTCTTAATTTAACAAAAATTATAATTGTAATAATTAGTAAATTAATAAATCCAATTAATATTTTATTTTTTCACTTCATTTTTTATTGCATTAAACAGAAAAATTTACTGTGTCTTAAATTACCACAATTAAAAATTAATATGCTGATGATTCTGTAAAAATTGGCTTAAATTATTAAAAAAATCATTAAATAATTCAATTAATATTTCAATTATTTTGTTTTTTTTTATTTAATGTATAATACAATTATTTTTTAATTGCATTAAACTTGCTGTTATTAATAATTGAGAATTATCTTAATTATTCATATCACATACTAAATTAATTTTTTAATTAATTCATATTATAGTTATATGCATATTTGAATACATTAAATTTTTTAATGGAACTATTTTTTTTTTTCAAATTAATGACAATGAAGTGTGGCCATCATATGTTGCACATCATTGAAGTCTCAAAAAAAAAGATAATGTACCCAAATAATTGCAATGACATGGCGATAAAAAGGACATCTTCCGCAACCCTCGACCTCTGTTGAACTTTAAAAATCCCTAAAAACCTCAGGAACGTGGCAAAAAACGATCATCAAATGAAACGAAAAAACAAATTAAAATTTCTTAAGATCTTAAAAAAGAAACCCTCTTGTTTAACATCTTCATCACCACCTCATGCAACATGTTGCATATAATTAATTTCCTACCTACCACCCATGGAACACCGTAAGATATCAGGGAGTGTGGCAAAAAAGGATCTTTTTAAAAAATCTTGACAATAATGAGATAAAAAAGAAGCCTCCCCTCCTCACCATCTTTTACATTGACAGGGTGGTGAAAATTCCAGGCTTAGGGGTTTCATCCCTGCAACTCAACGCAATTAAATTACCTTGACATTTCCTTAAAAAGTAGCAACAATCTCGAAATTTGTTGCTCCTTTCTTAATATCCCTATTTTTAGTTTAGTTTTCGTCACTTTTTTGACTAAATTTTGAGATAGAAACATACGATTAATATGTACAATAAGATCAATTTAAGGATAACCATTTGATCTGAAAGATAACTTTAAAATTTAAAAAACTTAAAAAAAAAGTTAGACCAAAAAAGATTTTTTCTAGCACGAACAAATCAATAAACTTTATTGAATAAAAATTGACTAAAATTTGCTGATTTAATTTTTATATAGCTGACATCTCAATGAAGAAAAAAATCACAACTGAAGCAAATCCATGGTTTAATACAGAAGTTGTGGTGTATTAAGTGAGAGCACCTCGGAAAAAACTAATAATTTTATCCCGAATCGCCCTAATACCTTTGTAACTGTACGGCTTGATGTAAGTGTTTTTTTTATCACGTGTGAATTGCAGCTTTACAACAAGTGATCACTTATTAAATCGGAGTTGGGAGATCATAAAATTATTCTTTCGAGAAAAAAGTAATAAAGTGGCGAAATGTGTGATTTCTTATAAAGTCTACAAATTTTGGAAATATTTATTTAAATATATATATTATTTATTACTAACACAAGTTTGCTGCCATTTTGAATTATTGTTTTTACTTTCTACTTTTATGATTTATTTTAACTTTCTAAGTAAAAAATTTACTTTTTACATTTCCTCGTGGATCGTGTCACTATATTTTGAAATATGCGTATTTTTAAACAGCCCATCAATATGTACAATAAGGCCAATCTCAAAACAACTATGTGGGCTAAATAGTTCTAAATATAGTTTTTAAATCGCTACAGTGGTCAAACAAATTTAGAACAAATCATTTTTTACAAACAAAATTTCAAACAAAAAAAAAATAAAATTTAGGAAAATTGGAAGAAAAAAATTCTCAAAAAAAGTTGGACTTCATTTTCATGTAGCTGACATCTTAGTGAAGAAAATAAATCATAGCTGAAGAAAATATATTCATAAATATAAAAGTTGTGGTCTATCAATTGAGAGAACTTCGAAAAGGTTTGAAAAATAATAAAATAAAAAATAAAAAAATAAATTTGAAAATCCTAAATCAATGTGTGTAACTAGTCAAAGCCCTGTTCTACGAAATGGCTTAATGGAGGGATTTTACAGTTTTGCATCTCCATTCAGAGGTCTTTGAATGTACTTTGAGATTGTTGAATAAATTACTCGATCAACCATTAAGACTTTCAAGTAATCATATATATTTTAATTTTCCAACGAAATCTATCTCTTAGTAATTTGGGACCCATAAATCAGACCTAAATTTAAAAAAATCTGTTTTTGGGGACCAATTTGACTATTATTTGTGGGTTGCCCTCAGCAGCCATTTGAATGAAATTATTTTCCATTATTAACCGGAAGGATTGTATGTTCAAATAAAAAAGAAATTTGAGAAAATATTCCGTAGTTTTTTTTATAGCATTTTCAAAAAAAAAGTTATTTTAGTTATTTTTTTTAGTTATTATATTACCTATAGTTTGAAAATATAATTCCATTATATATTTTAATTTCGAGTTATTTATTAGCATTTACATGAATACAATATTAGGAAAAAACTTTAAAAAATATTCCAATTTTATTAAGAGTACTAACACTGATCACAATTCGATTCGATTTTATTTTTAAAGTTCTTCTATATTTTTTAAATAAATACTTCATACTACACTAAACATAGAGTTTGTGAGCTCTGAGCCTTCCTAAATTTAATCGATTTCAATGTCTACTTCTTCTCTAAATTATTTTTAAATTCCTATTTTTTAGGATTTTCCCACTGTGATATTATCAGATTTGTTGTATACTTTTAAATTTCAATGAAAAGATGAATTTTTCGTGTATCTCTTACTGGGCAAGATTTTATATATATTTTCTTAAAGAAAACTATACAAATAACTAAATAAGACCCGAGCAATTCCAAAGGCAAAAAATAAAACATGCAAAGGGTTATACTCGATTAATCGAATTCCGGGCCAATTTCATTTGTCTTCAAAATGGTCTAGTTCCTCTCTAGATTACTTTTTAGGATTTTTTCCATTTTTCATTCTTAGTTTTTTTAATTTTTAAAATTTCTTCTATCTCTTACTAGGTGTGAAATGGAATTTGAACGATATTTTATATATTTTTTTCTCGATTAATCGAATTATGGACTAATCTCTTTTGGCTTCAAAATAGTCTAATTCCTCTCTAATCCTAAAAGTAATCTAGGCTGCATTTTTAGGATTTTTCAATATTTGTTTTTTTTTTTTATTTTTAAAATTTCTTGTATCTCTTACTTTGCTTGCTTTACTTAAATTTGAACAATATTTTATACATATTTTCTTAATTATTTTTTTCTCGTTTAATCGACTAATTTCGTTTGTATTGTATTTGTATAAAATAGTCTAATTCCTCTCTGGATTATTTTTAGGTTGCATTTTAAGGATTTTTTCATTTTTATATATTTTTTAAAATTTCTTTATTTTTTTTTAATTTCAACAAAGAGATAATTTTTCTGGTACCTCTTACTAGTGTGAAACGAAATTTGAACAATATTTTAAAAAATAATATTTTTAAGATAAGATATTCTTAATGATAACACTCCATATAGAAGCAATAAATAGCCTTATAAGCCCTGTGAGACAAAAGTTTAAGTCATGGTCTGTCTACTCAGACTAGTCTAATTTTTCTGTGAATTATTTTTAGGTTCATTTTTTAGAATTTTTAAACAAACCCTAAAGGTGTTTCCAAATTGTTTGCTCCCATTTAAAAAAATAATTTATTTGATAATTTTTAGATTCCACTTTTTTAGGATTTTTCAAGATTGGGCAACATTTTATTTATAGTTTTTTCCAGAAGAGAACACTCGATACAAAGGTAAGCCCAGAGACTTTCTATAGGCGAGTCATCATTTTAAAATATGTACTCGATTAATTAATTGTTTTTAATTGGGGTTATTTTTTTTTTGTCTCCAAAATAGTCTACTCACTTTGTAAGTTAATTTTAATATCAAATTTTGTTCAGAAATTTCCAACAAGTCCTGAAGGTGTCCTCAACAATATTTCTTGCTCCCAATTAAAACACAACTTCTATTAATCAAGTTGTTCAGAAAATCAATCCAAGTTAGTTAAAAATAATTGGTTTGAGTTGTAGTACTTTCAAATTAAATCTATATTATTTTTAGAATCTTCTTTTTAGGATTTTTCTTTTTTACAAATTTTTATATTTTTAACATTTGGGCAACATTTTATTTATATTTTCCTAACGAGAACACTCGAATCAAAGATAGGCCCTGAGTCTTTCTAAAGGCTAGTCAATATTTTAAATTAATTAAATGAATTACTCAAATGTCGGGTTAATTGTTTCTGTCCCCAAAATAGTCTACTTTCTATGTAAGTTAATTTTAAGTTTAAAAATTTCCAACAAGTCCTGCCGTCCACAATATATCTTGCTCCCGATTAAAACATAACATGATTAATCGGCTGTTCGAAAAATCGAACTAAGTTAGTTCTATTTGCCTGCTTTAACCAATCTTTCCTAAAGGAATTCGCAAGGGTCAGATATTGAAATAACAACTTTTCTGAAAAAAAAAATTAAAATTCACATTTTTTTCTCTTTTCTCTCTCAGATTGAAATATTTTTCTGTCTCCAAAATAGTCTATTTTCTCTGTAAATTATTTTTAGGTGTAATTTTTTAGAAATTTCCAACAAGTCCTGAAGGTGTCTTCCACATTAAACCTTGCTCTCGATTAAAACATAAATTGATTAATCAACTGTTTGAAAAATCGATCTAAGCTAGTTAGATTTGCCTGCTTTAACCAATCTTTCCTAAAGGAACTTCCGAGGGATCAAAAACATAAATTACTGAAATTCTGTAAAAAATCAAATTTGTTATCTTTTTCTGTCTCAGATTTAAATATTTTTCCGCCTCAAAAATAGTCTATTTTCCAACAAGTCCTGAAGGTGTCCTCCACTTTAAATCTTGCTCTCGATTAAAACATAAATTGATTAATCAACTGTTCGAAAAATCGAAATTTTTAGGTCATTATGATCTGAGTTCCTAAAGGAACTTCGAAAGAGTCAGAAATACAAATTACTGAATTTCTGCAAAAAATCAAATTTTTTATCTCTTTCCTGTCTCATATTTTAATATTTTTCCGGCAATTTTCTTCACAACCAATTGAAGCTCTTGTCCATATGCATTCGGCAATTTTTTAATGGCAATGGCACATTTTTCCAAGTGGACATTACATGACTGACATACTCAAACGCTCTAGACAATGTGTCACATATTTACGTTGTCGAAAACGAAAAAAACAACACCAACACTCTCGCTGAGAAGAACAATGGCAGTGAATGTCCTTGCATTAGTTTTTTCTTTGAAATGCCACATAAAAATTATTACCTAAAAAAGTGACCTGCTGTGGACGATGTCCGAAATGAAATGAAAGGACAACCAGCAACAACAACAACATCAGCACACTGAACTAGCTCGTAATGCATGCGGTAAAAAAGTCAAACGGAAGATCATAAAATTATAAAAAACACAACACAACAAGTTTGTAAAAAACAACACACGGAAATAAAAACAAGGGCATAAAAAACAGAGCGAGTGCAGTTTTTTAGTAGAGCGTGGGCGAGCGAAAAAAGGAGGAAGTGCAATAAAAGTGGTAAAAAATGAAGCGCTAAAAAATGAAGGACAAACTTAGGTACCTGCGTGCTAACTCACTAAAGGTTAGCAGAGGTAAAAAATTACATAATATTTATTTTGCCAAAAAAAATCAAATTAAAAATTATTTTTAATTTGATTATAAATCAACAAAACACTTTTTTGTGTGGTTTGAGTATTTTTCTCCCTTTAAATTACCCCTACTTTGGGTGTTTACATTGCCCATTTCCCCTTTTTGGGACGTGAAACACTCACTCAAGAAATATAAAACACTCCAGCACTCAAACGAACGTACCCATTACTTCCCTTTAACAACAAAACGGAAATACTCATCAGTTTACGAGAAAGAGTACTCACGCATCCACACACACACTTACAAAACTCACTCTTTCCGCTATAACAAATAAAGGGGGATGAACAACACAACTACGACGACGGTGGCTATCAAAGGGAGCCTCTCTATTCAACGGTGTGTGCAGAGTGGTGTGTGTGGGACTGCATGCCTATGTAAAGGCCGCTATCATACCGACGAATTGTACATAAACAACAAAGTCAAGAGCACATAAAATCCAACAACAGCAGCAAGCAACACCAACGAGTGTGCGCCCTTTTCACGAACGCAACACGACGTAAGACGTAACAGAACAACTGAACTGCTTAAGAAACGACTACGAGAGAACGAGGAGAGTATTCTTTTGTTTTGGCATACATACACACATGCATATGCACACACAAAAACATCCAACCATCCATCCATCCAGCTATTCACCAAGTATACTGGGTTGGATGTTGTTTGTATGTAAATGGTTACACACAGAGATAAAACGGAAGTTGTATGTGTCAGTCAGCAGTCATGCTGGTGCTGTGTGTTGTGGCTCTGGTTGTTGTTGTTGCCTTAATAAAAGGCTATCCGTCCATGTCTCACGACGACGACGACGTCGGCGGCGTTGAGAAAGGGGACCTTGATGTATGACACACTGATGATGTTGGTTGTTGCGAAGGGGACCCATATTCTGTTGGGTGTTTTGTTCATTTTTAGGAAATACCTATTTGAGTGTTGCCGGAAAAGGGGAAATATTCGATGAGTATTTTTGTAATGAGGGGTATTTATGGGTAAAGAGGGGTAATGTATGCAATGAAAATCGAGTAAAGGTTTTAATTAGTTTTTAATGATTGCAACCTTAAGCATGTTTTAATTAATATTTAATTAAACTTGTTTTAAGGGGCTAATTAATTAAAAAATTTAAATATTTTTAGATGTAACTTTATATATTAAAAAAATGCACAAAGTATGTAATAGTAACTCTATCACAAATAATTTATAAATAACAAATAGTAAATAAATAAATAAAACATAAATAGTAAATAAATAATAAAAATAAATAAATAAATTAGTAAATAAATAAATATTTTATAAAACAAAAATAAAATAATCAATAATAGAATAATATATAATAATATATAATAATTTTGATCTAAAATTTTTATTTTTAGCGAAATAAATGATTAAAAAGATGCACAAAGTATGTAGTAGTTACACTATCATAATTAATTTATTTAAAACAAATAGTAAATAAATAAATAATTTATAAAAAATAAAATAATCAATAATAGAATAACATATAAAAACATATAATAATTTTGATCTAAATTTTTGATTTTTAGCGAAAGAAAAGATTATAGGAAACTTAAAAAAATGCAGAAAGTATGTAGAGTTGCACTATCACAATTAAATTATTAAACAGAAATAGTAAATAAATAAAACAATCAATAATAGAATAATGTATAATAATTTTGATCTCAATTTTTCATTTTTAGCGAAACAAATGATTATAGGAAACTTAAAAAATGCACAAAGTAGTTACACTATCATAATTTATTTATTAAAAACAAATCGTAAATAAATAAATAATTTATAAAAATATAATAAAATAATCATTTATAGAATAATGTGTAATAATTTTGATCTAAATTTTCCATTTTTAGCGTAATAAATGATTATAGCAAATTTAAAAAAATGCACAAAGTATGTAGTAGTTACACTATCATAATTTATTTATTAAAAACAAATAGTAAATAAATAAATAATTTATAAAAATATAATAAAATAATCATTAATAGAATAATGTGTAATAATTTTGATCTAAATTTTCCATTTTTAGCGTAATAAATGATTATAGCAAATTTAAAAAAATGCACAAAGTATGTAGTAGTTACACTATCACAATTAATTTATTAAAAACAAATAGTAAATAAATAAATAATTTATAAAAAAATAAAACAATCAATAATAGAATAATAAATAATAATTTGGATCTTATTTTTTCATTTTTAGCGAAATAAATGTAAAGAAAAATGTTTTAAAATATTTTTTTGTTACTTTAGCGGCCAGAATTCCATAAATATTGGCATAAGTTGTATAATGACTACATATTATTATATGTTTGCCTATATAAATCAAATATAAAAATTCTAATTCTATTTTACTTTAAAAATTACAATTTAAAATTAAATTTAAAATTTAATAATTAATCAAGTTCTAGGTCTGATTAATTATTATTTTTTTAGTAAAATATTTAATAAAAGTTCAACTGGAATAGAATAATAATACAAATTAATATATTATATTAATGAATTTAAGGTATAATTTTACGTAGAAAATTCATCAGCAAACCTGTGATAAATATTTATGAAATGTATATAAAAATTAGATGTAATTCAAACAAAATATTTACACTTTTCCCTCACTATTTTAGTTATTTATACAAATCAATATTCTTTGAAAAATATTCTCGTTGGAAGCAGCAATTGAAGTGAATGTTGAATTCTAATATTTTTTCTTAATCGGTAGCTAGAAATATTGCGGAGGGCACCTTTAGGAAAATTTCTAAACAAAATTGAACTTATTTGAATAATTTACAGAGAAAGTAAACTATTTTGGGGACGAAACGAATTAATCCGACATTAGATTAATCGTGTATATATTTTAAAATTATGTTTCGCCTTTAGAAAGGCTCAGGTCTTACTATTGTCTCGAGTGTTCTTTTTAGGAAAAATATAAATAAAATGTTGCCCAAATTCCCCATCACATCTAGTAAGAGATACGAGAACAAATTCTTTTTTTATTGAAATTTAAAAATGTAAAAAATAGAAAAAAGGAAAAATTCTTAAAAATACAAAGACGAATAAACTGGAGAGGAAGTGGGCCGGTTACATTTTAATGCTTTGATTTTATTAAGGTGTTATCTTTATCCCTTTCAAAAATATTCTTTATATTCGCTAAAAATGTCACATGATTTCACTTTAATTTTCATCATCAATAATTGCAATGTGGTCAATCTCATCTCAAGAAAATTCGGTATATTATTCCTAAATTTATAATTTGATATAAAGTAGATGAAAATCAAATTGTTACGATCCTATGCTCCTCATACGAGTGAAAGGAATAAATATAAAAATATATTATTTGAAGAAAAAAAATTCCCTAAATTTTTATTATATGATTTAATGACTAAAATATTCTTGGGATTATTATTATTTACTTCTATAGACATTTTTTATTATATGTTTTAATGATATTTTAATGTTAAAACCCGCTCTGCCGTAAATTGAATTAGAGGCAGAATCGCATATTGTGATAACGTCTCGTTTATATAAAGATAATGGGAATGCATAATACTCAATCTTTTCGTATACGATCTTTCATATAAAATATTTGCAGCATTTCAATAGAAATATTTTGAGATTATCATTTCGAAACTCATTTCTGATGCCAGAAAGCAAGCGGGATTCAGTGCTAAAGTAAACTTTGCAAGCGAATGCCAACATTATTGAGGTGATTATGAAAAGGTTGCATTCAAAAATGAATCGGTTCTGTAAATATTATATTGTTATTCGAAGACTATCTCCAAGAGTCAACTATGTCTTTGGCATAAACATGTATTTAATGTTAATATTAATAATGGTTCTAAAATGTTAGGGTTGAAGAAATAAATAGATCTAAATTTTAAAATTCTTATTTTTAAATTTAAGAATTATTCACATGAACATGTTCATTAAAAAACAATTGACAGCTCAGAATTGTGGAAGTGCTTTTGAAAACTTGGTATTTCTATACGGAAAATTTATTGATTTTTAGAATGCAAATTAATATACAGATTCACAATTAATATAGTATATTTTTATACACTTGCTATTTTATTCATTTATTTTTTAAATTGAATTAAATGAAGTCGTTTACAATTATGGCAATTTAAATATTTTTATAAATTACAAATTGTGAAAGAATAACAAACATATTCATATTAGTTGGTTTTATAAATTATAAAAAATTAGATTTTTGTTATTCTCGTTCCATAGAAGATGTGTGTGATATTTATTAAATAAATTTTTAGAAAATCATATTTGTGAATATGAACAGTTATCAATTGAATGTGAAAAACTTGTGAATTGCGGAAGTGGCATTTCTGTTATTTGCATGCAATTTATGGAATTTTAAATAATTTTCCAGAAGATGTGTGTGATATTTATTAAATAATGAATGTATTTTAAAAGCATTAAATTATAATTAAAAATTTATTAAATCATATGTATGAGCAGTTTTCTATTGAAAATTTTCACTTGTGAATTGCGGAAGTGGCATTTCTGTTATTTGTATGAAATTTATGGGAATTTAAATAATTTTAAAGTGGATTAATTGTAGCTAAAAACCTAAACCACATTATTTTTTTCCAATTTACACAAAATGAACAGAGTTGTATAATTCTCGTTCTATCGAAGATGTGGAATATCTATCACTTGTCTGCATTAATCACATTCGTATAATTTATATTTTTATATTAAACATGTTTTGGGAAAATTTGATAACTTTAACTTATCGACAGAGTTTTTTCTTTTAATTTCTACGTTATTCAATTCCTTGGGTAATTTTAACATTAACATTAACATTATTTTAGAGTCAAACTTTCATGGTTTAGACAATATCGACAGAGTTTTTTTCTTTTAATTTCTACGTTATTCAACTCCTTGGGAAATTTTTCGTAACATTATTTTAGAGTCAAAAAAATCCTTTTTAACATTTAAACAAACTCCTTAATTTTGTTATTATTTTTTTTTCACATTTAAATACAAAAAATCGCCAACATTTCCTTCAAAGCCCTCATAACAAAGCCAATAAATCACTTCCATACATTTTGCTATTGAAGAAGTTGGTATTTTCAATTAAACATTTCAACATCTCTTCTAATTTTCATGATATTGACACAACATTAAATGAGTTGTATAATTCTGGAATAATGATTATTACAATTTCTATTGACAGCAAATTTTATTGTGCGATTTAATAGCTGAAGTATTCTTTGGATTTCAAAAATATATTTTGAAAAATAATAATTTCTATAACATTGTATTTTTAGTAGTATTTCTAATTAAGCAATTCCATTTGTTGCTAATTTTCATGATTTCCACAATATTAAATTAAATATTAAAAATTTGAATATTTCCAATTCCATTTGTTTCTAATTTTCATGATTTCGACAATATTACATTAAATATTTAAAAATTTGAATATTTATAAAATTTATGTGTTAAGATTGTTTTAGATTACAAATAAAATAATATGAAGAGCATTTCTATTGATAGCAAAATTGTATTATATTATATAATAACTAAAGTAATCTTCAAAATTAAAAAATATATATAATCTATAAAATAATAATTTCTACAACTTTGTATGTCAATTTTTATGATTTACATGATCAACATAGTTTTCTAACATTCGTTTAATCGAATGGGAATATTAATTGAATGGTTGAGTTATCATGATATCACTATATCACATTATTTTAGAGTTAAAAAATATTTTGTATTTGTTTTTATTTATCATTTATATTTATATGACTAAATCCGAATTTGTTTACAGAAATATTTTTTATTTCTCACAAATTAATTTAGTATTAATTATAAATAATTATAACTAATAAAATGGCTTTATTTTCATTTAAATATCAAAAAATCTGTAACATTTCCTTCAAAGGTCCCCCTAGTAAAGCCAACAGTATCATACTTGAAAATTTAACACCTCTTTGGCCAAAACTCTTCACAGAGCCACAGCGGCGGTAACAAAAATTTACATAATTTCCCCTTCGAAGAAAACAACACTCAGCGCTCTCGTCATACCACCAGCAAAAACAACAACAACAGCATCGTCGATAGCCGACCATATCCAGCGTCCGTCGTTTGGTGACTTTAGTGCAGGAATTTTTATGAGTGCAATAAAAAAAATTAAAGCAGGCTACTCTAGTTTTTTGTAATACTAAAGCCGCTAAGATTAAGCCCAACAACAACAACAACAACACAAGCAACAAAAAGGAGAAAAGGTACGACACATCACTCGTCCATCTCACGAAAAATTTACATAACAACACAAAGGGTAGGTAGACGGGGAGCAACCAAAAAAAACACACACTCCGAACAACAAAAAAATAGAAATGAGTGAAAAAACTACCTGTTCCCTATAAAAAACACACACACAGTACGTAAGAGAATGTATGAGCAAGCGAGCGCGAGAGAGACACAGGCACACACACACACGGTGAGAGTGTAACCCAACAGTAACGGAAGAGTGCATTGTGTTGTGCCTGCGTGCGTGCGTTCGTGTGTGTGTGTCTAGTGAAAGCAAACAAGGGTTCGTTCGTTCGTTTCGGTGAGGGTTGTTAGGGAAAATTGAGCATAGGCCGCACTCCGTTGGCAGAGAGTACATATACTGTGCGTGTGCAGAGTGAAAGTATCAGTTGTGATTTGCTTCTTTAACAGAGAACATCATCATTTAACAAATACAAAACAGAAAACATACATACAACAAACATCAACAACAACAATACATTAAACAAGAATTTTTATAGAAATTAAGTTTAAAAAACCAAACAGTGTTTCAAAACGTAATATTTTATAAAAGAAAAAACAAAACAGAAATTATACGAATTTTACTTAAAAACCAACCAACGGCACAAAAGGATATTTTTACCGCACAAAGCAAAGGATATTTCGAAAGTGTATAAAATACAAGGATTTCCTTGACATCATATCATTTCTCAACTAAACCTCAACGCGAAGACATCTTCTTCTCACGCAAAAAGTGTCTTAAGAAAAACAAAGTTGAATTGAAAACGTGAATTACCTCTCGCAAAAACAAAACCGAAAAATACCTCATTTTGTTTAAACAACAAATACGAAAAAAAAACTAAAAAACTTTTGTGAAAGAAAAAAGTACAAAAACCAGGATTTAATAAAAATCAATCGCACACACAAAGGATTAAATTGTGAAAGCAGCCCAAGAAATTTCGTGTTTTTGACACGAAAAAAAGACTCGAAGATTTTTTAAAACAACTCCCCCACATACACACACAGTTATGGCTATGTCCCTGCTACAGGACGCTCAAACAAGAAGTAAGTATTTGTTGTAGAAAAAAAAACAACATCCATAACAATTGAGGCTTGTTTTTGCCAGCTTTTGTTTTTAGAAAGGAGCTTAGATTTTATCAAACATTGCTAACGTTTTGCTTTTCTTTTTCTGTTACCTTTTTAGCACTAGCCGCCGCTTTAGCTGGCATGCAACAGCGCGAAGAAGTCGATCGCTCGCTCTCACTGTCGCCTCCCATGTCCGCCAACACCTCAGCCAACACAGCCATGTATCCCGGTCTGCAGCAGGCCGCCGCTGCCTCGGCCTTTGGCATGCTCTCGCCCACACAGCTGTTGGCTGCCAATCGCCAGGCTGCCGCCGCCTTCATGGCCGCCCAATTGCCCATGTCCACACTGGCCTCGACATTGTTCCCACATCATCCCGCCTCATTGTTCGGTTCCTGGGCCACCGGCAGCCATGCCGGTCTAGCCTTGGGCGCTCCCCACT
Source organism: Polietes domitor (assembly GCA_947397865.1). Classification (NCBI taxonomy): domain Eukaryota; kingdom Metazoa; phylum Arthropoda; class Insecta; order Diptera; family Muscidae; genus Polietes; species Polietes domitor. The sequence goes on from OX377622.1 coordinate 114,895,636, forward strand.
CACCACCCGCCTCACCACACTCGCCCATCAATGTGAACACACCCAACAGCGGCAAACACACTCTGAGCATGATTTCGCCCACCTCGAACATGCAGTGCGACATGCCCGCCAAGAAGAGCCGTAAACTGACGGTCAAGAAAGATCTGATCTCGCCCAGCATGGAAATCTCGATGAGTGTCAACGACTTGTACAACATGCCCGGTCCCATTTCGCCACCCTCGTCGGGCTCCTCGCCCAACTCCTCCTCCCACGATGTGTCCAGCCCGGCCAATGCCGCCAGCAAAGATGGCTCGTCCCGCGACAAGAGCTTCACCTGCAAAATCTGCTCACGCAGCTTTGGCTACAAGCATGTCTTGCAGAACCACGAACGCACCCACACCGGCGAGAAGCCCTTCGAGTGCCCCGAATGCCACAAGCGTTTCACCCGTGACCACCACTTGAAGACCCACATGCGCTTGCACACCGGCGAGAAGCCCTACCACTGCTCGCACTGCGATCGCCAGTTCGTGCAGGTGGCCAACCTGAGACGCCATTTGCGCGTGCACACCGGCGAGAAGCCCTACACCTGTGAGATTTGCGAGGGCAAATTCAGCGACTCCAACCAGCTGAAGTCGCACATGTTGGTGCACAACGGCGAGAAGCCCTTCGAGTGCGAGAAGTGCCACATGAAGTTCAGACGCCGCCACCACTTGATGAACCACAAGTGCGGCGTGCAATCGCCCATCACGCCCGCCCTCAGCCCGGCCATGAGCGGCGACTACAACATCATGAACTGCGACCAGAAGTCCTTCTACGGCTCCGAGGAATCCATGGAGATCACCAAGCCCCTGGTCAGCCATTCGATCATGAACATTGCCGGCATCTCGCACATGGAGGAGGAGGCCCCCCTCGACTTGTCCGAGGACGGCAGCCAGACCGATGAAACTTGCCCCTTGCGTTTCCGCAAGGCCAACGACATCCGTCGCGTCTTCCGCTTGCCACCCCCACAGATCATGCATGTGGCCAGCGACATGCCCGAACAGACCGAGCCCGAGGACTTGAGCATGCACTCGCCACGCCAACAACTGGGCGAGCTGGCCGGCTCTACACCCTCGTCGGCTGCCCAGAGCCCCGAGCCATTGCTGATGATGCAGGATGATTTGGATTTGGATGAATTGGACGATGCTGCCACCATGTACATGCGCCAGCATCAACACCACTTGGCCGCCCTCAAGCACGAGCGCATGGAGTAAAGATGCCCAACGCCATGCCCACCCCCCTGCACTACAATTCCAAGAATTAGCCAAGTGAAACCCGTAATCCAAAGATTGTATATAGATCGCCACGCCACCAAATTTAGCAAATCTTGCATTCGCCATCAAATGGAAATGTTCTCAAGCGGCAGCGGCAAAATTTCTAAAATTTTGTGCGGCGGCCACTCATCAACCCCCAGCAACGCCGAACAACTCACGATAACTCAAAACAGGTCTAAACTTTTTGAAATCCCCCAAGTACAACTCAAACATTTATACTAGAACGTAAGTTGAACCAAAAACAAAAAACAAAAACAAAAAACCAAAACAATTGCACATAATTTCGAAATTGTACAAAAACAAAACAAAATTAAGAATTTTTTCTTAAACTGGGTGCCATTTATATTTAAGTTGAATATTTTTATTTTTTTTAAATAATTTTTAGTTTTAAGTTTTTTTTTTTATTATTTTACTTTGAACGTTACTCAAAAATTGTATATTTTCCCCCCCAAAAAAAGGAAGTCAAAATGAATTTGTAAATAACTCTCTGAATTGTACATAGAAACAAAATTTAACTTTCCTTTCAATTGCACATATGACAAAATGATTTTTTATTATTATTATTATTATTTTCTATTATTATTATTATGTATTTTTTAATTATTATTAATTAGTTTTTTAAGTTGTAGTTGTTTAGCTAATCTTCTTTAAGAAATTCTCTCCCTCTTAACCACAATCAAAATTAACTTTAAGTTTAATTTTTTTGAAAATAATTTTTTTAAAAAATAATAATTGTTTTTTCGCTGATTATATACAAAAAAAAAAAGAATGCATTGTTTTTTATTATTATCATTATTATCATGGCCAGGCAAAGTTAGCACGAAAGGAAGGAAGCAAGAAGAAGAAAGACAATTTGAATAAAAATTAAAAAAATAATTTTGAAATTTGAAACAAAAACATCCCATCTTTTTATTAAATAGAACAAAAAATTCAAACTTCTTTTGCAGAAGTTGTTAGGAAAATGCAAATACAAAATAATATTTCCTCTTCAAAAGGAAAATATTCGCTTTGTTGAAAATAATTGTCTATTCCACTTTCGGCAATAATTAACCAAAAGTTTTTCAAAGAAAAATATATTTTTTCAGTAGAAAACATTTAAATTTTTTTTACAAAATAAATAATATTTTTTCACAGAAAAAATATTTTATTATTTATTTAAATTTTATTTAAAATAAATAATATTTTTTCACAGACAAAATATTTTTATTTCTTCCTCAATTAAAAAAATCTTTTGATAAATCGCTGCAAAATTCCAAATACTAAACTGACCAAGAGTTTCAGATTTTGACAACATTTTTCTTCTTACATTTTTTGAAATGAAAATCTTTGCCAATTCCACAAAGAAAACATATTGTTTTACTTCTTCTGCAATATTTTTTTGGGACTGTTTTTCTTTTTCGCTTTTTTGAAAACAATTTCTTTGCTAATTCCACTTTCGTCAAAAGTTAACACAGATCTTTTTAGAAAAAATATTTTTTCAGTTTCAAATGTAAAAAATAAATAACATTTTTCCCCAGGAAGAATATTGTTATTTCTTCTTCCATTCGAAAATCGTCTGATACGTCGTTATTAATTTCCAAGTTCTAAACTGACCAAGAAGTTTTTGATTTTGACAAGATTTTTCTTCTTTAAAAGAATAGTATTCTTATTTTTGAAAATTATTTCTTTGCCAATTCCACTAGTGAAAAAAATTCTGAAATATTTGTTCTAAAAAAATATATTTTTTATATCTTATATTTTTTTATACTTAACTGACCATAAGCACCAATATTCTGGAAAATTGTTTTTCTTCTCCAAAAGAAAAATATTCACATTTCTTAAAAGATTTTTTTTTACAATTTCACTTGAGGCACTAATTAACAAATAGTTTTTCAGAGAAAAAATATTTTTTTTTATTTCTTCTTCAATAACATTTTTTGAGAAGTCGACAGAACATTTCAAGTGTTCAAGAAAAACCGACCAACAAATTCAAAATCTTGGGAAAATGTTTCTTCTTTACAAGGGCCCCCTTTTCAAAGACAATAAAAAAAATCCTTTTTTATTCCTCCTTTTTCTTCAATTTCAATTTTTTAAAGCCTTGCCACAGGAAAATATGACCAAAGTTTAATTATTTTTTGAACATTTTTCTTTTTCAATAGGAAAATATTAGCAGTTTTAAGAATTCCACTTGCGGCTATGAATAGATTTTTTTAAAAATATTTTATTTTATTGTTCATTTTTAATTGTTTATGTTGTAGTTCGGCTCAATTAAGAATATAAGGTCAACGATCAATACCCTCAATTGTTTATTTTTTCATATTTTTTTATTTTCAATTCAATTTTTTTTTTGTTTGAGAAATCGACAGTACATTTCTAGTTGCAAAGAAAAGCCCATCAAAAAATTGAAGATTTTGTAAATATTCTTATTTTTTAAATAACGTCTTTATCAATTTCACTTATGGCAATATTTAATAAATATTGTTTCAAAGCAAAATGTATATGTTCTTCAATTGAAAAAACATCATGGCTACACTTCAAAAGAGAAATATTCGATTTTTTAGAATTTCTTTGCCGACTCCATTTGCGAAAAATCAGTTTTTATTTTTTTTCATAGAAAATTAATTTATTTAGAAAAAATATTTTTTAAAATTTTTTGTTCTTATTTTTTTCTACAATGAGAAAATGTATTTGAGAAGTTGGTATTAATCCTGCAAAAGTCTATATTTTCTAATTTATTTTCAAACTTCAAATGAAAAGACTCCAGTAAATTCAAAATACGAAAGAGAACTAAGAGAATTGCAAACAATTTTGGGACAATATTTCTTCTTTGGTATGAAAATGTTGATATTTTTTAAAGAATTTCTTGAAATTGAATATTTTTTCTTAAATCAAATTAAAAAGAAAAAGGCTTTCATTATTTTAAATTTTTTTTTGAAATTGAATATTTTCTCCTAGAAACATTTTTAAAAATGTCTTCAATTATGAAAAGTCCAAAGAAAATACCAAAGAAAATACCACATCTAAAAACTTTAACAGCAATTTAATAATATTTTTTAACAAATTAAATTCCATTTAAGATAATAAAGGCAGAGTGAGCATTTTTCTGCTTATAATTTTAATTTCCAACAAATTTAAAAAAAAAAAATTAAATTTTTTTTTTCCTGAAAAATACAACAGTTTCTAACTTATTTTCAAACTTCATTTGAAACGTCTCAAGGAAATTTAAAATGTAATGGAGAGCTAGGAAATTTGCGAAGAATTTGGCGACAATATCTATTATTCGATATGAAAATGTTACAACAATAACATTTGCATTGTTGCGAGCGATGCCAGCACATGCATAACATTGAATTGGCAAAGTGAGATTTTTAGTGTGTCGACTTAGTTCGGTGGAATATTTTGTTCATCAGCGCTTCTCATTTGTCGTATGTGACCGCTGGTACTAATATGAACCCTGATTTAAGTCAAAGACATACATTCGTTGCGAAAGTTCTGACGAGATGGGGTAGCGCCCATCGAAACTGCGCAGTCAACTTTTAGCTGCAACAATAAAGGTCTCACTTTGCCTTTTTGCTAATTTTGGGTTCTGCTGAAGACTTCAGCACAAACTTTTGGTCTTAAACCAAAATAAATGACAACACAATGTGACACTTTGTTAAAGAATTTACTCAAATTAAATATTTTTTTCTCAAAACAGCACACATTTTATAATTTTGTGAAATTGAATATTTTTTCTAAAAGAACCTTCTAAAAAATAAACTATTCACATATTCCAAATAAATAATTAATATTTTTCAAGCTCGAGGTCATCCAATATTTCATATTTCACAATTTCGTGGAATTCCATCCTCGTGGAATAGCATTAAAAATGTTGTTAACATATCTATTGTAGACATACCCCTGAGGATGCAATTTCACGAAATATTGGATGTTATAAAGAATTTTATATAAAAACTACTAAGACCTCGAGCTTGAAAAATATTAATTACTTATTGGGAATGTTAAATAAAAGGTCGAAAACACAACTCATATAATTCACATATTTTTAAATTGAAAATTTGTTTCCGATTTTTTTTAATTTTTGTTCAATTTTCAAATCTAAAAGGTTTGCAGTAATTTTTGTTCTTCGAGAAGAATATTTTATATATTTTAAAGAAGTTAAAATAGAAAATAGATGTCATGTATGAATTTTTTGTGAGAAAAATCTTTTTTAACTTTTTCTTGAGAAGAAAAAATTGTTGAGCTCTTTGCTGAAGAGAATGACAAAGAAATTCTTGACTAGATATTTAATGATTTAAGAAAATTGTTCTTGTTAAATAAGGAAATTTTGTCGTTTTTTATTACATATTTTGTTTTTAATTCTAATCAAAACTTCAATATTTTCTTTATAAATCGAGTTATGCTTTAAAAAAACATCTTTTATCATTTTTTATAACATATTTTGTTTTTAATTCTAATCAAAACTTCAATATTTTCTTTATAAATTGAGTTATGCTTTAAAAAACATCTTTTGGAGAGTCTGAAAGAATATTCCAAACCGAAGAAAAATTTTAAGATATTGTTGCAACTCTAGTTCTACAATAAGAACAAAATTTCAATTCCACTTGAGAAAATTCTTAAAAATTTAAAATTCTTCTGAAAACAATGTGTTTTTTATTTTTCTTTAGTAAGAAATAAAAAGAAATCTACCTACAATAGTCCACAAGGCCTTTAATTTTATTTTATTCTATTTTATTCAAATTTTCAGACTTTTTTGAAGAATATATATATATTTTTTTCGGTTATCTTTCACATTCCTGAAAGGAATTTTTCAATTCATGTGAAGTATAATGATGTTTTTGTTTAAGAAATACAATTTATAATCTATTTTTTAATTTTTACAGAATATTGCCTGAGAAACTACATTGAAACATTACATGTATTTTGTCTTCTATCAAAATATTCATTTTAGTTTTTTTTTCTCATACAAACATTTAGAACTGATTTTATGGTAGTAAAACCATTGTTATTCTGAACAACAGAATTTGACATTTTTTAATTGTTTTTTGAAATTATTATTTTTTCCCAAAAAAAAATGTTTTTCGTTATTTTTCTCAAAAAAAAATTATGTTTTATTTCATTTCATTTCGAGAATTATATATGTATGAACTCTCGTTGTTTTGAGCTCTTCAAAAAATATATTTTTCATATAGAATCCTCTTTTGTGGCAGATTTCATATTCCGACCAACATATTTTGGTATTTTTTCTTGAAAAGATTATTTTTACTACCAAAAATAGTTTTTTCTAAAAAAATGATTTTTAATTTTTCTCTAAAAAATTCTTTTTTCATTTCAAAAATTCGAAATATATGTATTTATTTATTGTAACCTCTTGAAGCATTTCAAGCCTACTTTGTGAATTGCAAGATTTCATATTCTGACTAACAGATTTTTTCATCTTTTTTCGAAGCATATTTTGAAAATCCCATAAATATTGTGTAGTCAAAGAAATCTTTTCGTATTTCTAATCAAACTTCGACTGTTGATCAGTTTTTTTGTTTTAAATTCTTCTAGAAAATACTTTTTCATTAAAAATCGAGTTAAAATTTATTTTTATAGAGAAATAAACAAACAAAAAACTTTTGTCCAAAGAACCAAATTCATAAAAAATATCCATCTAAATGACAACTGGCAAATTTATTTTTTCCGTCAAAATCTACCTCTTCTGTCAAATTCTAATTTTTTATAGGGCATTTATTTTTCGTTTTCATCTTGCTGGCATTATTTTATTCATATTTTTGTTTATAAAACAATATATTCTTATGATTTTTATTTCTTTATAGAACATTTTCAAATATGTTTTGAGAATATGTATAACACAATTCATTTGCAATTCAGTGCAATAAAATTGTACGAATTCTTGCGTTTTCATTTTCGTGGTATAATTTTATTAATACATTTGTTTGTTTGTTTATAAAACGATTTTTTGTTTTTGTCATAGCAAATATTTATTGAACCACAAAAAAAAAAATCAAAGGATTTTTGAATATTTTTGAATAAAAACCAAACAGGAAATATACAAACCAAATACCTCCAATACCTCTTCAAAAAAGAAAAAAACCAACTCAAATGAAATGGGTTGTTTTCTTTAAATATACAAAACATACAAAACAATCTAATACAAATCCCAAAAAGAAAAACTCAACTTAAAGAATTTATCTAAAATTAGTAAAAGAAAATAAAATATTAAAAAATTATAAAGTTTGTATAGTTTTGACCGCCCCCCCCTGAAATGTATATAAATTACAAAAAATACCTCATTAATTTTAAACTACAAGAAAAAAGAAAATAAAATAAATGTAAATATTAAAATTAGGTAATTTTATAAAAAAAACTGTAAATCCACGTTAAATTATAAACAATATAAAGAAATAGCTGAAAGACAGGAAATTTATTTTTCAACGAAAACTACTTGACCTTGTCAGGGCTAGAACAATATAATGATATATTAAAAAACTAAAAAAACATTCAACACCCTGTCGTAGAACTTACTTATAGGTTTACTAACTCTTGTACAAAAATATCTAAAGGGAAATCAACTCAAAATTTCAGTTCTCTAGGAAATTTTCAAAATTTTCTAAAGTTTAAAATTGTTTGGCAAGTGATTGGAGTTTGAAAAAAAAAATCATACAAAAGGAGTCATTTGTCATATGATTTTGAATTTTTGGAATTTTGAAAAAATTCCCTAAAGGCGGAAACCTCTAAAGTGATATCCTTTTAAAAAATAAAAAAAATCTTATTTATTTTTCTTGTACCGCCAACAAAGCAGGGGTCTAATCAAAGCCAAAAATTGCACAAATAAATCTAAATATTCAACCCTATGGCAATTTTTCAAAGGTGAACATTTTGTCTTTGACGTGACCCACAATGAAAATATTCTATCACTCTCTCCCTCTATCTCTCTTTCTTAATTGTAATTTTGTAATATTTTGTGAATTTTTTTGTTTATTCAACGAAAAAAAAAAACAAAAAGTGTATGGTATGAAAAGTTCCTGAAATTAACATATTTAAAGAAAAAACAACAACAAAAAACCCAAACCAAAAGTATTTCTCCACAAAATTTTATTGTTTTTTGTTAGAAAGGGAAAGATTTTCCACTTCTCTGAAAGCAATAAAATTCCAGAAATCTTTTAGTTTTACTTAAATAACTCTCTACATAAATGAAAAAAAAACAACAGCAAATTGTTTGTAAAATAGTTTAATCTACTCGTATGTCTGTATGTATTTATGTAGTTCATTTAGATAGTTGTAAGTTTTAGTTTATAAGATTTAGACTAATTAAGGGTCCGGTTTAAATTCAATTTAAATATTTCTTCAAAAGAAATTTAATTATTCAATGTTGTGTACAGCATAGGAATTTTTGGCAGTCGGCCCTTAATCGGTCTCAAAAAGGGGATGGTGTAGGGTTTAAAAACTATGGCTAATGCTGGCAATTTTCAACAACAAAATTTCCTAATTTTGATGTTGAGTTCAAGATTATATATTTTTATTTATTTTAATTTATTTTATTTTAAAAAGTAAATTTATATTCCAATTTTGGGTCCAGAGATAGAGCCGACATTTAACGAAATTAAAAAAAAAATTATAAATTGTTGCCCACTGTGTTTAAGCTACTGTTTCAAATTACCGAAATTATCGACGAAATATTAAAACAAATAATATTTCTTATAATTTCAATTAAAATTACAATCGAAAAAATATTAATTTTTCAGACTGTTTTCGTGTTCGGATTTTTGTATATTTTTTATAAAAAAAAAATATAAAATATATTTTGTCACGTTGGTAGGAGATTTCAAGTTTTTTTTTGAAAAATATTTTTTTATAACATTTTCTCCCCACTGCGCTTAAACTACTGTATCAAAATACCGAAATTATCGACGAAATATTAAAACAAAAATATTATCCATAATATTTCTTATCTTGTTTTTGATTGGTTTCTAGTTCGGACTTTTTACAAAAAATATTTTTTATAAAAAAAAATTAAAAAACTATATTTTTTATAAAAAAATTAAATTTTTTTTCTATTTTTTTAATATTTTTTGATAGGTAATCACGCTACCGACGACATTTTTTTATCAAAAATAATTTTATAAATTTTTTCCCCACTGTGCTTAAACTGCTGTACAAAAATACCGAAATTATCGACGAAATATGAAAACAAAAATATTAGCCATTATATTATTATTATTATTGGCTAAAATTGAATTAAAAATATCATTTTTTACCGTTTTCGAGTTCGGATTTTTCTATAAAAAATGTTTAAAAAATATATTTTTATAAAAATATTTTTGTAGAAAAAAATTATAAAAATATATTTTTTATATTTTTAATAAAAGAAAAGATTTAAAAAATATTGTTTATAATATTTCTTCCCACTGTGCTTAAACTGCTGTACCAAAATACCAAAATTATGGACGTTTTTCAATTTTTTGGACCGTTTTCTGGTTCGGATTTTTTTATAAAAAATTAAAAAAATATTTTTTATATTTTTTTAATAATAGAAAAGATTTATGGGATAGACAAGTACACTACCAACGACATTTAACGGCATTTTTGTATAAAAAAAACATTTTTCATGAATTTTCCCCACTGATGTATCAAAATATTAAAATTATCGACGAAATATTAAAACATAAATATTATCCATAATATTTTGTATCTTGTCGACGGCTAAAATACAATTTATAATTTTTTTATTCTTTTCGAGTTCGGATTTTTTACAAAAACAAATTAAAAAAATATATTTTTTAATTCTTTTCTAAAATACCATTTTTTGATAGAAGGAAGGTACCAACGACATTTTTGTAAAAAAATATTTTTTATTACATTTTTCCCACTGTACTTAAACTACCGATATTATCGACGAAATATTAAAACAAAAATATAAACAGTAATATTTTTATCTTATCAAAGGCTAAAATACAATTGAAAATTTATTAATATAATTTTATTCTTTTCTAGTTCGGATTTTTTACAAAAATATTTTTTTACAAAAACGAATTAAAAAAATATTTTTTTATAAAAAATATAATTTTAATGATGATTAGACTTTTTGGTTTGACGACATTCTTTAAAAAAATATTTTTTATTATTTTAAAATTTTTCTATTTCGGATTTTTTACAAAAAAAATATTTTTTTTACAAAAACAAATTAAAAAATATTATAATGATTAGATTTTTTGATTTGACGACATTTTCTTAGAAAAAAATTATTATGTGCTTACGACAGAAATACAATTGAAAATTTATATTTTTTATTCTTTTCAAGTTCGATTTTTTTACCAAAAATTTAAAAAAAAATATATTTTTAATAATGATTAGATTCTTTGGTTTGACGACATTTTCTTAAAAAAATATTTTCTATTATTTTTTGCCCACTCTGCTTATGACGAAAATACTATTGAAAAATATCAATTTTTCTGGCTATTTTCGAGTTCGGATCTTTTTATAAAAATAGTTTTTTAAATCAATTTTTATAAAGAAATGTATATTTTATAAAAATATTTTATAAAAATGTTTTATATTTTTTTCCGGCGCAAGAATCTCTTTAAATTATTAGTTTTTTAAACTTTTTGCTCACCACTGTATCAAAAAATACCGAAAATATCGTAGAAATATTAAAACAAAAATATTATCCATAATATTTTTTATCGTTTCGTCTTTTTGGTTATCGAGATTGAATTTTTCATTAAAAAAATATTTTTTAATTTTCTCAGCGTAAGAATCTCTTTAAATTATTATTATTATTGTTTTTATTAATTAATCTAACATTTGTTGTTAATTGAAATAATTTCAATTTAAAAAATCAAAATCCTCATGGATTTTGAAATTTCTCTCTAGTCAAACTAAGCATTTGCCATTGCCAACATTTTGCCTACCATCGCCCCTTAATTTTATGAAAATTGTACAGAACAACATCTAGCGACTAGAAGAAGAGTTTTTAACTAGCCGATGTATGTTTATAAATGTGTGTCAATTTTTATGTAATAAATTCGAAAATGTAACATTTAAGAAAAAAAATTAGAGAATAGAGTATAATAGGCTGTTTCCACTACGGTCGCTTCCACGTCCGCGTCCAATAATCAATGAACGCGCGTTAAAGCCTATACAAAAATCATAGGCAGTTAGGTATGGGAAAAAGTCGCGTTCATATTGGACGCGTTTTCCGATAAGTCACGTTTACTATAAATTCGATTATTTTTGCAATCGAAACCCACCCATACCTATTAATGGCAACACCGCAAATTGCACATCGCTATTAAAACAGCTGTTTATCAGCATAAACATAAACAACCACAGCCAAAATGCAAAAAACAGAAATGTGCAGTAGCAGCGCTGCTGCTACTGCACATTTTCATTAGACGCAATACCATTTGATCCTCATTTTCCACTGCGGTTAGCAAAATAATATCATTTATCTCCATGATAATGTCACAACAAAAAAATATTAAAATTTTCGCATCGCAAAAAAAAACAAATAAACGAAAACAGCTGTTTGAACGCAAACGTGGACGCAAAACACAATGGAAACACCATTAAAAATTTTCGATAAATCGTTGACGCGGACGTGGAAGCGACCGTAGTGGAAACAGCCTATAAGTGTAAACGAGAAATCATCTCATTGTATTGTGCAATATCAACTAAATCAATATTATTATTTAAATACGAATATAATTACAATAATTTGTTATTTATTAAAATAATTCCAAGAGAATAGGAAAATACATTGGTAAATAATTTAGTAAAATTTATATAAGAAACCAAAGATATGAAAATTATTAAAACTAATCCGAACAATTATAATAATAATAATAATAATAATAATAATAAATAAAAATAAAAAATAAGAAGAAAAAATACTGTAAGATACAAGTATCTATGTTTTGTTTATATACATATATATAATTGTTCCGTAAACTCTACCTTTAAGATTAATGTGTAATTTCTAGCTATACGATTTTAGTTTTAATTCTACTCGTAAGCTATTTATTAGATATATATTATTTCAAATGAACACAACAAATGTTTGCAAATTTATGCATTTATGAAGTCTTGAAGTGAAAAACCGAAAAAAAAAAACAAACAAACAACAATTTGAACATAATAAATAATTATTAAAATATTGTGTTAAAGAGTATATCAAACCAAAAAAATGAAGTGCGTTTTATTTTTTGTCATTGCCAACAAGCAACACTTGAATTAGGGGTGAAAATGTGTGCCTGCTTTAAGGGTTCGGACTTGTGGACATTGAGGCGCCATCTGTTGGTAGATGCATGAACTACGTGTGTGTGTGTGAAACAATTCATTGCCCATCACAACACACAGCTTAATATTACAGTCTAGTTAAGATATGATAAGGTTACGACACAAGTTGGAACACAAGCCCACTGTGTTCAGACTGACGGAGAAATCGAGCTTGACTCGATTTTGTGTAAAATCGACTTCCATGCAAACGTAAAATCAACCTCAAAATCGATAATTAATTTATGAGAATTTAGTACAAAATGTTTATGAGTAATTTCATGTGATTTTATGAAGTTTTCTAAATTTGTGCTTTTCTATAAGGCGAACAAGCTGCATTTCTCGATATTCAGAAATAAGAATTTGTAGGATTTAAAATAATTTGAGGTAATTAAAAAATAGGCAATTTTAGTTATTCTTTGTTTTATTTGATTTCAACTGGGATATTCTCCTGGCTTAAGACCATTTTGCATCTATATTTTATAAAACGCAAATTTATTTGCAAATTCTAGAAGAATATCCCGGTTCAAAACAAAATAGGTAATTAAAAAATAACTTTGTTGTGGTATTAGAAATATATTTGCAATTTCTTTTGTCTGTAAACTGAACATTTTCAAATATTTTAAAATTAATTTTAGTCGGGAACATCCACAACATTTTTCAGGCCAACTTAAACTAAGTTATTTTAATTATTTATACTACATATTTTTAATTTCGACAGCAAGATTTATGATTCTAAAGAATGGGAATGGAAATAAAACAAAATATACTTTTTTGAAATTTTTTCTATTTTTTATGATTTATGCAAGCAAAACTAGATTTTTTCGCAAAAAAAATATATGTGACAATGACAATGATTTTAGTCACCCCGGCTCAATCCCTGGACCCAAAATTTACTTTGTATTGTAATTCATAATAAATAAAATAAACGAGTAAAAAAGGCGTTAAGTTCGGCCGGGCCGAACTTTATATACCCTCCACCATTGATTGCTTTCCACAGAGGATGTCGATTTTCGTAGAAGTGCAGTAATATTTCATGAAAATATATTTTTATATAGCCAAATCAAAACAAATATTAAAAAAAATTGTATATATAAACATAATATTTTAATTATTTCAAACCACGCTTATAAAGCAAGGCTACCAATACGTCAATTAAAAAAAATAAATATTTTTCTATTTATATTTTCAAAAAGCTTGAATACCATAAATATTGGTAGATAGTGGATGCTACAGTTGGTTGTATTTCCATTCTATTTTAATTCCAAAAGTACAAATTTTGAAAATCCATTATCAGACGTACATAGTGCAAAATAACCTACTAACTTAATGATTCGACCAATTTTTGTCGTAAAAGAAAAAGTACGAATTTGGAAAAAACTTTTTATTTTGCGTGTCTATGCAGTCAGAGGAATGTATACACCGAATTCCATGATTCCAGCTGCGGTCATTTGGTTGGTACCATTTTTACCCCCCTTAAGAGTACGACTATCTAAAATCTCTTTATTTGACTTTTCTACCCAATTAGAATTTCATCATTCTAGCTGTAGTCGTATAGCTAGTACTATTTTTATCCCTCTGTACCATTGTATCCCTTGAAAGTACGAATTTCGAAAAAGCCGTTTATTTTCCGTGTCTACGCAGTCAGAGGAATGTATACTCCGAATTTCATGAATCTAGCTGTGGTCATTTGGTTTATAAAGGGTGATTTTTTAAGAGCTTGATAACTTTTTTTTTTTAAAAAAACGCATAAAATTTGCAAAATCTCATCGGTTCTTTATTTGAAACGTTAGATTGGTCCATGACATTTACTTTTTGAAGATAATTTCATTTAAATGTTGACCGCGGCTGCGTCTTAGGTGGTCCATTCGGAAAGTCCAATTTTGGGCAACTTTTTCGAGCATTTCGGCCGGAATAGCCCGAATTTCTTCGGAAATGTTGTCTTCCAAAGCTGGAATAGTTGCTGGCTTATTTCTGTAGACTTTAGACTTGACGTAGCCCCACAAAAAATAGTCTAAAGGCGTCAAATCGCATGATCTTGGTGGCCAACTTACCGGTCCATTTCTTGAGATGAATTGTTCTCCGAAGTTTTCCCTCAAAATGGCCATAGAATCGCGAGCTGTGTGGCATGTAGCGCCATCTTGTTGAAACCACATGTCAACCAAGTTCAGTTCTTTCTTTTTGGGCAAAAAAAAGTTGGATATCATCTCACGGTAGCGCTCACCATTCAGTTACGTTACGATTCGCATCATCTTTGAAGAAGTACGGTCCAATGATGCCACCAGCCCATAAACCGCACCAAACTGTGACTTTTTCTGGATGCATTGGTAGCTCTTGCAATGCTTCTGGCTGATATTCACTCCAAAATCGACAATTCTGCCTATTTACGTACCCATTGAGCCAAAAATGAGCTTCGTCGCTGAACACAATTTCTTTCTTTCTGAACTTTCTTAACAGAGCACGCATTTTGATAATAAAATTCAATGATTTGCAAGCGTTGCTCGTTAGTAAGTCTATTCATGATGAAATGTCAAAGCATACTGAGCATCTTTCTTTTTGACACCATGTCTGAAATCCCACGTGATCTGTCAAATACTAATGCATGAAAATCCTAACCTCAAAAAAATCACTCTTTACTATTTGTACTCCCTTTTTAATTTTAACGAATTTAACGAATAAAGTACGAATTTCGAAAAATCCGTTTATTTTACGTGTCTACTATTATTCTAGGTGCAGCCGTTTGGTTGGTACCATTTTTATCCCTCTGTACCCATTGTATCCATTGAAAGTACGAATTTCGAAACAAACTTTTATTTTCCATGTCTACGTAGTCAAAGGAATGTATACTCCGAATTTCATAACTCTAGCTGCGGTCATTTGGTTGGTACTATTTTTCTCCCCTTTTTCTATTTTTATCCCAAAAAGTACGAATTTCGAAAAATCAGTTTATTTTCCGTGTCTACACAGTCAGAGGAATGTATACTCCAAATTTCATGACTCTAGCTGCGGTCATTTGGGTGGTACTATTTTTATCTCCTTTTTCCATTTTGACCCCAAAAAGTACGAATTTCGAAAAATCAGTTAGTTTCCGTGTCTACACAGTCAGAGGAATGTATGCACCGAATTTCATTATTCTAGGTGCAGCCGTTTGGTTTGTACCATTTTTATCCCTCTATTCCCATTTTACCCCTTAAAAGTACTAATTTGGAAAAAATACTTTTATATTATGTATCTACTCTATTAGATGAATGTACACACCGAATTTCGTGTTTCTAGCTGTTGTCGTTTAATATGTACCATTTTTATCCCTTTTTTGCCCATTTCACCCCCTACAAAAAAGAATCACTTTATGGTGCACTTTTTTGTTATCGGGGGAATGCGCATTCCCGATATCAAGTATGTACAAGCAGTCATATTGAAAAAATATGCTTAAATACTCTAAAATATTAGGGATTATTATGGGTATTTTTAGTCCTTGTGAGGGAAAACATTTTCCCTTTGGGCCGATTTCGCCCCGTTTCAATCCCAACCGATCTACGACTATAAGACTCATTTATGGAAAATTTGAACGTTCTAGATCCTTTCGTTTAGATGCTAGCGTGCTTTCAACAGACGAACGGACGGACGGACATGGCTAGATCGTCTTAGAATTTTACGACGATCAAGAATATATATACTTTATAGGGTATCAGGTCGATATTTCAAGGTGTTACAAACGGAATGACAATGTTAGTATACCCCCATCCTGGAGGTGGAGGGTATAAAAATATGTTTTCCCCAAAATCACTTTTTCTATTTGAAAGAATGAGAAATTGTAAGTTTAGTAAACCATAAATAAATTAATATCGTTTTCGAGTTTAGAAAGCCACAAAACATGAGAAAATGTTATACATTTTATTCGCCATAACATATCCGCTTCGTTCGCGCTCTATTTTATAACGTTTTTTAAGAGGATACAAGACGTTTTAAAAATCGGTTACTTTTGCTGCCAAAAGATATCAACTTTTTGGAAAAAATCTGGTAATAAAAATAATTTATACTGGTTATATCTACCGTGGTTATTGCCTTATTTCAACTTTAACTGAATTAACCTTATAGCGAGTATGATGCTCTGGTAATAATGCGCGACTTCAAATCTAACATCCCTGGTTCGATACTCGCTTCGGCAAACATTTTATTTTTTATACCCTCCACCTCCAGGATGGGGGTATACTAACTTTGTCATTCCGTTTGTAACACCTTGAAATATCGACCTGAGACCCTATAAATTATATATATTCTTGATCGTCATAAAATTCTAAGACGATCTAGCCATGTCCGTCCGTCTGTCCGTCTGTTGAAAGCACGCTAGCATCTAAAAGAAAGAAGCTAGAACGTTCAAATTTCCCATAAATGCGTCTTATAGTCGTAGATCGGTTGGGATTGAAATGGGGCGAAATCGGCCCCAACCAAACGGCTGTATCTAGAATAATGAAATTCGGTGTATACATTCCTCTGACTGTGTAGACACGGAAAATACACGGATTTTTCAAAATTCGTACTTTTTGGGGTTAAAATGAAAAAAGGGGATAAAAATAGACCCAATCAAATGACCGCAACTAGAGTCATGAAATTCGGAGTATACATTCCTCTGACTGTGTAGACACGGAAAATAAACTGATTTTTTGAAATTCGTACTTTTTGGGGTCAAAATAGAAAAAGGGGATAAAAATAGTACCAACCAAATGACCGCAGCTAGAGTCATGAAATTCAGGGTATACATTCCTTTGACTACGTGGACTTGAAAAATAAAAGGCTTTTTTCCAAATTCGTACTTTCAAGGGATACAATGGGTACGGGGGGATAAAAATGGTAGCAACCAAACGGCTACACCTGGAATAATGAAATTCGGTGTATACATTCCTCCGATTGCGTAGACACTTAAAATAAAAAGTTTTTTTTTCAAATTCGTAATTTTTCTTTTATGGCAAAAATTGGTTGAATCATGAAGTTAGATTATTTTGCACTAGGTACGTCTGATAATGGATTTTGAAAATTTGTACTTTTGGAATTAAAATAGAATGGAAATACAACCAACTGTAGCACCCACTATCTATCAATATTTATGGTATTTAAGCTTTTTGAAAATATAATAAAAGAATATTTATTTTTTGATTTGAAATAAATAATGGTTTGAAATAATTAAAATATTATATTTATTTATAAAATTATTTTTTTCAATACTTGTATTTGTTTTAGTTTGACCATATTAAAAAATTTATAGTTTCCTGTAATATTACTGCACTTCTACGAAAACCGACAACCTCTGTGGAATGCAATCCATGGTGGAGGGTATATAAAGTTCGGCCCGGCCGAACTTAACACCCTTTTTACTTGTTCATAAATATTAATAATTCATACTGTAGTTTCCAATATAAACAAAAATGGTCTGACTCGTAGACTAACCAATCAACACACCACCATCATTGCGAGAGCATTTGCAATGAGTATGTCTTTGACCAAAATCAGGGTAAATACTTATGTCAGAGTTAACAGAGGACAAATGAGAATTGCTAGCATTCAGCCGAATAAAGTTGACACACTGAAACTGTAGTTGTATGTTATGAAATATTTTATAAAAGCTATGGAATCCTTTATTATATTTATGAAGACATTTCCTAACACAAACACTTTATTGGTTATCACATATTTCATAATCTTTAATAATTGTTCCTTTAATACAATGAAATCTTTCTTTGATCTTATGAAAGTAAGTTTCACTAATTTAACAATTTTGTTTTCTGAAATATGATATGTTTATGAAAAATTTGTATTAAACATTTCATTTTATTTAGGAATTTTTCATACATTTTAAGCAAAAATTCACTAAATTTATGGAAAACCTTTAATGAAATCGCTTCATATATATTATGAAGGAAAATGCTTTCGGTGTACCATTTTCAGTCCCACTGAAGGCGATTAAAAATGTTACCTACCAACCGAATGCAGCTAGAAATTCGTTCTGAATGCGTAGACGTTCAAAATAAGGAGACTTTTCGGAATTAGTACTTTATGTGGGTGAAATTGAGCAGAAGTAATTTTTGGGCCAGATACGATCACTATATAATTTTGAGGAAATCTGTACATTAAAATACCCCCACCAATTTTACGTATATCCCCAAAAAATAATGATAATAAGTCTCTACAGATTTGACTCTTTACGGCTCTATAATTCTACTAATCATCGGTACATTTTCTTAATACATAGGCCAATAAATGCTCTTCGTTTGATATGGGCTACTTAAAATCACCCACCAGCAAAAAATCACATGGGTTTAGTATTCAGAATCATGTATATGCATTGAGAGTGGTGTAGGGTATCATTTGGTCGGCCTTGTCTTACTTGTTTAGTATGTGGATTAAAACACACTTCTCGTATTCTTTTACGAATTTTGGTAATACAATTATTCTTTAGAAAATATCCA
The DNA here is from genome assembly GCA_947397865.1 of Polietes domitor. NCBI lineage: Eukaryota > Metazoa > Arthropoda > Insecta > Diptera > Muscidae > Polietes > Polietes domitor. The sequence goes on from OX377622.1 coordinate 114,914,651, forward strand.
AAAGTATTTGTAGACTAACATCAAAGTCGTTTTATTTCACAAATCCTTTAGTGTCCTTTTCATGTGTATCTATGAATATGAATATGTCTATGTCTAATAATCGTAAATATCCATTAGACAAAACGCGATAAATATTTCACATGAAAGGGCTGTAAAGCCAACAGCAACAACAAATGATTATACGCTCTTACTATCCTTCCTCGCGTCCTCCCTCATCCTTTTCATTCTATATTTTTTGCATAAATTATTCACACATACCATGTACATATCACACACACACATATATCCTTAGCTCAGAGGAAAATGTTTATTTTGGGAAAGTATTAAATATAAAATTGTTTAAATTATCGCAACGTGGGATGAGGATGGGGACTGGAGGCTTGTGCGGCTCGTGGTTTGGAAAGGAGTAGTGCTGGTGGTGTGGATTGGAGTGTAAAATATTCATTTACACTTTAATTTATATTGAACGATCCAAAGAAGACGACAATAATGAGTGTTGTTGTCGTTGTTGTGTTTGCTTCCATTTTATTTCTCGCCGGTTTCTTTTTACAGACAATTTATTTTTATTTATAGTGATACAATTTATTAAATGTAATTATTTCTTTATAAATATTGATGAGCGTTTATGTTTTTGTTTCAAATTTCATCAAATTTAATTTGCGTAAGAGGGAATTTCTGTCTGGACATCGCTTGATGAAAGGCAACCAAGAATAATATTAATTAGTAGGAGATTTTAATAATTAAATATATTCCAGAGAATCATGGCTTCTGTTGGGGAGATTTAAGACATGCCTTCTGAAGTGGACTATAGGATGTTACTAATTTGACTAGCTAATTGTGAAAGTTTTTCCAATAATTAAATTAAGTGTCACAAGAAGACGAATTGATTTTAATATAGGGTCCGCCATCTAACGTTTTTTTAACTATTCAACCGTTGGACTATTATTTGTGGGGAGCCGAGGCAGCCATTTGAATGAAATTATTTTCCATTATTAACCGGAAGGATTGTACTTTCAAATAAAAAAAGAAATTTGAGAAAATATTCAGTAGTTTATTTTTATAGCATTTTCAAAAAAAAAGTTATTTGGCGGACCCTATATTATAAATGCAACCGTATGTGAAAAATTGTATCAGTTAATATATAAATAAGATTACATTTGTAGCGACACAAATTATTTTGTAATTTTTAGTTCCGAAAATGGTCCTGGGGATGCCGAGGCTGACCAAATTTAGAAAAATGGATGTTGGTAAAAATTAACAAAGCTTCAGGCAAGAACGAAAAATTCTAACGACATTTCGCAAAGAAACAATGGGTCCAATATGAATTCCTAGTCCGCGAAATCGACTTCAAATTCTAAGTCGATCTCTCCATGTCCGTGTGTCTGCATGTCTCAAATTTGAAGTCGATTTCTGCGTACTAGAGAATTGTTCTTAGAATTTTCCGTATTTGCCTGACGCTTTGTACGAAATAAATCGAACAGCCCTAATTTGAATATTTGACTTGAACTGGGATATTGTTCTGGCTGAAGACCATTTTGCATCTAAAAATTATTTTATTTTACGAGTCTAGTCAGTCAAAGAAATATAAAAACTTAATTTCATCTAGAGCCGTAGGCTCGTCATTCTCTCTGAGTTATTAAATTTTTTATTAATAATTTTGTTGTAAAAATACAAGTTTTTGGTCATTCCAAATGATAAAAACGACGTAAAAATATTAGTTTTTCCATTATTTCAAAAAAAAAACGCGAATTTCCAAAGTGTGGAAATTTGTTCCAAAATTGGGGATTTTTTTAATGGTGGACATGCTTTTTTACCATTTTATCTGTTCTGATGAATTTAAAATATTTTTTTTACTTCAATTCGTAGAATAATGAGAGATGTTAATTAGAATGTCCAAAACTTGTATTTTTCCAAAAAATTAGTATTAATACAAATTTTAATAACTCAGTCAATTACTAAATTAAATGAGTGCAATTTAAGTGTAATTTAAATGAGTGCGGTTACGAAAGAAAAATGGCTAAAAAATGTTTAAAAATTGTGTTTGCTGGATTTTTTGATCGACAAATCCAGGTTTCTTCTTTCTGAAAATCAGTTGATAATCACTTAATTTACAGGCTTATAAGAGTGCAAAGCTAGTTATGAACCGTTTCATAAAACAACAAAATCCTTCATTATATTTATGAAAAAAATGCATAACAATAGTTTATTGGTTATGACATATTTCATAATCTTTTTTTAATACAATGACATTTTTCTTTGATCTAAGTTCACTAATTTAACAATTTTATTTTATGAAGTATAAACATTTCAAAAAAATTCTATGAAACATTTCATTTTATTTATAAATTTTGCATACATATTAAGAAAAAAATTCACTAAATTTATGAAAAAACTTTTATGAAATCGCTTCACAAACATTATGAAGGAAAGTTCTTTCACTGTAGTGTGAAATTAGAATTTTTTCACGTAGAATCGATGGCCTACATATTTAACGAATCGTGGTTTAATAAGAGTTCAAGATGATTTTTTAGTCGCGAGAACTTATTTCAGCCTGTTAAATCTGTTAACTCTAGTAAATCATAAATTTTACAGTTTTCGTGACATTAGGTTGCCATAATATAATACTATGAAAACTTGGCACAAATACTTCTGGAGTTGAAGTGATACTGGAAATCAAAAATTGGCATGGTTCGTCTACTTTTACGGCTACATGTTTTGTGTGTTGATATTATGATAAATATTGGACGTTAGGTACATCAGATAATGGATTTTCAAAATTTTGACTTTTTGAATTAAAATAGGATGGAAAAACAACCAACTGTAGCATCCGCTATCTACCAATATTTATAGCATGTAAGATTTTTTGAAAATTGCTGTCCTATATTTACTTTTTGATTTGACTTTTTTACTTGTTTCACTTAGTATAATTCTCCCTTGGACCAAAAAGTTTTGATCCACTGTAAAAAGAAACTCAGACCAACTGGACTATAAGTTTATACTGCAAAAAATTGCCTACTAAACATGCCCTTTCAGAATTATAGGTTCGCTATTCTGTTCTAATTAAAAAGTCTTAATTTGTTGGACAGAGTTATCATATAGAGTGATTTTTTAGCTATTATCTTTTTGGCAACACTGGTTTAAACAGCTGACGCACGTTTCGTGTTTTGTTTCACTGTCAAACATCTTCAGTTTGGTCTATAATTTAACCATGAATCGTCTTACAAACGAACAACGCTTGCAAATTATTGAATTTTATTATCAAAATGCAGGCTCTGTTAAGAAAGTTCAGTTTAATCGACCCACTGAAGCGGCTATTCGGGCTATTGTGACTAAATTTCGCACCAAATTTATATTGTTGGACATTAAACCACCAACACGCTTACGTAGAGTGCGAACTGAAGAAAATATCGCAGCTGTATCGGCAAGTTTTAATGATGACCATCAATTATCGATTCGTCGCCGTTCGCAGCAATTGGGACTCTGTTACTCAAAAACTTGGAAATGCCAAAATTGGACTAAGCGTATGGACCATTTGAGGCGCAGTCAAGGTCAACATTTGCATGAAATAATCTTCAAACATTAAATTATATGGACCGTGCTATCGATTCAAATAAAGATTTCATGCATTTTTCTGAATTTTATGTGTTTTTTTTTTGAAAAACTTTCTTATAGCTTTTAAAAAATCACCCTTTATATTAACATAACAAAAATTTTCAACTGAGAAATTAGTTTTTAAACTAAAAAAATGTTACAAATTTGACACCGATTATTAGAAAAACTATTGTATTTGGTTTGTTTGAATTATATTTTTCATAATAATTGTAGTCTTATTTATCATGTACCAAAAAAAAAAATAGGGCGGCCGCAGAATTTATTTTTTTTACTTTTGGCATCCAAAAAAATGTTCTTTCTCAACAAGAGATATGACATAGTTGCTGCAAACGAAATAACTTTTGTCACAAAAGAAACTCACCAACGAAGTTTATTTGGATAAAATTTCATTTCTGTGTAACGATTTTTTCTCTGTGTGTATTATCTCGTATGCAAATATATGCATTGTAAATAGTTTTACAGAGTCTAATTATAAAATATTAAATTTTAGTATTGGGAATACTCAAGAAAATAGCTTTTGACATTTCCCGTTTCTCGGGAAATTTGAATTTGTTCATGAATTCCTTGGCGGGTTTCCTCAAACACTGTCAATTTTTGTCCTGATTTTACAGTTTTCGTGGTATTAGAAGAGTTCAAGATGAGGTTGTATTTCAGCCTCGTTTTTCAATATTGCTCGAACATGTTTGACATAAAAATATTTTCCTTCTCAACAAAAGATATGACATATTTGCTGCAAACAAAATAACTTTTGACACAAAAGAAACGAACTTCATTTGAATACAATTATAAACATTACTGCGTAATGATTTTTTTCTCTGCGTGTATTATTTTTTATGCAAATATATACATTTTGAATTAGCTTTACAGATTCTAATTATAAAATATTAAAATAATATTTAATAATTTTTCACGGGAATTCTCGTCTATTTTTATGAATTCCCTGGCGGGATATCCTCAAACGCTGTAAATTTTTGTCCTCTGGGATGTTACAGTTTTCCCAGTATTAAAAGAGTTCAAGATGATTTTTGGCTGCAAGGGTGTATTTCAGCCTCGTTTTCGATGTTGCTCGAGCGTGTTTGACGTGTTAAACGTATTTTCCTTGCTGCAAACAAAATAACGTTTATCACAAAAGAGACTCACAAACGAAGTTCATTTGGGTAAAATTTACTTTCTTCATGATGATTTTTTTTTCTCTGCGTGTATTATCTGTTATTCAATTATATGCATTTTAAATAGCTTTACAGAGTCTAATTATAATGTATTTCTCTATTTTACGAATCCCCTGGCGGGATATTCACAAACTCTGGTTGCCTGTCTGTACGACAGGGTAAAGCGGAAGTCAAATAAAAATTAATTAATTGTGAGCCAATAAGATATTAATATATTAATCAACCCAACTGATATTCGAATTTCTTCTATTATTTTTAATCGAATTAAACAAAACAGTTCACACGTTCATTCTTTTTTATACCCTCCACCTCCAGGATGGGGGTATACTAACTTTGTCATTCCGTTTGTAACACCTTGAAATATCGACCTGAGACCCTATAAAGTATATATATTCTTGATCGTCATAAAATTCTAAGACGATCTAGCCATGTCCGTCCGTCCGTCCGTCTGTCCGTCTGTTGAAAGCACGCTAGCATCTAAACGAAAGGAGCTAGAACGTTCAAATTTTCCATAAATGCGTCTTATAGTCGTAGATCGGTTGGGATTGAAATGGGGCGAAATCGGCCCAAAGGGAAACATTTTTCCCTCACAAGGACTAAAAATACCCATAATAATACCTAATATTTAAGCGTATTTAAGCATGTTTTTTGAATATGACTGTTCATATTTGCTTGATATTTGGTATGCGCATTCCCCTTATAGCAAAAACGTACACCATAAAGTGATTCTTATTTGTAGGGGGTGAAATGGGGCAAAAAAGGGATAAAAATGGTACATATTAAACGACAAGAGCTAGAAACACGAAATTCGGTGTGTACATTCCTCTAATTGAGTAGATACATAATATAAAAGTATTCTTTTCATATTCGTACTTTTAAGGGGTAAAATGGGAATAGAGAATAGAATAATGAAATTCGGTGTATATGTTCCTCTGATTGCATAGATAAGTAAAATACACGGATTTTTCAAATTCGTACTTTTTGGGGTTAAAATGAAAAAAGGGGATAAAAATAGTACCAATCTAATGACCGCAGCTAGATTCATGAAATTCGGAGTATACATTCCTCTGAGTGTGTAGGCACGGAAAATAAACTGATTTTTCGAAATTCGTACTTTTGGGGTTAACATGAAAAAGGGGATAAAAATAGTACCAATCAAATGACCGCAGCTAGAGTCATGAAATTCGGAGTATACATTCCTCCGACTGCGTAGACACGGAAAATAGGCGAATTTTTCGAAATTAGTACTTTCAAGGGATACAATGGTACAGAGGGATAAAAATAGTACCAACTAAACGACTACAGCTAGAATGATGCAATTGCGTAGAAACGTCAAGGGGGTAAAAATGGTACCAACCAAACGGCTGTACCTAGAATAATGAAATTCGGTGTATACGTTCCTCTGATTGCATAGATAAGTAAAATACACGGATTTTTCAAATTCGTACTTTTTGGGGTTAAAATGAAAAAAGGGGATAAAAATAGTACCAATCTAATGACCGCAGCTAGATTCATGAAATTCGGAGTATACATTCCTCTGAGTGTGTAGGCACGGAAAATAAACTGATTTTTCGAAATTCGTACTTTTGGGGTTAACATGAAAAAGGGGATAAAAATAGTACCCATCAAATGACCGCAGCTAGAGTCATGAAATTCGGAGTATACATTCCTCCGACAGCGTAGACACGGAAAATAGACGAATTTTTCGAAATTAGTACTTTCAAGGGATACAATGGTACAGAGGGATAAAAATAGTACCAACTAAACGACTACAGCTAGAATGATGCAATTGCGTAGAAACGTCAAGGTGGTAAAAATGGTACCAACCAAATGGGCGCGCTGGAATCATGGAATTCGGTGTATACATTCCTCTGACTGCATAGATACGCAAAATAAAAAGTTTTTTTCCAAATTCGTACTTTTTCTTTTACGGCAAAAATTGGTTGAATCATGAAGTTAGGTTATTTTGCACAATGTACGTCTGATAATGGATTTTTAAAATTTGTACTTTTGGAATTAAAATAGAATGGAAATACAACCAACTTGAGCACCCACTATCTACCAATATTTATGGCTTTGAAAATATTTTTGAAAATATAAATATAAGAATATTTATTTTTGAATTGACGTATTGGTAGCATTACCTTATAAGCGTGGTTTGAAATAATTAAAATATTATATTTATTTATAAAATTAATTTTTCAATATTTGTATTTGGTTTGGCTATATTAAAAAAATTATATTTTCCTGTAATATTACTGCACTTCTACGAAAACCGACAACCTCTGTGGCAATCCATGGTGGGGTGTATATAAAGTTCGGCCCGGCTGAACTTAACGCCGTTTTTACTTGTTTTCTCTACATCCGTAAGTTATATAACCAAAATTTTTTTGTAAAGCCAATAAATGCTGTAAATTTTCTGAAAAAAAGAGTTCTAAACCCAGCGAAAGGGAGTAAAAACTCCAATCCCATTTACAGAATTTTTGCTTTTTTACAACAACTTTTCGTGGCTTTATAAGAGAGTTGTGCTTATTGCACAACCGATGAACTCGAAATCAGTTCTTTAATCGGCCCAGATTAAAGCCATATTTCCCAAGAGATTTCCTTTTAGGTTGCTCCATATTCGGCCAGTATTTTTTAAAGACTTAACACGAAAATCCTTAAATTCCTCTGCTGAACTCCTAATTTAAATGAATACAAAGTCTGCTGCTCCTACACAGAAAGAAAAACATACACACTCCATTCTCAATCCACCCAGAAGGCACCATTTGGAAGAAACTCAGCATAATGCACGTACGCCCGAATGCTCCCCCTTTCCTTCATCGCCCACCCACTACCACAGCCCTTTCCCCTCCCCCCGACACAACAACCATCCAACCTTCTGTAAAGCGAGCAGCAGCAGCAGCAGAAAAAAGCGAAGAAACAAAATGACATCTCTTAACTCGTACACATAAATTTTAAAATTCAACCCTTAAATTTTGACTGAAGGGGAAGAACACCCAACCGGTTGGGATTTTGCTGCTTCTTCTTCATCCTTTTTTGTGTGTGTAATGGTGGGGGAGGTGGGGAGTATGCCAACTTCCTCTTCACTTGTGCTCGGTTGGATAAAAGTTTAATGTACACTTTGGCCATGGCAAAGGCAAAGCAGAAGTATTCGCGACAGCCTCAGCCGGGAGTCGGGGAAGAAAAGCTAAAGTGATGCCATCATGAAAGGGGTCGCAGGTGCAGAGCACAGGACTTTTTTGCTTGACACTGCTTCTTGCGTTCCCTTCCTCTGCTCCGCTCCGCTCAGCTCAGCTCTTCTTTTCCTCTGGTGCTTGGCGCGCTGATGATAAATACTATACAATCCAACAACAACGCTCCTCCAGCAGAAGAGTAACAAACGACGTGGGCTATGGCGTGCCTTGCCTTGGCGTATTCCTTTAAAAGCGAAAGCATATGCAAATGAGTTGAACGAACACACACACGCACGCACAACCAGGTCCTGGCGTAGTCGCTTCGCTTCGACTCAAACAAAGTCAATTTGGTTGCGAGAGGGGTGGAAGAGTTTCCTGGTTTTTCCTCCACTTCCACTGCGTCCTCGGTTGTGGCTGGTGGGGTTTTTGTGATAAAAGGATTTTTATACGTTTTTTTATTTTTCGCGCGCATATATTTTTTATAGCTTTTTCGTTTGTGATGTCGGCGTTGTTGTTGTTGCTGTTGTTGCTGTCGGTGTCGTCGTCCTTTGTGTGCGTACGTGTGTGTGTAAGGATGTTTGTTGAGAACTTTTCCAAGTTTAGGGTTGTCTTGTTTTCCATGTAACAATGTTCTGCTTTTTCTTCCTTTCCTCTCTCCACTGGTGCTGTAGTTGTTATTGTTCTTTGTATATGTCGTAGAGAGAGAAGTTGTCATTTTGCATAAATTACGAAAGGAGTAAAAGGAATTGTTTCGTTGTGTGTATGTGTGTGTGTATGAGGATGTTTGTGTGTGTCTATGTCCTCTGTGTGTATAATGAAAGTATAATGCTGTGATGCTGTTTTAATTTTCGTACATTTTCTTTTTAACATTATTTCATGCACCCTACATTACATTACATTTAACAAAACGTTTGATTTGTCACAACCCCTGGAACAATCGTTTACCGTTTAAAAAATACATATAAGTATATGCTAAATTATTTCTATATTTCCATTTCGAAGTGAAATTCTTCAAAAATATTACATTCAAAGAAAAATAATTATTTTCCCGTATTTAATTGTGTTCGGATTCTCTTTTTAATAATGACGGATTTTTCTAAAAAAAAATATTTAAAAAACGATTTTTTCTTGCATCTTATTGCTTATTGAAGAATTCCATTTTGATGAAATTCGATGAAAGCGTTTGCTATACTACAAGGTTAATACCTGTTAGCTGTTTTATACCCTCACTATACAGAGTAGAAGGGTATATAACATTTTTGACAGAAAAAAGTGTAACGCTTTAAGGGGATGACCTAATACCCTAAGTATGTTGGGAACAGTTTCAGGGGTTACATTCAGATGGAATATGGGCGATATTGCCACACCCTTTCCGTGAACCTCCCACACAATGTGGCTTAAAATTTGTTTAAAATAAAATGGATATAACATCCATACGGGTAGTCAAAATTATTTGCAAATTGATATTTGAAAACGTTTTTAACGGTCAATTTAAACATAAAACAAGTAAGGAAAGGCTAAAGTCGGGCGGGGCCGACTCTATGATACACTCCACTTTCTATCCGAATACCATTTAATTCGGTGAAAAAGTGAAAACGGGAAGGATTTTTGTTTCCTGTAAGTGTATGTGTTTGACACAAAATGTTAAATTGGAAAGGACATTTGTATGGGGGTATATTGAAATATGGAACGAAATAGGTGAAATATAATATGTAGAGTTTTGCCAAAATCGGTTAAACATTTGGGGGCAACATTTGTATTTGGGCTATATCTAAATCTGAACCGATCTTACCCTCTTTCATAGGTTTTTTTTACTTGGATTATAAGCTGTTGTGCCAAATTTAAGGAAAATCGAATACAAAGTCAAATCGGGAGCGACAGTTGTATGGGGGCTATATCTAACTCTGAACCGATATTACCCAATTTCTGCACAGGTGTTTCTAGTTCAATTATAAGATGTTGTGCCAAATTTAAAGAAAATCGGGTACAAAATGTGGTTTCTAGAGCGGAAAATGTCAAATCGGGAGCGACATTTGTATGGGGGCTATATATAAATCTGAACCGATCTTACCCACTTTCATCATAGGTGTTTCTAGTTCGATTATAAGATGTTGTGCCAAATTTAAAGAAAATTGGGTGCAATCTGTGGTTTCTAGAGCGGAAAATGTCAAATCGGGAGCGACATTTGTATGGGAGCTATATCTAAATCTGAACCGATCTTACCCAATTTCCGCATAGGTGTTTCTAGTTGGTTTATAAGATGTTGTGCCAAATTTAAAGAAAATCGGGTACAAAATGTGGTTTCTAGAGCGGAAAACGTCAAATCGGGAGCGACATTTGTATGGGGGCTATATATAAATCTGAACCGATCTTACCCAATTTCTGCATAGGTGTTTCTAGTTCAATTATAAGATGTTGTGCCAAATTTAAAGAAAATCGGGTACAAAATGTGGTTTCTAGAGCGGAAAACGTCAAATCGGGAGCGACATTTGTATGGGGGCTATATCTTAATCTGAACCGATCTAACTCGCTTTCACCACAGGTGTTTCTAGTTAGATTATAAGGTGTTAAGCCAAATTTGAAGAAAATCGGGTACAATATGTGGTTTCTAGAGCGGGAAATGTCAAATCGGAAGCGACATTTGTATGGGAGCTATATCTAAATCTGAACCGATCTTACCCAGTTTTTGCACAGGTTTTTTTAGTTGGATTATAAGATGTTGTGCCAAATTTAAAGAAAATCGGGTACAATGTGTGGTTTCTAGAGCGGAAAATTTCAAATTGAGAGCGACATTTGTATGGGGGCTATATCTAAATCTGAACCGATTTGCCTCAATGATGATTAATTAATTTAAAACAGATTCGGTCCGGCCGAACTTAACGATTTTTTATTTGTTTTTACTATTTTATCAACGCACAGTGGCTCCAAATCGATTTGTGTGGAATTAATTCTGTAACTTTTGAACGGAAACAGGTATCTTAACGAAATTTCTCTTGGGTTACCTAGCGACTATCCAAAATTTGTTACATCGGTCTTGTCATACTTATAAATTATTGCCAAAGTAGAATTATATACCTCAATTTATACATATATACTCTCATTTTTGGAATTAATTTTTACCGTTTTAGGAATTGTAGAATTTTTATATGAGGTGTGTACTACAAATTCTTAAATAGTTTTGAGAAACAGTTTTGAATCACCTCATATAAAAATCCCACAATCTCTTAAATTGGGAAAAAATCCAAAAAAATATATTGTTTAGAAAATTCGATCACATTGGAGCAGACAACAAATTTATTTTTAATATCTATGTCCGTGGATAAAATAAAAGTTGTACTATTGCAATCGATGATCTACTTTTCGAGAAATAATTATCTAAATTTATTATTTTTTATGAGTTTACAATGCCCAAATATTTATAACACGCGGTAGATCCACCTAGTCGACCTGGCCGTGCCCCATACAGACTCATATTTTAATGATTTTTTTTAAAGACGAAGAATGTAAATGAAAATTGCCACAAAGCAAAGAAAGCAGCAGCGAAGGAAATGAGCGCACAACCGAACGTCGAACGCCGAGGGAGAACAACGCCAAAGCAGAAGGATAAATAATGAGTTGGAGTTGGCGTAGGCGTAGGAGTTGGAGAAGGATGCAAATGTTAAATGAAAAATGTCATTGTATTGTAAAGTTATTGCCTTTATTTTTCTTAATAAGCCAAAAATGTGTTTAAACCAACCAACCACCCCAGGCGCGCGTACAACACCGCCCTGCCGAGAGAAAAATAATCGATAAAATTTAAATGTTCCTGCCTTGGCAAGGATTAGAATGAAAAATGAATGAAATCAAAGGAGAGAGAAACGAGACACTTGTTCAAAGAGGAAGAAGCAGAACAAACATTGGTTGTGGCTGAACATGAACCTAGGAATAGGAAAGTTCTCGCTGACGAACAACCTTGAGAACTATTCTTAAGGACATCTTTGGAAATGTTTTCCCGTCGCTCTGTTTCAAAGTTTCACATGCAAATTTCTTTCAATTTCATTGTTGTGAAATGTCAATTCATAATTTATGCCCGCGATATCCAGCCGTTAACCCATCCGTCAAAAGGAGGTCATTAGCTACGCTTGCATGTTACAACCACAATTAGCCGAGGCAATGCAATGCAGGAGGACTAACGACGAAAGGCTTGGCAGCACAACGACCCGCCACCGATTTGTCACATTCGCCAACAAAGCATTCCGAATTTTTGCCAGTTTGTGCCGGGCTCTGCTATTCATTGATTTACGATTACGAGGACATGTGCGTAAACACAGAGCATGAGTGTGCGAAAGAGAGAGAGAGAGAGAGAAAGTGAGTGAGACATTTGCTAAACGTAAATAAACGTTTCCAGCAGGACATGTGTTTTACGCGCGCAAAAGTTATTAACAACAGCAACAACAACCAACAGTCTGACTGACTGTAAACAATCCTGAAAGAGAAAGTCAATGCTGAATTAGTCCTTGGCTGTGAAAAGCATACACACATACTCGTACAGACATCTCGCAACTCTTGTCTTGCCGTTGTACTCGAGCAACAGACTAAGACTTGATTTTCCCAAAACAGTAAAACAACAATAACAACCAACCATTGCGAAAACTGTAACATTCAAGGATCAAGGCCATGGCAAACAGCATGTTGCAAAACAAAATTTAAATGTGGAAAAATGGAACAATTATAATTTCCATTTTCCCAAGCAGAGCACAACACAAACACAATAAACGGATGAAAAGTCTGTCTGCTTTAGCTTGTCCGTACAAAGGACACAGTTACGCTTTACGTAAGGAGCAAATTTCGAAATTCGCATATTCCAAAAAAACACACAACCATTCATAGGGATATCAATTTAAGTGAAGAATAATTGACAAATACTCTAGTTCCACAAAATAAGTTAGTTTCACGCCAAATGTTTTGTAGCACCAAGACATAATCGAGCTAGACCCTCCTTTAAGAATATCGATCGGCTTAGAATAACCAGCTGACTCGATTTAATGATGACTGTCTATCAAAGGAACATGTGTTGGAAAACCCTATATAAAATGGAAGCACCTATGGTGCAAATGGCTCAGATCGGTTCTGCTTTATAATAGCTCCCATACAAATTACGCTCCCGATTTAACTTTTTACGTACTATATTTTCATATGTTAAAGGATTTTCTTCAAATTTGATAAAACTTCTTATATTTCAACTAAAAACATCTGTGGTGAAAATGGGCCAGATCGGTTCATATATATGTCTCCCATACAACAATCGTTCCCAATTCGACTTGTTTCGCTTTAAAACCCACATATTTTATCCGATTTGATTCAAATTTAGTTCAGAACGTTATAACTAGAAACTTGTGCGGAGAAAGTGGGTCACAACCGCTCAACTTTTATATATTTTATTTTATTTTTACATTTTTTTTTTTCAAATTTGCACAACACTTAATTTTTCAACTAGGAAAATCTATGGTGAATGTTTCCCAAATCGGTTCAGATTTATGTATAGCTATCGTACAAAAAACCGGCCCCGATTTGACATTTACCGCTCTAGAATCCACATATTTAAACTTATTTGCATATATTTTAAGTAGAAACATCTATGGTGAAAGTATGTCATCGTTTTTATTTTTTAATATATTCCCGATACAAAGGTCCTTCCCTATTTGACTTTTTTTTTTGCTGTAGAAGACACATACCTTAATGTATTATGATCTTATGTGGCAGAGCACGTTATGTTTCAACTACACCATTTCCAAGTGTAATTCAAAAGACACTATTTGAAATTCAAAAATTCCATTTAAAATTCAAAAAATATCGAAATTCAAAAACTACATTTGAAATACAAAAAATTTCATTTGTAATTCAAAAGATTCCATTTGGAATTCAAAAGTTTTCATTTGAAATTCAAAAGATTCCATTTGAAATTCAAAAGATTCCATTTGGAATTCAAAAGATTCCATTTGGAATTCAAAAATGTAAACAAAATTATTTAAGAAAAATAGACATTAGGTGGGGTAGCATTTAATTTTAGCATTTAAATTTAGATATTCTGCAGTTCTGAAAACAGATTTAATAAAATAATAAACAACTAATAATTATAAAGATGTAAAATGTCGGTAATTTCATATATTGTTTATAACTTTCACCAGCTCAGAGAGCATCTGCATATAATTTATAAGGAATTGCATTTTACTTAGGATCGGATTATTTGTGTGGGAGCTACAACAAATCATAACTATTTTGCAGGTATAAAGTGATTGTAAAACCATTTCCAATATTAAATTGTTACTGATCAGTTTTATTTTAACCAAAGCTTATGCCAATTTGTGTGAGAGGTCTTGTAATATGGCTCATATTGTAGGTGTCTATGAAAACATTACCAAAGATCAAATTTCAGAGTATTCCGATCGTCCGTATAGAAGTTATAAAATCTTTAAATTTAAATAGGTTAGAGTGATTTGCGTGGCAAAATCCTCTGTATTTCTTACGCTCAAAGTGATTATAGAAACTGTATCAAAATCTAACTGATTCCGAATATCCGTGGTTCTTGCTATTAAATAAACTAATTAAAGAAAATTATGAATCTGTTAATTTAAAGTCATCTCTATAACATCACTTTTTCTGGGTGTGTATTCTAAAATCGAAACAAATTTCTCAATGACTTTCTATGCTATTTGAGCCATGTCCCTCTATCTATCAACCTAAGGGGGGGGGGGGGTAAATCTGTTTTCTAAACAGCAGATTATTAAAATTTACAGAAATAAATAAATGCTACCCAACCTAATGTATATTTTGCTTAAATAATTTTGTTTACCCTTTTTGAATTGCAAATTGAATAATTTTTGAATTACAAATGGAATAATTTTTATACCCTACACCACTTCGTGGTCTAGGGTATTATAAGTTAGTTTTCCGCCAAATGTTTGTAACACCAAGAAATAATTGAGCTAGACCCACCTTTAAGTATACGGATCGGCTTAGAATCGCCAGCTGAGTCGATTTAACGATGTCTGTCTGTCCGTCCGTCCGTCCGCCGTCCGTCCGTCTGTCCGTCTGTCCGTCTGCTGTCCATCTAAGCTTGTTCGCACTCTACAGGTCGCAATTGTTGCCCGATTGTCATGAAACTTGACAGTAGTTATTTTTTCTGGCCAGGGACCATTGGTATTGAATTTGGAGGAAATCGGTTCAGATTTAGATATAGCCCCCATATAAATGTCGGTCCCGATTTGACATTTTTCGCTCTAGAAACCACATATTGTACCCGATTTTCTTTAAAATTGGCACAACAGCTTACAATCCAACTAGAAACACCTATGCAAAAACTGGGTAAGATCGGTTCAGATTTAGATATAGCCCCCATACAAATGTCGCTCCCGATTTGACATTTTCCGCTCTAGAAACGACATATTGTACCCGATTTTCTTTAAATTTTGCAGAACATCTTATAATCGAACTAGAAACACGTATGCAAAAATTGGGTAAGATCGGTTCAGATTTAGATATAGCCCCCATACAAATGTCGCTCCCGATTTGACATTTTCCGCTCTAGAAACGACATATTGTACCCGATTTTCTTTAAATTTTGCAGAACATCTTATAATCGAACTAGAAACACGTATGCAAAAATTGGGTAAGATCGGTTCAGATTTAGATATAGCCCCCATACAAATGTCGCTCCCGATTTGACATCTTCCGCTCTAGAAACGACATATTGTACCCGATTTTCTTTAAATTTTGCAGAGCATCTTATAATCCAACTAGAAACACGTATGCAAAAATTGGGTAAGATCGGTTCAGATTTAGATATAGCCCCCATACAAATGTCGCTCCCGATTTGACATTTTCCGCTCTAGAAACGTCATATTGTACCCGATTTTCTTTAAAATTGGCACAACATTTTATAATCGAACTAGAAACACTTATGCTGAAGGTGGGTATGATCGGTTCAGATTTAGATATAGCCCTAATACAAATGTCGCTCCCGATTTGACATTTTCCGCTCTAGAAACGGCATATTGTACCCGATTTTCTTTAAATTTTGCAGAACATCTTATAATCGAACTAGAAACACGTATGCAAAAATTGGGTAAGATCGGTTCAGATTTAGATATAGCCCCCATACAAATGTCGCTCCCGATTTGACATTTTCCGCTCTAGAAACGACATATTGTACCCGATTTTCTTTAAATTTTGCAGAACATCTTATAATCCAACTAGAAACACGTATGCAAAAATTGGGTAAGATCGGTTCAGATTTAGATATAGCCCCCATACAAATGTCGCTCCCGATTTGACATTTTCCGCTCTAGAAACGACATATTGTACCCGATTTTCTTTAAAATTGGCACAACATTTTATAATCGAACTAGAAACACCTATACTGAAGGTGGGTATGATCGGTTCAGATTTAGATATAGCCCTAATACAAATGTCGCTCCCGATTTGACATTTTCCGCTCTAGAAACGGCATATTGTACCCGATTTTCTTTAAATTTTGCAGAACATCTTATAATCGAACTAGAAACACGTATGCAAAAGTTGGATAAGATCGGTTTAGATTTCGAAATGTTTGCTCCCGAATGTTTAACCGATTTTGGCCAAACTTTACATATTATATTTCACCAATAAACATACATGGTGAAAGCGGGTCACATCGTTCCAGGTTTCAATATACCCCTATACAAATGTCCTTTCCGATTTAACATTTTTTGTCAAACACATACATTTACAGGATGCAAAAATCCTTCCCGATTTCACTTTTTTACCAAATTGAATTGTAATGAGATAGAAAGTCCGTCCGTCTTTAGCATTTCCTTACTTGTTTGGGAGATGCCCATATGTCCATACTTTGGTATAACACAAATGGATCGGATCTTCATCAAATTTTGCAGATCATGGTATTTTTCAACCAGGAATACCTACCGTGAATGAGATATATATAGGCCCATGTTTTGGACCAGGCCCAAAATTTAGTTATAGGCCCCCTTTTGAAATGTCGGTCCGATTCATTCTATTACTACTGTATAATTTGTATTTGTCTATCGGATAATTGGATCAATTACCATATCATTAACCATATTCATTAAATATGACTAAAGATGCATTTATAGTATAATTTATATGAACTACATAAAATTGCTCCCATGAAATAAATGGGTTTAGTAATCAAAGCGAGGTACATACGCAGGGAGTGGTGTAGGGTATTATATAGTCGGCCCCGCCCGACTTTAGCCCTTCCTTACTGGTTTAATTTCAAATGATACCTTTTGAATTTCAAATGGTGTCTTTTGAATTACTTATGACGAGTTTTGAATTACAAATGATGGCTTTTGAATTACAAATGATGGCTTTTGAATTACAAATGATGAATTGTGAATTACAAATGACGAGTTTTGAATTTCAAATGATGTCTTTTGAATTTCAAATGAAGTCTTTTGAATTTCAAATGATGTCTTTTGAATTACAAATGACGACTTTTGAATTTCAAATGTTTTCTTTTGAATTACAAATGACGAGTTTTGAATTTCAATGGACATTTTCTGAATTTCAAATGGAATTTTTGAATTTCAAATGGCATTTTTTGAATTTCAAATGACATTTTTTGAATTTCAAGTGATGTCTTTTGAATTTCAAGTGATGTCATTTGAATTACAAGTGAAAATGGTGTAGATGCACCTATGGTGAATGTGGGCCTCATCAGTCCATGAATTAGGACCCATAGAAAAATTCTACCCGATTTCATTTTTTTCATCGACTTGACTTGCAATGGAGTTGAAAGTGGAGAGTATCACATATCATATTAAACTCGTTATTACGTGTAATATAGTGTGAACGTAGATCGTGGTTCGAGTTTTACAGTGGTCCAAATTTGATACTCTTGAACGTTTTGTAACTTTGGAACGCGTCTTCAGATTTGGATGCTATTGGTATTGTGTGAAAGGTTTTCAACTAAGTCTACATAATTATAAATAAAACGTTAAATTAATCAGTAAATACCCTAAAAACTTATGCTTTATTTATTTGTATGTATTTTAACTTATTTTATTCTATATAGATGTCAGTATTTCAGGCTGGGGTTCAGAAATTATAGATGTTTCTCAAAATGATTAGAAAAAAATATATATGAGAAATCAAGAACTGCCACCGCCAGCTTGTTTCATATTATTATACCCTACACCACTTCGTGGTCTAGGGTATTATAAGTTAGTTTCGCGCCAAATGTTTTTATACCCTACACCACTTCGTGGTCTAGGGTATTATAAGTTAGTTTCGCGCCAAATGTTTTTATACCCTACACCACTTCGTGGTCTAGGGTATTATAAGTTAGTTTCGCGCCAAATGTTTGTAACACCAAGAAATAATTGAGCTAGACCCACCTTTAAGTATACCGATCGGCTTAGAATCACCAGCTGAGTCGATTTAACGATGTCTGTCTGTCCGTCCGTCCGTCCGTCTGCTGTCCATCTAAGCTTGTTCGCACTCTACAGGTCGCAATTGTTGTCCGATTGTCATGAAACTTGGCAGAAGTTATTTTTTCTGGCCAAGGACCATCGGTATTGAATTTGGAGGAAATCGGTTCAGATTTAGATATAGCCCCCATACAAATGTCGCTCCCTATTTCACTTTTTCCGCTTTAGAAACCACATATTGTACCCGATTTTCTTTAAAATTTGCACAACATCTTATAATCCAACTAGAAACACCTATGCAAAAATTGGGTAAGATCGGTTCAGATTTAGATATAGCCCCCATACAAATGTCGCTCCCGATTTGACATTTTCCGCTCTAGAAACGACATATTGTACCCGATTTTCTTTAAATTTGGCAGAACATCTTATAATCCAACTAGAAACACGTATGCAAAAATTGGGTAAGATCGGTTCAGATTTAGATATAGTCCCCATACAAAAGTCGCTCCCGATTTGACATTTTCCGCTCTAGAAACGACATATTGTACCCGATTTTCTTTAAATTTTGCAGAACATCTTATAATCCAACTAGAAACACGTATGCAGAAATTGGATAAGATCGGTTCAGATTTAGATATAGCCCCCATACAAATGTCGCTCCCGATTTGACATTTTCCGCTCTAGAAACGACATATTTTACCCGATTTTCTTTAAATTTGGCAGAACATCTTATAATCCAACTAGAAACACGTATGCAAAAATTGGGTAAGGTCGGTTCAGATTTAGATATAGCCCCAATACAAATGTCGCTCCCGATTTCACTTTTTCCGCTTTAGAAACCACATATTGTACCCGATTTTCTTTAAATTTGGCACAGCATTTTATAATCGAACTAGAAACACCTATGCTGAAACTGGGTAAGATCGGTACAGATTTAGATATAGCCCACATTGAAATGTCGCTCCCGATTTGACTTTTTCCGCTCTAAAATCCACATATTGTACCCGTTTTTCTTTAAAATTGGCACAAAATATTATAATCCAACCTATGGTGAAAGTGGGTAAGATCGGTTCAGATTTAGATATCGCCCTCATACAAATGTTGCTCCAGAATGTTTAACCGATTTTGACCAAACTTTACATATTATATTTCACCAATCATCAAATTTTGCTGATCATGGTATTTTTCAACCAGGAATACCTACCGTGAATGAGAAATATATAGGCCCATGTTTTGGACCAGGCCCAAAATGTAGTTATAGGCCCCCTTTTGAAATGTCGGTCCTATTAATCCTATTACTACTGTATAATTTGTATTTGTCTGTCGGATAATTGGATCAATTACCATATTATTAACCATATTCATTAAATATGACTAAAGATGAATTTAAAGTATAATTTATATGAACTACATAAAATTGCTCCCATGAAATAAATGAGTTTAGTTATCAAAGCGAGGTACATACGCAGGGAGTGGTGTAGGGTATTATATAGTCGGCCCCGCCCGACTTTAGCCTTTCCTTACTTGTTTTTACTCTGAAGTAGTTGTATACAGCCGATGGTACAGAAAAGCCCGCCAACGAATTGTGCCTACCAACATTAGCACACATTACTCTCATTTTTACAGAAATTGTAATGCAAACCCTGATTAAGCATTTTAAATTAATTTCTTTACAACCCATACACTTACACTTTCACGCACACATACACACACGCACATAATATGCCCCCACTTCAGAGTTAATGAAATCATCAACGTTTTTTTTTCTTTCCTAAACAGAGTGAGAGAGAGAGAGAGCTCCACTTTGATTATAAAAAAAATAAAATGAATTTTTAATAAAATCTCGAAAAAACCCAAGTAAATGAGACGAAGAAAGAGCTCAGCGACAAGGCACGAAGGGAAAGGCAAGGAAATGAGAAAATCGCATAATCATAACTTTCAATATTGCCCTGACTGGCTGGCTGGTTGACTCCTTTCCCTAAGAACCCACAAGTACTTTGTGATTAAAAAAATGCGAAAAACTCATTGAGACTTAACGTCTCTACAACTTTATGTGCCTCTGCCTCGGCTGCTACAGCCTCTGCTCCTACTCCTACACCTCGTTAACTTCGCCTTGCCTTTTTCAACATCCTTTCCAACGCCCCTTCTCCGACCACTGCCAGCCATCATCACCGCCACCAATGATGGTACTCCTTTCGTTGAGACAGGGTTTTTTGTCTTTACAGCGAAAGGAGGAAAAAAAACGAGGAACGAAAAAAACATCATAAGATGTAAAGTAAGTAAATGAATAACAACAGCAACAACAAAAAACAGAAAATACAAACAAAGAAGACGAAAAAACGAAAGAATGCTTAACAAAATTCTAAATTGCAAACAACCCCTTTGCCTTGTTCTCTGTTGTGCTCACAAACGAATTTCTGTTCTCCTTTTTTTACTTTATCGCATTAAAATGTCATGAGAATGGAGCTTTACATTTTTCACTGGCAATGGAAGGTGGCGATAGGCGACCTTAGGGATACCCTTTATCGTGTTTTAATATATAAAATATATAAAAGAGTTGCGTTACTGGCTGACTGACTTATCATTGACCAGCCTACAGACCAAACGGCTGAAGCCAGTGTCATTTTCAGGGTAGTTACGAAATACGACCTAGACGTCGACTGAGAAAGGGTTTTACGAAATTCGTACTTTTAGGGGGTAAAATGGGACAAAAAGGGATAAACATCGAACCTTCGTCCTGACTAAACGGCAGTAGGTAGAAACATGCAATTCGGTGTGTCCCTTGCAATGACCATGCAAACGAGCTACAAATAGGGATTTTCCGAAATTTGTACTTTTAAGGGAGGAAAGAAACAAAAAAGGGATAAAAATGGTACCAATTTAAGAACTGCAGCTAGAATCGCGAAAATCGGTATTTACATTTCTCCGACAACGTAGACTTGCAATATAAATGGATTTTTGGAAATTTGTACTTATAAGGGGTGAGCGGGACCAAAAGGGATAAAAATGGTACCAACTAAAGAATTGCAGCTATAGTCGTGAAAGTTGGTGTGTAAATTTCTCTGACGACGTAGACTTGCAACATAAATGGATTTTTCGAAATTGGTACTTTTAAGGGGCGAGCGGCATAAATATGGTACCAACTTAAGTATTACAGCTAGAATCGTGAAATTCGGTATGTAAATTCCTCTGGCCAAGTGGAAGCGAAATCAAAATGGATTTTTCTAATTTTTTTCTATGGGGTGAATGGAAAAAAGGGATAAAAATGGTACCAAAAAAATATTATAGCTAGAATTGTGATATTTGGTATATATTTCTCTCACCAAATAGAAGCGCAATATAAATGCATTTTTGTACTTTTAAGGGGTGAGCGGGACCACAAGGGATAAAAATGGTACCAACTAAAGTATTGGAGCTCTAGTCGTTAAATTTGGTGTGTAAATTTCTCTGACGACGTAGACTTGCAACATAAATGGATTTTTCGAAATTGGTACTTTTAAGGGGCGAGCGGCATAAATATGGTACCAACTTAAGTATTACAGCTAGAATCGTGAAATTTGGTATGTAAATTCCTATGTAATGTATAAGCGCATTAAAATTGGATCTTTCAAAATGTGTACTTTTAATGGTTGAGAGGGACAAAAATGGTACCAACTAAAGTATTGCAGCTATAGTCGTGAAATTTGGAGTGTAAATTCCTCTGACAACGTAGAAGCGCAAATCTAAAAGGATTTTTTTTCGAAATTTATGCCTATAAGGGGTGAGCGGGACAAAAAGGGATACAAATTGTACCAACCAAGTAGTAAATAGTGGCAACGAAAATTTTGCAGCTGTAGTCGTCAAATTTGGTGTGTAAATTCCTCTGACAACGTAGACTTGCAACATGAATGGATTTTTCGAAATTTGTACTTATTTGTGGTACCAACTTTAGTACTACAGCTAGAATCGTGAAATTTAGTACGTAAATTCCTCTGACCGTGTAGTAGCGCCATCAAAATGGATTTTTTCGAAATTTATTCTTATAAGGTGTGAGAGGGATAAAAATGGTGCAAACTAAAGTATTATAGATAGAATCCTCAAATATATCCACCAAGAGAAAATAAGTAACTACTATCCAAAAACGGAGACAAATAAAACTAATAACAAATAACTGGCTTTTTCGCGTGCGAAGCAGCGGGTACTGCTAGTTATTTAATATTAGACTATCCCGTTCAATAATAGCACTCAAAGAACACACAGCGCAAAATCTCCCAAATTTCATGCGCCCAAATCTCGACTTTACTGATTGAACTTTGCAAAGAACATTCCTATTAAGCATATTTAAAAGATTTTGCCAATATCGAGGCTAAATTTAGCTGTGGTTGCATTTAAAGTTCATAAATGCTGAAATAGTTGAAATTTTCATCATAATAGAGGTTATTTTATTGGGATGTATCTCGCAAACCATGCATCGTACTGAAATTTCATTTAATTCCTAGAAAATAGGAGCTCCTGAGATGTTCTTTTTCATTTAAAAAAGTGTAAATACGTTTTTGCTTTCCTTTTCTGACAGAGGTTTACCTGAAGGTTGTTTTATTTAGTATTGTTAATTTTCTACAGTATAAAAGTACATTCGCGATGCTGACCCATGCCTCGGCATTTACAAATATTGTTAATTTATTGCTTTATTTATTCATTTTAAAAATAATATTCTGCTTATAGCTCCGAGATCGATTTAATTACTGAATTGGTAAAACCTTCTAAGCCAATAATGAAGAAATAAAGGGTGATTTTTTAAGAGCTTGATAACTTTTTAAAAAAAAAAAACGCATAAAATTTGCAAAATCTCATTGGTTCTTTATTTGAAACGTTAGATTGGTCCATGACATTTACTTTTTGAAGATAATTTCATTTAAATGTTGACCGCGGCTGCGTCTTAGGTGGTCCATTCGAAAAGTCCAATTTTGGGCAACTTTTTCGAGCATTTCGGCCGGAATAGCCCGAATTTCTTCGGAAATGTTGTCTTCCAAAGCTGGAATAGTTGCTGGCTTATTTCTGTAGACTTTAGACTTGACGTAGCCCCACAAAAAATAGTCTAAAGGCGTCAAATCGCATGATCTTGGTGGCCAACTTACCGGTCCATTTCTTGAGATGAATTGTTCTCCGAAGTTTTCCCTCAAAATGGCCATAGAATCGCGAGCTGTGTGGCATGTAGCGCCATCTTGTTGAAACCACATGTCAACCAAGTTCAGTTCTTCCATTTTGGGCAAAAAAAAGTTGGATATCATCTCACGGTAGCGCTCACCATTCACAGTTACGTTACGATTCGCATCATCTTTGAAGAAGTACGGTCCAATGATGCCACCAGCCCATAAACCGCACCAAACTGTGACTTTTTCTGGATGCATTGGTAGCTCTTGCAATGCTTCTGGCTGATATTCACTCCAAAATCGACAATTCTGCCTATTTACGTACCCATTGAGCCAAAAATGAGCTTCGTCGCTGAACACAATTTCTTTCTTTCTGAACTTTCTTAACAGAGCACGCATTTTGATAATAAAATTCAATGATTTGCAAGCGTTGCTCGTTAGTAAGTCTATTCATGATGAAATGTCAAAGCATACTGAGCATCTTTCTCTTTGACACCATGTCTGAAATCCCACGTGATCTGTCAAATACTAATGCATGAAAATCCTAACCTCAAAAAAATCACTCTTTACTTTCTTCGTTGTTCTCTGTTAATGTATTTTGGAAAATTTATTTAAAGCATACTTTAGGGATGAACGGTTTTATGGCATGCGAGCGCATGTAAATATTGGGGTGAAATTAATCATACGTTATTAATAGGACTGTTTTTCTTTAAGCCGGGATAAGCTGCGATAACAAAAACGTTAATAAAAAATTAATTTTTTGCTCAAAATATTATAAATATTTGTATGAAAACAAATTTCAAAAAAAAATTATTTTGTGTTGGCTTTTTTTGGCTTAGCTTCGATAACCATAAAGTTGACTTACATTGGATAATTATCCAGACTAAACCCAAAATTTTTCACACAAAATATTTTTTTCAAAATTTGTATTTACAAACACGTTCATAATGCTGATGGCGGAAATTTTAAAAAATATTTTTCCATTTTAAGTGAAATTTTAACATTTTATTTAGATTTTTGTTAACGCAGCTTAGTTGCCCAGCCTTAATGAAAAACAGCCATTATAAGGTTATGATAGCCGCTTGTCATCGAATAAAAAAATAATAGTTCTCAAAAGTTTAAAAAATTGTAAAAAACTAAAGTTTTTATTTGGGCATTGAGCGTGGCACTGACAATTATCATTTAATTGTGGTCTCAAATGAAATCAGTAGTAATGATTTGTATTAACATATATATTAAAATAAGAAACTTATGACTTTACATGGGAGGTAGGCGTGATTGTGGTCGGATTTAAAGATTGTTTTTGATCTAATTTGATGATATAAGGGATGTGTGCAAAATTTCAAAGTTCTAGCTCTATTAAGGCAGACGAGTGTAAACACAGAATTTCAGCCGTTTGCTTGTTACCAATTTTATCCCGTTTTTATCCTAAAGGTACAAAGGTACGAAAAAAGGGTTGCCAGATTATTGTGTACCTCTATCGCCAAATCAATTGCCAGAAATCGCCAAAAACCGCCAAATTTAAACAACATCAGTTTTTGTTAAAAAATCGACAAATTACATTTTATATTTAGTTCTTATAAAAAATGTATGGAATTCAGATATTATATTTGAATTGAATATTGTCAACATTTGCTGATAAAGAATTAAAATATACTTTATTAGTATTTATTATTCTTAATAAAAGTTAAAAATGTTCTTATACCGTGACAATTCATAATGCAAAATACACTTTCAACGCAGGAATTACTGGTTAAAAAACATTAACATTAAAAAATATACGTTTTCTCCTTTATGAAGCAGTTGATAATATTGAGCTGATCTCTTTCTCCCGTTTTCATGGACTATTGTCTCCTAAATATTATTGCAGGTATTTTAAATGGAACGAAAAAGAAACAAATCTCAATAAAATCATATAGATGTATTTTGAACAGGGCCGTGCGCAGGGGGGGGTTTTGGGGGTTCAAACCCCCCCCCAGAGAGGTTTCGAACATATACTTTTTAAAACATTCTAGACTTTCTGAAGCAACAAAATATATAATTTGTAAGGTCTTTTTAAAATAACTCGCCTGAAATGGTAATTTTGCAGTAAAATCGTGAAAACACGAAAATTACATAAAAAATCGTGGACACTTTCTTGAATTTCGGACAAAGGATATGACAAATACAAACAAACTAAACGAATTGTGCCAATTTCAAGATTGTGTAGTGCTAATTTCGCTAATGGACACCAAATTGTTCCGAAAATTTTCATTTTTAATAACCGATACCACTTCTTGACATTCGACTAGAGCAATATCTTTAATTGTGTACTATAATAAAAGTTTGGAAATTCAATAAGAAAATAGTTTAGTAATTTTAAAAAAGTGTAGATAAGAATCACTATGATATCATAATGAAATCTAAAATATTCTTAATAAAAGCAAATAATTTGCTTCATGCTTGTAGAGCGCTAAGATGTAACATTTGCGATTGGACATTTTTATGGAGATGTATCTAAATCTGAACCGATGTGTCCTATTTACATTACAAATGCAACAACAACGGTTTCTGTTACTTCCAATTTTTTGGGAGTTTGCAATTATAAGACAAATCCATTTCGACAAATGAAGAAAACTGTTTGATATACATAAACTTATTTATCTTTGTTCATTCACAACAACTGATGACATGTTTACCGCAAACAAACTAATTTTTCCCACAAAAGAAACTCAAACACGATGTTCACGTGTCAAATTTTTTTTACGAAATGCATTTTTTCTCTGCATGTAGGTCTCTATTTTAAAATCAACTTTAAAGTTGCGAAACAATAAGAAATGAGTTTTAACTTACTAAAATTTTTGTTATATTTATCACTTATGTCAAATATTTTTCAGAGTTAGTATTTTTTTGAACATATGTAACAAGTATTATTCAAAAGAGAAACAACAAATTCAGTAACTTGGATCTACGTAGGAAAACGAACTCTAAAATACCAATTATTTGGTTTTTTGGAATTAAAATTTCTAGAAAGAAACCTTGCATTTCATCGAATACAAAAAAACTGTATTTGTTATTCGAATTTATACATATTTAAGATTATAAAAATGAAGAAACATTTCCAAATATTTTTTATTTAATCGGAATATGCGTATAAATATTTTGAGTAAACATCCTGTTACTCATGTCCTATATAAATTAAAAACCCCAAAACTCTTTAGACATCCTATTTAGACCCATACTTTGACAAAAAGCATATCCAATTTTCTGCATTTATCGTAGAAAAAATGCGGGACTGAAGGGTTTATCGCCGAGGAATTTGATCGTTTTTTGTGTAATATTTCTTCAAAATATATATCGAGGGCTTATATTCAAAAGTGGCTATTAACCATTTTCTCGAAAATGAGTTTTTGATGCCAAACTATTCTCAGATTTGGATGTCATCTGTCATATAAATTTGGAAAAGATTTTTTTCTAAAGCCATTTTTTAATTTTCTGATTTAGCTATCCCCTCGCACGTTAGTTTGTGCTGTTCCATTGTTGAACTATTTTATTTCTATTATTTTTATGTTCATAGCCACTTATGAATATAAGCCCTCGATATGTATGTATGTAGTTTCAAGCAACTATTTAAAAAAAGTTCTACACTTAGAGAACAAGTCTATTAATAAAAGCAGCAATTGTCTTTCACTTTTCTGCTATTACAGCTGTTTTTTTTTCATAACATCAGTTTTCTGTAATCTTACATCATCATTCACACTGCTAGAGAGTTTGTAGTCTGCTAGAATTGGCTGTTGTTAATTAAAATATAACTAGTAAACCAAAAAAAAAATTTTTTTCAAATCCATGCTTTATGCAAGCAGAATTCTATTGGGCCTAGAAATTCTTTTTTAGTTATCTTTTGTAGAAGGAAAAATTATTGCAAAATTTCAGTTTTTTATCTGCCATAGAACGGCATATATTCGAAAATGGGTTTTAACTTCGTATGGGAGGTGCCACGCCCACATTTCCATTACCGCCCATTTTTGTCACAACTACGCACATTAATGGTAGATGCACTTACACAAAATTACAGTAGGTGTAATTTTGGTTTTAACTTCATATGGGAGGTGCCACGCCCACTTTTGCATTACCGCCCATTTTAGGCGCAACTACGCACATTGATGCTAGATGCACTTACACAAAATTTGAGCACTATACGTGTCATAGAACTGACACTATTCGATAATATGTTTTAACTTCGTATGGGAGGTGGTACGCCCACTATTCCAATACCGCCCATTTTTGGCAGAACTACGCACATTGATGGTAGATGCACTTACACAAAATTTCAGCACTCTAGGTGTCATAGAACTGACAATATTCAATAATAGGTTTTAACTTCGTATGGGAGGTGCCACGCCCACTTTTCCAATACCGCCCCTTTTTGGCACTACTATGCGAATTGATGCTAGATGCACTTACACAAAATTTCAGCACTCTAGGTGTCATAGAACTGACAATATTCAATAATAGGTTTTAACTTCGTATGGGAGGTGCCACGCCCACTTTTCCAATACCGCCCATTTTTGGCACAACTATGCACATTGATGCTAGATGCACTTACACAAAATTACAGCACTCTAGGTGTCATAGAACTGACTATATTCAATAATAGGTTTTAACTTCGTATGGGAGGTGCCACGCCCACTTTTCCAATACCGCCCATTTTTGGCACAACTATGCGAATTGATGCTAGATGCACTTACACAAAATTTCAGCACTCTAGGTGTCATAGAACTGACAATATTCAATAATAGGTTTTAACTTCGTATGGGAGGTGCCACGCCCACTTTTCCAATACCGCCCCTTTTTGGCACTACTATGCGAATTGATGCTAGATGCACTTACACAAAATTTCAGCACTCTAGGTGTCATAGAACTGACAATATTCAATAATAGGTTTTAACTTCGTATGGGAGATGCCACGCCCACTTTTCCAATACCGCCCATTTTTGGCACAACTATGCGAATTGATGCTAGATGCACTTACACAAAATTTCAGTATTGTATCTGTCATAGAACTGACAATATTCAATAATAGGTTTTAACTTCGTATGGGAGGTGCCACGCCCACTTTTCCAATACCGCCCATTTTTGGCACAACTATGCACATTGATGCTAGATGCACTTACACAAAATTACAGCACTCTAGGTGTCATAGAACTGACAATATTCGATAATAGGTTTTAACTTCGTATGGGAGGTGCCACGCCCACTTTTCCAATACCGCCCATTTTTGGCACAACTATGCACATTGATGGTATATGCACTTACACAAAATTTCAGCACTCTAGGTGTCATAGAACTGACAATATTCAATAATAGGTTTTAACTTCGTATGGGAGATGCCACGCCCACTTTTCCAATACCGCCCATTTTTGGCACAACTATGCGAATTGATGCTAGATGCACTTACACAAAATTTCAGCATTCTAGGTGTCATAGAACTGACAATATTCAATAATAGGTTTTAACTTCGTATGGGAGGTGCCACGCCCCTTTGTCCAATTGGTCAAATTTTTCCATTTCCTTGTATTGTCATCGAAAATGATTAAGTGTGCAAAATTTGAGCAAAATTGGTTGAGAAAAAAGCTTTCAAAAATTGATTTCAAATTTTGTGGCACACATATATAGAAAGTAACCTTATATAGGGTGATTTTTTAAGAGCTTGATAACTTTTTTAAAAAAAAAAAACGCATAAAATTTGCAAAATCTCATCGGTTCTTTATTTGAAACGTTAGATTGGTCCATGACATTTACTTTTTGAAGATAATTTCATTTAAATGTTGACCGCGGCTGCGTCTTAGGTGGTCCATTCGGAAAGTCCAATTTTGGGCAACTTTTTCGAGCATTTCGGCCGGAATAGCCCGAATTTCTTCGGAAATGTTGTCTTCCAAAGCTGGAATAGTTGCTGGCTTATTTCTGTAGACTTTAGACTTGACGTAGCCCCACAAAAAATAGTCTAAAGGCGTCAAATCGCATGATCTTGGTGGCCAACTTACCGGTCCATTTCTTGAGATGAATTGTTCTCCGAAGTTTTCCCTCAAAATGGCCATAGAATCGCCAGCTGTGTGGCATGTAGCGCCATCTTGTTGAAACCACATGTCAACCAAGTTCAGTTCTTCCATTTTTGGCAACAAAAAGTTTGTTAGCATCGAACGATAGCGATCGCCATTCACCGTAACGTTGCGTCCAACAGCATCTTTGAAAAAATACGGTCAAATGATTCCACCAGCGTACAAACCACACCAAACAGTGCATTTTTCGGGATGCATGGGCAGTTCTTGAACGGCTTCTGGTTGCTCTTCACTCCAAATGCGGCAATTTTGTTTATTTACGTAGCCATTCAACCAGAAATGAGCCTCATCGCTGAACAAAATTTGTCGATAAAAAATTTCGAACCGAACACTGATTTTGGTAATAAAATTCAATGATTTGCAAGCGTTGCTCGTTAGTAAGTCTATTCATGATGAAATGTCAAAGCATACTGAGCATCTTTCTCTTTGACACCATGTCTGAAATCCCACGTGATCTGTCAAATACTAATGCATGAAAATCCTAACCTCAAAAAAATCACTCTTTATAAAGCATGGAAAAATAGATAAGCGTTCATAAGCGAGTTTAGCTCGAATATTCCTTCATATTAGCTTGGGACAATATGCGTATCATATATATTGCTAAAATCAGCAAACAGCTGTTTACCATCTCAGCAGATAAAAAATTTGCCGTCTCTTCTTTAACAGCAGAAAATCTGATCTTTCAGTAGACTTTCTGCTTTCTTTTACTGACATATTCCTTTGAGTGTATTGATAGATGGATTACTGAAATGCAATTTTGCCGACAATGTCTGTCGGACGAATGTATCAAAATATTTCTCGAAGATCTAAAATATGAGTGGTTTCCAAACGCTCCAGTAAAAAATTCCTAAAAAGTTGGAAAATTAACTAAGTATGAGTAAAGTTTCCTTCTTTCAAAGCCATAGTAAATAGTTTATTTACTAGAAATAGGTAGATTTAAAAATAGTAGATTTACTTAAAAACATTTCTTTGGATCTTATAAAAAATTCTTACAATTGAGTAAATTCAAACGTATGTGGAAGAATATTTTTAAGGTTTTAAGTGAGAAAAAAGTCTGAAATTTTTTGTATGGACAAAATTTATTTAGGAAATTTTAACTTAAAAAAGTGGTTTTTCCTAAAATGAAGTTAAAATGTTTACTGAAATTTATGAGTACATTTAAGTATTAATGAACTTATAAAAAATTTAAATTGATAAAAAATCTTGTATATTAATCTAAGAAGCAATTCTCGTTCGTTTGTAGAGACTTATTTCTTAAATACTTTATGAATTATTCTAAACAACCACTGCGAAGGCGCCTATCTTGCCTTCTCAACAATCATGGAGTAATAGATCTACTCTTTATTGCAGAGGTATCATGAAACTTTTGAAAAATATTTCATCTTGTCATTTTTTGTATCAGTTTTGCATACTCTGAAGCAAAACCATTTGTATGATTTTACTTATTTTAAATTCACTTTTTTCCTTATATTAAGTAAAATTTTCCAGTGTTTAAGTAAAAGAATACTTGTTTTAAGGAAAAAATCAGCAAAATTGTCCTCAGTTTAAGTAAATATTTAAAATATTTGAGTAAAAATTTACTTAGTTTTAGGAAAATTTCAGCAAAATTCTACTTATATTTAGTAAAAATGTACTTGGTTTCCTAAATTTTAGTTAATTTTAACTCATTATAGGGTTTACTTTTTTATGAGTGTAGATGAAAACCCCCCCCAGGGGAAAATCCTGCGCACGGGCCTGATTTTGAAGTTGAGTTTTTTAATTATTATTATTTCTCCATTCTAAAATGTTCATGGATTGTTTACAATCGACGGGAATACGCTTTTTTTTGAATTAAAAAAAAACACAAAAGATAACAAATTCAAATAATCTTTAAAATAAGCCTTCATTCTTTGAATTGTACGCGTTTTCACACAATACAATTTTCAATGTTCCTACCTCGAGCCTTTCATCCTGATCATCCATTCGTCATATCTTAAAAAAATTCTTTTTTCTTTCAAATATTTTATAGAGTGCAGTTATCCTTCTAAGTTTTCAAACAATCGAAAATGTAAATTGCCAAAGTGTTCGGTTTGACATGAACGCATATCTAAAGGGTGATTTTTTAAGAGCTTGATAACTTTTTTTTTTAAAAAAACGCATAAAATTTGCAAAATCTCATCGGTTCTTTATTTGAAACGTTAGATTGGTCCATGACATTTACTTTTTGAAGATAATTTCATTTAAATGTTGACCGCGGCTGCGTCTTAGGTGGTCCATCCGCTTAGTCCAATTTTGGCATTTCCACGTTTTTGAGTAACAGAGACCCAATTGGTGCGAACGGCGACGAATCGAAAATTGGTGGTCATCATTAACACTGGCCGATACAGCTGCGATATTTT
Organism: Polietes domitor; assembly: GCA_947397865.1. Lineage (NCBI taxonomy): Eukaryota > Metazoa > Arthropoda > Insecta > Diptera > Muscidae > Polietes > Polietes domitor. The sequence continues at coordinate 114,946,640 of OX377622.1, forward strand.
CTTCAGTTCGCACTCTACGTAAGCGTGTTGGTGGTTTAATGTCCAACAATGTAAATTTGGTGCGAAATTTAGTCACAATAGCCCGAATAGCCGCTTCAGTGGGTCGATTAAACTGACCATAAAATGGAAGCGCGCAATGAACTTTCTTAACAGAGCACGCATTTTGATAATAAAATTCAATAATTTGCAAGCGTTGTTCGTTTGTAAGACGATTCATGATGAAATGTCAAAGCATACTGAGCATCTTTCTCTTTGACACCATGTCTGAAATCCCACGTGATCTGTCAAATACTAATGCATGAAAATCCTAACCTCAAAAAAATCACTCTTTATGACTTGCAAACAAATTGTAATATATTTCTCTACAAAGTAACGCCAATATAATAAAATCGGAGGACAGATTTAAAATGTTCTAAAATTAGCCAAGAAAATCACCAACAATTTTATAAATCGCCATGTCGCCAAATCGAAAATAAAGTCGCCAAACATGTTTAAAATTCGCCACGTTTGGCGAGAAATCATCATATCTGACAACCCTGGGTACGAATATTGAAATTGTTCCCATCTATACACTCAGAGAAATGTACACACCGAAGTTCACTATTCAAACTGCAGCCGTTTGTTTGGTAGCATTTTTATCCTCAATCGCCCCAATTTCCGCCCAAAAGTACAAATTTCGAAAAAATCATTTTTATTTCGCATCTTCACAGTCAGATGAAAGTACACACCGAATTTCATGATTTCAACTTCAGCCGTTTGGTAGGTACCATTTTTATCCCTCTTTTCCAATTGTATCCATTAAAAGTACGAATTTTGAAAAATCTCTCTATTTTACGTATCTGCGCAATTAAAGGGAATTTCATGTTTCTAACTGTTGATACCGTTTTTATCCCGTTTGTCCCATTTCATCCGCTAAATCTTTTTTTGTACTTTTTGGTGATTACAGAGAGGATTACTAGAGGAAGGCACGAAACAAATTTGAAGTGTATAAAAATAAGAAATTTTCAAAAAAAATTGCTTAAATAGTCTAAATATTAGGGGTATTTTCAGTTCTTGTTAGGTACAATTTTTTCCCTCTATGCCGATTTCGCCCACTTGCAATCCCAACCGATATGCGATATACATTTACAGAAAATTTCAACCTCCTAACTACTTTCGTTTGGAAGCTAACGTGCTTTCAGCAGACAGACAGAGAGACGGACATCGCTAAATCGTCTTAGAATATGACCAGGATACAGAATGTATATACTTCATGGGGTTTCCGTTGAATATTTCAAGGAATGGCAAAGTGAATATACCGCCATTCTGGAGGTGGAGACTATAAAAATATATTATGAAGAAATAGAAAAAATAACGAGCCAATAATCTAATTTTGTTTATATCACTTAATATTGTTAATATCAATGAAATTAAGTTATCTATATCTAATTTCTATCTATGACAATAAATTAATATGTTAATTGTAAATATGTAGTCTTATTTTCTTTATTGATTTGATTATTTAATTTTTCTGTGTAATATATATATATATAAAATATTACGTCAATTAAATTTTATATATACGTAAGCCTGTAAATTAATCTATTTACAGACTAAAAATCAATTAATTTTTATACCCTACACCACAGGGTATAATGTCTTTGTGTATTGGTTTGTAACACCCAAAAGGAAACGAGATAGACCCATCGTTTATTATACCGATCTTCTAAGTCGATCGGTATAATAAACAATTTTTTGAGTCGATTTAGCGATGTCCGTCCGTCCGTCTGTCCATCTATTCTTGCAATCAAAGTCCAGGTCGCAATTGTTGTTAGAACTAAATGAAACTTTGCACAACGAAGTTTTATGGGATAAGGACGAACGCTATTTAATTTGAAGTAAATCGGTTCAGATTTAGATATAGCACCCATACAAATTTTGCTTCCGATTTTACTTTTTATACACTCCACGAGAGTATTATTAGGAAGAGAGATAGACCCATTGTTAATTATACCGATCGACTTAGAATCACTTTTTGAATCGATTTAGCAATGTCCGTCCGTCTGTCTGTCTGTCCGTCCATCTATTCTTGTAATCACGATACAGGTCGCAATTGTAGACAGAACCAAATGAAACTTTGCACAACGAAGTTTTTCGGGATACGAACGAACGCTATTTAATTTGAAGAAAATCGGTTCAGATTTAGATATAGCCCCCATACGAATTTTACTCCCGATTTGACTCTTTTCACTCCAGATACCACATATTTTAACAGATTTTCTTCAAAATTGGCAAAACATCTTATAATTCAACTAGAAACACCTGTGGTAAAACTGGGTCAGATCGGTTCAGATTTATATATAAATGTCTCCTCCGATTTGACTCTTTCCGCTCTAGAAACCACAAACTTTGACAGTTTTTCGTCAAATTTGGCAAAACAGCTTATATTTCAACTAAAAACAGCTCTGGTAAAAGTAGGATAGATCGGCTCCGATTTATATAGCTCCCATACAAATGTCTCTTCCGATGTGACTCTTTCCGCTCTAGAAACCACAAACTTTGTCAGATTTTCTTCTAATTCGGCACATCAGCTAATGTTTCAAATAGAAATTACTATAGCGAAAGTGCGTCACATCGGTTCAGATTATATATAGCTCCCGATTTGATTCTTTCCGCTCTAGAAACCACATATTTAACACTCCATAAAATTTGGGAAAGCGTCTAATATTTCAACTAGAAAAGCTTGATTCAAAGTTTGTGTTCAAATTTTCTTACAAATACAGATAGAAGTATGGAATTTGTAGTATATTCTCCTATTATAGCTGCATCGTATATCACCCGGTTCAAATGTAATGACCTTTTTATATCCTACACCATAGGGTATAATGACTAAGTTTAGGGTATCATATAGTCGGCCACGTCCGACTTTAACCTTCCTTACTTGTTAATAGATGTAATTAATTTTTTAATTCGTTTTTCTGTGTACAATTTAATTAAAATTTGATCATTTAGAGATGTTCAATGAATGTATTTACAGGGTTAAATTAGTTGTTAATTTAAATTAAAATTAAAATATTAATTGTGCATATTTACAGACCCCAAATCAATCGATTTTTATTTGAGGTAATTAAATTGATTAATATTTTTAATTGATTAATATTTTTGTCTCAGTAAAAATTAAAAAAAATATCACCTTAATTAAAAATTAGTTAGTTAACTGTAAGTTCAAATTATATATACAGACTCAAAATTAATTAATTTTTTAATTGATGTGATTATTTTTTAATTTTGTATTTCTTTTTCCATTGTTTGAATTATGTTATTAATTAATTATTTTTTATTAATTTTTTGACCATTTAAAGATGATCAATTAATATATTTACATGCTCAAAGTCAATAAATTGTCAACTGATGCAATTATTTTATTAATTGATTTGATTAATTCTTTGATGATACGTTCATTTTGTAAAACAATTTTTTGGAACAATAATAAAAATCCCGATCACAATGCGAAATGAATGGAACAATTCGTATATTTTTTTAATTTGTCCAATCTTTTGTATCAATTCTAATAATTGATTTGACTTGTGGAAGAATATTTTTAGCTGTAGTCAAAATTGAAATGTCATAGTTTTTTCGAATACATTTTAAATTTTGGGCACATAGGCTTCGATAGCCCATGACTAATTTGTCTACTATATTTCCCACAAAGATCTCAATATTGAACATATATTTTAACCTAAATAAGATATTCAAATATATAGACAATAAAAGTCACTGACTCATGTGAGCGCCAACTCTAAACCAGGCATTGGTTTCTAATTTTCTCCGAAATATGGCTACCTTTAACATCACATCATCATCAACACGGGAGTGTTTTGAGAAGGGTGCCACAACTGCTGTGTGGCAAAGCAAAAAAAAAGCTTGAGCAACACTGCCGCCGGTGTTGTGTTTCAGACGCGAAAGTTATAATGAGTGAAACCCTTGTAGTCGGGCATACGTATGCGACGCTAGAATCTACTACAAAGCTTCACTCCGTTCTGTCTCAGAGTTGCCTCCCTGCGTTGTAAAAATTCGGGAAAAAATTGTTTAAATGCGACATAGATTACGAGCCCGTTAAAATAGAAGAAGACGATGACGACGAATAAGGAGCGAAACACCGAAGGCAACAATGAACGCAACACTGCGTTATCCTTGTCCTTGTGTGGTGCTGCTCCGAGTAGCAGCAGGCAAATGAGGAGATATACGATGAGTATGCGAGGAGTATTCCAGCGGAGAGCTGCTGCGAAGTTGTTGTTGCTATGTTTTTGCTGTTGGTGTTGGTGTTGTTCAGAAACGAAATATGCTTTTAGCAACATTTGTATCCATTATTTATGATGGAATAGAGTTACACAGTTACATTTTAATGTGTTCCTCGTCTTCTTCTGCATCTACTCCGCTTTCTTTAACGAAATTCAAGTCGGCAATTACCATCCACACGCAAGTGGGTTTTAAGTTTTGGGTTAGGGGACAATTGAAACTGAGCCAAAATTTAGGGGAAGAGTTGTTAACTTCAAGGGAACCGAATTAGACAGAGCCACATTTCGAACAACAACCTTGCAGATCTTGCGATAAAGAGTACCATCCGTTTGATGCCCATAAAAGATTCACCACTTAGAGTTTCATAATAATGAAAATATTTTTTCCTGTCTACCAATATTAAGAGGATTTATTAATTACTCATATGTGCAAAGGATCACTACCTAGTATGTCCATATTTATGTCTATCATCCATGGCAGCATACTAATGCTCCCCGTAGTACTGATATAGAATGCCTGATTTCCTGCTCCTTGTAATTACAAGGATGTCAAAAGCTTTTAGACTTTATGGCCAAAACGAAAGTGAAACATTAGCTGAATTATGATTTTAACAATAATCTCTTTAAGATATCCTTTTAAAACCTCCACATGCGAGGACATGGTGCAAATTACATTTTCACTCTCTATTAAATTAGGGAACCTTTCTTCTCATATCAACTCTCTACTCTATAATTTATAAATGGTCATAGCGAATGGAACACACACACACTACGACCCACATACACACACAACTAAATCCTACATATGTGTAACCACTCATTATAAAGCAGCAGAAGAGAGAAAAGCCTAAAAGGAAAAATTATTACAAAGGGAAAGGACAACAAACTATTGACGGGTAATGTACACCAAGGAAATGGCTATGCGAGGGTCAGACAAGAAACTTGAGATGAAATAAATATTGAGAATGCAGAAGAGTTAGGGTAGTGACATATACCGTATAATTTTCAGAAATGGAATAATCCATTCCAAGTTATTGAATAACATTTATTGAATTATTGTTATTATTTGATAACACCGTGCAACAGTCCCTTTTGGAGCTGAACAAGACTATATATTCGTGAAAGCAGACATCATATATAGCAGAACTGTGTACTCAGTATTCCATTTCCACCTTTGTACAGGAATTTTAATTTACAAAGGATCTAGATGTTTTAACAATTTATTTTCGTATTTTTTTTTTTCGAGTCATACAAAAGCGATGTGGATATGAAATTATAAAAAAGAATAACTAAAAATACTTCAAATGTCATGTTTTTATCTGTATAAATATAGCATTAACAATAATTTCAAATTCAAAAATAACTTTTTAAGGGGATGGCTTCATGAAATTCACAATCATTCGATATACATATGACTTGCAAAAGTATGAAAATAGATTATTATATAAGTTATAAATACCTTGGAAATTAAAAGTCATGAAAAAAGGAGAAAAGATCACCAAATGGAAACTATGTACACAGTTTCAAAAAAAACTGTTAAATAGTCGCACGGTGTAATAATTCAGAAATTTTCTATTAAAAATGGGAGATGGGATGGGTTCTGTAAGTGGGTGGCTTTGGCATTTATTGAACTATAACAAGTAAAAAGGCGTTAAGTTCGGCCGGGCCGAATCTTATATACCCTCCAAGAGTGCATTCCATTGTATTGCCGGTTGATTAGAGGCTGTCGACTTTACAAAGAAGTGAAGTAACATATTTTGAAAATTATGATATTTTTAATGTGCATTAGTACATTTGTTTACTATTTCAAACTATAATGAATACTAATGCGGACTGTTTTAAATAAATTTCCTTATAATATTAGTAGTCTACTACTATATAAAGAGTGATTTTTTTGAGGTTAGGATTTTCATGCATTAGTATTTGACAGATCACGTGGGATTTCAGACATGGTGTCAAAGAGAAAGATGCTCAGTATGCTTTGACATTTCATCATGAATCGTCTTACAAACGAACAACGCTTGCAAATTATTGAATTTTATTATCAAAATGCGTGCTCTGTTAAGAAAGTTCATTGCGCGCTTCCATTTTATGGTCAGTTTAATCGACCCACTGAAGCGGCTATTCGGGCTATTGTGACTAAATTTCGCACCAAATTTACATTGTTGGACATTAAACCACCAACACGCTTACGTAGAGTGCGAACTGAAGAAAATATCGCAGCTGTATCGGCCAGTGTTAATGATGACCACCAATTTTCGATTCGTCGCCGTTCGCACCAATTGGGTCTCTGTTACTCAAAAACGTGGAAATACCAAAATTGGACTAAGCGGATGGACCACCTAAGACGCAGCCGCGGTCAACATTTAAATGAAATTATCTTCAAAAAGTAAATGTCATGGACCAATCTAACGTTTCAAATAAAGAACCGATGAGATTTTGCAAATTTTATGCGTTTTTTTTTTTAAAAAGTTATCAAGCTCTTAAAAAATCACCCTTTATAATACCTTCAAAAATATGCTTTAAATATTAGGTGTATTTTCAATCGTCATCAGAGAGAAGCATTTTCCATCAGGGCCGATTTCTCCCATTTGCAATTTTTTGATTCAGCTACAAAAAAAGTAACTGTATCATTTTGATAAGAAAAGTACAAATTTCAAAGATCCATTATGTTTTGCGTCCATATTGGAATGAACACATCTAATTTCATGATTCTAGGTACATCCGTTTGCCTGGAATCACTTTTATAATTTTTTAAAATGTTGACCCTAAATTTTGGAGAACTAATCATATTGTGCGTGTCTACGAAGACAGACGAGTGTAACCGCTGAATTACATGATTCTAGCTACAGCCGTTTGCGTGGTACCAATTTTATCCCGTTTTGATCCTAAAGGTACGAATATCGAAAGATATTTTTATTTTTCGTGTGCGAATATCGAAAGATATCTTTATTTTTCGTATCACAGCAATGTACATACCGAATTTCATTATTCTAACTATAACCGTTTGATTATCGTCCCATTATCCGCCATTTGCATCCCTCTTTGTCAATTCTATCCCTTAGAAGTACAATTTTCAAAAAATCTGTATATTTTACGTGTCTACGCAATTATAGGGATGCACACACCGAATTTCTGTTGTCGTATCATTGGTACTATTTTTATCGCTTTTGTCCGATTCCACCCGCTAAATATTTTTTGTACTTTTTGACGATTACACGTTACTAGAGGAAGGTACGAAATAAATTTCAAGTGTATAAAAATCAGAAATTTTCAAAAAAAAGGCTTAAATAATCTAAATATTAGGGGGTATTTTCAGTCCTTGTGGGGGGGAATTTTTTCCCTCAGGGCTGATTTCGCCCACTTTCAATCCCAACCGATCTGCAACCATTAGACACGTTTAGGGAAAATTTGAACCTCCTAGCTCATTTCGTTCGGTAGCTAGCGTGCTTTCAACAGACAGGCAGACATACGGACATGGCTATATCGTCTTAGAATTTTATCACGACCCAGAATATATATACTTTATGCGGTCTCCGATGAATATTTTAAGGTGTTACAAACGGAATGACAAGGCGAATATACCCCCATCCTTAGGTGGAGGGTATAAAAAATATATTCTTCTAGTTAAGGCAAGTGATTCTAAGCCGATCTGTATAACAAACAATTGGTCTAACTCGTTTCCTTTTGGGTGTTACAAACAAATGCACAAAGACTTAATACCCTATAAATACACAATTTCTTATCATATTTTCTACACTTCGTGAATTGTTTTTTTATTTAAAAAAAAAGGTAAAATCTAGTAAATTTTGACATCGTTTTTATCTGTTTTGAGCCGTTTTATTAATATTTTTATTAGACCTCAATGGGTAAAATTATAAAAAAATGCGAACTAGAATGACCAAAAAGTATTTTTGCAAATATTTTTTTTTTAATGAAAACTTCAATAGCTCAGTTAATAACAAATGGATTTTATAACCAAAGTGATGTTTTAACCCTTACAAATATGTCTTTTAATATTCACAAATTAATTGTATGAAAGAAACAAAAAATGTCAAAAAAATAAGTTTTTTGATTTGAACTGGGATATAGTCGCCAGGACTATATCAAGAACATTTTCATCTATATTTTATAGAATGCAAATTTATTTACAAATGGCATGGTTACATTTATTACTTGGCTGCAGACTACCACGATCATGATTTCGACCATGTCAAAAGTCCTTTCAAGTGGCTTCGAAGCGACTTTTCAACATCAAACCCGGCCTCTATAAAGAGATGATTCTCACAAACGAACGAGAAGCACAACTCACTTGCCGAATTTGCGTTTAAAAATCGCACCAAGTAATAAAGTACACATGCATATGTAAGTATGTGTATATCAAGGTATAGTTACCCAGCAATACTTCTGCCGTGCCAACGCTCATTTCTTTTAGTTTTTTCTTTTGTATTTTTTTATCTCAATATTTGATTTAACCTGGGATATTGTCCTGGCTCAAGACTCAAGATTTTTAAACGAAAATTCGGCAAGTGAGTTGTGCTTCTCATTCGTGTGTGAGAATCATCTCCGTATAGAGGCCGGGTTTGATGTTGAAAAGTCGCTGCGAAGCCACTTGAACGTGGAACATTTTCATGTTTTTAGATGAAGCTCTTGTTCATCTCGGTGGCTATGTCAATAAGTAAATTTGCCGCATATGGGGTTCAGAGAACCCATACGTGAACATTGGGAAACCACTGCATCCACAACGACTCACTGTTTGGTGTGGATTTTGGGCTGTACTGAAAAATTGGGTTGATCGGATGAGCTACTACCGAGCCAGTCGTGGTAGACATATGAATGATATTGAGTTCCATTATTAATAAAGTTCAACCTTTCCAATAAATCCAGAAATTTGAAAAAATAATCTGTACTTTTTCTTTTTTATAGAATTTTAACTGGCCAACCCGCATACCATGCACTTAGCATGATAGTCATGGACCATAAATATCAAAATAATGTTAACATTGTATGATTTGGTTGATACCTATTTTATAATATATCGGATCATATAGACGCTTCCGTGGAAATAGTACACGTACAAAGATCGTTTGTTTGTGAAATTGATATACGGAAATATTTTTAAAGTAACTACAATTTATTAATATTTTTCGAACTCTTCTTCCTGTGAAAACTTTTTCGTTCGGTGGTACATTTATTTTCTTCTGAATCCTTAGAAATAAGTATGTTTTTGAAGCAGAATGTTATCTCAATGTAGTCCACTCATCATGTTGATAACTTTCTCAACAACCCTCGTTCAATAAATAGCCTATCTCTTCCTTAAGTGCGGATTCTAGTTGACCAGCAGACCCTTATGTAATGCTAATGCTAATCCAATTACCCGAAACATTACACACTGACACAACAAAGTGTACTCTTTCTTCGGGGTTTCCTTTTGGAGGCACTAAACTAATAATAATACTAACGCTGCCGCCATATAATTTAATAATAATTCATAAGATCTTAAGGACCAAAAGGACTCAAAACTCTTTGGGGGCAGCAGCCTGCGACACTTTCACTCCAAATGGAAGTCCTAATGGTTATGATGATATACGACGGAAACTCCACGAAATGAACTGACCTTGGCCATATATACACACATATGTATGCCAGTGCTTAGATGTTCGATTATGTGGAACAATAAATGTATGTCTCTGCACACCTCCGCGAATTTATGTCACAACAATTTGAACAACAACACAAAAATACACCCCCTTTTGTCTGATTTTTTTGTGTAACATTTTTTAGCCCAAAAATTGCGTAAGGTCTGGGGTATGCAAAAAAACACAGACACACACACAAAAATAAAAAGCTTGAAGGCCACAAATCATCAAATAAAGGTCCTGTTTCATGGGAAGAATTGTGTGTGTGTTTTACAACCATCAACAGTTGGCACAATTACAAAAGGAACCAGTTACCAAATAAACATCCACATCCGCATCCCACAACCACAGACGCAGACACCACCCCAAACACACACGCTCATATGTTTCACATATTCACATATGTAAAATTCCCCTGATAGTCATTTGTGCGTGTGCATACACTACACATACGCACACAGACACCAGTGTACAAATGAATACAAACATTCATCCATTCACAATTGGTACAGTGGTTTGTCGTACTATTTCCGATTTGTGATCCAAGAGGACATAGAAATTTGAAAAAAAAAATTAATAAATAGGAGAAGTACTGATAATACACCCTAATATTTAGTGTGTTTAAGTTTTTTTATTTCTACATTTTATTCACTCGAAACGGCATTTAGACGGCACAAGTTAATCATTAAATTCGGTGTATGCATTGCTCCAAAATAAAGGAACTTTTCGAAATATGTACTTTTAGTGGGGAAATAGAGTGAAAATAGATAAAAATGATAACAACCAAAATGGCACAAATCGGTTTCAAATCAAATAAAAATAAATTTAATAATCCCTATTTACACTTCACTTTACTTTCAAGTATGTAAATATAAATATAAATTAGAAAATTCTACAAGAGAAATGCCAGAAAACCTCTCAAATTTCAATTTTGTGACTTTTTTATACCCTCCACCTCCAGGATGGGGGTATACTAACTTTGTCATTCCGTTTGTAACACCTTGAAATATCGACCTGAGACCCTATAAAGTATATATATTCTTGATCGTCATAAAATTCTAAGACGATCTAGCCATGTCCGTCCGTCCGTCCGTCTGTCCGTCTGTTGAAAGCACGCTAGCAGCTAAACGAAAGGAGCTAGAACGTTCAAATTTTCCATAAATGTGTCTTATAGTCATAGATCGGTTGGGATTGAAATGGGGCGAAATCGACCCAAAGGGAAAAAATTTTCCCTCACAAGGACTAAAAATACCCATAATAATCCCTAATATTTTAGCGTATTTAAGCATGTTTCTTGAATATGTCTGTTTATATTTGCTTGATATTTGGTATGCGCATTCCCCCTACAGCAAAAAAGTGCACCATAAAGTGATTCTTTTTTGTAGGGTGTGAAATGGGGCAAAAAAAGGGATAAAAATGGTACATATTAAACGGCAACAGCTAGAAACACGAAATTCGGTGTGTACATTCCTCTAATTGAGTAGAAACATAATATAAAAGTATGTTTTCCAAATTCGTACTTTTAAGGGGTAAAATGGGAATAAAGGGATAAAAATGGTACCAACCTAACGGCTGTACCTAGAATAATGAAATTCAAATCACCGCAGCTATAGTCATGAGGGGTTAAATGTAAAACAAAAATATTCGCCATATCATTATCTACAAGGTTTCTGAACATACCCTATGCCTCAGATGTAAAGAAAACATAGTTTTATACACATATATGCTGCAAGAAGAGGCCAGAGTTGAGAAACTTTAATCGTCTATAAAATCTGTCTGTGATATGTCAAAACGCCGACATACGTATATTTTTTTTAATCTCCTCTTTCAGAATTTATTGTCAGAACCCCGTAATTTTTTGAAAAAGTTTGAAATTGTTGTACGGTGTAATTATATTAATATGTGGTTTCTAAAGCGGTAAAAGTCAAATCGGGAGCCACATTTGTTTGGGGGCTATATAGATGTTGTGCCAAATTTAAAGAAAATTGGAGCGGAAATTTCAAATAGGGAGCGACATTTGTATGGGGGCTATATCTAAATCTGAACCGATCTTACCCACTTTCTGCATAGGTGTTTCTAGTTGGATTGTAAGATGTTGCGTCAAATTTAAAGAAAATCGGGTACAATATGTCGTTTCTAGAGCGGAAAATGTCAAATCGGGAGCGACATTTGTATGGGCCTATATCTAAATCTGAACCGATCTCATCCAATTTTTGCATAGGTGTCTCTAGTTGGATTATAAGATGTTGTGCCAAATTTAAAGAAAATTGGGTACAATATGTGGTTTCTAGAGCGGAAAATGTCAAATCGGGAGCGACATTTGTATGGGGGCTATATCTAAATCTGAACCGATTTGCCTCAAATTAAATAGCGTTCGTCCTTGATCCACAAAACTTTCTTGTGCCAATTTTTGTTAAGATCGGATTATAATTGTGACCTGTAGTTTGATTACAACAATAGATGGACAGACAGACAGACAGACGGACATTGCTAAATCGACTCAGAAAGTGATTCTAAGTCGATCGGTATACTTAACAATGGGTCTATCACGCTTTCTTTTGGGTGTTACAAACAAATGCACAAAGCCATAATACTCTCGTGGAGTGTATAATGAATAATCACAATTTCCTTAATATGGTAGTACAGGCTGTCGACATACTCTAATCTACCGATAATACTGTGGAATACACTCCGTGGTGAAGGGTATATAAGATTTGCCCCGACTGAACTTAATGCCTTTTTACTTGTTTACATTTTTTATGTATAAATATATAATATATATAAATATAGTTCTGTGATATATCCATATCGACCTATCCCAGGATAGGTACGTTTATAGAAATTCCCTACGGGAAATTGGTGGCAATTTTCCCATGGCCTTTTCCCATGATTCCCCTTTAATATACTAATTTCGAAAAATAAGCGATTAGAAGGATGATTCAAGCTGCTGTAGTTTTAATGGTAATATTTGTAATCCCTTTTTGGCCCATTTAAAGTGTGAATAATTGTATGGTGCGCGTTCACGCTCTAAAAGTATTAAAGGCAGAAATTTTTAAAAAAATATGATTAAATACTTAAAATATTCGGGATTATTCCCAACAAGCAAAGTAATACGAAAACGATTCGAAATCGTATCGCCTAGAAGAAAAATGATATTGCGGCAACCATCATATTCGTATTGCGGAAGTTACCTCACTTAGAGAAGTTTGTGCGGCCAGGGCGATACGCCAAGGCAATACGAAAGCAATACTTCCGGATGATAAATCGGCGATATTGCCGGATTATCATCCGGAAGAAATCTAGATGATATTGCCAAATATCACCTGGATGATAAAAACGGGATATCACCAGATAACCACCTGGAAGACAAAAAGCAATTTTTCATATTCAAATCCAGCAAAATTAATAATTACAAGAAGATGTGAAAGAAGAACTATAATAAGAAAGTAAATGACAATAAAACAAAACAAGTTGCAATTTAAATGGATGTAATTCTTACAAAAAGTTGTGTTAAATTTAACCACTGCTGTTTTCGCCTAATTTCGTTTGTAAATTCGGTAATTTGCACGTATGGCTCTGGTTAATCAAATTGACATTTTCGCACTTGCGTTTGGGATAGAACCAAAACATGTACCTGAAAATAAAACAAATAAAATGTATATAATACAAGCTGTATTATTCAAATTTTACTTGCAGACCTTTAATTGCAGAAATGAAGTTACGTTTTTGAATCGACGACTTTTCCTTGGTGAAAAAAATATCCTTATGAAAAAAATAATTTTTATGACTTCCTTCAAAATGATAAATGGAAGATATTGCCGCAATATCCCCTTGGTGATATATCGCCCAAATGTTTGTAGGGTTGGGGTATTTCTTATCCTTTTTGTGGACACATTTTTCCTTCTGGACCGATATCGCACTTTTTTTAATCCCAATTGAACCTTCTACCTCTATCCGTACACTGCCGTGATTTCAAAAGACGGCGATCAAGATTATAAATACTTTATATAGTCTCAGGCCGATATTTCAAGGTGTTGCCAACCGAATGACAAACTTAGTATACCATCATTCTATGGTTATTGATTAGCAAATATATGTATATCACAGTTGTGTTTTTTCTAATATTTCACATTTTCCTTTCATTTGAATGCGAGTATATTTTTGATCCTTGAACCACTGTGCCCTATCAGAGGCCATTACACATATGAATATGCTGTTGATATAAATCATGACTATTAACCCATTAAGGCTGTTGTTTTCTCTCTAGGCAACAAGAAATAAACACAAACACACGAGGGGGAGAATCCGCAGAATAGAAAAGGAGTCGTCAGGACACCCGCAGCAATTTTCAAATGATGAGAATGACGATTTTCACATATGCAAAATATTTACAAATCAACCATTAAACCAACATTTACATACCCACATACACACACATGCATCCTGATGCCACATCCCAAGGATTATTGTCAAACGGGGTTTAACCACTTTTACAAGGCCAAAGAGAGGGTTCCACCCCCCGTTTTTTAGTGGCGGCACTTTTCTCCGCAGAAAAGTGATTTTCCGCAGTGTGTTGTGTGAGTTAATATCATTTTTATTAGTTTGATGGCACAATCATTTTGGCCAAAAACTCTCGCAAAAAAGAAAGGGAAATGAAAGGAAAGCCAAGTAGCAAAATTGCAACATATATTGCCAGTTTTGTCGATGATATTCGTATACCCGAGGGGATGTGTGTCTCTCGCCACATGTTGATATTTTTGCATGTTGAATCACTTTAAAATTTACCACTTTAAATTGTTGTCAGGATGTTGACGTCCTTTCGACCCTCCACAAACTGCGAATTGCGAAAAGTGAAAATTCGTGTGAAATTGTTCAAAATTTTGTGGTAGATTTGCGTATGTTTTGTTGTTCACTGTGTGGGTGAGTGGATGTGTTTCCTTCCCCCTTTTTTCCAAAAGGACTCTCTACTTCTTATGAGGATGTGTACGAGTAGGTGAACACATAACTGACTGTAGTGTATTGTATTCTATCATTGTATCGTATCGTATGTAAATATGTGTGCGTGTGTGTTCGTCTGCTGGGAGTTTGGGGTTTGATTTTTGTTTTGTTGGCCCTCTGCCGTGCAGACATATTCTTTAAACGGATCCGGAAGTTGCAATTGTATTATGATCCCGAGCATGATATGCTGCCGTGCTGGCTGCCTGGACTATTATTTGTGTTAAGTTGTCTGTGTCAAGTGTAATGTTATCATAATCATTGCTTTGTTAACACTGAATATGTTTTCGTTTTTCTCTTTCGGGCGACGACACACAGCCAGACATATTTACATTTACATGTGTGTAAATATTGTCTATACATGGTTGTCTCCACACACCCCCAGCCTGCCACTGCCAAGCTGGTGTGTGCCAGTATTTGCATGTGGGTGATTGTATGGGTTGAAAGGATATTGTATTTGTTGTTATTTGTTATGGGGTTTAGGTTTGTGTTTTTCTTTCCGTTTTTTTTTTGCATAAAAAAAATTGTTTTATGACTTTTGAGGACTGTGGAGTTGGCGAATTGTGCGTGTGTGTGGATATGGTTGAATCGGGGACAAAAGGAGTTCGTTTAGCGCGGGAAAATGCCAAGAATAGAATATGGGTTTGTAAAAAAGGGGATTGAAACAGGTGGTTTATGGTTGGCATAATATTGTTCAGCAAACATTAAGGTTTTTGGGGAGAAAATTGTACAGGAATAATTCCACAGCAAGACAAGAATGTCAATGGCAAGTTTTGTAAAAAATAATCGACGTCTTCAAAAGGACAGCGGAGCAGCAATTGAAAACAAGTAAGGAAAGGCTAAAGTAATACCCTACACTTTCTATCCCACTACAATTTTATACGGCGAGCAAAGTGAAATCAAAGGATTTTTGCATGGCTATAGGTCACATGGACCGATGTAACCCACTTTCTCCATAGGTGTTTCTAGTTGAAACAGTGTTGTGCCAAAATAGGGAAGGACATTTGTATGGTTGGTATGCATGTTTATAGGTTAAATTTAATGTGTTTTGGCAGAAATAGTATAAGATGTGTGTGGCCACTGAAGCGAAAAAAGTCAAATCGGTAAGGACAATTTTGTCGGGGCTACATCAAAAAATGGAACGACGTGACCTACCTTCACCATACGTACTTCTAGTTGAAATATAACGTGATTTGACAAATATGAAGAAGATCGCTTAAAATACATGGTTTCAATAGGCGAAAAACTCAAACCGGGAGCGACATTTGTACGGGAGCCATATCTAACTCTGAACCGATCTGACTCACTTATACCACAGATGTTGCCTTATATTTTAAAGCTTTGTGCCAAATTTGAAAGAAATCGATTAAATCATGTGGTCTCTAAAACGCAAATAGTTAAATGGATGCCGAAATTTGTACGGGAGCTGCATCTAAATCTGAACCGCTCTGACCCACTTTCATCACAGATGTTTCTAGTTCATATATAAGGCTTTGTGTCAATTTTGAAGAAAATTGGTTAAAATGCGTGGTTTCTAGAGGGGAAAAAGTCAATTCGGGAGCGAAATTTGTATGGAAGCTATATCCAAATCTGAACCGATCTGACTAGCTTTTACCACAGATCTCTCTAGTTAAAATACAAAGTTTTGTGCCAAAATTGAAGAATATTGGTTAAAATGTGTGATCTTTAGAGTACAAAAAGTTAAAGTCCAAACCTGAACCGATCTGACCCAAATTCAGAATAGATGTTTCCATTTAAATTATAAGGAACAGTGCCAAATTTGAAGAATATTGGTTAAAATGGGTGATCTCTGGAGCGCAAAAAGTTAAATGGAGAACGAAATTTGTATGGGAGCTATATCTTAACCGATCTGGCCCAAAATTTATAACAGATATTTGCAGTTCAATTATAAGGTTCTGTGCCAAACTTGAAGCAAATCGAGTAAAATATGTGGTTTCTAGAGCGAAAAGTCAAATCGGGAGCGACATCTGTATGGGGCCTATATCTAAATCTGAACCGATTTCCTTTAAAATAGATAGGGTTCGTCATTTGTTATGATCGGACTATAATTGCGACCTGTACATTGATTACAAGAATAGATGGACGGACAGACAGACGGACATTGCTAAATTAATTCAAAAAGTGATCGATCGACTTAGAGATCGGTATAATTAACAATGGGTCTATCTCGCTTCCTTTTTGATGTTGCAAACAAATGCACAAAGACATGGAGGGTATAAAAATTAGTTTCTAAGAGAAGAATATTATATACATACCATTATAGGGCAGCAGTCTTCAAAAAATATGTTTAATTGACATAAATATTATGGATAACACTATGCAACAAAAAAATTGTGTCCAACACGAAAACAAACATTTTGAGTGTGCATTGAGGCATTTGTACGCTCATTTTGGATATATTAGTTCCATTGCATGTTCAATTAAAGGTTACGATGTCAAATGTTGCGAATAAAACTTTCATAAAGAAACAGTGGTTTAGGAAAAGCAGCCAAACATTTGGGAAAAAATTATTTTGTTATCGAAAAGAATCTATTTTTGTTCTTTGTTATATACCCTCACTTTCAGATACCATAGCCCTTAGCCGTTCAAACAAGTGGGATTAATTCGGGTCGAAAGCTGCTATAAAAAAATACTTAAAATTACGGCGTAAAAAGAAAATAACAAAGTGACTATATTATTGAAACTTAAGGCCTGTGTTAGTAGTTGGAAAATTATATTAAAAATTTTGTGATTACTGTAGTCTTGTCAGTTTTCATAAGTGTTGCAATTTTGTGATTCGTAGTGAGCACAACCTATAAATATCGTGGACAAAAAATTATATGTACGATTCAACTTGACTCAAAGTGTAAATGTTAACGTGTTCGTCTGAGTGCGCAGTTTATGGCGTGGAATTAATATGTCGTCAGCATTTTTCCGCAAACTTCTACAATTGTCACTTTATTTTAGCACCCCTTCTTGTACCTCCCACACAATTGTCTCTATCCTAGGTAATATTAAATCCTTCATAACTGCTATTGCAATTTTTTTGCAATTGTTTTAAACGAACCACCTAGTACCTTCCACACAAATTATCCTGCCCTACGTTAAATTGAATTCCTTATAACTTCCATATATATGTTGTCTGAGAGTGAGGCAACACTGGTTTAAACAGCTGACGCACGTTTCGTGTTTTGTTTCACTGTCAAACATCTTCAGTTTGGTCTATAATTTAACCATGAATCGTCTTACAAGCGAACAACGCTTGCAAATTATTGAATTTTATTATCAAAATGAGTGCTCTGTTAAGAAAGTTCGTCGCGCACTTCCATTTTATGGTCAGTTTAATCGACCCACTGAAGCGGCTATTCGGGCTATTGTGACTAAATTTCGCACCAAATTTACATTGTTGGACATTAAACCACCAACACGCTTACGTAGAGTGCGAACTGAAGAAAATATCGCAGCTGTATCGGCCAGTGTTAATGATGACCATCAATTATCGATTCGTCGCCGTTCGCAGCAATTGGGCCTCAGTTACTCAAAAACGTGGAAATGCCAAAATTGGACTAAGCGGACCGTACTATCGATTCAAATAAAGATTTCATGCATTTTTCTGAATTTTATGTGTTTTTTTTTTTTTTTGAAAAACTTTCTTATAGCTTTTAAAAAATCACCCTTTATATATATATATTTATTTTTTTTTTTGAAATTTGTTTAGATACAAATATTTGTATTGTAGATGACGAAAATGCGGGAAAATCTTTTTCTATTTATATATTGTTATCCCAGCTTAAACAGTCCTATTGTCTAGAACAAATTGTACTGGAATTTAAAATAAGGAGCTTTCGGATGATAAAAACAATTCCCCGATTGTTGACGAATCAGCAAATCATTCATAATTTGTTTTTGTTTTGGTTGATTTCTTTGAAATAAAACAACTTTTTCTGTATTTGGGGATCAACGGGGATTTTCATGACTATTTAGGGGACAAGGAAAAAATTCATCTGGCAAGTCTGTTTGGTTGGTGAGACATCGATCCTATTTTGGTCCAAAAAGTACGAATTTTGAAAACCGATTACAATATGGCATTATGTCCCACAATGGAACGATGAGAATAAATATACAGCTGCGGACAAAAATAGCAGGGGCGAGTTAAAAAATTTTCGCCAACAAATTATTAGTTTTATTTCGAAAACCATAAAAGTTTCCGCAGGTATTGAATGGTGGTCATTCTTAAATGAGATTAAGATAAGAGATTGAAAAAAAAATAGCAGTGCTAAGAAAAATTAAAAATATTTAGTTTTTTATTCACTTTGAAAGAATTTTTTAATAAAAACTTAAACTTATCCAAATACCCTTCTCCCCATGAATTATTTTTAAGAAAATCTGATTTATAGAGAGATTTATTTTGAACGCGTCCAGCTCACGAAGGGACCATGATAAAAGCGAAATATTTTGAGAGAACACAACATTTTTCTTCTTCCTCACAAAAGAAGCCACTCTAATAAACAATTGTTTAGAAAAGGTTTTAGCAAAACTAAAAAAATATTTTTTTTCGAAATTCTTTCTTTTTTTTGCTGGGACGACAACAACCATAAAAAATAGAAAATTTAATATTTGACATTGCCACGCCCCTTCTGGCACCACCCACACGCCAGCCCATATTCCAATATTAAATTAAAACCAATGAAACTTCTACAGCTTTTAAAATTACTGGTGGATTATGCCATGCCGCTTCTAGTACCTCCCATACAAATAACCTTAACCTAACTGAATTTAAATCTGCTATAAGTTACATACGCATGATCGGAATAAACTAAAAATTCACTTTTAGCAATGCTTTTATCCACATTGATTTCACACAAAATATGGGCGATATTGCCACACTGGTACTTCCCACACAAAGTGAAATAAATTTTGGTTAAATTAAAATTGATATAACTTCCATATGGATAGTCGAAATTATTTGCAATTTTATATTTGAAAATGTTTTTATAATCACAATAAAATAAAAATAGTTGAGCGCCCCGGTAGTCGAGTTGGTAGCGTGCTCGGCTATCAGCGTGGGGGTTGTGGGTTCGATTCCCAACAGAGGCTCTGGTCTGTCGCTGCAATAACTAGCTACAATGGTCTTAGTCACCCCGGCTCAATCCATGGACCCAAAATTAGAATATAAATTTACTTTGTATTGTAATTCATAATAAATAAATAAAATAAAAAAATAAAAATAGTTATGCTTTATCCACGCCCTTTCTAGTACCTCCCACATAATTGTCTCAATCCTAGGTAAAAATAAATCCTTTATAACATCTATACCAGAGACTGATATCCATCTATGGCACAAATAGTTTGACGCAAGTAATTTGTAATTTTGATTTTGAGAGTGAGGGTATATGTAAGTCTCTCTAACCGCCTGAAAGTTACTTACTTGTTATACCCTCCACCACAGGATGGTGGTATATTAAGATTGTCATTCCGTGCATAACACCTTGAAGTATAGATATATATTATTATATGTATTGTAGCATCTAAACGAAAGAAGCTAGGGGGTCCAAAATTTCCATAAATATGTCTTATAGTCGTAGATCGGTTGGGATTGCCACTGGGCGAAATCGGCCCAAAAGGGAATTGTTTTCTCTCGCAAGGACTGAAATATCCCTAATAATGCCTAAAATTTAGAGTATTTAAGCATGTTTTTTCAATATGCCTGCTTACTTACTTTATATTGGGCATGCGCATTCTAAACAAAAAAGTGCACCATAAAGTGATTCTTATTCGTAGGGGGTGAATTGGGCAAAAGGGATAAAAATGGTACCTATCAAAGAAACACGAAATTCGGCTTATTGAGTAGATACATAATAAAAAAGTATATTTTTCTAATTCTTCATTTTAAGGGGTAAAAGGGGAATATAGGGTTAAAAATGGTACCAACCAAACGGCTGCATTTACACTCTTCTGATTGAGTAGAATTTATTTTTTTACTTTACGGCAAAAATGGGAAAAGTGATAAAATTGGTAGCGAGAAAATGGCTAGAATCATGAACGTAAGAGATAATTGCTGTATTAAAAGAAAATGTAGCATTTTCCTGTAATGTTACTGCAGTTCTACGAAAAGTCTCTGTGGAATGCAATCCATGGTGGAGGGTATATAAGGTTCGGACCGGCCGAATTTAACGCCCTTTTTACTTGCTTTTGCTTAAATTAGTCCCCATTTCCATTTAACTTTTATTAGATTTCCAACCAATGTATCTTGCCCTGATGATAACTTTGCATTTTGTCCACTCCCTTAGCCCCCCCCAAAAAATTAATCTTCATTTTTTTTCGTAAAATTGCAGCCAAATTCATTAAATTTTCTAAAGGTCCATAAAAAATACAATAATTGTAAAAATCTCCTTGAAAGCCCCAACAAATGTGTTCTTTATGTTCCTTCACGTTCCTTACACCAATTCGCCGAAGCGAAAAAAACTTTTTAATTACCTCTTCAAGTTATATCCCTTTTCTTTGTTTAAAGGACTTGGAGCACAAAGAGCAAACAGCTTGATCCTTGTAGCCTTAGCCTCCTGCGCTGGCTCCCAATGAAAGGCAGTCACTCATTTACTACTACGTCAGCCACTTGTTCCATTGATTATGGCAATAATAAGGAAAGGCAAATATTAATTAAAAGGAAACTTAACTTCAACCTAACCAGCCATCCGGCGGCCAGCTAACCATTCAGTCAACCAACCAACCGAGGCAATCCTTGCCATCATCCCATCATCTCATCATTACAAGTTTTCTTTTGGACCAGACCATAAGCCGTAATGAAAAGAAAACTTGGGTACTGATTTAAATAATGTCTATGTAAATGTTGCTGTCCTTACATCCTTGTTGTCCAGCCCCCCCCGCCGGGGTTTAACCCTCCTCCACCTTAACTGGATGGGAGGTAGAGGAGAAGCGACTGCATGACAGCGCAGCAGCATAATGTGGAGCATATAAATGAATTAACAACATGCTGAATAAATGAAAGGATAATAAGGATGTTTGGCATAAACAACAAATTGCATTAACCCCAGCATGGTGTAGCATTCGCCGCAGCGGTCGTGCTCGTCCGCTCGTAGTGGTGGTTAAGAGCAAATAATGACTTGTCTGGGTTGGACGG
Source organism: Polietes domitor (assembly GCA_947397865.1). Classification (NCBI taxonomy): domain Eukaryota; kingdom Metazoa; phylum Arthropoda; class Insecta; order Diptera; family Muscidae; genus Polietes; species Polietes domitor. Next base: position 114,968,689 of record OX377622.1, read on the forward strand.
CCGGAAAGCATGCAAAAAAGCACGGACAGATTGTTAAAGTTAATTGTAAATTGCACGTTAATTTCTCCTCGAGTAGAGTCAGAGAGAGAGAGAGAAGGAGGGATCTAGTCAATGGGTTGTTCAAAGTTGTAAGGATACAATACGTAGCAGGATAGCAGGGATACGGTGAAAAATTTATGCATTGTTGAGTCTGACTCTGATTCTGTTGTACAGTGATTGCTGGAAGTTTTGCTGAATTAGCAAAAAACTTTGAGATTTGTTTAATTGAAAAATCGTGTAAGCACTGCGGGGAAGAATACGAAGAATAGTCCTTAATTCTAGACTGATAATTAGTAGACTAAGAAATGAAGGTGTGAATGGAGTTGTGCAAGATCTGCTAGTCTGCAAGCGATCAGTTATACCGATCGACAGAATCACTATCATAATCAGAGTAGCTATAACTTCCTTCTCCTTTGCCATTCTGACCATTTCTATATATAACAATAAAGAATAATGGAGTTCAAATAAGGAATAATTAAAAAGCGAAACACTACATCAAATTTAACAAGTAACAAAGGCATTGGCATGACTTTGTTGTGTAAGGAACATTCTGTTACAGCTAAGAGCTTTGAGCTTTAAAGCTTTAAGACGACTTTAAAGCAAATCCTCAGTATAGTGGATGGCACTTGCTTTGTGTTACGCGAAAAGTAATTCTCATACGCTCCGTGAGGGTTTTCTATATGTAAAAAACTCAGCGATGTCTTGCTGAAAAGAGTAAGAAGAAGAAAAGTGATTGTAAAGTTGTTGCCAAAAATGCATGTAAAAAGTAAAATTTTGACATAGAACAATTAAAAAGGCGTTACATTCGGCCGGGCCGAATCTCATACACCCTCCATCATGGATTACATTCCTCAGCATTACCGGCAGAATAGAGACTGTCGACTTCACGTATAAGTGCAATAAAATATTAGAACAATTATGATTTTTCGCTCATAAATAAAATTAGTTAATTAATTTAAAAACCACTTAAAGGGTGAGTCTACAAATATGTCTTTTATTGCTTGATAGCCCTTGACTATATATGAAAGTAATTCACCAGAAAGGCAAAGGCGAATTTTGAAATTCCATCATATCTTTCCAATTCACAATGGCATGTATACACCTAATATTACGATTCTAGCTAAAGTCGTTTGCTTGGTAGCAGTTTTATTTCTTTTGCCACATTTTATTTATTTTTAAAAGTACGAATTTGATTTGAGCCTCTACAAAGTCAAAAGAATTTATAAATGGAATTTCATGATTCTAGCTGCTCCGTTTGATTGGTACCATATTAATAACCTTTTGTTCCGTTTTCCCTAAAATTACAAAAACAGAAGAATGAATGTCCCCGCAGAACTTTATATTTATCTATCTGCAGTGGGTGTGGGATAGTGTTGTATGGGAATTTTAAGATTTCGAATTGAATACGCTAGAACCACCTATTTTGTGAGATTCACGAAGCCAAAAATGGGGGTGGTGGGATAAGTGTAAGTGGGCGCTCATCGGGGTCAAATATGAGGGAAAAGGGATAAAAATCCACCTTGAGGGTTGAAGGTAAAAGGTAGGTATGTTCAGAGAAAATGTGGGGCTTAAAATGATATTGGGGTTCGGTCATACTTTTGACTCTCCCCTTAAAAGTACGACTATCGAAAATATCTTTATTTTACGTGAGCAAACACCCGAATTTCATCATTCTTTCATGACTCTGGCTGCTGTCATTTGGTTGGTACTATTTTTATCCCCTTTTTCCATTTTTAGACCAAAAAGTACGAATTTCGAAAACTTCTTTTATTTTACGTGTCTACGCAATCAGAGGAATGTATACTCGAATTTAATTCTTCTAGGTGCAGCCGTTTGGTTGGTACCATTTGTATCCCTCTAATTCCATTTTACCCATTTGGAAAAAATACTTTAAAATTATGCATCTACTCAATTAGAGAAATGAACACACCAAATTTCGTGTTTCTAGCTGTCTTCGTTTGATAGATACCATTTTTATACCCTCCACCACCAGGATGGGGGCATACTAACTCTGTCTTTCCGTTTGTAACACTATGAAATATCGACCTGAGACCCCATATATTCTTGATCGTCATAAAATTCTAAGACGATCTAGCCATGTCCGTCTATTGAAAGCACGCTAGCATCTAAACGAAAGGAGCTAGGATGTCAACATTTTCCATAACTGTGTCTTATAGTCGAAGATCGGTTGGGATTTAAACTGGGCGAATTCGGTCCAAGGGGAAACTTTTTTCCGTCACAAAGATAAAAATTCCCACAATACTCCCTAATATTTTAGAGTATTTAAGCATATTTTTTCAATATGTCTGCTTGTACTTACTTGATGTCGGGTATGCGCATTCCCCTATAACAAAAACGTGCATCACAAAGTGATTTTTATTCGTAGGGGTGAAATGGGGCAAAAAGGGATAAAAGTGGAACATATTAAACGGCAACAGCTAGAAACACGAAATTCGGTGTGTACATTCCTCTAATTGAGTAGATACATAATATAAAAGTATTTTTTCCAAATACGTACTTTTAAAGGGTAAAATGGGAATAGAGGGATAAAAATGGTACCAACCAAACGGCTGCACCTGGAATAATGAAATTCAGTGTATACATTCCTCTGATTGCGTTGTCACGTAAAATGAACGTATTTTTCGAAATTCGTACTTTTTGGGGTTAAAATGGAAAAAGGGGATAAAAATAGTACCAACCAAATGACCGCAGCTAGAGTCATGAAATTCGGAGTATACATTCCCCTGACTGCGTAGACACAAAAAATAAAAGATTTTTTCCAAATTCGTACTTTCAATGGATACAATGGGTACAGAGGGATAAAAATAGTACCGACTAAACGACTACAGTGAGAATGATAAAATTCGGTGTGTACCTCCCTCTAATTGCGTAGACACGTAAAATAAAGAGATTTTAGAAAGTCGTACTTTTAAGGGAGTAAAATAGGAAAAAGGGGATAAAAATGGTACCAACCAATGGCAGCAGCTAGAATCATGGAATTCGTTGTATATATTCCTCTGACTGCATAGACACGCAAACTAAACGATTTTTCCAAATGCGTACTATTTTACTTTTACGACAAAAAATGGTTGAATCATGAAGTTAGATTATTTTGCACATGTACGTGTACTTTTTGGAATTAAAATGAATACCAATATCTATGGTAGTTAAGCTTTTTAAAAATACAAATATAAGAATATTTATTTTTTTAATTAACTTGAAGTATTATTTCGATATGTAAACGTATTGGTTGCCTTGCCTTAAAAGTGTGGTTTGAAATAATAAAAATATATTTATTTATAAAATTATTTTTCAATATTTGCATTTGTTTAAAAAATATATTTTTCTGTAATATTACTGCACTTCTACGAAATTCGACAGGGTATATAAAGTTCGGCCCGGCCGAACTTAACGCCTTTTTTACTTGCTATACCTTTTTGCCCCATTTCACCCCCTACAAATAATAATCACTTTATCGTGCACGTTTTTGCTATAAGGGGAATGCGCCTACCAAATATCAAGCAAATATAAACAGACATATTCTAAAAACATGCTTAAATACTCGAAATATTAGATTTATTTTCGGTCCTTGTGAGAGAATTTTTTCTCTTTGAACCGATTTCGCCCACTTTCAATCCCAACCGATCTACAACGACATATTTATGTCAAATTTGGACGTTCTAGCTCATTTCGTTTAGATACTAGCGTGATTTCAACAGACGGACGGACGGGCATGGCTAGATCGTCTTAACATTTTATGACGATCAAGAATATATTTACTTTATTGGGTCTCAGGTCGATATTTAAAGGTGTTACAAACGGAATGACAAAGTTAGTATACCCCCATCCTGGAGGTGGAGGGTATAAAACCAATTTTTGTATGGGAACCCCCTTAACGAGTGGTGATAATGGGTTTGTGTGTTTGAAAAAAATTTTGGGGAGGTAAAATTAATTGGGGTCGGCCTTACACTTAACACATCTGGGGGCGTCTCCGACGCAGTTTGGGAACTTTTTGTGTATTATTACTCCTCTTCACAATCTTACAAAATTAGGGTTTCTAGCATATCAAAATCGAAAAGTCGTGCACAATCCAATCCTTAATCTGCAGCCATGTTGGCGGCACTGTTTTTACCGTTTCTTGCCGCTAAAAGTACCGAAAGATCGCATTATATTTCGAATCACAGCAACCTGAGTAAAATATACACCGATTTTGATTATTCTAGCTGCAGCTGTTTGATTGGTACCTATTTTATTCCTATATCCTGATTTTGATTTTGCTACAATTTCTTAGAATTTTATGACGATCAAGAGTATATATAATCAAAAGCTTGGTGCCAAGTTTCATCACTCTACGAGTACTTTGGTCCTACGGGAATATGGGCCATATGGGGATTTCTCGTGAATGGTCATCGATATCTCGTAAGGTAAGGTTTACGAATCATCATACCGGTAGCTCAAGAACTATATCTTACACAGCTAGGGCTGACTAGGCTAGGTAGAATTCCTAGTAAAAAATATTATATCAAATTTGATGGCAGGGTGGTAAAATATGACACTTCGGCTCTCTTAGCTACCACGACGAAAAATTATTTTTGAGAAGAAAAATGTTTTTTAGTTTTTCCGGTACAACTATTCCACAAACTTCGGAAAACATGATGGCCTCATCTGCCGCCAAGTATGATTCAATCGTTGGTTAAAATTCTTTGTGGTATTAATCGACAGATGCGGTGATAAAACTCTCATCTTTAGAATGAGTTTAAGACCTGGACGTTGCATTCAGAACACCGAATTGGAAAATTATGCGGCCAGAAACTGAACCAACCGAAACTTGATCGAATTTCGGGATGTATGGCCGGTTGCACGATCTTCTTAAAATCATGTCTTGGTGTTTAATCACAAAAAATGGATTATTACGTTGCGATAGTGAGCACTATCAAATTTGAGCGATATGATATATTTTGGACGAGGATGCCCTCAGTTCAAATACTTGAGCCTGGATTTTCTGAGCCCCAAATGAGACAATTTGGACTTTTAACGAAGCCATTAATATGTAAATGAGTCGCATGGCTAAATACAATTCCACCCTGACCGACATAATATCAAAGGCGTCGCCTTTAATCGCCATACTTCGAACTAATTACAATTTGTTCCACAATTTTAATTGCTGTACTAAGGAGGGCCCTTCCTGCGCTGAAATTATTAGCGTATCCATTGAAATTTCCAAAATTTGTTATTCATTAAAATTGTATGGTCCATCTTTCTTCCCCCGTTCTTGTCGTTTCCTCCGTTTTATTTTAGTCTTTTTTCCATTCGAATTTCCTTAATTAACATAAAAATTAAATATTCCAATTTTAACAACATTTTCTAGTTATCCTTTTTTTCTGTGAGTGACTGTGCCATTGTTGTTGGTCCTTAGAATGGAGTAACGATTTCAAAGATGATGGCGACAAGGACGACGACAACGACAACAACGTACGACAAACCTGAGTAGCTTTGTAATCATAATGAGGGCGCAGGCATGGATGAAGATGATGTCTTACGCGTGGCAGGATATCAAAGGGACAGACGCCTTTCAGGCTTTCATTTCACAATTAATGCTTTTTGATGTGTTGCTGTTTTTTTCTTGTATCGTTTAAAATGTACCATGAGCAAAATGAGCAGCCTGTTCAAGCGAGGACATGGAGAAGTATAGCGAAAGATGAGGAGAAAATGCGCCAGCATTGCCACAAAAAAAAAGATGGCGAAGAGTTAATCATTAGCGCACACAAAGAAGAACCCTAGCGCTGAAGGACGATGAAGATAATGATGATGATGATGACGATGAGGAAGTGGAAGTGGAAGAAAGGCGACATTATATCCTTTGGCCATATCAAATACATATTTATGAATAATTAAAAATATGAAAAAAAAGAAAGGACATTTGCGGTAGTTTGCTACGATGGCGAAAGGAAATGCAAATGAGAGAATAGGCCATGGATGTCGACCACTACGAACAGCCACTCATCCGATGTTGTCAGGCTTTACAACATCTTACATTCGTTACAGGAGAAATAACTACAAAGTCTGCATATTCCCTATATGGAGCTTTTTCTGAATGTCTGGCTTCGTTAATTGACAAAATTGTCTCATTTGAGGTTCAGAAAGTCAACTAATAATTGTTGTGAGTCCACAAGTGATTGCAGAGAGTCCAAAAGTTATATGGAGTGGAATCTGAAAGTCTGCATACTTTTCATAGGGATTTGTTTCTGAAAGTCTGGTTTCGTTACTTGACAAGAACGTCTCATTTGAGGTTCAAAGGGTCAACTAGTGATTGTTGAGTGTCCAAAAGTAATTCAGAAAGTCTACATGCTCTCTATAGGGTGTTGTTCCTGGAAGTCTAGCTTCTTCAGTTAACATTTGAGGTTCAGAGAAAGTCAGCTTACTCTCTATATTCAGTTGTTTCGGGAAGTCTGGCTTCGTTAGTTGACAAAATTGTGTCACTTGAGGTTCAGACAGGCAATAAGTGATTGTTGAGAGTGCATGAATCATATGAAGTGGAATTTGAAAGTCTGCATACTCTCTATGGGGAGTTCTTTCTGGAGGTCTGGCTTCGTTAATTAACAAAATTGTCTCATTTGAGGTTCAAAAGTGATCTTGAGTGGATTCTGAAAATGTGCTTCTCCCTATATGGAGTTGATTCCGGAAGTCTGGCTTCGTTAGTTGGCAACATTGTATCATTTGATGTTCAGAGAGTCAACAAGTGATTGTTGAGAGTCCACAAGTTATTGTTGAGTGTCCAAAAATGATATGAAGAGGAATCTTAAAGTCTGCATATTCTCTATAGGGAGTTCTTTCTGGAAGTCTGGCTTCGTTAGTTGGCAACATTGTCTCATTTGAGGTTCAGAGAGTCCACAAGTTATTGTTGAGAGTCCATTTGTGATATGCAGTGGCTTCTGGAAGTCAGCATACTCTCTATAGGGAGTTGTTACTGGAAGGCTTCGATAGTTGACAAAATTGTCTCATTTTATGGTCAGAGAGTCCTCAAGTGATATGGACTTGTATCTGAAAGTCTACATACTCTCTCTCTGTATGGAGTTGTCTGTGGAAGTCTGGCTTCGTTTGTGGACAAAATTGTCTCTCTTCCCAGGTGATTGCCGAGAGTCCATTAGTGATATGAAGTAGCTTATGAAAGTCTACATTATCCCTATATGGAGTAGTTTCTGGAATTCTGGCTTCGTGATTGGTGAGAGTTCAAAAGTGATATGGAGTTGTCTACATATAGGTTGTCTCTATAGGGAGCTGTTTCTGGAAACATAGCTTCGTCAGTCGACAAAATTGTTTCATTTGAGGTTCAGAGAGTTTACAGGTGATTGCCGAGAGTCCAAAAGTAATATTGAATTTTCTCTGAAAGTCTGTATACTCACTATAGGAAATTGATTCTGGAAGTCAGTCTTCGTTAGTTGACAAAATTGTATTGAGAGTTGTTTCGGAAGTCTGGCTTCGTTAGTTGTTTCATTTGAGGTTCAGAGAGTCCACAAGTGATTGGTGAAAGTTCAAAAGTGATATGGAGTTGTCTACATATAGGTTGTCTCTATAGGGAGCTGTTTCTGGAAACATAGCTTCGTTAGTTGACAAAATTGTTTCATTTGAGGTTCAGAGAGTTTACAGGTGATTGCCGAGAGTCCACTAGTGGTACGAAGTAGCTTATGAAAGTCAACATTATCCCTATATGAAGTAGTTTCTGGAAGTCTGGCTTCGTTAGTTGACAAAATTGCCTCTCTTGAGGTTCAGAGAGTCCACAAGTGGTTGTTGAGATTCCAAAAGTAATATGGAATTGTCTCTGTATACTCTCTATAGGTAATTGATTCTGGAAGTCAGTCTTCGTTAGTTGACAAATTTGTATTTGGGAGTTGTTTCTGGAAGTCTGACTTCGTAAGTTGACAAAATTGTCTCATTTGATGTTCAAAGAGCCCATAAATGATTTTTGAGAGTCCACAACTTTGGCGACATCTGGCGTATAACTTAATTTATAAAGCATTGCCTCTTGTTACAAACATTAAACCTCAAGCCTCTTAGCCCGACATAGGGTACTCTGGCATGCAAATTAGTTTGTTATTTCATCAAACGAGGAAAAGTGTTGAGGGTTTCATTTGTCGTTTAGCGTTTGTTATTTTATGCCGCAACGACATCTGCGGTTTGAGTTGTTGATGTTGCTGCTGTTGCGTCCTTCCTTCCTTTCGGTTGCGGCGATGGCGTTGTTCGAGTCGTGTCGTGTCCGGTTTATTTTATTTCCGTTGTTTTAAGCCATTAAAATAAACACAAAACACCGCGGCATTGTGTGTGCGGCTGTGTGCTGGCAGGCAGCATAATTTAATATTTGCCCATTAAGTTCGCCATTTAATGAGTGCCGCGCAGCGGAGTGTCGGCCAAGTGGCTGGGCTGCCCACCACCAGGACCCGGTTGAGTCTTGAGTTTGCGCTGCTTTTGTTGAAATTTGAAATTCATTTAAGTCCAGAAATGTTGGGGTATCGGTTGGATGGGTTGGTTGGTTGGTCGGTTTTTTTGCCCGGCTCGGATGGTTGATTAAGACCGGCAAATAGATGGTTGGACAGATTTCCTTTCTTGCGTTTCCTTCACAGTCACAGTGTAATGTTTGTTGCTTGCACCATTGTAATTATAACCACTCCTTTCTCTATTCGCAAGGACGTAAGGACTGCTCTTGTTCTTGCTTTCTGTGCTTTGTATGTAGATGGTGTAATTAAGTTTATGACTGAGTCGAACAATATGAACAATCTTTTGTATTAAAATCATTATAGAGACCGTTACAAATTGTTATGAGATTACTTTTTCCCTCCTTTCTTTTTCACAAAATGCTAATTCATTTTGATATTATTAAAAAACATCTTTTGTAGAAGGGAAGAGTAAAGTAGCACCAATGAAAAATTTTCATTTGCAAAAAAATGGAGAGAAAGAAATTGAAAATGTGGCTTAAACACAAAATCATCCTTGTTTTAGTCGACTATGTATGGATCGGCAGACATGGGAGGGATTATTTGAAGGTCAGATAATTTATTAATAATCCATCGAAGCAACATCTCTAGACTGCACCATACTTACAGATCTTACAAGAACTATCCCTAAGCTCAGTTATTTAACAACCCCTTTATATCCCTCGCCGTAGGATGGGGTTTTATATGGGGATTTTTTACATTAGTTACACTTTAAATCCTGTAGTAGTCATTGATCTAACGTCTTTAAACTTGTTAGCTTTTCCTCCTCGTGACATGTGACTTTATAAATAAAAATGTTTAATACAATATAATCTTACTAATTTAAACAATTATTCTAGGACCAGTGCCTTTCATTACAGAAAGATGAAAAATACATGTCTGACAACCACCTTCGTAGGTGGCTTGGGTCTCTCTGCGGTTTCTAAAATGGTACTATTTACACCATTTTATCATGGCTGATTATTTCAAACCATTATTTATTTCAAATCAAAAAATAAATAATCTTATATTTATATTTTCAAAAAGCTTAAATACCATAAATATTGGTAGATAGTGGGTGCTACAGTTGGTTGTATTTCCATTCTATTTTAATTACAAAAGTACAAATTTAGAAAATCCGTTATCAGATGTACGTAGTAGGGTTTTTATCCCGGGAAAGTCGTACGGGAATCCCGCTGGAAATCAGTAGAAAATTTTACATATTTCTGCGCATATTTTTTCCATCATTTCCACAATAAAATTAAAAATGTTGTATAAAGATAGATCACATAGCTTTTAATCAGGTATGTCAAATATTGCAGTTGGATGATTAAAATATTTTTAAGCTGCGTTCGAATGTAGACTCAAAGTCCACTTTTTCGGATTTTTCTTGTCAAGCTCCATATTAAAAAAAAAATAAAATCCTGGAAAAATAGATTTTGGGCCTGTATCCGAACGCCAAAAATAAAGAATTTATAGTTTTAGAAGCGACATGACAAAGAATAAATATTTCATTAATGCTCTACTCAATATTAATGTGAAAGATCGTTGTCCGTCGCGTCCACATTTTCTAATAAAATAAGAAATATCTGATCTTTAATTAATTTTGAAACTTGAAAAGATGTTTGAAATGATCTCACATTGCGCTTTATTATATGAATTCTGTAACTGGTTCGATGTGAAATATATATTTATTTTACTTTAATAAAATGTGAATGTTTCATTGAAAAAAATAAGCTTAACTTATGGTAAACAGTATGTTGACGATTTCCAGTGCTGTCACGGGATCCCGGGAAATTGAAAAAATAATTCCCGTTTCCCGGGAAGTAAAAAATACGGGAAAATGCAAATCCTAGTACGTAGTGCAAAATAACCTAACTTCATGATTCAACCAATTTTAGCCGTAACAGAAAAGGTACGAATTTGGAAAATACTTTCTATTTTGCGTGTATATGCCGTCAGAGGAATGTATACATCGAATTCCACGATTCCAGCTGTGCCCATTTGGTTGGTACCATTTTTACCCTCTCGACGTTTCTACACAAATAGAATTTCAGCATTCTAGCTGTAGTCGTTTAGTTAGTACTATTTTTATCCCTCTGTACCATTGTATCCCTTCAGGGGTCTATTTCGACCAACTCCGTTGGTCATCTTCAGGGGTCTATTACAAAAAACACAAATTATTCAATTACAAGTTACAAGCATTAACAATCAAAAAATATCACAATATTTATATTTACATTTTTAAAAAGTTTTTCACAATAGGAAAATTCTCCTGCCACTCTCTGCAAGCTTGTGTCAACTACTGTCTAATTTGTCGTCTATGTTTTTCCACCGTGTTCCTATATATTTGAGCACAACCGTCTGTGTCTCTCTTATAATTAAGCCTTTTTCCAGGGGAGACGTCAATTATATTTAGCATTTCCAAAGTGTATCTCCTTGTATAATTATTCTCTTCCGCTAATATTTCGACGTCATTAAAGTTTGGTTTATGTCCCGTCAAGGTACAGTGGGCTGCAAGGGCAGTTTTTTGCTCAATTGGTTTGTCAAGAGATTTGTGTTCGGTTTTGTGTGATGAAAGTCTGGTTTTCAATTTGTTTTTCGTAGTGCCGACATATACCTTCTGGCATATGTCGGACTTGTCACCATTGCATTTTATTTTGTACACGACGTTTGGTTTCTCCTCTTTCTTGGTTTTTGATTTTGTCCTACTAAATAGTTGGTTGACGGTCCTGTGTGTTTTATATGCCAACTCAAATTTTTCTTTGTCGTAAATATTAGAATGTTTTAGTCTTTCGGATAGTCCTTGAATGTATGTTGTAGATTTATAAATTTTGCTTGGTCTTTCGTCATTTTTGTTAAGTTTTTCTTCCGTCGTTCGCTTGATTAGATTACTTATTAATTTTTCGGGAAAGTCGTTCATACGCAGTATATTTCTAATTTTGGATTTGTTTGTTTCGTGAAATTCCTTATCACTGGTTTGTAGGACCCTGTTTATAAAATTCGTGGCGGTGTTTATGATTGTTCGTCTTGGGTGCTTAGAATAAAGCGTGTCTCTTTAATGCAGAAGGTCAATAATTCTATGAAGAGGTCCCGAGGTATTCTTGTATGTTGTTCAATTTGATTCCATTTCTTATCTATTGTCATTATGGCTAAGTTTATGGGAATACTTGGGAACAAAGAAACCACGTCAAATGAAATCAATATTTCGTCATTATTTGTGTATTTTACTTGTCTATGCAATCAGAGGAATGTATACACTGAATTTCATTATTCTAGGTACAGCCGTTTGGTTCTCCCTCATTGTTATCCCTCTATTCCCATTTTACCCCTTAAAAGTACGAATTTGGAAAACATACTTGTATATTTATTATGTATCTACTCAATTAGAGGAATGTACACACCGAGTTTCGAGTTTCTAGCTGTTGTCGTTTAATAAGAACTTTTTTTATTCCTTTTTTGCCCCATTTCACCCCCTACAAATAAGAATCACTTTATGGTGCACGTTTTGCTATAAGGGGAATGCGCATACCAAATATCAAGCAAATATAAAGACAGACATATTCAAAAAAACATGCTTAAATACGCTAAAATATTAGGGATTATTATGGGTATTTTTAGTCCTTGTGAGGAAAATGTTTTCCCTTTTGGCCGATTTCGCCCCGTTTCAATCCCAACCGATCTACGACTATAAGACTCATTTGTAGAAAATTTGAACGTTCTAGCTCCTTTCCTTTAGATGCTAGCGTGCTTTCAACAGACGGACATGGCTAGATCGTCTTAGAATTTTATGACGATCAAGAATATATAAAGGGTGATTTTTTAAGAGCTTGATAACTTTTTTTTTTAAAAAAACGCATAAAATTTGCAAAATCTCATCGGTTCTTTATTTGAAACGTTAGATTGGTCCATGACATTTACTTTTTGAAGATAATTTCATTTAAATGTTGACCGCGGCTGCGTCTTAGGTGGTCCATCCGCTTAGTCCAATTTTGGCATTTCCACGTTTTTGAGTAACAGAGACCCAATTGGTGCGAACGGCGACGAATCGAAAATTGGTGGTCATCATTAACACTGGCCGATACAGCTGCGATATTTTCTTCAGTTCGCACTCTACGTAAGCGTGTTGGTGGTTTAATGTCCAACAATGTAAATTTGGTGCGAAATTTAGTCACAATAGCCCGAATAGCCGCTTCAGTGGGTCGATTAAACTGACCATAAAATGGAAGCGCGCAATGAACTTTCTTAACAGAGCACGCATTTTGATAATAAAATTCAATAATTTGCAAGCGTTGTTCGTTTGTAAGACGATTCATGATGAAATGTCAAAGCATACTGAGCATCTTTCTCTTTGACACCATGTCTGAAATCCCACGTGATCTGTCAAATACTAATGCATGAAAATCCTAACCTCAAAAAAATCACTCTTTACTTTATAGGGTCTCACGTCGATATTTCAAGGTGTTACAAACGGAATGACAAAGTTAGTATACCCCCATCCTGGAGGTGGAGGGTATAAAAAACAAAATTTTGGAACATGTTCCACCCACTTTGGGTATTTGGTTATATTTAAAAATGCAAAACTTCGTTATGATATCTCGTTTTTTGCAAGTTTTATATGATTTTATTTTTCCCAAAACATATATTTTCTTTAAATTTTTAGTTTTGCTTGAATTCGCCATTATTTTTTCATTGCATAATATTAAAACTCGTATTCTTTCCTTTCCCAAGCTATTTCATAATTATAGTAAAATTTGCCTCTTCTAGTAAAAACACTACATGTCATGGAGGACACATATAGACATTAGAACGGTTCGGTTTGTATGGGCGAACAAAAGTTTTCCGCGCCTAAAATGAATATTTGGTTTGTTTCATCACTACCCAAAAATATAACGGCTATATCTTTTACCTTTACGTATATTGAACTATTGGGCACCATTAGCTGCGCAATCACTCGTATTTATTTGCATAACATTTACTTGGCAAAAATTGTGGGTAGTCATAAAACAAACCAAGCCTTCAACATTTTTCGACCCGATCTAATGCACACATGAAAACAATATCAAAATTTAAACCGATCTGTCCGAGTTTTTGACCTAATTATAAGTGTCAAGCAACAATTGTCAGTAAGAAAAGAAAATGACTTTTGAGAAGATAAATTAGATTTAAGATTAAGATTTGTACTTATATTTCAACAAATTTTGTCTTTTTTAATTTTTTCAAAGAAGACTAAATGCAAATACGCGGTACAGAAACTAGAAATCGACATCTAATCCAATTTCCACAAACAAATATTTATTCAAAGAATTAATCGAAAGAACCGATTACAAAAGTGAAAATTGAATTTCATCCGCTAATGTTAATTTTTTCTTCGAAATGAAGGGATTCGGATTTATTTTCCCTGTTTTTCGATTTTTTAATGTTTTTCTTTATTTTATTTTAGTCTGACAAAGTGCAATGGCATAGAAAATGTAATCCTCTATTATCATTAGTCTCAATCTAATAAAAAATATTTATTTTTTATATAAAAACTAAATCAACTAATTTTTTACATTTTGAAGTCTTAATATCCTCACCAGCACAAGCAATTTACAGAACCACTTATTTATTGGTTTAAATTTGCATTGATTTTTAGATTTGAGAAAATTCAAATTCCAACAGCCAACAGTCATTCACTCGCCTTCTTTGTAGTTTCCCTTGGTTGACTTCAAAGAAAAACTCATTAAATCAAAACTCTTCAAAGTTTCATTTACTTTATCATCATCATTTTCTACTCTTTCATTTCATGGCGTCGTTTTTTCTTTTTTGTGCGTTGCTGCTGCTTGTCGTGCAACATTCATCACAAGAAAAATAGAAAGAAAGAAAGAACGAACAAATTTTATTATAAAATTCAATTAAAAACCCCTTAATATCAAAGAGTTGTTGGCAAAGATACGTCGTCGCGACGACGCGTCGTTCGTAAAGAGTATGCAATTGCAAGGAATACTCGTACAATCTCGGTCGGTCTGTCATCCGCAACAGAATCAGTTCATCTGGCGTCGTCGTCGCCATCATCATCATCATGCTGCACTTGCCACAGGAAATGCTTTAAGCAAAATAAACTCAATAAAGATACTCAAGTTTCATTTGCTGTCGCTCATGATGTCGAGCAGAGAGTTCGGAGAAGGCGATAGTCAATGGATGTTGGTTGGCATTAACTGATGGCAAACACCCTGCAAAATGGATAGAATCCAATAAATTTGTTGGACATAGATTAGTTCAGGAATCGCAATATCCTGTTCAGTTATGAGACCTGTTTTTGGCTCAATGGTCATGTCAATTAAGTAAAACAACAAGAATATGTTTGTAAAATTCCTCAGAAACTTTGTTCACAGGATTTAAAAGAGAATAGCTTTCAGGAACAGTTCAGGAATCGCAATATATCAGTTATGGAACCCATTTTTGGCTCAATGGACATGTTAATTGAGTAAAACTAGCATATGTTTGTGAAATTTTCCAGAAACTTTGTTCACAGCATTTAAAAGAGAAGAGCTTTGGAACTTAATTCCGAAAGCTTGAGATAATTGTGTGCTTTTGTCCAGCATTGTATGTTCTTTTACAACTGTCAACTATTTAATTGGTGAACCAAGTGGATTTTCCCTTTTTGAGGAGGGCACCAAAGGATCCTTGCCACCCCCATCATTATTAGATGCCATGTCGAAATGAGCACCCACAATAGCAATAGCATCTTCATACTCATTACATGCAAATGATGAAGAAACACTACGTTTAAAATAGGAAAAAAACGAAAGAAACCCTCAAATAAAGAACAAAACTTTGCTTTCTGGGCGATGCGACGCTCAGGGTAAACAAAGTGGCAAAGTACACGTACATGTGCGATGTATCGGAAAATCAGGGAATGGAAACAACGGATGGTGAAGCGAAATTAAAAAAATCGATGAGCTTCTGACTCGTTGACTTTGTCAGCCAGTTACTCTTGCCTTTTGTTCCACAATTCTCCAAACCCCTTTCTGCTTTAAATGTGATGACATGAAATTTCCAAGAATTAGCCAAACCAAAAGCAATATTGCCAAGTTACCCACCAAAAAAAAAAAAAACAAACTCAACTCTAGTCATTGTCACTGTTTGCCGTGAATTTAATTCACTTTGAGTGTGGCAAAATTAAAAATGTTTCACGAAGCATAAAATGATTTATACGACAACAAAAAAATGGTGTCGAACTCAAAAGAACGGCTTCTTCTTCAGCGCCAGTCATAGTGACAAACTTGTGAAAAGAAGAACATTTCAAACGAAATCATCTCAAAGGCAGATGATGGCTGCGGCAGCAAAGGAGTACAATCGGTTGGGGAAGCCGGAATCGGATATGAATGAATGCCTCCAGTTGTAGCATTTCGATGCCGAGCAGTGGTGTAGGTAAATTTGAATAAGGCTATATATGTAGAGTATTGAGCGAATATAATTAAATGGATGAATATATATTAAATGGAGCATTTCAATTTTATGAATGAGATATTTAAATTTACCAAAAATAATAATACTTGTTACATATGTACAATATTTGACAAAAGTAAGTTAAAACTCATTTCTTATTGTTTCGCAACTTTAAAGTAGATTTTAAAATAGAGACCTACACGCAGAGAAAAAAATCATTTCGTAGAAACGAAATTTTAGACACGTGAACATCGTTTTTGAGTTTCTTTTGTCGGAAAAATTAGTTTGTTTGCGGTAAACATGTCATCACTTGTTGTAAATGAACAAAGAGAAGTAAGTTTATGTATATCAAATAGTTTTCTTCGTTTGTCGAAATGGATTTGTATTATAATTGAACACTCCCATTACATTGGAAGTAACAGAAACCGTTGTTGTTGCATATGTGTTGAAAATAGAACACATCGGTTCAGATTTAGATACAGCTCCATAAAAATGTCCAATCGCAAATGTTACATCTTAGCGCTCTACAAGCATCAAGCTTATTATTTGCTTTTATTAAGAATATTTAGATATCATAGTGATTCTTATCTACACTTTTTTAAATTACTAAACGATTTTGTTATTAATTTTCCAAACTTTTATTGCAGTACACAATTAAAAGTTCATAAGATATAGCTCTACTCTAATATCAAGAAGTTGTGTCGGTTAATAAAAATGAAAGTTTTCCGAACAATTTTGTGTCCATTAGCGAAATTAGCACTACACAATCTTGAAATTGGCACAATTCGTTTAGTTTGTTTGTATTTTTCATAACCTTTGTCCGAAATTCAAGAAAGTGTCCACGATTTTTTTTATGAAATTTTCGTGTATTCATGATTTTACTGCAAAATTACCATTTCAGACCATTATTGTATATATTTTTATACCCTCCACCCCCAGGATGGGCGTATATTCACTTTGTCATTCCGTTTGTAACACCTTAAAATATTCATCGGAGACCCCATAAAGGATATATATTCTGGGTCGTGGTAAAATTCTAAGACGATTTAGCCATGTCCGTCTGTCTGTCTGTTGAAAGCACGATAGCGGCCGAACGAAATGAGCTAGGAGGTTCAAATTTTGCCTAAATGTGTCTTATGGTTGCAGATCTGTTGGGATTGAAAGTGGGCGAAATCGGCCCAGAGGGAAAAATTTTTCCCTCACAAGGACTGAAAATACCCCTAATATTTTGAGTATTTCAGCATGTTTTTTGAACATAATAGCTTGTATTTACTTGATATTTGCAATTCGCATTCCCTTTATAGCATAAAAGGGCACCATAGAGTGATTTTTATTTGTAGGGGCGAAATGGGACGAAAAGGGATAAAAATAGTACCTATAACAGATAGAAACACGAAATTTGGCGTGTATATACCTCTAATAGAGTAGATACATAGTATACAAGTATTTTTTCTAAATTTGTACCTTAAGGGGTTAAATGGGGATAGAGGGATACAAATAGTACCAACCAAACGGCTGCACCTAGAATAATGAAATTCGAAATTCATTCATAAAATAGAGGAAATTTTCGAAATTCGTACTTTTAGGGTGTAAAATTGAAAAAGGGGATAAAAATTGTACCAAACAAATGGATGCAACTAGAACCATGCAATTCGTGGTATACATTCCTATGACAGAGTAACACGAAAAAAACGTTTTTCCAAATTCGTACTTTCAAGGGATTCAATGGGAGCAGAGGGATAAAAATGGTACCAACTAAAAGACTACAGCTAGAATGATGAAATTTTCGAAAGTCGTACTTTTAAGGAGGAAAAGCGAAAAAGGGGATAAAAAAGGTACCAACAAAATGGCCGCAGATAGTATCATGGAATTCGGTATATACATTCCTCTGAGTGCATAGCCAAGTAAAATATTTTTTTTTCAAATTCGTACTTTATTTTGTTGCTTTTACGACAAAAAATGGTAGAATAATAAAGTTGTCTTATACTGCGTACGTGAGAGATAAGGTATTTTCAAAATGTATACTTTTGAATTTAAAATAGATGGAAATACAACCAACCAAAGGACTGCAGCTGAAAATACACTCTCTATCCCCCAATAGTTAGGGTATTTATGATTGCTGCCTTATATTTACTTTATGAATTGAAGTATTATATTTTTTTCCAAATTTGTACATTTGGGCGGAGAATGGGGCGAATGGGGATATCTTTAAAATTTGTACTTTTCTTATCAAAATAATGCAGTCACTTTGTCTGTATCTGATAATATTTTCGCCATGTTCACTTTCACAATTACAGCATTTTATTTATATATAGTAGTCGATTTTAAACAGTGCGCATAAGTATACATTATAGTTTGAAATAGTAATCAAATATAGTAATGTGCATAAACATATCACAATTTTCGTAATATGGTTCTGTACTTCTATGTCGACATCCTTTAATCTGCTTGTAATACTGTGGAATGCACTCCGTGGTGGAGGGTGTATAAGATTCGGCCCGACCGAACTTAACGCCTTCTTACTTGTTTTGCTTCAGAAAGTCTAGAAGGTTTTAAAAAGTATATGTTCGAAACCTCTCTGGGGGGTTTGAAAGTATACCAAAGTCATACCAAAGTATGGACATATGGGCATCACCCAACTAAGAACGATGTGATGCGCTTTCACCATGTCTGTTTATTGGTGAAATATAATATGTAAAATTTGGCCACAATCGGTTAAACATTCGGGAGCAACATTTGTATGAGGGCTATATCTAAATCTGAACCGATCTTGCCCACTTTCACCATCGGTTTTTTAGTTGGATTATAAGATGTTGTGCCAATTTTAAAGAAAAACGGGTACAATGTGTGGATTTTAGAGCGGAAAAAGTGAAATCGGTAGCGACATTTGTATGGGGGCTATATCTAAATCTGAACCGATCTTACCCAATTTTTGCATAGGTGTTTCTAGTTGGATTATAAGATGTTCTGCAAAATTTAAAGAAAATCGGGTACAATATGTCGTTTCTAAAGCGGAAAAAGTGAAATCGGGAGCGACATTTGTATGGGGGCTATATCTAAATCTGAACCGATCTTACCCAATTTTTGCATAGGTGTTTCTAGTTGGATTATAAGATGTTGTGCCAATTTCAAAGAAAAGCGGGTACAATATGTGGTTTCTAAAGCGGAAAAAGTGAAATAGGGAGCGACATTTGTATGGGGGCTATATCTAAATCTGAACCGATCTTACCCAATTTCAGCATAGGTGTTTCTAGTTCGATTATAAGATGTTGTACCAAATGTAAAGAAAATCGGGTACAATATGCGGTTTCTAGAGCGGAAAAAGTCAAATCGGGACCGACATTTGTATGGGGGCTATATCTAAATCTGAACCGATTTCCTCCAAATTCAATACCGATGGTCCTTGGCCAAAAAAAATAACTTCTGCCAAGTTTCATGACAATCGGACGACAATTGCGACCTGTAGAGTGCGAACAAGCTTAGATGGACAGCAGACGGACGGACGGACAGACAGACATCGTTAAATCGACTCAGCTGGCGATTCTAAGCCGATCCGTATACTTAAAGGTGGATCTAGCTCAATTATTTCTTGGTGTTACAAACATATGGCGGAAAACTAACTTATAATACCCTAGAGCACGAAGTGGTGTAGGGTATAAAAAGATATATTTTATTGCTAAAAAGGAAATTTTGGATTTATTTTGTATGTGTAAAGTCATTCTTGACATATTGTATGTATTAATCAATTGAATCATTGAATTTTCAAAATTGTTTTCCCCCTTTCGTATCCCTTTGATTTTTGTCTCTAGATTAGGACACCCTAACATGAGTGCGTGTGTGTGCATAATGTTTAATGTTAAACACATCATTAGCATGCACATATCGGCGTGAACGTGTGTCTACGTACATACCTGCGTATGTATGGTGGGGTTGTAATAATGTAAAGATATAAACTTTTTCTACAGTTTATCAGGTCGACAAAGGAGAAAATGTCACACAGACACGAAGTTGTTCACAAATACCAGTGCAACGCTATCCTTTGGCTGTAGACTCCAAAAGACTCCGCCAGCAACAGACGGTGTCTTAAACGAACACGAACACTCTCGCATGCATATGAACTCGGGAGAACGTACACACACACACACACACGTGCACACACTCATACACCGCAGAGCCAAAGAAGAAAACTCCGCATTAAAAAAGGTGACTTCAAACAAATGGTTAACTAAGTCTTCTCTCCTGTTTCGGTGCTTTTCTCTTTTTTTCGTTTTTTTTTGTTGGAGGTACGAGTACAACATGTTATAATGTTGTCATTGCACACCATCTCCCCCCACCACCCCAGCCCACAGTCACACAGTGCGTACTTGTACCCCAAACACACACACACACCGTTAGCATCCTCTCCTGGTTCGAACATTACTGAGCAAATTCATTTCGTTGCTTAATTTCATGATGTACCCTTTGCAAATGAATCATTTGTATCTGTGGATCTGTGCTTTTTGTGTGTGTGTGTTGTTGTTGTCGTTGTCTTTGCTGTATGAGTAACTAAAGCCAAAGCGATTGCCTCTGTCATTTTTTTTGTTCGTCTCTACCGCTGCTGCGTCTATTACCAAAAAAAAATACTGTCTTCTGGGTTAAAGTGTTGTGTGTGGGTGGGTGGAGGGGTTGAGGGTTACACTGCCAAAGGAAAAAAATGCGAACACAACTGCCACGCGAAGAAAGACGAAATTTTTCTTACTTAAGCAGCAGCCGCAGCAGCGTATTCAAATTTTTCTCGTCGCTATGTGATTTTTTATACATTTTTAATAGCTTTGTAAGCCACGTCGGTGTTGTTGTTGTTGCTGTAGCTGTTGTCGTTCGTTGTCTTTTCTGTGCTTCTTTTAGTCTTACATTCCATTTAGGGTTTGATTGTGTTAGTATTGATGCAGATGTAAAAAAAGTGGTAGTGGCGGTAGAGGCAGACGAAACTCTTTTCTTGTCTTGCAGAGGGTGGTATATTAAGGCGAGAAGAGAAAAGTATCGGAAACTGAATGAAATTGTTTATTGAGACAATGTAGAAACTCCTATTGTACAGGGTGGCGCAGAATGAAAGAAGCTAGAACGTTCAAATTTTCCATAAATTCGTCTTATAGTCGTAATCGGTTGGGATTGAAACGGGGCGAAATCGGCCCAAAGGAAAATGTTTTCCCTCACAAGGACTAAAAATACCCAAAATAATACCTAATATTTTATCGTATTTAAGCATGTTTATACACTCCACGAGACTATTATGTCTTTGTGCATTTGTTTGTAACACCCAAAAGGAAGCGAGATAGACCCATTGTTAATTATACCGATCGACTTAGAATCACTTTTTGAATCGATTTAACAATGTCCGTCTGTCCGCCCATCTATTCTTGTAATCAAAGTTCAGGTCGCAATTGTAGCCAGAACCAAACGAAACTTTGCACAACGAAGTTTTTCGGGATAAGTACGAACGCTATTTAATTTGGAGAAAATCGGTTCAGATTTAGATATAGCCCCCATACGAATTTCACTCCCGATTTGACTCTTTTAACTTTAGATCCAACATATTTTAACAGATTTTCTTCAAAATTGGCAAAACATTTTATATTTCAACTAGAAACACCCAATGCGAAAATAGGTTAGATCGGTTCAGATTTATATATAACTCCCATACAAATTTCGCTCTCAATTCGACTTTTTCCGCTCTACAAACCACATATATTAACAGATTTTCTTCAAATTTGCAAAATATCTTATATTTTCAATAGAAACACCCAGGGTGAAAATAGGTCAGATCGGTTCAGATTTATATACAGCTCCCGGCTTGATTTTACCTCCCCAGAAACCACGTATTTTCACCGAATTTCTTCAAATTGAGCATAACACGTTATACTTGAAGTGGGAGATCCTATTGTGTAAGTGGATCACTTCATTCCATGTTTGAATATAGCCCCGATACAAATATTCTTCTCCATTTGACCAATTAGGTCAGGTCATATTGGCCTATGATTAGGAAACATACAAAAATTCTTCCAGTTTTCACTTTTTACCGAATTGATTTGTATTCGGATAGAAAGTGGAGTGTATCATATAGTCGGTCCCGCCCGACTTTAGACTTTCCCTACTTGTTTTTGAATATGTCTGTTTATATTTGCTTGATATTTGGTATGCGCATTTCCCTTATAGCAAAAACGTGCACCATAAAGTGATTCTTATTTGTAGGGGGTGAAATGGGGCAAAAAAGGGATGAAAATGGTACATATTAAACGACAACAGCTTGAAACACGAAATTCGGTGTGTACATTCCTCTAATTGAGTAGATACATAATATAAAAGTATTTTTTCGAAATTCTTACTTTTAAGCGGTAAAATGGGAATAGAGGGATAAAAATGGTAACAACCAAACGGCTAGAATAATGAAATTCAGTGTATACATTCCTCTGATTGCATAGACAAGTAAAATACACAGATTTTTCGAAATTCGTACTTTTTCGGGTCAAAATAGAAAATGGGGATAAAAATAGTACCATACAAATGACCGCAGCTAGAGTCATGAAATTCGGAGTATACATTCCTTTGACTACGTAGACATGAAAAATAAAATGTTTTTTCCAAATTCGTACTTTCAATGGGTGCGGAGGGATAATAATGGTACAAACCAAACGGCTACACATGGAAAAATGAAATTCGGTGTATACATTCCTCTGATTGCGTAGGCACTTACAATAAACAGATTTTTCGAAATTCGTACTTTTTGGGGTTACAATGAAAAAAGGGTATGAAAATAGTACCAATCAAATGACCGCTGCTGGAATCATGGAATTCGGTATATACATTCCTCTGACTGCTTAGACATGCAAAATAAAATTTTTTTCCCAAATTCGTTCTTTTTCTTTTACGGCAAAAATTGGTTGAATCATGAAGTTACGTTATTCAAAATTTGTACTTTTGGAATTAAAATAGAATGGATATAAAGGGTGTCCCAAGAAGAACGCAATTTTTAAATCTGGCAACATTCGAAGTGTCATTGTTGTTGTTGTACGAGGTTAGTAAAAATGGAGCGCTACACGAATGAACAACGCATTCTCATTGTGAAATTGTTTTACCAAAATGGTGAAAGTTTTGCGGCTACAGTTCGCAAATTGCGATCAATTTGGGGTCACAATAATGCTCCAAAAGAGTCAACTGTAAAGAGATTAATGGATAAATTTGCCGAAACTGGGTCTGTTAGTGATGTAAAGACAACAACGCGCCATCGACCAGGTCGATCGACCGAAAATGTCGCAGCTGTAAGTGATGATGTCGCTCAAACACCATCCACCACAACTCGACACCGAGCTCAGCAAATTGGTGTCTC
This sequence comes from Polietes domitor, assembly GCA_947397865.1. Lineage (NCBI taxonomy): Eukaryota > Metazoa > Arthropoda > Insecta > Diptera > Muscidae > Polietes > Polietes domitor. The sequence continues at coordinate 114,991,990 of OX377622.1, forward strand.
CAAATCCACTTTGCAGCGAATTTTGACGAAAGATTTGCATCTTCATGCATACAAAGTTCAATTGACTCAGGAACTGAAGCCAACTGACCATGGACAGCGAAGGGAGTTCGTTAATTGGGTATTGGAGAGACAACATGAAAATGCTGATTTTGCCGATAAAATCATCTTCAGTGACGAGGGCCATTTTCATCTTGATGGCTTCGTCAATAGGCAGAATTGTCGCATTTGGGGTGCGGAAAATCCTCGAGTGATTCACGAGAAGCAAATGCATCCTCAACGTGTCACTGTGTGGTGTGGTTTTTGGGCTGGAGGAATCATTGGACCTTTTTTTTATGAAAATGAGGCAGGTCAAGCGCAAACAGTCAATGGCCCAGCGGCGGAAATTGTGACTTGGAAGGCCTTATATCAGGCCTGTCTACAGCACCCGGAGGCCTTCCATAGACTTTCCATCTTCCTTTCCTTTTAACATTGCGTGAGATTGGGAGGTAAGGCCTTCCACGCTCGCTTCCTACAGGAAGGCCTTCTAGCAGGCCTTCCTAGATAAGGCATAATGCATGTCGGAAAAAAGCAGGCCTTCTAGAAGATCTCGAAGAGAAGATCTGATGAAGGCCTTTGAGGCACAGGCCTGCTATAAGGCCTTCATGAAGAAGACATGAAGAAGGCTGTGTTGCTTCTTTTAAAAATATTTATTTTTTATTCTGATTTTTCTTTAGAAATAAATTTAAATAATAGAAAGTAAAATAAAATAATTCAGTAATAATAAAATAAAATAATAAAAACTCCAGAAGTAGAAACTACAACCGAACGACAACAGAAACTGATAAAAACTGATAGCGTTTTCTGAAATCTGTTTTTGTTTTCACATGCTCTTTTGTTTTACTCCCCCTCCCGAAGCACGTAAAGAGGCAATGTAGGGTTGCCAGAACTGTGGATGTGACCCAGTCGTTGTTGGAACAAACGTTTTTACTTACACCTATGTTACTTTAGTACACTTTTGCTATAACTTCTCAGAATTATGTGAATTTGATATGTATGTGCTATATGCCGGATTGTAAACGGAAGATCAATAAATATGTTTCGGACTGAAATGCAACATGCGAAATCAATCGATTTCAGCGTGAAATGACAAGGTCGATTTACAAATATCAAATTTTGTATGGAATCTCACATTTGTAAATCAACCTTGAGTTAAAATCGATTGATTTCCCATTAAGTATGAAAAGGCTATTAGGGACTTTTTCAGATTTAGTAGGGCATAGTTGGGCATAGAAAAAGATTTGTGGCAATCCTGCTTCAACGTTCGAGTTTTTATAACGGGATACATTTTTGCAGCATACAGACGACATATCAAAACATGATACACCTTCTACACACATTCAAAACAGAAGCGAAATGGAATGTCTACACCTTCCCCATAGCTTATATTTGCAAGGCCTATAACAGGCCTTCTTAAAAGAAGGGAAGAGGAATGTGAGAGAGAAACTGGGAAACCCTTCTCCTTGCTTTCCATTTGCAAGGCCTTCAATAGACCTTCTAAAAATAAGCGAAGAGGAACGAGATACAAATCCATACGCCTTCTTTTTAGATGGCCATATAACAGGCCTTATTAAAAGAAATGAAGAGGAATGCGAGAGAGAAAATGGAAACCCATTCCTCTTGCTTTCCATTTGCAAGGCCTTCAATAGACGTTCTAAAAGGAAGCGAAGAGGAACGAGACAAAAATCCATACGCCTTCTTTTAGAAGGGCATATAACAGGCCTTCTTAAAAGAAGCAAAAATGAGATAAAAAAGAAAGCAATGGCAAGGCCTTTTAACACGCCTGATAGTTGCATGCCTACAATAATTTCCTGCAATGCTTTCTCGCAGGCCTTACATAAGGAAGCCCTCGCCAAATAAGGCCTTCCACATGCCTGAAATTTGGAAGGCCTCGTAAATTCCGCCGCTGGGGGTGTTCGGTATCGTGAAATGATAACCAGTTTTTTCTTGCCTAGAATTGAAGAAATGAATGTGGAGGGCATGTGGTTCCAACAAGACGGCGCCACATGTCATACAGCCAGAGAAACAATTCAATTGCTGCATCAGTCATTTCCCGGTCGTGTTATTTCGCGTTTTGGAGATCAGATTTGGCCGCCTAGATCGTGCGATTTAACACCATTAGATTTTTTTCTTTGGGGGTTTTTGAAGTCGATGGTTTACGCGAATAAGCCGACGACGACTCAAGCCTTAAAAGACGAAATTGGACGCTGCATTAATGAAATACCGCAGCATTCATGCAAAACGGTCATTGAAAATTTCATTAAAAGATCGCGTGCATGCCAGCAAAGCCGCGGCGGCCATCTGCACGATATATTGTTCCATACATAACCTCATTCTGTCTACTTTACGATATAATAAAGTTTCACGATTTTTTCTTAAATATCTGTGTTTTATTTAAAATTAAAAAATTGCGCTCTTCTTGGGACACCCTTTACAACCAACTGTAGCACCCACTATCTACCAATATTTATGGTATTTAAGCATTTTGAAAATATAAATATTAGAATATTTATTTTTTGATTTTAAATAAATAATGGTTTGAAATAATTAAAATAATTAAATTTATTTATAATTTTTTTTTTCAATATTTGTATTTATTGTGGTTTGCCTATATTAAAAAAATTATATTTTCCTGTAATATTACTGCACTTCTACGAAAACCGACAACCTCTGTGGAATGCAATCCATGGTGGAGGGTATATAAAGTTCGGCCCGGCCGAACTTAACACCTCTTTTACTTGTTTATATTCTATATTTAAAAAGACTGAGTTCCAAATCTTTTTCCAAAATCTGGCTACGATGATATATTTGGACCTGTCCTACTGCTCCGCTTTTAGGGAATAGTCACAACATGATGTAGGATATAAAAATAACAACCATAGTCATCATAACTCCCTCGTAACTAAAACCTAAAAACAAAAAGCGATTCACTCACATTCACTTTTCTTTGTGTCAAGAGTTCTGTCGCTGCATGGATGTGTCTGTGTGTGTGTGTGGCGGGGGGTGACAAACTTAAATGTCTGTGGGGACAAAGTGTTTTTTATTTTTCGTTTTTATCCTGCTGCTGCTGTGTTGTTGCTGTTGTTGTTTTGGTGTTTTAGAATTTCCTTATTAACGCATAACTGCTAAAGGCAACCCTGGCCACTTTAGAGACTCACCCATCGCCCACAAATATAGCAGAGACATCTTTGCGCGCAGCTAGATTTCGTTACCCATCGCCTTCACCCTACCGTCCCATTCTGTCCCAGTTGCTGTTGTTGTTTAACCAATCTAAAATACAACAACAACAACCAAAAGAAAAACGGAACGGAACCCATTAAAAAACAAAGTTCTCCATACTGCCGCTGTGCCATGCTATGCTCTGCTCTGCCCTGCTCTGTTTTTAAACATTTGTGGCACACTTGTGGGTATTATCTTTAATGTTTAATGTAAGTGTAATTTTATATACAACTCGCATTTAAGCAAATCTGAAAACATCCTGAAAGCGTTTTGTTCGGCGAAATGGCCGAGAACATTAGGGTTGGCGGTCCACCTCGGTGCCTTGGAGTATTGTTTTGGCAGAATATCATTAATATTCCGCTGTTCCAAGTACGCGTACTTAGTTAGGTTATTTTATTTAACTCAGAGCTTTCCGGCGGTGCTCCACTTTATTTATACATATTTTCGTCCATACTTATTGGGTTTAATGAAAATTTAGTGAGTGGAATTTGGCGATTTTAAATGTATGTCGAATTGTTGCAGGTCAAACAATTCAAAAAATTCAAAATAACTAATCAAACAGCAAGCATTGTTTGATGTTTATTAGCTGTGCCATTTACTGCTACTACAGCAAATGTCCTGTTGTAACAACAAACTGTATGCGAAATAGTTTTAACTTGCATACTGCTGTAAAGTTTGCAGCTTTGATGTTTTGCTTCAGCATAAATCTCATATGGGATCTCTTTGTTTCTCGCATTGGCTCACTTTTAACAAAGCTTCGAGTTTCGCTTCAGAACTATAACGATCCTATAATTCTGAAAGGACATGTTGAGTACACTATTTTTGCAGAATAAACTTATAGTCCAACTGATCTGAGCTTCATTTTACAGTGGATCAAAGTTTTCATTTTTTTGGTCGAAGGAAGCATTATATTAAGTGAGAAAGTAGTTGTAAGTTAATGTCTGAGAGAATTTCTATTGCCAGAAATATATTGTGGAATTTTATGAGGATTATTTTTGTCCTTTCAACATTTAAGGATTACAATGTTTTACAAAAAAAAAAAATGCCGACAAATTTCACTGGAGGTCACTGTTACTGTTCCATTCAAAAAGTCTTAATTTTTTGGACAGGATTATTACCTCCTTTTCAAATTATTTATATTTTCTTTAAAATTGGCACAATATTTTATAATCCAACTCAGATTTAGATAGATATGGATTATGAGAGTCACAATGGTCCATGATTAGGACCTATACAAAAATCCTTGCCGATTTCACTCTTTTACCGAATGGGGTAGAAAGTGGAGGGTATCATATAGTCGGCTCCGCCCGACTTTAGCCTTTCCTTACTTGTTTATTCTATTTTTTATGGAAAAAATTCTAACAAAGAAAACCATGTATATTAGGCTGGGGAATGGAAAAACAATTTTCAGTCACCCCACAAAAATAAAGTTTGGATTGTTTAATGATGATCTGCAAAATATTTCGTCACTGGGTCAAGCCATCTGTGAGATAAACGCTCCTGTAAACACCTTCAAAAATAATGTTTTTCCCGCGTCATTTTTTACGTTGCTTTTTTTTTTGAATTAATAGACCCTTGGAAGCACTTTAAATATAAATTTTGATTCTTATCTTAGAGTCATTTATTGGTCGAATTATTGGACGTTTATAGCAATTTTTTCGTTTTTTTTTTTCATAGTGACAACTGAAAACAACTTTTTCGTATTTGGTATCAGTATTTTATGAAAAATAAATATCTGCAGTCAATACCTTTCGAATGATACCTATATGATTGACGTCGTAGCGCTCATTTCTGTAAAAAGAGTTTGAACTTTTTGGCTCTGAAAAGCCATCTCGTGCATTATAAAGAGTGATTTTTTTGAGGTTAGGATTTTCATGCATTAGTATTTGACAGATCACGTGGGATTTCAGACATGGTGTCAAAGAGAAAGATGCTCAGTATGCTTTGACATTTCATCATGAATCGTCTTACAAACGAACAACGCTTGCAAATTATTGAATTTTATTATCAAAATGCGTGCTCTGTTAAGAAAGTTCATTGCGCGCTTCCATTTTATGGTCAGTTTAATCGACCCACTGAAGCGGCTATTCGGGCTATTGTGACTAAATTTCGCACCAAATTTACATTGTTGGACATTAAACCACCAACACGCTTACGTAGAGTGCGAACTGAAGAAAATATCGCAGCTGTATCGGCCAGTGTTAATGATGACCACCAATTTTCGATTCGTCGCCGTTCGCACCAATTGGGTCTCTGTTACTCAAAAACGTGGAAATGCCAAAATTGGACTAAGCGGATGGACCACCTAAGACGCAGCCGCGGTCAACATTTAAATGAAATTATCTTCAAAAAGTAAATGTCATGGACCAATCTAACGTTTCAAATATAGAACCGATGAGATTTTGCAAATTTTATGCGTTTTTTTTTTTAAAAAAAGTTATCAAGCTCTTAAAAAATCACAAATTTCACAAATATAGAGCCAGTGACGTCATGTATCGTCCAATATTCATCATTTAGACATTATTCGACAGGTATTGATTCCTTCTATTTATTTTTCATAGCACCTTTTATAAAATATTACCAAAGAAATATGAGTTTGTAGCTGTCACTTTGAAAACCCACAAAAAATCAATCTAAACGTCCAATACTACGACCAATGAGTTAGTCTAAGACAAGTATACACATTTTTATTTAATGTGCTTCCAAGGGTCTATTAATGCAGAACAAAATCGTCAAAAAGACAACATAACAAAATTACACAGGAAAAACATGATTTTTAGAGGTGTTTTCAGGAGCGTTTAGCTCACAGATGGCTTGACCCAGTGACAAAATATTTTGCAGATCATCATTAAACAATCCAATCTTCATCCAATCCCATTTTAAGGTACATATGTTAAAGATCTATAAATAAATATAGAAATTAGGGCCTTTTTTGTAGACGCAAAAGAATTTAAAAAAATAATTTGTTAAATAGCACAACATTTTTTTACATATTTCTTAACGAAGAGATCAAGCCCTATTTGAAAAATATCTATTGATAGATGTATGTCTCATATTACATTCGTAGCCATCATAAATACCTTCAATACGGGTGTTTTCAGACACATTTTTAAAACCCTCCACCTCCAGGATGGGGGTATACTAACTTTGTCATTCCGTTTGTAACACCTTGAAATATCGACCTGAGACCGTATAAAATATATATGTTCTTGATATTCATAAAATTCTAAGACGATCTAGCCATGTCCGTTCGGCCGTCCGTGTGTTGAAAGCACGAAAGGATCTAGGACGTCCAAATTATATTACCCGTCTTATAATCGTAGATCGGTTGGGATTAAAACTGAGCGAAATCGGTCCAAAGGGAAAAAATTTTCCCTCACAAAGACTAAAAAACCCCATAATATCCCCCAATATTTTCGAGTATTTAAGCATATTTATTTAATATATCTGCTTGTGCTTACTTGATATTATACTTATTCCCTTTATAGCAAAAACGTGCACCCTAAAGTGATTCTTATGTGTAGGGTTGAAATGGGGCAAAAAGGGATAAAAATGGTACCTATCAAACGACAACAGCTAGAAACACGAAATTCGATCTACTCTAATTGAGTAGATACATAATATAAAAGTATTTTTTTCAAATTCGTACTTTTAAGGGGTAAAATAAGAAAAAATAGAGGCATAAAAATGGTACCATCCAATCGGCTGCACCTAGAATAATGAAATTCGGTGTATACATACCTCTGATTGCGTAGACACGTAAAATAAACGGATTTTTCGAAATTCGTACTTTTTGGGGTTAAATGGAATAAGGGGATAATAATAGTACCAACCAAACGACCGCAGCTAGAGTCATGAGATTCGGAATATACATTCCTCTGACTCCGTAGACACGAAAAATAAATGTTTTTTTCCAAATTCGTACTTTCAAGGGATACAATGGGTACAGAGGGATAAAAATAGTACCAACTAAACGACTACATCTAGAATGATGAAATTCGGTGTGTACATCACTCTAATTGCGCAGACACGTAAAATAAAGAGATTTAGAAGATCGTACTCTTAATGGGGGTAAAATAGGAAAAGGGGGATAAAAATAGTACCAACCAAATGGCCGCAGCTAAAATCATGGAATTCGGTGTATAAAAAGATTTTTCCAAATTCGTACTTTTTTACTTTTACTGCAAAAATTGATTACTTTGCACTATGTACGTGAGATAATGGATTTTCAACATTTGTACTTTTGGAATTAAAATAGAATGGAAATACAACCAACTGTAGCACCCACTATATACCAATATTTATGGTATTTAAGCTAGTTTGAAAATATAAATACAAGAATACTAGCTGAACCCCGCCCGCTTCGCCAGGCAAACAACAAATATTGATTTTATCATATTTCGGCATCATATTTATCATTCTCGTGGTCAGTAATATATACGTTCCAATTTTCAGCCTTCTAGCCCTCAAAAACACTATTGCCACGCCCACTCCGCCCACAAAATGAAAATCCTAATTTCGTCATCATATTTATCATTCTCGTGGTCAGTAATAAAGGGTGATTTTTAAAGACTTGATAACTTTTTTTTAAAAAAAAACGCATAAAATTTGCAAAATCTCATCGGTTCTTTATTTGAAACGTTAGATTGGTCCATGACATTTACTTTTTGAAGATAATTTCATTTAAATGTTGACCGCGGCTGCGCCTCAAGTGGTCCATCCGCTTAGTCCAATTTTGGCATTTCCACGTTTTTGAGTAACAGAGACCCAATTGGTGCGAACGGCGACGAATCGAAAATTGGTGGTCATCATTAACACTGGCCGATACAGCTGCGATATTTTCTTCAGTTCGCACTCTACGTAAGCGTGTTGGTGGTTTAATGTCCAACAATGTAAATTTGGTGCGAAATTTAGTCACAATAGCCCGAATAGCCGCTTCAGTGGGTCGATTAAACTGACCATAAAATGGAAGCGCGCAATGAACTTTCTTAACAGAGCACGCATTTTGATAATAAAATTCAATAATTTGCAAGCGTTGTTCGTTTGTAAGACGATTCATGATGAAATGTCAAAGCATACTGAGCATCTTTCTCTTTGACACCATGTCTGAAATCCCACGTGATCTGTCAAATACTAATGCATGAAAATCCTAACCTCAAAAAAATCACTCTTTACTTATGATGGCTACTAATATAATATGAAACACGCATCTATCCATAGATATTCTTCAAATAGGGCTTGAACCCAGCCATTATAATATAGAAAAAGATTTTTTGGGCTATTTAACAAATAATGTTTTTTTAATTCTTTTGCTTTGATCAGCAAAATAATTCGTCACTGGGTCAAGCCATCTATTAAAGGAAACTCTACGAAAACATAAATAAAATCTCTTTGTTGATCTTATGAATCGGTATGCCGCAAGGCGCACAAAAAATAATTTTTTAGGTCTCAGACACATTTTTTGTTTCATTGTATTATTTTTGAGCAATCAAAAAACGGAGCTTTGATAGAAAATCCAAATACGTTCAAGATTGGTTTGATTAGACTTAACAATTGTCTGTTGCGCTGTGTAATCAATCGATCTGGAGCCATCATCTTGGCGGTAGAGCATAGACTAGCGGCATTGTATAACTCAGCATATATATGAGATATCATAATGAAGCGAGGACAATAATGCTTTGTAACCATTTGATTCAGGGCCACTCTTAATAAGGACATATTCCTTAGATCATTTATTAGGAAAGGGTACACAGTGAGCTCTACGTGATTTATCACTACAATCACAGGAGAATGGGAAAGAGGTGAAAGAGTTACAACGATTTCAAATAACAAATTTTTGATTACCAAACACTTATCGCTAGACAATATCTTATTGGCGAAATGAAAGTGCGAGTAATAAAGCGATGAAAAAATCCAACCGATTTGATTATACACCACCGGACTCACTTCACGCTATTTGACAATTGTAGCGAGAAAAAACATAGAATACAAAGTTGCGATCTAACGAAAAAAAAAATTAAAATTCATAGACACGTTTTGTCACTTTACACATTTCACACATTGCCATCGCCATCGCCATCGCCATCGCCATGAGAACGAGTACGTTCTGCCACAACGGAATACAGCTACAATAACAACAGCAACTGGCAAAGGAACAAGTAGCGCAAAGATTCAAACCAAGTCTTTTTCTTCTTCTTCTTCTTCTTCAGCAGTCGTACTTTCCCCTTTTTTACAAAATTTCACGATAAACAGGCGACAAAAATTTAACAACTGTTAAGAAAAGATTTCCTTCGTACGCTGCTCGAGAGAGAAAAGAAACCGTCCCCTTTTGGAAAATGTTAAAGTTTTTTTCTGCTCCTCCTCAACGAAAATCAAAATAAAATAAAAAACTGAAAACTGATGAGTTGAAGTTAAAAAGTCGTCGCGTTTTTTATGACGAACGAATTATTTGTGAGAAACGTGTCTCAAGTACGCTTATTTACGGGTTTATTTGCATTTCGGGAACTTTTGAATGTGACTTCATATCCTTCTTCTACTTCCACTTCCTCTTCCCCATGTTCGTGGATGGACTCATTTTGATTAAATGCGTTATAACCGTTATGACATAGTCTTCTTATCCTTTTCAACCACATTCAGCGTTCATCGCCAGCACGATGACACTCAGCTCAGCACGGCACAGTATTTCAAAGGTTGTGTTGAAATAACATATTTTTGGAAATTACCGAATTATGACACGGTAGGCGAGATGGTAGCGGGCAGCACAAAAATATATATTTTGTGTCCGATTTTTTTAAATCGGACACTGAACATTTAAAAAATAAAACATCGCTAGCTATTAAAATATGTTTTAAAATAAAACTCTTGCTGAAATATATGTATGAACAAATGTAGAGATCATAGCCCTCCTGTAGATGTAACAAAATTTCAAAAATCTATATTTTTAATTTTTGCTAAATAGCTTATTTGCTGGCACGATAAAAAAAGAAGTGAAAAGTAAAACAAGTGAAAAGGCCGGGCCGAAACGTATATACCCACCACTGAGTGTATTCCACAGTATTATCGGTAGATTGGAGGCTGTCGACATTACATAGACATATTGGGAAAATTGTGATTATTCATTATTATAATATTAATAGTCCCCTACTATATATAAATATTAATATAATTATTAGTCGGAAATCTTCAAAAATGCGCCTAAATATTATTAGGTGGAAAGAATTTCCCTCAAGCCCGATTTTACCCACATGCAATATCTTGATTCCATTCACAGCCTAAATGTCTGCACCATTTTGATAGGAAAAGCTGTAATATTGAAGATCGAATATGTTTCAGAGTGGAATGTACACACTTAATATCATGATTTTAGCTACAGCCATTTTATTAGTACCATTTTCACTCCTTTTTCCATTTTGACCCTATTCGTTGAATGCTGGCAATTCTCATTTGTACTCTGTTAACTCTGACATAAGTATAAACCCTGCTTTAGGTGAAAAACATAGATTAGTCAACGAGTCAGACCTTTTTTGCTTTTTTGTTTATATTGGAAACTTCAATATAAATTATTACTATTTATGAAACTCTTTCATAAAATTAATGAAGTTTCTTCAAAAAATCTGCGAAAATTTTCATAAATCATATAATGAAAAATAATGAAATTTTATGACAAAAGTTTTTCGAATGAAGAACTCCATTTCATAGCTTCTAAGAAATGTGTTATAAATTCTATGACACTTTTCATTGATTTGTGCTTTATGAAACATGTTTCATATATTTTATGAAAAGTTTCTTTGGCGACTTTTTATTGAAAATTTTCACTGAGGTTGAGACAAAATCATAAATATTATGAAGATAATTCTTTCAGTTTACGTAGACAGGCAGAGTGCAAATATTGAATATCATGATTCTAGCTACAAACGTTTGATTGTAGCCAAATTTAGATCCCGATGCTACGAATATCGGGAGATCTCTTTATTATTCACGTCACCGCAGTGAAAAAAGTGTACACACAGAATTTCATTATTATAGCTTCAGCCATTTGGTGGTACCATTTTTATCCCTCTTTTCCAATTGTAACCCTTTAAAGTACGAATTTAAAAATATCCCTCTATTTTACGTATCTACGCAATTAGAGCGATGTACATTCCAAATTTCATGTTGCAAGCTGTTATCGTACCATTGATAACTTTTTATTCCTTTTTGTCCCATTTCGCGCTCTAAAACTTGTATTTACTTTTTGGTGCTTTTACGCTACAAAAAGAGGAATTTTAAGTTTAAGTGTATATAAAGCAGAAATTAAAAAATGCTTAAATATTCTAAATATTAGGGAGTACTTTCAATCCTTGTTAAGGAAAATTTTTTCCCTCTGGGCCGATTTCGCTCACTTTCAGTCCCAACCGATTTACAACTATAAGACACATTTAGGGAAAATTTGAACCTCCTCATACGTTCGGCCGCTATCGTGCTTTCAACAGACAGACGGACATGGCTAGATGGTCTTAGAATTTTATGACGGACAAGAATATATATATATATATATATATATATATATATATATATATATATATACTTTATGGGTATATATATATATATATATATATATACTTTATGGGGTCTCCGATGAATATTTCAAGGTGTTACAAACGGAATGACAAAGTGAATATACCCCATCCTTAGGTGGAGGGTATAAAAACTTTTATTTTAGAGCCGCTAGCGATGAAAACACGGCTGGTAGACTAAATGAGTATCCAAATACCCTGGTCTATTGTTACAAAAACTCGATATTATAATCGTTGACATCCGGCTCTATCTCTCTAGAGAATATAATTTTAATTCTAAATATTTTAGATAATACAGACAGTGAATCTATATGGTGGCATTATTTTATTATTCTAATCTCAGTGCTGCCATAGATAATGAAGAATTTAGAAAATATGGTAATTTAAGGACAAAATTTGGTATTTGCAAGCTTCTTATACCCTCCACCTCCAGGACGGGTGTATACTAACTTTGTCATTCCGTTTGTATATATATTCTTGGTGGTCATAAAATTCGAAGGCGATCTAGCCATGTCCGTCCGTCCGTCTGTTGCAAGTGAAAGGAGCCAGGATGTTTTCCATAAATGCGTCTTATAGTCGTATATCGGTTGTGATTGCAACTGGGTGAAATCGGTCCAAAAAGAAACAAGGATTGAAAATACCCATAATAATCCCTAATATTTTCGAGTATTTAAGCACGTTTTGTCAATATGTCTGCTTGTATTTACTTGATATTGGGTATGTGCATTCCCCCTACAACAAAAAAACGTGCACCATAAAGTGATTCTTAAACGTATAGGATGAAATGAGGCAAAAAGGGATAAAAAAGTACATATCAAACGACAACGAGTAGAAATACGAAATTTAGTAGGTACTTTTAAGGGGTAAATTGGAAATAGAGGGATAAAAATGGTACCAACCAAATGGATGCAATTCGGTGTATACATCCCTCTGATTGCATATTAGACATGTAAAATAAATGGATTTTTCTAAAGTCGTACTTTTTGGGGTTTAAATAGAAAAATGGGTTAAAAATAGTGCCAACCAAATGGCCGCAGCTAGAGTCATGAAATTCGTAGAATACATTCCCCTGACTGCGTAGACACGAAATATAAAAAGTTTTTTTTCAATTTCGTGCTTTCGAGGGATACAATGGGAACAGAGGGATAAAAATGGTACCAACTAAACGGCTACAGCTAGAATGATGAAATTCGGCGTGTATATCCCTCTAATTGCGTAGACACTTAAAATAAAGAGATTTTTCAAAGTCGTACTTTTAAGGGAGTAAAATGGGAAAAAGGAGATCGGTGTATACATTCCTCTGACTGCATAGACACGCAACATAAAAATATTTTTCCAAATTCGTACTTTTTTGCTTTTACGGCAAAAATTGGTTGAATCATGAAGTTAGGTTATTTTGCACTATGTAATGGTGGATAATGGATTTTCAAAATTTGTACTTTTGGAATTAAAATAGAATGGAAATACAACCAACTGGGTGCTCTATCAATAGTTATGGTATTTAAGCTTTTTTGAAAATATAAATATAAGAATATTTATCTTTATACCCTCACTCTACAGAGTATGAGGTTATATAATTTGAGACAGAATAATAGGGTAACGCATTGAAGGAGTGACTTAAGACCCTAAATATGTCTGGACCAAATCCGTTTCACGACTTTTTAAGATATCTGAGCCATGTCCGTCCGTCTGTCTGGCTTGCTGGTGTACACGATAACTCTCGAAAGGAGTTAAGGAATCTATTCAAACATCACACATTTTTCCCAAACTTAGTTTAAGTTCGAAGATGGGCGAAATTGCCACACCCCTTCTGGTACCTCACACACAAATTATCCATATTCCCATTTCAAATTAAAACTAATGTAACTTCCATAAGGATATTCGGAATCAGCTATATTTTGGTATTTGATAATGTTTTTATAGCCACTAAGTACGACCGGTTTTACCACGCCCCTCCTAGTACCGCCCACACAAATTTCCCTAAACTACGTAAAATTAAAGCTGTTATAACTTCTATACAGATGATCGGAATAGTGTGGAATTTGATATTTGGCAATGTTTTGATAAAAGTTACATTTGCATGAAATATGGGCGATATTGCCGCACCCCTTCTGCTACCTCCCATACAAAGTGGCATAAACTTTGGTTACAATAAAACCGACCTAACATCCATAAGGGTAGTCAAAATCATTTGCAATTTGATATGTGAAAATGTTTTCATAATCACGTTAAACCTAAAAAATATTTACGATTTAGCCGCGCCCCAGAGTGGAATATTTTCATACAAGCGGCGGCAAAAATTAGAAGGAATAGAACTAGGACCTTGAAATTTCGCACACATCCCTTATAACGTCAAATTAGATCAAAAACAATAAATTTCTTATTTTAATATATATGTTAATACGATTAATCATTACCAGTGATTTCGTGTTAGTCCACAATTAAATGAAAATTGTCAGTGCCACGCTTTTCGAATTTTTTGATAAAAATTATGTCATTTTTTAATCAATGACTAACGGCTATTATAACTTTATAAATAACTTGATTTGAACTGACTCAAGACCATTTTGCATCTATATTTAATAGAATGGTAATTTATTTACAAATGGCATGGTGACATTTATTACTTGGCTGCAGACTACCACCATGATTTCTTTTCAAGTGGCTTCGCAGCGACTTTTTAACATCAAACCCGACCTCTATAAGGAGACGATTCTCACAAACGAACGAGAAGCACAACTCACTTGCCGAATTAGCGTTTAAAAAATCGCACCAAGTATAAATAACCTAAGATCAATATCGGTCCAATATTTATATGCGCTCGCATGTAGTACAACCTTACATCCCTAAAGTATGCTTTAAATAATTTTTCCGAAATACATTAACAGAGAACGACGAAGAAAGTATTGCAGATAGGAGTCATGTCGTACAAACTACTACCACCAAACATCTATCACAAGAAACTCCCACAAATGGGAACCTTACTCAGATTCAAAGTAATCCTAACAACCATGTCAATATTTTGGAAGATAAACTTTTGAGCAACCCTTTTGAAGCCAATATGGATGTGGCTATCGACTCGGATGAATACGATGAAGGTTTCCGGCCTGTACAAAACAAGAAATGCAAGCAGAATTCAAGAGGTGATTCTAAAATAGATTTTTCTAAATTACCGTCTGTTAGTTCACATACTGGTAATATAAGTAGTAATGGAGAAGAGGCTGCGAATTCGCGCAATAGATTCGCTATTTTAGGATCCTTAGATATAGAGCCAGAATCTAATAACTCACATGTGAATGTTAATATGAATCAGCCACATAAAGTCCAGCCACGTACACAGATAAAGTTTTGCCCTCCAATTTTTTTATTCAATATAAATATTGGACATTTGATCAAACAGTTAGATTCAAAAAAAGTTGTTTATAAAATTATCAACAAAAGCAGATTCAAGAGTAAGTTGTATGTTCAAGATCCCTTGATACACGCTGAGATGATGGATATCCTTAGGGAAGGTAAATTTGACGCATATACGTACACTCCCAAGGAATTGAGAAATATAAGCATTGTTTTGCGTGGTATTTATCATGGCACGGATTTAGACGTTCTCAAGGCGGCGATGGATAGGGAGGCGCCGGATACTATAAAGGGTGTTTCGAAGTTTACGACTACACTTTCTAGGAAGAACGGTTTTGATACTGGTCTGTTTTTGATTTCTTTACTGCCTGGGAAGACTATCTCCGATATTTCACACGTGAAGTATGTTTTGAGACAGAGGGTTACTTTCGAATCTCCCAAGGCTAACATGACGGCTGTGCAATGTTGGAGGTGCCAACAATGGGGTCATGTCGCAAGGAATTGTACTCGGGATCGTGCGTGCATTAAGTGCGATAAGTCTCATGAACCTGGCAAGTGCGAGTTTGTGCAGAATGAGGATAACAGGCCGTATTGTGTGAATTGCAAGGAATTTGGTCATCCATCTAATTATAGGAGCTGTCCTGCCTATCTGAGATATGAGGATTTGAGGAAGAAAATTCAGGTCGCCGCTAAGGAGAAGAGGTCGCAGGTTTCTGCTGGTGTTTTCGGAGTATTGGATAGGACGAATTTAGTCCAACAGGGAAAAACATTTGCTAGTTGTCTTCAGGGTTCTACTCCTTCCCTGGGTCATAGTAGGGTGTCTCCTATTGTTCAAGAGTTCTTGAAAATAGCGAAGGTTCTGTGTGAACCACAGGTAATTTCTTTGGAGGAAAAATTGGAACGATTTGTTAGGGGGTATAAGGCGTTCTCGGTGGATGAGGCCAAGGCACAATGTTTAGGATTATTGGATGAACTTAACAAGTCTCATGGCCCGTAGGTGTCTGAATTTCATAACTTTTAATGTTAGGTCACTGGTCGAAGTGAGCCGTAGGATCGAGTTGTTGGAGTTGTTGGGAGCTAACAATATTGATTTTGGTTTCATACAGGAAACCCACTTGGAGGGAAATCATCGCGTAATTTTGGGAGAATATAAGTTTTTGAGAGACGAAAGTGCTCTTGGGTTGGCTTTGGTTTTGAGGGAAAATGTGCAATTTTCGAGGGTGGGAGTGACTGGCCTTCAGTTTCCTAATTTGTTTATCACTGTTAATGTGTCGGTTGAAGGTGTTTTGCGACGAATTTTGTTGGGTTCGATTTACTTTCCATCTAATTTGAGAGAGACTGTTATTCATGATGGTCTCTCTAGGATTTACGATTTTTCCAGGAATTTTGACGGTGTAATTTTGGGCGGCGATTTCAATTCGAAGAACATTGCTTGGGGTGATACTGGCAATAATGTGAATGGTAACAGTCTTCTTAGGTGGATTAATGACAATTCATTGGTGAGGTTATGCGACTCTTTACCTTCATATCCGAACGGCTCTTCATTTTTGGATCATTTTTTGATCAGTCCTGATTTAATTGACGTCCTTAATCCGAATTTTTGTATTCAAACCATTACAACGTTCTCGGATCATTTCCCATTGAAGTTGCAGATTACCTTTACTGGAGTGGAGGTTATGGTAAATAGACCCAGAGACTTTGTTTCGTTTGAGAGGACAAATTGGGATACATTTCGGAGGGATTTGGCGGCAGAGCTTGATATACATTTTCCACCGGTGGACAGAAATCTCGCTGAGCATGAGATTGATCAATATATTGATGAATTTTCCACAACGGTTGGGCTTATGACGACATTACATTCGGAGAGGATTGAATGCAGGAATAAGAACTATATAGTATCGGAGGATATAGGAAGATTATATAGGATAAAACATGGTTGGCAAAGGGATTTGAAGAGGATTTACCATCGGACCTTAAATAGGCACAATCCTGAATATCGTTTGCTGTCGAAACAAATTCAGTTGCTGAAGATTTTGATAAAGGAACAAGTCGAGAGGGAACAGTCGAGGCTGTTTGATGACAGGTTAAGGAATATTAAACCCGGGCCGAATGCTTATAGAAAAATTTACGAATTAATTGGTAAAGAAAGGAAGTCTCAGGTTGGGGATATTTCAGTTGGAGGCGTGGTTATTTCGGACGAGGATCAGAAGCTTGATTGTTTAGGGAATCATTTTGCTCGTGTTTATAATGGTTCTACACCTAATAGGGACGTATCTGTAATAGATGATACGATCGAGACTGTATTGTCACAGGTTCCGACGAATTTGGTGAATTTCAGTGGGGCACTTACTGCTCTCAATGGGGCTATGGATGTCAGGTTTACTTGTGTTGAATCTGTTCGGGGCTTATCCAAGTCCTTGAACAGCAAGAGGTCGTTTGGGTTGGATGATATATCCAATTATGTAATCAGGAAATTCCCAGTGAGAGCATTCGAATATTTAGTTGTTATTTATAACAACAGCATAAATAACTCGTATTTCCCCAGGGGTTGGAAAATTGCGAGGTTAATTCCCATTCGGAAGAAACAGCACTCGTCTGATATCAGCGATTTAAGGCCGATCTCTCTACTATCTAATTTAGGCAAATTATTTGAGAGGATTTTACGTGATAAGATGGATTGTGGTGTAGGTCCGGATTATATTCCCCAATACCAATTTGGTTTCAGGAAGGGTCATTCCACGGTGGATGCATTGACCAAATTTAATTCTGATGTCATCAGTAATCTGAGAAGGAGGGAATGTACTGTTGCTGTATTGTTAGACGTCGAAAAAGCTTTCGATAGGACCTACCATGACGGAGTTATTTTCAAGATGATACGGATCGGGTTTGCACCACATATTGTGAAGATTTTCCGAAGTTTTTTTACTGATAGACGATTCTATGTTCAATTGGGGCAGTCACGGTCCTCTATGCATTCGGTCGCTTGTGGGGTGCCACAAGGGTCAATTCTTTCTCCTCATTTGTTCAGTATTTATATGCATGATTTTCCTCACGAGTACCGAAACTCTTTGGGAGTGTTGTATGCTGATGATTGCCTGTTATATGCCCATGCGGAATCGCCGATTGAGGCGTTGGGAATTGTGTCAAGGCATCTTAAAACTGTCGACGAATTTTAATCCGAATGGGGGATTAAAATTAATACTTCGAAAAGCGAGGCAATGTGTTTGAGGAACGCTTCGGGAAGGTGTAAGAGTTGGGTCGTGACTGAAAGTAAATGTCTGAAGTTGTTTTTGAATGGTGTGGAGATACCAGTCAGAGACAGCTTCAAATATTTGGGAGTACGCTTTAACAAATTTGTAAAGTTTAACGAGAATGCGCGATGTGCCTTGGCAAAGGCATGTCGAATTAAGGGCTCCTTTGGGAGGCTGTTTAATAGTAGAACTTTGCCGGTTCGGACTAAGTTATTGCTGTATAAGATAAGTATAAGACCGGTCTTGCTCTATGGTTTCCCAATTTGGTTTACGATTTCCCCAACGGTTATGAAGAAGTTTGGCATTTTGGAACGTAAAATACTTCGCTGTTGTATAGGTAAAAACTTTCAATCATTTAATAAGCGTTTCTCAAACAGATTTGTGTATGAAACTGCCTCTGTCTTACCCATTCCTGTGTATGTGATGGACTTAATTAAGAGATTTGTAAACAGACTTTTAATACACGATAACCCGTTGATACAGGGTGTAATTCGGGATCAATCTGGTTTCGATTGGTATAACAATTATTATATCGCATCTCTTGGAATGGATTTATCTATGGACGTGGCGTCGACTTTGTGTCCTGAGTTCTATAGTCATGCTCACCCCGGTACACACAGAGGTTAGTTGTTCACTTAAATGTAGAAGGTATTTTGGGTGTTGTGTATTTGGCGTTGTTTGTTGTGCTTTCGAAGGATTTGATGTTTCCAGACTGTGCGAGAACGAAGTTCAAACAATTTTGATTGCGTTGGGTTTTGTTTTTGTGGCGTTTCGGAGCATCCAGTTTTTTCGGTGATGTTCGATGAAGGCTGAATACGCTACATTCAAACTATCACTATTATGTTTAATATTTTGGTTGTTGTTTTTTATATCTTCTCACATTGAATATATTAGGGTTAGATTAAGTTTTAGATTAAGTTTTAGATTAAGTATTAGATTAAGTTTAGATTAAGTATTAGATTTAAGCATATTACATATGAGATAAGCTCTCACGTTATGTAAGTGCCGGGAGCAAGCACGAATTCTCCACCTTTACAGTCAATGTATATATGTTACACTTAATATTAAAAAAGCAAGATGCTGTCTAATTACTTTATAGTTATTAGAACAATACGTAATAGTTTTAAGAATTTTCTAAATTATGTTTTCAAAAACCATTTGTATGTTATAAAAAGACTCAATAAATCTAACTTGAACTTGAAGAAAGTATTGCTATATTTTTAGAAGGTTTTACCATTTCAGTAATTAAATCGATGTTGGCAGCTAAAAGCAGAATATTCTTTTTAAACTGAATAAATAAGACAATAGTTTAACAATATTTGCAAATGCCGAGGCATCGGTCGGCCTCGCGAATATGGTTTTATGCTGTAGAAAATTAACAATACCAAATAAATACAACCTTCAGGTAAACCACTGTCTGAAAAGGAAAGCAAAAACGTAATTACACTTTTTTAAATGCAAAAGAACACCCCAAGAGCTGCTATGTTCTACGAACTAAACGACATTTCAATGTGATACATGGTTTCCGAGATACATTCCAATAAAATAATCTCTATTATGAACTACACTAATTATACCCTCCACCTCCAGGATGGGGGTATATTCACTTTGTCATTCCGTTTGTAACACCTTGAAATATTCATCGGAGACCCCATAAAGTATATATATTCTGGGTAGTGGTAAAATTCTAAGACGATATAGCCATGTCCGTCTGTCCGTCTGTCTGTTGAAAGCACGATAGCGGCCGAACGAAATGAGCTAGGAGGTTCAAATTTTTCCTAAATGTGTCTTATGGTTGTAGATCTGTTGGGATTGAAAGTGGACGAAATCGGCCCAGAGGGAAAAATTTTTCCCTCACAAGGACTGAAAATACCCCTAATATTTAGAGTATTTCAGCATGTTTTTTGAACATATTAGCTTGTATTTACTTGATATTTGCAATACGCATTCCCTCTATAGCATAAAAGGGCACCATAGAGTGATTTATATTTGTAGGGGGCGAAATGGGACAAAAAGGGATAAAAAATGGTACCTATCAAACGACAACAAATAGAAACACGAAATCTGGCGTGTACATTCCTTTAAAAGAGTATAAAAGTATTTTTTCTAAATTCGTACTTTTAAGGGGTTAAATGGGGATAAAGGGATAAAAATAGTACCAACCTAACGGCTGCACCTAGAATAATGAAATTCGATATATACATTCCTCTGATTGCGTAGACTCGTAAAATAAAAGAACTTTCCAAAATTCGGACTTTTTGGGGTTCAAATGGATAAAGGGGATACAAATAGTACCTACCAAATGACAGCAGCTACAATCATGAAATTCGGAGTATACATTCCTCTGACTGCGTAGACATGAAAAATAAAACGTTTTTTCCAAATTCGTACTTTCAATGGATACAATGGCTACAGGGGATGAAAATAGTACCAACTAAACGAATACAGCTAGAATGATGAAATTCAGTGAGTGCGTCCCTCTAATTGTGTAGATACGTAAAATAAAGAGATTTTAGATAGTCGTACTCTTGAGGGGGCAAAAGTGGAAAAAGGGGATAAAAAAAGGTACCAACAAAATGGCCGCTGATAGAATCATAGAATTCGGCGTATACATTCCTCTGACTGCATAGCCGCGTAAAATATTTTTTTCCAAATTCGTACATTATTTTCTTGCTTTTACGACAAAAAATGGTAGAATCATGAAGTTGTCTTATACTACGTACGTGAGAGATAGTATTTTCAAAATTTATACTTTTGAAATTAAAATAGGGTGGAAATGCAACCAACCAATCGACTGTAGCTGAAAATACACTCTCTATCCCCCAATATGTAGGGTATTTATGATTGCTTCCTTATATTTACTTTATGAATTGAAGTATTATATCCATTACATATATATATATATATATATATATATATATATATATATATATAGTATAAAAATATTTTAGCCTTGGCTTATTAATTAAATTTCTTATTTTCATACAGTTAAAATTTGTTGCGGACATTCCTCTTGTAGCTTGGAAGCTTGGAAAATAAAAGTTTTACCGGGCGAAATGGGACAAAAAGGGATAAAATATGGTACCAATGATACAACAACAGCTAGAATCATGAAATTCGGTGTGTACATCCCTCTAATTGCATAGACACGTAAAATAGAGGGATTTTTCAAAAAAAGGGATATAATTGAAACAGAGGGATAAAAATGGGACCTACCAAACCGCTGAAGTTGAAATCATGAAATTCGGTGTATACATTCTGACTCGAAAAAGTTTTTTTCGAAATTTGTACATTTGGGCGGAGAATGGGGCGAATGGGGATATCTTTAAAATTGATACTTTTCTTAACACTTTGTCTGTATCTGAAAATGCTTCTTTCTAATGGCGACTGACAATCGCCTAATATTTTCGGCATGTTCACTTTCACAATTTCAGCATTTTATTTATATATAGTAGTCGATTTTAAACAGTACATTATAGTTTGAAATAGTAATCAAATATAGTAATGTGCATAAGAATATCACAATTTTCGTAATATGGTACTGTACTTCTATGTAAAGTCGACATCCTTTAATCTGCTGGTAATACTGTGCAATGCACTCCGTGGTGGAGGGTATATAAGATTCGGCCCGCCCGAACTTAACGCCTTCTTACTTGTTTTGAACTACATTTGCATTTATGAACTTTCAATGCATCCACAGCTAAATTTAGCCTTGATATTGGCAAAACCTTTTGGAATATGCCTAATAGGCATGTTCTTTGCGAAATGCAATCAGTAAAATCGAGATTTGGGCGCATGAAATTTCGGAGTTTTTGCCGCTGGTAATACACTGTGCGCCCCTTCTTGTACTTCCCACACAATTGTCTCTATCCTAGGTAATATTAAATCCTTCATAATTTCTATACTGGTGCATGGAATCCACTATTAGTTGATATTTGACCATGTTTTTACATTTTTTTTTTACAAATGTGGAAGCTGGAACTATATGACACCTCCTAGTAACTTTCACACAAATTATCCAGTGAAAATGTAATTCCTTATAACTTCTAAGAGTGAGGGTATATAAGTCGGTTTAGCCGACTGAAGCTTACTTACTTGTTTGAATTGACTTGAAGTATTATTTCGATATATATATAGTGAAAACGTATTGATAACCTTGTCTTATAAGCGTTGTTTGAAATAATGACAAAAAAATTATGTTTATTTCTAAAATTATTTTTTCAATATTTGTATTATTAAACAAGTAAGGAAAGGCTAAAGTCGGGCGGGGCCGACTATATAATACCCTACACCACTCCCTGCGTATGTACCTCGCTTTTATTACTAAACCCAGGTATTTCATGGGAGCAATTTTATGTAGTTCATATAAATTATATTCATATAATTTATATGCTATAAATTCATCTTTAGTCAAATTTAACGAATATGGTAAATAATATGATAATTGATCCAATTGTCCGACAGACAAATACAAATTATACAGTAGTATACCAAAGTATGGACATATGGACATCACCCAAACAATTCTCATTGCAATTCATTTCGGTAAAAAAGTGAAATCGGGAAGGATTTTGCATCCTGTAAATGTATGTGTTTGACAAGAAATGTTAAATCGGAAAGGACATTTGTATGGGGGCTATATCTAAATCTGAACCGATCTTACCCACTTTCACCATAGGTTTTTTAGTTGGATTATAAGATGTTGTGCCAATTTTAAAGAAAAACGGGTACAATATGTGGATTTTAGAGCGGAAAATGTCAAATCGGGAGCGACATTTGTATGGGGGCTATATCTAAATCTGAACCGATCTTACCCAAATTCCGCATAGATGTTTCTAGTTGGATTATAAGATGTTGTGCCAGATTTAAAGAAAATCGGGTAAAATATGTGGTTTCTAAAGCGGAAAAAGTCAAATCGGAAGCGACATTTGTATGGAGGCTATATCTAAATCTGAACCGATCTTACCCAAATTCCGCATAGGTGTTTCTAGTTGGATTATAAGATGTTCTGCACAATTTAAAGAAAATTGGAAACAATATGTCGTTTCTAGAGCGGAAATTGTCAAATCGGGAGCGACATTTGTATGGGGGCTATATCTAAATCTGAACCGATTTCCTCCAAATTCAATACCGATGGTCCTTGGACAGAAAAAATAACTTCTGCCAAGTTCCATGACAATCGGACAACAATTGCGACCTGTAGAGTGCGAACAAGCTTAGATGGACAGCAGACGGACGGACGGACGGACGGACGGACGGACAGACGGACGGACAGACAGACATCGTTAAATCGACTCAGCTGGTGATTCTAAGCCGATCGGTATACTTAAAGGTGGGTCTAGCTCGATTATTTCTTGGTGTTACAAACATTTGGCGCGAAACTAACTTATAATACCCTAGACCACGAAGTGGTGTAGGGTACAAAAATAACATTTTCTTGTAATATTACAGCACTTCTACGGAAATCGACAGCCTCCGTAGAATACAATCCATGGTGGAGGGTATATAAAATATAAAGTTCGGTCTGGCCGGCGCCATTTATGCCTGTTTTTGGGCTATTCAAATCTGTATTCCGTAGTCGGTTTTTGAGACCTAATAATAGAAATGACTTGATAATATTGATATAATAAGAGTGGTATTGTGGATCTCATATCAATGATGGATCTAACCATAAAGTTCCAAACTGAATATGTAACTGGGATCATGCTTAGTTAGGTTGCTTTACACACATTTCTAGGGCACTGAAAAGTTTGTGAAGTCGATTCAAATGCCATTGATTCATATCGGATTATTTCAGCGGAAGTGATTTTTCCACACTGTGTCTCAAGTAACAACATCATCATCAGCAGCAACGCCGTCATTATCGTCAACAACGTCAAGCTGTCTGTGACGTCGCTGCCTTCAGCCTGCTCCTTATCCTCAGCGTCGTCATCATCATCATCTCATACTTGACGTTGTTAATTTAATTTCTTTTGGTTTTGCTTTTAAATCATTCCCCCCGTCTACGATGTCACCCAGCGCCTTGACTACTACTACTACACAACGGGTGGAGGCACGAAAAAAAAGGATTCATTAAAAAGAATTTCGTTTCTTTTTTTTTTCAAAAATTCTCTATACAGTAATACAAGCAGAAGAAAAAAAATGTGCCACCCTCATTTTTTTAACAAACGTCGCTGCCGCCGCTGCTGCTTCAGCTCCTGCTAATGTTTGCTGTTCCTTTAAGCTTTTCCTCTTCTTTTGCTTATTACGAATTTTTTCTCATTCACAAATTTTAAATGAGCCTCCACCACTTTTCTTTCATTCATTCATTATGGAATGGAAGGCTGCTGCCGCTGTGTTGTTTGTTGTTGTTTGAAGGATTCTGTTGGCAACTGTAGGCAGTTGTTGTGGTCCTGGCTGCTTTACAAACTTTTTCTAATTTTCTTTTTTTTTGATTATTACGTACTTGGGGTTTTTTCAGGCTTGGTGTTCGTTGTTAGGCTTTATTTGTTTTTGCTGTTTCTCCGAAATCAATATTAACTCTTTTGGGAAGGAGCAGAGGCAAGAGAGCAAATAAGCAGGGAAAAGAGAAGGAGAGAGTGTGACTGTGAATGAGTGAGAGAGAAAGCGCGCGCCTAAGGATAAAGGGCAATTTTCAATTCTTTTTTTCATTTTGATTAATTTCCAGCAACAGCATTTGATGAATTCGAGGAGTGATGTTGACGTTGTTGCTGCTGCTGATGATGATGGCGATGATGATGATGATGTTGCTGCTGGAAATAAATTTCCTTTGGGTTGTTGTTGTTGCTTTCTGGCCACAGGCATTGGCAAGGCTTTTTTTTGGCAAAGCTTTAAAGGATTTTCAAAAGTCTTCGCCAGGAAAATTGCTCTTCAAACTGAGCTGTTTTCAAATTTAAGCAAGAAACAAAAAACAATTTTAGGGCTCTGACTGCAGCCATATGCTGATGATATGTCTTCACTCACACACACACATACATACATACATGCATGTTTGTGTGTGTGTTCATGTTTTATCAAAAATTAGATTTTAATCGATTCCTGGATTCATTCGTCGTTAGCTGCCATTGACACGCTCACACTCTCAGCCGTCAGATGCCTTCAGTCTTCCGCCAACCTTGCCACACAAAGCTGATCCGACCGACCGACTGACTGACTGGCCCCATGGGCTTTTGTCGTCCCACACTCATACACACACATGCACACACCGGAACACACCATTCCGTATTCATGTGAAGGCAAAGAATTTAACTTCCGTTTGAAGTGTCCATACATTCGGTGATTGTCACTGACACCCCCTCCCCCGAACAACTAAAGACAGTGGGATGGACGCAAGGATATATCGAACTTAACTCATAAACTCTACCCTTCAAGTTGAATTTTCTGTCCCACTGTCAAATGTCAAACTCACATATCCTGCGACAAGTCCCTGTTGCACGTGTGAGTTAGTTGTATGCCGCAGGAGGAAGAGGATCGAAGAAGAAGAAGAAAAACATACATAAATAAATGAAGTAGAAAACATTTGAAATAATTGTCAATTGACAAATTGATTTGTACCTGTGAATAATCCCGACTTACCACTCCACCACCCACCCACCTCCACACACTCAGCCATGGGCAGCAGCCACTAACATGTTATGGACACACGAACCACCTCTACTACCCACGTGTGTGTGTGGATGCGAGTGACTGTTTCCAAGAGACACACACACACGAGCGGAAATATCCAAACGGTATTCACACATACGAACACACACATATATGTACATTAGGGCGTACCTCAAAAAAAAAGTTCGCCGTACACCTTCAAATATGAAGTATTATTGAAAGGTAGTTTCAAAAAAAATTTTTTTATTTTTTTATGCCGAACGTAGGGGTCGCGCTTTTACATTTTTCTATATAACTTCTGCATTTATAAACAGATTTTAAAGTGTGATACATAGATGTTTTTATCTCGACGAGGCCGATTTTTTTGTCTTTGAAGTCATTGAGCTCAAGCACCCCCTTCTGGTACTTACCCATCATATCTCAGTTGCTACTACCCTAATGTACCACTCTAATATCAGAAAATTAAAGCTCGCATAAAATCATGAAACTCTTCCTAAGGAAGTATGTCGATTTTCCCAGCAGAAAAAGTGTTAAACTAGTTTTTTTCTTATTTTACCGAGAGCATTGCATGTATTTATAAGTTGTTCTTTGAATCTTCGATGTTTACAGTCGGTTGTCAAAGTGTAATACATATATTGGTGTTTTTGGCCCATGCGTTGCTCATCGGTGACCGCCATAGCTGATTCATGCACAACATGAGCAAAACTACTTTGTCACATTGTTTCCCTATTGCAAATCGTTTTACCTGTGAAGTAACGGTCTATATTTTATTGTAACAATAGAAGAAATTAGTTCAGTAATAAGGCGTTGGTGGCTCAACAAAGCATTATTAAATATTTAAATTTCCATTATACAACGATAAAAAAACTAAAAAAATGTCTTTTACGATCAGTGCATTAAACAACACTATGTTACCGACTAAGTACGATGTTATTAATTATTTCTTGTATCTGCGGCATAACACTAATCCCAATAGAAAATTGAGTGCTTTTAAACAAGAAGCTTTCAGAAGCATTACCCTTTTATGGGAGCGGGCAGGCATTCCAATTATATCGGTATCAGGTGTTCGTAAACGGTTGGATAAACTTCTAGACGATTACTATAAATTGGTTAAAAGTCCATTGAAATGCAATGTAAATGAGTGGAATAAATTGTTCTCAATTTCGCGTTGTAAGTGTGGCATAGAAAGAAATGCTCCATGCAGTTGCACCGCCTCTGATAAAATCCCAGACGATGCGAAAGACTTTTTCATCGATCAATGGGGTCCACGGCTGATGACTTTGGATAATGTTTATCATATGATGTCGATGAAAAATTGCGGTGTTCAAACGTGCTCAATTGTTGCACCATCAAAAGCGGTATATACCGAGTTCAACAGTATTGGGTATCAACCAGGCAGCGATGAAGAGCTAGAATTTGAAGAAAATGTTGGCGATTCCTCAGAGAAGATTAAAACAACATTTACGGTGGCGGACATTTCTTTGCGTAATTTTAGTTCGGCTTTGGATCGCAGCGATACTTCAGTTCGCTACGGTGCCTTGCTTGCGACCATGTTAATAAAAGATTTAAAATTGTCTATTGCCGCAAAAGCCAAAGAAGAGTTATCTACAGAAACAGCCGAAAATATATGTCAGTTCTTTGAAGGGCTTATCATCAATAAAAATAAAATATTTCGAGAACGTGTGAAGTTCCGTAAGGAAGCAAAAGCGGCGGCCAAATGCCATCAATTATTAAAGTGTATCTCTTTCGATGGCAAGAAAGAGCCAACTTTGAAAAAAGTAACCGAGGCAAATGTGACGCGAAATATTGTTTTAAATGAAGAACACATCACCATTGTAAAAGAGCCTGATTCCAAATTCATTGGTTATGCTACGCCCACTGATAGCTCTGCTTTGGGGATCCAGAGGAGCATCGTGGATTACTTGAGTCGTGAAAACTTCAATTTGGATGACTTAGTTGCCATAAGTTGCGATGGAACTGCTACCAACACTGGGTACAAAAGTGGAGTCATTGTGAGAATGGAACGCCATTTACAGAGACCGCTGCAGTGGTTCGTGTGCCTTTTCCACTTCAACGAGTTACCATTTAATGCGCTGTTAAGATCATTGCTTGGAAAACAGAAAGGACCTGGAATCTGGCCCGGAAGTATCGGAGAAGGCATTCAAAATTGCATACACTACCCTGTAAGTTTAATATATTAATAGTGTTTCGTGTCCGTGTGTTCCGTATACTTTACTTGTGAGCATTTTATTAATTAATAATTCGCATATTTTGTTGCTTATTCCGTTTGGTCAGGTCAAACAAAATTTGGAACGCATTACAATGGGAGAAATGCCAGCGAACATAGATGGGTGGAATATTCGAGGCGACCAGCTTTACTTGTATCGTATGGTTCGAGCCGTTCATACCGGAGAATGCGATGAAAAATTAGCCAGCGAGAAGCCCGGCGCTATTTGCAAAGCGCGCTGGCTAACAACAGCCTCTCGAATTCTGCGCTTTTATATGACGTGTACGCAACCCTCGATGGTATTGAGAAAACTGGCTCAGTTCGTTGTGAAAGTGTAAAGTGGTTTCTTGTAAAAAGCCAACCACTGGCAATTCACGGAAGTCGGAATGTTTTCCTTTATATATGTTGGATTCGTCAGTTGCCAAAAGATATTCAAGAGGTCATCCGTCCGTTCATTGAAAATAACGGATATTTTTTTCATCCTGAAAATATTTTGTTATCGATGATAACAGACCCAGATCAACTAGATAAGATTTTATCAGCCCGCAATGAAGCCACGGGAAGCATTCGACAAATGTTCGGTCCACCAGTTCATAATTTTATCAATTTTGATAGTGACTCATATTTCAATATGATCGATTGGAAACAATTTGAATTGACTGAGCCGCCATGCTTGCAGTTTTTTTCGCAAGAACAGTTAGAAGCATTCCAATTTTCAGAAGAAATTATCGATTTACCAGGTTAGCACAAGAAAAACTTAATTTGATTGCTTTCTTTGCTGAACTCATTTATTTTCACAGATTATCCATGCCATTCTCAAAACACCGAGCGTTTTGTTCATGTTGTGCATGAATCAGCTATGGCGGTCACCGATGAGCAACGCATGGGCCACATCTTTTCTAAACTTGAGAGCCGCCAAAAATACACCCAACTTGAATCGCGTCGAAATATGGTTGATTAAAATTTTAATTGTACCTTAATTTTTATATTTATTGTTCTAAGAATTGAAATATGATGCGTAAATAGTAGAAGGGGGTGTTGAGGTCAACGACTTTAAAAACTGAAAACCTGTTATGTGCGGGACAAAAACACCAATATATGTATTACACTTTGACAACCGACTGTAAACATCGAAGATACAAAGAACAACTTATAAATACATGCAATGCTCTCGGTAAAATAAGAAAAAAAAATAGTTTAACACTTTTTCTGCTGGGAAAATCGACATACTTCGTTAGGAAGAGTTTCATGATTTTATGCGAGCTTTAATTTTCTGATATTAGAGTGGTACATTAGGGTAGTAGCAACTGAGATATGATGGGTAAGTACCAGAACGGGGTGCTTGAGCTCAATGACTTCAAAGACAAAAAAATCGGCCTCGTCGAGACAAAAACATCTATGTATCACACTTTAAAATCCGTTTATAAATGCAGAAGTTATATAGAAAAATGTAAAAGCGCGACCCCTACGTTCGGCATAAAAAAATAAAAAAAAATTTTTTGAAACTACCTTTCAATAATACTTCATATTCGAAGGTGTACGACGAACTTTTTTTTTTTTACTTGTAACCTGGTACGCTCTAATGTACATATGTGTGCACTAGGGCGTACCTCAAAAAAAAAGTTCGCCGTACACGTTCGAATATGAAGTATTATTGAAAGGTAGTTTCAAAAAAAAATTTTTTATTTTTTTATGCCGAACGTAGGGGTCGCGCTTTTACATTTTTCTATATAACTTCTGCATTTATAAACGGATTTTAAAGTGTGATACATAGATGTTTTTGTCTCGACGAGGCCGATTTTTTTGTCTTTGAAGTCATTGAGCTCAAGCACCCCCTTCTGGTACTTACCCATCATATCTCAGTTGCTACTACCCTAATGTACCACTCTAATATCAGAAAATTAAAGCTTGCATAAAATCATGAATCATGCTTGAGATCAATGACTTCAAAAACAAAAAAATCGGCCTCGTCGAGACAAAAACATCGATGTATCACGCTTTAAAATCCGTTTATAAATGCAGAAGTTATATAGAAAAATGTAAAAGCGCGACCCCTACGTTCGGCATAAAAAAATTAAAAATTTTTTTTTGAAACTACCTTTCAATAATACTTCATATTCGAAGGTGTACGGCGAACTTTTTTTTTTTTACTTGTAACCTGGTACGCTCTAGTGTGCACCCATAGTGACCTTTAAAATCACACAATCCACTGGTATCCTCGTCCATCCAAAAAAAGTAAGGATGTGTGCCTGTGTGTGTTTGGTTAGAGGTAACAACTTTTTTAAGGCTTAAATACTTTATGCAAACACATACTCATACAACAAACAAACTGACAAATACCGGCTATCATCCCAACCTAACACAGTGGCTCCAAACAAACACAAAGTGACTATAAAATAAGAATGAGCTTATCTATACAAATTGTATGTAAAACGAAAGGGGCCTACACTGAAAGAAATTTCCCTCGTAAAGCTTATGCAGCACCTTCATACAATTTTTTTATAAACTTAGGCAATCTTAACTTAATAATAATATGAAACAAAACAAGAAAAAACGGTTCTATGTTCGGCCGGGCTGAACTTTATATACCCTCTACCATAGATTGCATTCCACAGAAGCTGTCGATTTTCGTGCAAGTGCAGTAACATTAAGAAAATGTAAGTTTTTTTAATATAGCCAAACCAAAACAAATAAAAATATTGGAAAAATAATTTTATAAATAAAATAAAAAAATTATAATAATTTATAATTTTAAACCACGCTTATATGGCAACCAATATATTTATAGAATATATCGAAATAATACTTCAAGTCAATTAAAAGAAAATAAATATAAGTCAGCAATCTTCAAAGAAGTTTAAAAAATCTAAATATTGTCGGATGGGAACATTTTCAGCTACATCCGTTTGGTTGGTTGTACTTTGATCCAATTTTAATTCTAAAATACAAATTTTGAAAATCCATTATCCGTAAAAATAAACCAGTAAGGAAAGGCTAAAGTCGGGCGGGGCCGACTCTACGATACACTCCACTTTCAATCCGAATACAATTCAATTCGGAGAAAAAGTGAAAACGGGAAGGTTTTTTGTATCCTGTCAATGTATGTGTTTGATAAAAAATTTTATATCGGAAAGGACATTTGTATGAGGATATATTGAAACCTAGAACGAAATAGGTAAAATATAAAATGTTTAGTTTGGCCAAAATCGGTTAAACTTATGGGTGCAACATTTGAATTTGGGCTATATTTAAATCTAAACCGATCTTACCCACTTTCACCATAGTTTTGTTTAGTTAGATTATAAGATGTTGTGCGAAATTTAAAGACAATCGAGCACAATATGTGGCTTTTAAAGCGGCAAAAGTCAAATCGGGAGCGACATTTATATGGGGGCTATATCTAAATCTGAACCGATCTTTCCCCAATTTCTGCATAGGTGTTTCTAGTAAGATTATAAGATGTTGTGCCAAATTTAAAGAAAATCTAGTAAAATATGTGGTTTCTACAGAGGAAAATGTCAAATCGGGAACGACATTTGTATGGGGGCTATATCTAAATCTGAACCGATTTTCACCATAGATGTTCTTAGTTTAAATATAAGATGTTTTGCCAAATCTGAAGACAATCTGATACAATATGTGGTTTCTAGAGCGGAAAAAGTCAAATCGGGAGCGAAATTTGTATGGGAGCTATATATAAATCTGAACCGATCTGTCCGATATTCATCATAGGAGTTTCTAGTGGGAATATAAGATGTTTTACCAAATCTGAAGACAATCTGATACAATATGTGGTTTCTAGAGCGGAAAAAGTCAAATCGAGAGCGAAATTTGTATGGGAGCTATATATAAATCTGAACCGATCTGACCGATATTCACCATGGGTGTTTCTAGTGGAAATATAAGATGTTTTACCAAATCTGAAGACAATCTGATACAATATGTGGTTTCTAGAGCGGAAAAAGTCAAATCGGGAGAGAAATTTGTATGGGAGCTATATATAAATCTGAACCGATCTAACACATTTTTACCACAGGTGCTTCTAGTTACAATATACGATGTTTTGCCAATTTTAAAGAAAATCTGTTGTAATATGTGGTATCTAGAGTGAAAAGAGTCAAATCGGGAGTGAAATTCGTATGGGGGCTATATCTAAATCTGAACCGATTTTCTTCAAATTAAATAGCGTTCGTTCTTATCACGAAAAACATCGTTGTGCAAAGTTTCATTTGGTTCTGTCTACAATTGCGACCTGTATCGTGATTACGAGAATAGATGGACGGACAGACAGACAGACGGACATTGCTAAATCGACTCAGAAAGTGATTCTAAGAGGATCGGTATAATTAACAATGGGTCTATCTCGTTTCCTTTTGGGTGTTACAAACAAATGCACAAAGACATAATACTCTCGTGGAGTGTATAAAAAGTACGAATTTGAAAAAATCTTGTTATTTTGCGTGTCCATGGAGTCATGACTCTAGCTGTGGTCATTTGGGTGGTACTATTTTTATCCCTTTTTTCATTTTAACCACAAAAAGTACGAATTTGGAAAAATCCCTTTATTTTAAGTGTCTACGCAACGAGAGGAATGTATACACCGAATTTCATTATTCTAGGTGCAGCCGTTTAGTTGGTACCATTTTTAACCCTCTATTCCCATTGTACCCTTTAAAAGTACGGATTTGTAAATAATACTTTTATATTGTATATCTACTCAATTATAAGAATGTTCACACTGATTTTCGTATTTCTAGTTATTGTCCTAACATTTTTATCCCTTTTTGGGCCATTCAGAGCAATGCAGTAACCGAATTTCACTATTCTAACAGCAGCCGTTTGGTTAGTACTATTTATATCCCCTTTCACGTCATTTTACCCTTAAAAATACACATTTAGAAAAATTCCTTTATGTACACAAGCAGATGATATATATCGAATTTCATGATTTCAACTTCAGAGGTTTGGGTGGTACCATTTTCATCCCCCTTTTCCCATTGTGTCCCATAAAACAACGAATTTTTAAAAATCCACCTATTTTACTTGTCTACATAATTAGATGGATGTACATTCCAAAGTTCGCGTTTCTAGCTGTTATAGTATCATTGGTACCATTTTTATCCCTTTCGTCCCATTTGACCCGCAAAATTTTTATTTATTTTTTGGTGCTTTGATGCTACAATGTATGCAACAAATTTCAGGTGCATATAGAGCACAAATTTCAAAAAAAACTTAAATAATCTAAATATTAGGGGGTATTTTCACTCCTTGTTAGGGAAATTTTTCTCTCTCTGGAAATTTTTAACCTCCTAGCTCGTTTCGTTCGGCAGCTATCGTGCTTTCAACAGACAGACAGACGGACATGGGTAAACCGCCTTAGAATTTTACCAGGATACAGAATATATAAACGTTACTCCTTTGAATATTTCATCTGGGTCGTGGTAAAATTCTTAGACGATATAGCCATGTCCGTCTGTCTGTCTGTTGAAAGCACGTTAGCTTCCGAACGAAATGAGCTAGGAGGTTCAAATTTTCCCTAAATGTGTCTTATAGTTGCAGATCGGTTGCGATTGAAAGTGGGCGAAATCGGCCCAGAGGGAACAATTTTTCCCCCGCAAGGACTGAAGATACCTCCAAATATTTGGAGTATTTCAGCATGTTTTTTGAATATGTTTGCTTGCATTTACCTGATATTTGGAATGCACATTTCTCCTTATTATTATTTGTAGGGGCGAAATGGGTAAAAAAGGGATAAAAATTGTACCAACCAAACCGCTGAAGATAAAATCATGAAATTCGGCATATGCATTTATCTGACTGTGTAAAGAATTTTTTTTCGAAATTTGTCTTTTAGGCGGACAATGGGGCGAAAGGGATAAAAATGGTACTAATCAAACGGTTACAGTTAGAATAATGAAATTCGAAATTGCTGTGACTGCGTAGACACGAAAAATAATGATATCTTTCGATATTCGTACACGAAAAATAAAAATATATTTCGATATTCGTAGCTTTAGGATCAAAATGGGATAGAATTGGTACCACGCAAACGGCTGTAGCTAGAATCATGAAATTCAGCAGTTACACACAGACTTCGTAGACACGCACAATATGATTATTGCTCCAAAATCGCACTTTTAGGGTTAACATTTTAAACAAGTAAGAAGGCGTTAAGTTCGGCCGGGCCGAATCTTATATACCCTCCACCACGGAGTGCATTGCACAGTATTACCAGCAGATTAAAGGATGTCGACTTTACATAGAAGCACAGTACCATAATACGAAAATTGTGATATTTTTATGCACATATTTGTTTACTATTTCAAACTATAATGTATACTTATGCGCACTGTTTAGAATCCACTACTATATATAAATAAAATGCTGAAATTGTGAAAGTGAACATGCCTAAATATTAGGCGATTGTCAGTCGCCATTAGAAAGAAGCATTTTCAGATACAGACAAAGTGATAAGAAAAGTATAAATTTTAAAGATATCCCCATTCGCCCCATTCTCCGCCCAAATGTACAAATTTCGAAAAAACCTTTTCAAGTATTCATAGTCAGAACGAATTTCATGATTTCAATTTCAGCGGTTTGGAGGGTCCCATTTTTATCCCTCTTTTTAATTATATCCCTCAAAAGTACGAATTTCGAAAAATCCCTCTATTTTACGTGTCTATGCAATTAGAGAGATGTACACACCGAATTTCATGATTCTAGCTATTGTCGTATCATTGGTACCATATTTTATCCCTTTTTGTCCCATTTCGCCCGCTAAAACTTTTATGAGGAATGTCCGCAACAAATTTTAACTGTATGAAAATAAGAAATTTAATTAATAAGCCAATATTTAAAGGAATAAATTTTGAAAATCCGTTATCTCTCACGTACGCAGTATAAGACAACTTCATGATTCTACAATTTTTTTGTCGTAAAAGCAACAAAATAAAGTACGAATTGGGAAAAAAAATATTTTACGTGGCTATGCAGTCAGAGGAATGTATACACCGAATTCCATGATTCTATCAGCGGCCATTTTGTTGGTACCATTTTTATCCCCTTTTTCCAATTCCCCTCAAGAGTACGACTATCTAAAATCTCTTTATTTTACGTATCTACACAATTAGAGGGATGTACACATTGAATTTCATCATTCTAGCTGTATTCGTTTAGTTGGTACTATTTTTATCCCCTGTAGCCATTGTATCCCTTGAAAGTACGAATTTGGAAAAAACATTTTATTTTTCGTGTCTACGCAGTCAGAGGAACGTATACTCCGAATTTCGTGGTTCTAGCTGCTGTCATTTGGTAGGTACTATTTTTATCCCCTTTTTCCATTTGAACCCCAAAAAGTAGAAAGTTCTTTTATTTTACGTGTCTACGCAATCAGAGGAGTGTATATATCGAATTTCATTATTCTAGGTGCAGCCGTTAGGTTGGTACTATTTTTATCCCCCTATCCCCATTTAACCCCTTAAAAGTACGAATTTAGAAAAAATACTTTTATATTTTGTATCTACTCTATTAGAGGAATGTACACGCCAAATTTCGTGTTTCTATCTGTTGTCGTTTGATAGGTACCATTTTTATCCCTTTTGTCCCATTTCGCCCCCTACAAATAAAAATCATTCTATGGTGCCCTTTTATGCTATAAAGGGAATGCGCATTGCAAATATCAAGTAAATACATGCTAATATGTTCTAAAATCATGCTGAAATACTCTAAATATTAGGGGTATTTTCAGTCCTTGTGAGGGAAAATTTTTTCCCTCTGGACCGATTTCGTCCACTTTCAATCCCAACCGATCTACAACCATAAGACACATTTATGAAAAATTTGAACCTCGTAGCTCATTTCGGTCGGCCGCTAACGTGCTTAGGCTATATCGTCTTAGATTTTTACCACGACCCAGAATATATATACTTTATGGGGTCTCCGATGAATATTTCAAGGTGTAACAAACAGAATGACAAAGTGAATATACCCTCATCCTGGGGGTGGAGGGGATAAAAATTGTACCAACCAAATGGCAGCAGCCAGATTCATGGGATTGGGTGTATACATTTCTTTCACTGCATAGACACGCAAAATAAAAAGATTTTCCCAAATTCGTACTTTTTTACTTTTACGGCAAAAAAAATAATTATAAATGTATATTTATTTTTAAAAATATTTTTTCAATATTTTTATTTGTTTTAGTTTGGCTATATTATAAAATGACATTATCCTGTAATGTTGTTGAACCAGATGTAAACTGGGCGCCCACTTTAGTACATCTACATATGTTTAATGGCGATTGGTAATAACAACCTTCCAACGGGATAGACAGTGGGTGATTTCAGAAAGTATGACTTACATTTATTTATAATTATTTACATTTTTCAATAAAACATTTGTTAAATAAATATTTTTCAAACGCAATCTAATTGTTGTATTTTAAAATTGTTTTTTGATTGATAGTGGTAATTTGCAGACAATCAATAAATGTCAACATCTCATTTGTAAATAAATTTTCATTCTATTAAATATAGATGCAATCTGGCCTTGGGACAGCAGATTATTCAATTTAAATTTTATTTTATTTTAAAATAATCATTTCGAAAATAGAAGTAAAAGAAATGAAATGTAAAAGCTCTAAAAAATCTTACATACCACATCAATATCTTCAAAGTTATTAGAATTACCTTCCAGACAACGTTAAAATCGGTAAAGTATTTCAGCAATTACAGGCGATTGAATGAACACACCTTTCTTGGAAAAATTATAATTTCACCACCAATTAAATTGGTCACAACTCTTGAAAAACATTTTTTTATTTTTTCCCAAAAATACGTATAAAATATTTGTATAAGAAGAATATCAATTTCAAGCGTATCAAATCAAATTTCAGAACAATGCAAGCTATCGAGATCAATAATCGTACCGCTTTGCGTGGAGTGACTCATATGTAGTACAAATTTTATTTATTTAAGCAGTAAAAGCCAATTCGGAGGTGATATTTGTATGGGGCCATATAAAGACCTTCCTGAACAAAACCCCTGCAGACATATTATTTCAATCGAGGGTTTGACCGTTTTTACCACTCTTTTTCTTTTGTTCGCAACCACTGTGACAACGTTCACATATCCTTCCGCCCGGTGTAAGCAAGCGTTCACAGCAGGCTTTCCTTTCCGTTTTGCCGAAAAAAGTGCTCCAGTTTGGGCCTTTCCTTTTTTATTTATCCGTCCACAAGTGAATGCTCGTCGTCGTCGTTGGCTCTGGCGAGGGCGATTGCCATAACTACAAATCTCTGGCTGCGAGTAGTTTATTACACGGTCGGCACACACAGTGGGCTGGGGGATGTGTGCGAGTGTGGCAGTGGCTGTGTGTGTGTTAGTTTGAACAGCTTATGGTTTGTCTTTGAAATAAGGCCACTTCCGTTTTCCGGTTACTTTAACTTACTTTCCCTCTTTGTTGTTGTGTGCTTTTCTCTTCTGTTCGGCTCTGTTCTGTTCTGCTCTGTTCCTTCGTTCCACTTACTGTGTTTTTAAGTTCATATTTAGATTGTCATGTGTGTGTATGCGTGCGTGTGTGTCCGCCCATGTGTGTGTGTCTGGTTTATTTTGTTTTGATAGATTTACTTTCACTTCTTTTCGGGCAATTTGTCCGTCCTTTCGTCCATGTATGTGTGTTTGTTCCCATTCATGTGTATATGTGTGTGTGCGTGTTTGTTTATTTTGTTTGTGTGCCAATATTTGATTGATATGTAAACAGAGTTCTTGACTTTTACTTCGTAATTTTCTTTAAATGATCCAATGACTGACTGCCAACACTCCCTGATTTCTGACGATTTCGTTCGTTTTGAAATTAAAACTACTCGTAGCCAGTCCGTTTTTTAATAAAGAATTATAAATATTTATTTTTCCGCTCTCCCCCTTCGAAAGTGTATTTTAACTAAGAAATTGATTTTAAATTGATTAAAAAGTTTATACCCTGAACAATGAATGATCCTAGAGGCGCGATTTTGCTCTTTAGGGTGTATAGATAGTAATAGCAAAAAATTTGGAAGCAAGTGGCAACATTACTACCCTGAAATGAAAAATCGTTCATTCAAATCGCGTGAGTACGACGGGCGAGACTATGCGAAAATGTGATTTTTTTAAACCAAAATAAAAATTTTTTACGGACAATTCCTTTTTATTAAAATTCCAATTTTTGTCGAAGTTATCATCAATGTTTGGACTATATTTTTGGGAGTACAAATCCGATCACCCGTTATGTAGTTAGTTATTATTGAGATAAAATAAAATAAGCTCGAAAAAAATTAAAAATATTTTATATTAAATATTTGTAAAAATTGAAAACCCGAAACTCGGCCATATGGGTTATAAAGGGTGATTTTTTAGCTATTATCTTTTTGGCAACACTGGTTTAAACAGCTGACGTACGTTTCGTGTTTTGTTTCACTGTCAAACATCTTCAGTTTGGTCTATAATTTAACCATAAATCGTCTTGCAAACGAACAACGCTTGCAAATTATCGAATTTTATTATCAAAATGAGTGCTCTGTTAAGAAAGTTCATCGCGCGCTTTTTCTGTTCAGCGACGAAGCTCATTTTTGGCTCAATGGGTACGTAAATAGGCAGAATTGTCGATTTTGGAGTGAATATCAGCCAGAAGCATTGCAAGAGCTACCAATGCATCCAGAAAAAGTCACAGTTTGGTGCGGTTTATGGGCTGGTGGCATCATTGGACCGTACTTCTTCAAAGTATTCTTCGAATCGTAACGTAACTGTGAATGATGAGCGCTACCGTGAGATGATATCCTACTTTTTTTTACCCAAAATGCAAGAGCTTGATTTGCATGACATGTGGTCTCAACAAGACGGTGCCACATGCCACACAGCACGCGCAGCAATGGACTTATTGAGAGGGGAGTTCCGTGAAAATTTGATTTCACGTTCGGGACCGGTCAATTGGACACCTAGATCGTGCGATTTAACGCCTTTAGACTATTTTTTGTGGGGCTATGTTAAAGCTCATGTCTACACAGACAAGCCCGCTTCAATTGACGCATTGGAAGACAGCATTGAAGCATTTATCCGTGAGATACCGGCCGAAATGTTGGAAAGAGTATGCCAAAATTGGACTAAGCGGATGGACCATTTGAGGCGCAGTCAAGGTCAACATTTTCATGAAATAATCACCCTTTATGTTTGGAGGCAATTTTAGACATGTGGCAGCATTGGACCATGAACGTATGATTCATCTCGGACTATTTTCTGCGAGGTTATTTGAAGTCAATGTTCATCAAAGAGTCCACATCCACGTCCAACCATTTGGAAAAAAGAGCATAGCATAAGAGCTTTAGTTAAAAGGAAGGTACACTTTAAAACTTGTTTAGAACATGTTCAAACACTTTAAATATTAGAGGGTATTTTCAGTCTTTGTTAGGGAAAAAATTTCCTTCCGTACCGATTTCGCCAATTCCAACCGGTTGCAAACCATTACGTATATCTGGAATTTTTTAACCCCCTAGCTCATTTCGTTCTGAAGTTAGAGTGCTTTCAACAGACGGACGGACGGGCATGGCTAAATCGTCTTAAAATTTTACCACGACCCAAAATATATGTATTGTTTACGGGATCTGCGATGAATATATTTTTTACTATCATCCATCCTAAGGTGGAGGGTATAAAAATACGGGACAAGATGTTATAGTTTGCTAAAAATTGTTGCTGTTAATCAAAATTAAAAATAAAATATAAAAACAAGTAAAAACGGCGTTAAGTTCGGCCGAGCCGAACTTTATATACCCTCCACCATGGATTGCATTCCACAGAGGTTGTCGGTTTTCGTAGAAGTGCAGTAATATTACAGGAAAATATAATTTTTTTAATATAGCCATATCAAAATAAATACAAATATTAAAAAAATAATTTTATAAATAAATATAATATTTTAATTATTTCAAACCACGCTTATAAGGCAAGGCTACCAATACGTCAAAACTTAAATAGCATAAATATTGGTAGATAAAGGGTGCTACAGTTGGTTGTATTTCCATTCTATTA
Source organism: Polietes domitor (assembly GCA_947397865.1). Lineage (NCBI taxonomy): Eukaryota > Metazoa > Arthropoda > Insecta > Diptera > Muscidae > Polietes > Polietes domitor. The sequence continues at coordinate 115,032,293 of OX377622.1, forward strand.
TAATTCCAAAAGTACAATCCATTATCAGACGTACATAGTGCAAAATAACCTAACTTATTGATTCAAACAATTTTTGCCGTAAAAGAAAAAGTACGAATTTGAAAAAAAAAACTGCGGCCATTTGCTTGGTACCATTTTTACCCCCTTAAGAGTAAAATCTCTTTATTTGACGTTTCTACCCAATTGGAATTTCATCATTCTAGCTGTAGTCGTTTAGTTAGTACTATTTATATCCCTCTGTACTATTTGTATCCCTTGAAAATACGAATTTCGAATTCCTTTTTTCCATTTTGACCCCAAAAAGTACGAATTTCGAAAAATCCGTATATTTTCCGTGTCTACGCAGTCAGAGGAATGTATACTCCGAATTTCATGACTCTAGCTGCGGTCATTTGATTGGTACTATTTTTATCCCCCTTTTTATACCCTCCACCTCCAGGATGGAGGTATATTCACTTTGTCATTCCGTTTGTAACACCTTGAAATATTCATCGGAGACCCCATAAAGTATATATATTCTGGGTCGTGGTAAAATTCTAAGACGATATAGCCATGTCCGTCTGTCTGTCTGTCTGTTGAAAGCACGATAGCGGCCGAACGAAATGAGCTAGGAGGTTCAAATTTTTCTCAAATGTGGCTTATGGTTGTAGATCGGTTGGGATTGAAAGTGGGTGAAATCCCAAAGGGAAAAATTTTTCCCTCACAAGGACTGAAAATACCCCTAATATTTAGAGTATTTCAGCATGTTTTTTAACATATTAACTTGTATTTAGTTGATATTTGCAATGCGCATTCCCTCTATAGCATAAAAGGCACCATAGAGTGATTTTTATTTGTAGGGGGCGAAATGGGACAAAAAGGGATAAAAATGGTACCTATCAAACGACAACAGATAGAAACACGAAATTTGGCGTGTACATTAGGGCGTACCTCAAAAAAAAAGTTCGCCGTACACCTTCGAATATGAAGTATTATTGAAAGGTAGTTTCAAAAAAAAAATTTTTATTTTTTTATGCCGAACGTAGGGGTCGCGCTTTTACATTTTTCTATATAACTTGTATTTATAAACGGATTTTAAAGTGTGATACATCGATGTTTTTGTCTCGACGAGGCCGATTTTTTTGTCTTTGAAGTCATTGAGCTCAAGCACCCCCTTCTGGTACTTACCCATCATTTCTCAGTTGCTACTACCCTAATGTACCACTCTAATAATCGAAAATTAAAGCTCGCATAAAATCATGAATCATGTTTGAGCTCAATGACTTCAAAGACAAAAAAATCGGACAAAAACATCGATGTATCACACTTTAAAATCCGTTTATAAATGCAGAAGTTATATAGAAAAATGTAAAAGCGCGACCCCTACGTTCGGCATAAAAAAATAAAAAAAATTTTTTTGAAACTACCTTTCAATAATACTTCATATTCGAAGGTGTACGGCGAACTTTTTTTTTTTTACTTGTAACCTGGTACGCTCTAGTGTACATTCCTCTAATAGAGTAGATACATAATATAAAACATTTTTTCTAAATTCGTACTTTTAAGGTGTTAAATGGGGATAGAGGTATAAAAATAGTACCAACCTAACGGCTGCACCAAGAATAATGAAAATCGATATATACATTCCTCTGATTGCGTACACACGTAAAATAAAATAACTTTCCAAAATTCGTACTTTTTGGGGTTCAAATGGAAAAAGGGGATAAAAATTGTACCTACCAATTAACAGCAGCTAGAATCATGAAATTCAGAGTATACATTCCTCTGACTGCGTAGACACGAATAAATAAATAATAAAACGTTTTTTCCAAATTAGTACTTTCAATGGATATAATGGCTACAGGGGATAAAAATAGTACCAACTATACGAATACAGCTAGAATGATGAAATTCAGTGAGTACGTCCCTCTAATTGTGTAGATACGTAAAATAAAAAGATTTTAGATAGTCGTACTCTTGAGGGGGCAAAATTGGAAAAAGGGGATAAAAATGATACCAACAAAATGGCCGCTGATAGAATCATGGAATTCGGTGTATACATTCCTCTGACTGCATAGCCACGTACAATATTTTTTTCCAAGTTCGTACTTTATTTTGTTGCTTTTACGACAAAAAATAGTAGAATCATGAAGTTGTCTTATACTGCGTACGTGAGAGATAAGGTATTTTCAAAATGTATACTTTTGAAATTATAATAGGATGGAAATACAACCAACCAAACGACTGTAGCTGAAAGTACACTCTCTATCCCCCCAATATTTAGGGTATTTATGATTGCTCCCTTATATTTACTTTATGAATTGAAGTATTATATTAATTATATTATATAATTATATATATATATAGTATACAAATATTGGTAGCCTTGGCTTATTAATTAAATGATACGACAACAGCTAGAATCATCAAATTCGGTGTGTACATCCCTCTAATTGCATAGATTCGGCCCGGCCGAACTTAACGCCTTCTTACTTGTTCATATTAACCCCAAAAAGTACGAATTTTGAAAAAATCCGTGTATTTTACGTGTCTATGCAATCAGAGGAATGTACACCGAATTTGATTATTCTAGGGGCAGCCGTTTTGGTTGGTACCATTTTTATCCCTCTATTCCCCCTTAAAAGTACTAATTTGGAAAAAATACTTTTATATTTTGTATCTACTCTATTAGAGGAATGTACACACGGAATTTCGTGTTTCTAGCTTTTTTCGTTCAATATGTTCCATTTTTATCCCTTTTTTGCCCCATTTCACCCCCTACAAATAAGATTCACTTTATGGTGCACGTTTTTGTTATCGAGGGAATGCGCATACCCAATATCAAGTAAGTACAAGCAGACATATTGAAGAAATAAGCCTAAATACTCTAAAATATTAGTGATTATTATGGGTATTTTTAGTCCTTGTGAGGGAAAAATTTTTCCCTCTGGGCTGATTTCGTCCACTTTCAATCCCAACCATAAGTCACATTTAGGAAAAATTTGAACATTCTAGCTCTTTTCGTTCGGCCGCTATCGTGCTTTCAACAGACGGGCATGGCTATATCGTCTTAGAATTTTACCACGACCCAGAATATATATACTTTATGGGGTCTCAGACGAATATTTTAAGGTGTTACAAACGGAATGACAAAGTGATTAGAACCCCATCCTGGAGGTGGAGGGAATAAAAATCAAATGTATATAAAAATAAAAAAATCTGACTGACGACGAAACAACTTTAATCGAATTTCGATAATGATACATATTCACTAGAAAAATTCTAGAATTCTGAAGTTTTTGCCGTAATCTAATTTGATAAATCTTTTTGTAAAATTTTTCTAAGATAATGTCTTTCAAGAGGAATTATGGAATTTTTTTAATTAAAAGTACATATACATAAATTAATTATATATACGTTAGGCTGGATAATTGAAGATTGGAGTGTTTAATTATGATTTGCGAAATATTTCGTTCCTAGATCAAGCCGTCTGTGAGCTAAGAACTCCTCCAAATTTGTATTCCCTTAACTAGGGAAACGATGTAGACCGTTATATATTCGTTTATTTTATTCGTGGAATAGGGTATTATAAGAAATATTCAAGTTAGACCCACCTTTAATTATACCGATCGACTTAGAATCACCAGCTGAATCGATTTATCAATCTCTGTCTGTCCATCTGCTGGTCATCTAAGTTTGTTTTCACTCTAAAGGTCGCAATTGTAGACCGATTGTCATGAAAATTTGCAGAAGCCACGTTTTTAGCCCAACAACGATCGGTATTTGGAGGTAACTGGTTCAGATTCAGATAAAGCCTCACTAGGTACAGCTACAATGAGATGAGATCACACCGATTTTATTTGTCTATGGATCCGTCATGCATCCGTATGAGTAACATAACGCAAAATATTTTCATCAATTTTACCATATTCGTTAAATTTGACTAAAGATTAATTTATATTGTATAATTTATACGAACTACATAAAATCGCCACATAAACATTCTCCTAGGTTGTTTTAATAAACTTCAAATTAGATTTACGATATAGCCGATGGAAATAACTTATCAAATTTTAGATTGTAGTTTCAAAAACGCCATTAATAGTAATATATATGTATTTATGTATTGCGAATTTCTAAGTGTTTTATGGATCATGCTTAGACCTATCCTACTTGTTTGTCCACAATTCATTCGTTAAACAAAGAGCATCGCTAAATTCATAGTGGTATTTTTATGATAAACTTATAATATCAATTATTTGAGTCAATTCACTCGAATTATTCGTTATTCGAAAATAATATTTTTTTCATTATTCGGACAAACATTAGAGAAAACTTATTCGATTAATCAAAAGATGTAATCATTAGGATACCCTGAAACTTTCCAACTATTTAAATAGTTTGCCAATATTAATTTGAACTATTTTATTTTAATATATTTCTAAATATCTACTAGTGATTTCCCAAGTCAGATTTATATCATGATTTTCAATGGATGTATTGTAGAAACAAAAGAGATAGTCATTAATTCGGAGACATTAATTCTAATTCTGCACAGATTTAAATATATTCCCCTCTAACTCTGCTTAATCCACATCAACTCAATGAATCACTTTACCCCTTAAAGTATGCAGCAATGTAGTAACATTTAATATCCCGAAAAGTATGCAAAACACTTGGAGCGTATTTTCTCTGCAACAGCTCTTAAGGATGCTTTTAAGTTTGCCAAACACACGAACAAAAAAAAAACAGAATACGCAGAAAACAATTCTAGAATTCATCTTCAAAATACCACCATCTAGAAAAAAAGAAAATCAATACAAGCCTCATTTTCCTTCATTACGCATTTCAAGTATGCCGATGCCGATGCTGAGCAGTATCAGGGACAACGACATCGCTTCACTCCACTCCACTCCGCTACGCTCATTTTCCCTTACAACAACACCAGGGAGCAGAACACGCTGTCGCTCGTATCGTATCAACTCTCAAAGGCTTCATTCCGTTTCGTGCTTAACTCTTATCTCGTGCATATTTTTCAAATTAATAATGAAATCTAGAAAAAAACGCTTTCAAATGTAAAATGTTGCCGTTGTTCTGTGTATCGCATTATGAACGCCAAGGAGGTGGATGGGGCGTAGGAGGAAGGAGAAAAAAAACGAGGATGGTTGAAGTCACCCCTCGCGTGTCTGCCGCATTAATAGAAGACACACAGACGACAGCCGACACTGTCAGGCAGCCAGCCAGCTAGAAAGGAAAGGCAAGGAAAAAATCATACCCATCTCAGTGTAATTTTTTTCTGTATACCGGAGCTGTAATTTTTTTTAATACTTTATCCTTTAAAATGCTCATCTGTGCTTTTTTCCTTCTGTGGCTGTGCATGGGTGTGTGTGTGCATCGTACGTTCTTTGTTTTTTTCCTTTCTCAACTCTGTAGTCTACTTTTTGGGGGGGGGTCTGGGTAAAAAGAGAAATTTGGAAAAGCATGCAAATGTTGTTTGCTTTCGCTTATTCCTCTGTCGCTGTTGCTGCTCTGTCGTTCTGCTGCTGCCACCACGTCTGTGTCGGCTGCGTGTGCTTCATAAATTATTGTGATTAACATTACTTTGCATGCCACAGATAAATAATAATAACAACAACAACTTCAAGTAATGTGTGCGTGTGTGCCATGCAAAAAAGGATTTCGTATACTTTTTTGTTGTGTAGATCTCTCTCTCTCTCGTTGTGAAGCTTAAATCGGAAGTTGCGTGTGCAACCCTTTCTTGAGTCAGCAAAGGAGTCACTTCAATACTGGGTACGCTGTATTATAATTCCGATGATATCCTTGTACGAATTTCAACCAAACTTTCACACATGCACCTTTACTTAGCAAATTCAGTACAGGGTGGTTGATGAATGTTGGTACTCAAGAAACTAAAATGGATTTGTTTTTATACCCTCCACCTCCAGGATGGGGTATTCTAATTTTGTCATTCCGTTTGTAACACCTTGAAATATCGAACTGAGACCATATAAAGTACATATATTTTTTATCGTCATAAAATTCTAAGACGATGTAGCCCTGTCCGTCCGTCCGTCTCTTGAAAGCAAGCTAGCATCTAAACGAAAGGAGCGAGGACGTCCAAATTTTCCATAAACACGTCTTAACCGTCGAAGATCGGATGGGATTGCAACTGGGCGAAATCGGCCCAGGGGAAAAATTTTTCACTCACAAGGAGGAAAAAAAACATAATAACCCCTAATATTTTAGAGTATTTACGCATATTTTTTCAATATGTCTGCTTGTACTTACTTGATATTAGGTATGCACATTTCCCCGATAACAAAAAAGTGTCCAATAAAAGGATTTTTATTCGTAAGGGGTGAAATGGGCAAAATAAAGGAATACAAATTGTACATATCAAACGACGACAGCTAGAAACACGAAATTCGCTGTGTACATTCATCTAAAATATGAAATTATTTTTCAAATTTGTACTTTTAAGGGATACAATTGGAAAAGAGGGATAAAAATGGTACCAACCAAATCGCTGAAGATATAAGCATGAAATTCGGTGTATGCATTTATCTGACTGTGTGCACGCGAAACATAAAGAATTTTTCGAAATTTGTACTTTTAGGCGGAAAATGGGGCGAAAGGGATAAAAATGGTACCAACCAAACCGCTGAAGATAAAATCATGAAATTCGGTGTATGCATTTATCTGACTGTGTGCACGCGAAACATAAAGAATTTTTCAAAATTTATACTTTTAGGCGGAAAATGGGGCGAAAGGGATAAAAATGGTACTAATCAAACGGTTGCAGTTAGAATAGTTAAATTCGGTGTGTACACTAGGGCGTACCTCAAAAAAAAAGTTCGCCGTACACCTTCGAATATGAAGTATTATTGAAAGGTAGTTTCAAAAAAAAAATTTTTATTTTTTTATGCCGAACGTAGGGGTCGCGCTTTTACATTTTTCTATATAACTTGTATTTATAAACGGATTTTAAAGTGTGATACATCGATGTTTTTGTCTCGACGAGGCCGATTTTTTTGTCTTTGAAGTCATTGAGCTCAAGCACCCCCTTCTGGTACTTACCCATCATTTCTCAGTTGCTACTACCCTAATGTACCACTCTAATAATCGAAAATTAAAGCTCGCATAAAATCATGAATCATGTTTGAGCTCAATGACTTCAAAGACAAAAAAATCGGACAAAAACATCGATGTATCACACTTTAAAATCCGTTTATAAATGCAGAAGTTATATAGAAAAATGTAAAAGCGCGACCCCTACGTTCGGCATAAAAAAATAAAAAAAAATTTTTGAAACTACCTTTCAATAATACTTCATATTCGAAGGTGTACGGCGAACTTTTTTTTTTTACTTGTAACCTGGTACGCTCTAGTGTACACTGCTGTGAATTCCGTAGACACGGAAAATAAAGGTATATTTCGATATTCGTATCTTTAGGATCAAAACGGAATAAAATTGGTACCACGCAAACGGCTGTAGCTAGAATCATGAAATTCAGCGAGTATAACGACTGTCTTCGTAGACACGCACAGTATGATCATTTCTCCAGGGTCAAAATTAAAAAAAAATGATAAAAGTGGTACCAAACAAACGGATATCATTCATTCCATATCAAACCGAACGATTTTCGTAAAAAAATACGACTACGATTTTTCGCAGACATATTCTATTGTTAAAAATATTTTACACGTATTTTTGTAAAAAAAACGAAAATTTTTGTCCAAAAGATAGGACCATTTGAAAATTAGAAAAATCAAGAAAAACGTGCCGAGGTATGAACATTGAAAATGGTGTAGTGAGAAAACGCGTGGGTACAATTCAATGAATGGTGGCTTATTTTAAAGGTAATTACAAGTACTTTTCGCCGGCGTTCTTGTCTATTGACTGCTACTGACAACAATTTTATGTATTTCTGATTTTTCTTCTTCTTTTGTATTTTTCACTATGAAAACACCAACCCAAAAATTCATAAAACATATAGGCATATTCCCTGATCGATTCTAAACAAACCCTGAAAATTTCAGCTTGGAGAAATAACGGGTTGTATTTTTAAAAAAACATTTACTAAATGTAGTCGCCCGAAAAAAGTATTTTCTGAACGATTGTTCATAAAATAACATACACACGTAGATTGTGTAAGCTTAGCTAACGGGAGTACACTAGATACACGCGAAAATAGTTTTTGGTGTTGTGAAATAGTTCTAGGTTGGTGTTTTCATAGTGAAAAATACAAAAGAAGAAGAAAAATCTGAAATACATAAAATTGTTGTCAGTTGCAGCCACCATTCTTTGACTTGTGCCCACGCGTTTTCCCACTACACAATTTGCAATGTTCATACCTCGGCATGTTTTTCTTGATTTTCGCAATTTTCAATTGGTCATATATTTTGAAAAAAAAGTCTTTTTTTTTCTTCTTCTACGGTTAAAATATTTTAAAAAAGTTTAGTTATCGTACAAAGTTCCGACGAAATCGGAAATTGTGATGTAAAAAATGTGTTCGGTTTGACATGGAATGATCGATATATGTACCTATAATCATGAAATTAGATGTGTTCATTCCAATATGGAATGAAAATTGCGAAAAAAAAACGATTTAAAAATAATTTTTTGGTGGCACGAAAAAAGCCATACAAAATAGAAAAATATTTTGAAAAAACGAAGAAAATATACACCATTTTTAATTGAAATTTTGGAAATAAATACAACATCATATTGATAAAATAGAAATTGAAATTGAGAAATAAAAATTGAAATTGTGAGAATGCAAATCGAAATTCAGAAATGGAAATTGAGAAAATGAAAATTGAAATTCTAAAATGTAAATTGAAATTAAGAAATGCAAAATGAAATTCAGAAATGGAAATTTAAATTGAATTTCAAAAATCAAAATTTAATTGAGAAAAAGCAAATTTAATTTCAGAAATGAAAATTGAGATAGCGAAAATAAAAATTGAAATTCTGAAATGTAAACTGAAATTGAGAAAAAACAATTGAAAATGAGAAAATACTAATAAAATTCAATTTAGATTTCAGAATATAAATTTGTTTATTCAAATTGTGATTTCAGAAGCGATCGCATAGATCACTTGGCGCTGGGGCGAACCATCGTTAAACAATCCAAATTTTAATCCTGTGGGTAAAAACATTGTTTTTCATGATCTATAGTATAAATATAACTTATACGCCAAATCAGAAATGTACATTGAAATTGAGAAAAAGCTAAAGCGGATCTCTGAAACTTGTACTTTTTTATCAAAATGATACAGTCACTCTGTTTATAGCTGAATCAATAAATTGTAAATGGGAGAAATCGGCCCTATTGGATTTTCAAAATTTGTACTTTTGGAATTAAAATAGGCTGGAAATAAAACCAACAGTAGTGTTTAAGCTTTTTTGTAGATTTATTTATATTTACTTTTTGAAGTGACTTGACAAATTATTTTGATATACATATGTATATAGTATGAACGTATTGGTAGCCTTGCCTTCTAAGCGTCGTTTCCTACAAACATTTGGGAGATATATCACCAACGGGATATTGCGGCAATATCTTCCGTTTATCATTTTGATGAAATTCATCAAAATTATTTTTTTTATATCTTCGTTTTTTCATCTTGGAGAAATATGGGCAATATTAAAAAAATGATTTAGTTGTCAAACTTCGAATGAATGTTTGGCAAACAAACTTTTTATTGGAAATTCATGCATATTTTGTGGTTAAAAACTCGCCCGATAAAAGGCGGCGGGTAAGTAGAAGATTTCCTGATCTGATGGGAAGACAATTGGTAAGTTTATATAGTTACATTTTATCATACATTAATTCTTTGCTATTCGTTCTGAAAATGTTTTTTTAAACGAATTGGAAGTGATGATACTAACGTCTGTACTAGACACGCCCTCAAATGGATGTTAACTGTCAAAGTTATTAGGATGTGAACCAAGGAAAAGTCATCGATTCATAAATGTTAATTCATTTCAGCAAGTAATGAATGAATGCAAGGAAAATTTTGAATAGTACAGGTTGTAAAGAGTGATTTTTTTGAGGTTAGGATTTTCATGCATTAGTATTTGACAGATCACGTGGGATTTCAGACATGGTGTCAAAGAGAAAGATGCTCAGTATGCTTTGACATTTCATCATGAATCGTCTTACAAACGAACAACGCTTGCAAATTATTGAATTTTATTATCAAAATGCGTGCTCTGTTAAGAAAGTTCATTGCGCGCTTCCATTTTATGGTCAGTTTAATCGACCCACTGAAGCGGCTATTCGGGCTATTGTGACTAAATTTCGCACCAAATTTACATTGTTGGACATTAAACCACCAACACGCTTACGTAGAGTGCGAACTGAAGAAAATATCGCAGCTGTATCGGCCAGTGTTAATGATGACCACCAATTTTCGATTCGTCGCCGTTCGCACCAATTGGGTCTCTGTTACTCAAAAACGTGGAAATGCCAAAATTGGACTAAGCGGATGGACCACCTAAGACGCAGCCGCGGTCAACATTTAAATGAAATTATCTTCAAAAAGTAAATGTCATGGACCAATCTAACGTTTCAAATAAAGAACCGATGAGATTTTGCAAATTTTATGCGTTTTTTAAAAAAAAAAGTTATCAAGCTCTTAAAAAATCACCCTTTATTAAATACATTTTTTTTTTTTATTTTCAGGTAATGTTGTAATGTTCTTTTCCAAACGCATGTGCGTAAATGTCAATTTGATTAACCAGAGCCATACATGCGAAGGACCGAATTAACAAAGGAAATTAGGTGAAAACTGCAGTGGTAAAGTTTAGCATAGCTATTTGTAATTATTTCATCCATTTAAATTGCAACTTGTTTTGCAATTATTTTGTTTTATTGTCATTTACTTTCTTATTGTATTTCTCCATTCACCTCTTCTTGTAATTATAAATTTAGCTTGAATTAAAATATGAAAATGTGAAAAATTACTTTTTTGTCTTCAAGGTGGTTATCTGGTGATATCCCGTTTTTATCATCCAGGTGATATTTTGGCAATATCATCTAGATTTCTTTTTGATGACAATCTGGCAATATCGCCGATTTATCATCCGGAAGTATTGCTTTCGTATTGCTTTGGCGTATCGCCCTGGCCGCACAAACTTCTCTAAGTGAGGTAACTTCCGCAATACGAATATTATTGTTACCGCAATATCAGTTTTCTTCTAGGCGATACGATTTCGAATCGTTTTCGTATTACTTTGCTTGTTGGGTTGAAATAATAAAAATTATATATATATGTTTATAAAATAATTTTTTCAATATTTTTATTTGTTTTGGTTTGGCTATATTAAAAACATTGAAATTTTCCTGTAATCTCACTTTCCTGTAATCTCACTGTGTAATGCAAGCCATGGTGGAGGGTATAAAAAGTTCGGCCCAGCCGAACTTAACACCGTTTTTACTTGTTGTTTGGCCAAAAAGTGAAACACAAACGCCGCTTTAGCTATGCGAAAGTAAAATACACAGTCGAAATATGTTGTGGATAGTCAGAAAACAAACCAAGCTTTCATTTTAGGTGCGGAAAATTGCAACGCTACCTATCCTAACGTACATATATCGATCACGCCGTAGGCCCTTCCTCTAAAATTTCAGCTAACTATTTCCACTTCACTTCACCAATTGATCCCTAGAAGGGAGATTTTTTATAAAATCGAGCAGTAAGCTCGCCACCGATGTTCTAGTACTTGTGATTTGTATTGACTATGCTATTACAATTAATTAAAATGTTCTGTCACATTAGAGATAGCACACATGAGAGATTATCTGGCATCAATTGATTTATCCATCGTGGGAGCAACTGATAAATTATGTGAGAGACCCTCTCATGTGCGGGTTTTTTGTCAATGCCTTCTCTAGACAATTGAGACATAAACGTCTTCCCTTTTAGAATGCTAAGCTAATCTACAATGGGACTTTCTTACCGGCATATGTCCCTAACCAAGTACGAGTGACGCGTGGCCCTCATAATTTGTCTACGAGAAAAAAAGGATTGAAACCATAAAGGATTAAATTAAATTCTACGATTTAATATCTGTTCACAATGCATATGTATCTACATGTGCCTTCTCTACTGCTCTTTGGTTTCTAATTACCCTGTAAATATAGTCCAAAAAATATGATCTGTTTTTTATTTTTGGGAATAAAACACCCAGAAAAAATCAAACCTTTCTGCTTGAGCACATGTTAAAGTACCCACGTTTTTTTCCTGTTACTGCTGCTCTATTCCGGTACCCAGAAAAACCTTTGAACAGAGGTTTGCTCTTAACCCTTTGTACACCACAAAGCAGCAGCAACAACAAGAAACGCACTGGAAAACATGAATATTCACTTGTCAAACACAAAAGGATTCGAAAAAAATGTTACCCAAAAATGAAAAAACTCAGTATACACACAAAAGGCTTTGCCAGACACACACACACGGCCTCACGCACAAAGGACAACAACAACGTTTGAAAATACGAACATTTGGATTTAAAAGCCCACACAACGGCATCATATTCAGCATCACCATCGTCAGCCTCATCATCATCAGCATCCACACTTGGTATGGAAAAAAACCCTCATTGCAGCGCAGAGCGTTGAACAAAGAAGCATCGACATAGAAAAACGAAATAGTTTAGAAAAAATGTATATTAGACTCAACTAAATCCACACAAAATGCAAATTAACAGAATACGGACTCGAAAAAAAACGTAACGTAACGTGTTTCCATAACAATGGAAACCCCTTTCAGCAACTCTGAAACAACAAAAAAACGACAACCCACAAACAAAAAAAAAACACGCTCAGTAGAGAGACAGGGTCAGAAAAAGGGTTGGCGAAAAAAACGTCTATCCACAGGATTCCGAAATGAAAAAAATGATACTCAGGTTGGCATAGTGTTTAAAACCAGCATTAATACTCAATCTTTACGACTAAAGGATAATAGTCTCTACATTATGATTTTATGATTTAATTCCTACAGTGAATTTTTTAATATGACATCAATAGATAATTGTAGATTTAGTCAATTGTGTAGTTTTAAAGTTTATTCTTGAATCAGTTATCCTTGTGAAGCTCTGCTTACTCTCCATGTCAACAAGAGGTCTTGATTAGTCCGGGAATACAGGACTCGAAGCTAACAGACGACTTCTGATGTTCTGCGCATGTTTAAATCCAATTTTAATTAATAAAAAACATGGCCTCTGTTTACCTTAACCCAACATCATTATGGCTCTTGATTGGTGAATTGATAGTAGCGACCATTTCTCCGGAAATGACCGATATGTACTTCCCAAACCATACGAAATGTTCGATATTGAAGTCGAAAAATTGGGAAATTGCAAACATTCGACGCGTCAAACATGGTGGATATTTAATCTCGTGTAGATTTTCCCCCTGCAGATCTATCAGCATTACCATTTTTTCCAGCAAACCGAGTCGAACTGAGAAATGATGTCAGAGAGTCTCTCATGTGCGGATTACTGACTATGTCTGATCAAGACTATTGAGATATACACGTCTTCCCTTTTGAATGGAAAGCTAATAGGACTTCCTTACCCCCTATCCAAGTTCTATCCAAGTACGAATTATAATTTGTCTACGGGAAAAAAGGATTGAAACCATAAAGGATTACATTAAATTCTATCATTATTCTATATATTAATTAAATTCTATCGCCTATAGAAAAATCTTCCACTTTTTTTATTTGACTAAACTTTTCAACAATTCAAATAAATTATTGATCGGCAGATCTTTGTTTTAATCTAAGAAAATTTTTCTTTTTTAAATGTTAGGATTCATATTATTCCTTTGTAGAGTAGGATGTGGCAATCCGGGGAAGAGCCCAATGATAACTGTCAGCTATATACCGATATCTTTGTTATTGGTCTTTGCCAAACTACAACATTACTTTCTACCCCACACTATATCAGATACTTTGGACGCTACGTAAATTCACTCTGTAATCATATATTTCGGCTTTCGCATCAATCCCCCCCCAAGTCCTAATATTGACAGCCTGAATAAAAGCAACAGACACGCTTAGACCAGAAGGAGTACGCCGTGATGATTGTCCCTCATCGGAACTGACATCGACACTGATCAGTTTACCAGGTTATTAAAGAAAGTCGAAACCCGATGTCTCCAAACGTAGCATAGCCGAACAAATAAAAAGATGGAGGTCGACACTCACAATCTTCTATATAATAAGAGCAATTGACTCATTTAGACCTGAAGGAGTCCTGCAAGACAGACGGTCATTATCGTCACTCATCGTAACCAACCGAAAAATAGCATTCCTAAATCTAAGTAAAATCCACACTACAATTTAGTTCAACAATTTTACTTCAGTTCAGTAAAAATGTCCTTAAAAGTAGGAAAATTAACTAAGTATGAGTAAAGTTTCCTAATTTCAAAGCCATAGTAGAAATATTTCTTTGGATCTAAGAAAAAATTCTTACAATTGAGTAAATTCATACACTCAAGAAAAAAGTGAACCCTATAAGGAGTTAAATTGTACTAAAATTTAGGAAAATTGAACTTCGTTTAGCACTAAAGCAATATTTCTTCATATGAAGTTCAAACTTTTCTTTGAAAGTAAATAGTACATGCTTTGAACTTAATTCTAGTTCAATTTGTCTCAAACCAAGTAAATATTTACTCAAACTAAGGAAAATTGCAGTAAGTCTTTCCTCAAACCAAGTACATTTTTCCTAAATCTAAGTAAAATTTTGCTGTCATTTTCCTAAATCTAAGTAATATTTTCCTAAAACCAAGTAAATTCAAGCAAATAATTTTTCCTAAATCTAAGTAGCTTTTTCCTAAAACCAAGTACATTTTAACTAAATTTAAGTAAAATTTTACTGACATTTTCCTGAATCTAAGTAAATTTAAGTAAAATTTTACATAAACTATGTAAATTTTTACTCAATCCAAGTAATTTTTTACTAAATCTAAGTAAAATGTTGCTAAAATTTTCCTAAAACTGAGTAAAATTTACTCAGTTTGAGTAAATAATTAGAACTTGATATGAGGAAATATATACGAAATTCAATTTTCCTAAATTTTAGTACATTTTAACTCATTATAGGGTTCACGTTTTTCCGAGTGTACATCGGTACTGATCAACTTATCTCTAAACGTGTCCTAGCCATAACCGGACAAATAAAGGGTGTTTTTTATTGGGGTATAGAACTTTAAGTTGGCATCACTTTTTTAACTGGCGGCCATTTTGTCAGCTGTCAAGTGATTAATATTTAGTTTGGTTTGCCATTTCATCATGAACAGGTTGACAAAAGAACAACGCTTGCAAATCGTGCAAATTTATTTCGAAAGTAATGGTTCAGTTCGCGAAGTTCACCACTTCGTCCATTTTATGGTCGACATAATCGTCCATCAGAGCAATTAATTCGGTTAACCATGGATCATTTTCGCACTACGTTTACTCTATGTGATAATACGCATCCGCAGAGACGTCGAACAGTGCGCACCGAAGAAACAATTGCCGCTGTAGAGCAAAGTGTTGAAGAGGACCCGAATGAATCGATTCGCCACCGTGCACAGCAATTGGAGCATTGTTCATCAACTTTATGGGAGATTTTGCGCAAAGATCTTGGCTTGCGACCTTACAAGATCCAGCTTGTGCAAGAATTAAAGCCGCGAGACCATGCAATGCGTCGTGATTTAGGTGTATGGGCCGAAAATGAGATTCATCTCGATGCTGATTTTCATCACAAAATTTTGTTCAGTGATGAGGCTCATTTTTGGTTGAATGGCTACGTCAACAAGCAAAATTGCCGCATTTGGAGTGAAGAGAATCCACATGAGACCCTTGAGACGCCATTACATCCACAAAAACTGACTGTTTGGTGTGCTCTATGGGCTGGTGGAGTCATTGGGCCATACTTCTTCCGAAATAATGCTGTAGAGTCAGTTACCGTTAATGGAGACCGGTATAGAGCCATGATAACCGACTATTTTGTTCCCGAATTGGATGGCATGAATGTGGATGAGTTGTGGTTCCAACAAGACGGCGCTACATGCCACACAGCGCACGTCACAATCGAATTATTGAAGGAAACATTCGATGAGCGCATAATTTCGCTGAATGGACCTATCAATTGGCCACCAAGATCGTGTGATTTGACACCATTGGATTATTTTCTTTGGGGATATGTGAAGTCGCTCGTCTACGCCAACAAACCAGAAACGTTAGGGGACTTAGAAGCCAACATTCGTGGCGTTATTGCCAACATACGGCCCCATATGCTCGAAAAAGTGGTTGAAAATTGGACCTGTAGAATTGGCTATATTCGAGCCAGCCGCGGCGGCCACATGCCCGAAATCATATTTAAACATTAATGGCATAAAATTATCCTTCCAATAAAGCCAAATTGATGGACATTAAAACGATTTTCTTGTGTTTTATTTCAATTCGAAGTTCTATACCTCAATAAAAAACACCCTTTATATAATAGCTGTTGAACGCTCTCAACCTACTCCTCATCCAAACAGCTAATGAAAAAAGTCTTGACTCCATGTCCAGCCTCCGGGGCTAGTGAGCCTATAATGCAAGTGGCCATCTCAGTAAAACCCACGGCACAGGGTCCCCAGGAAACAATTTATTCGCGACATTAACTAGATCTATTGGAAATCTCAGCAAATATTCGACCTTACATGGAATATAAGTTTTAAGCTGACATGGTCATTCCCGCAGAATCCACTTAGCTGATATATCTGATGATATTTCGATAGGTGGAAAAATCGAAATCGATGTGAGCGAATTATTTTAAGGGGTTGTGCCAAGATCAAGAGTGTACGAATATTAGTATTTGTACTTCCGATAGCATTAAATACATGGACTTATTTTGCATAACACACAAAAGGAAGCGAGATAGAGCCATCGATCGAATTAAAATGACTTTTTGAATTTATTTGGCCATATCGTCGACGTCACAGCATATGTAGCTATGTGTAATTTTTCGAAAAAAAAAAATATTGATACATTTGGAATCTAATTCCATGATACGTTTACCCACCAAAACATTTTGCGATATCTTTATTGGTTCAGATTCTAGCAAAAGTAGCTATGTGTTCTCCAGCACATGGCTAATTTTTTTTCGATCAAATGAAAAATAAACATTTTTATTTATTCGCTGAAAATTGAAATGAAACCGAAGGATAACTTTGAACAATTTAATTGTGTTTTACAACACATTCCAACATGGACCACTAGTTTAGAGTTTTGTACCAAAACTGATGTTGACAAAGTTATTTTATATGAAAAAGCTGGGACATAATCACAGCATTCGTTAACGATTTTGAGAATTTTTGCAAATATTTTTTTTTTGAAATTTTGGAGAGGACCTACATGGGAGGTAGCTCACAGAATGATTTAAGAACGACACTAAATATATCTAAATTATAATATTTACTTAAAAATAAAATATATTTGCATCTGTGAAATAATATTGTCACCTTTTTGGTGAAATCGACGATTTAAAATGGTACCTTTCTTGGAAGTTTTGGTTTTAGAAGCGTATAAATTCTAATTGAAGTAAAACATTGACACAAATCTTTTAACTAGTTTATTTAAAATTGTATAAGCAATCTAACTACATAATTTAAACAATAGAGCTAATAATGAGATGGGAAGGTTAAAGAAACCAAACCAACATCGCCAAAAATATGACGTTTTTCCTATTACTCACATACATATCTCTTAAACTGGATATTGATATATTTACGAGCTCTATCATTGATGGCCTATGCTCCGCAAGGAGTCAAATGGAAAATTATGATGGTGATGATCACTGTGCAAAATATATTTCCAGTCAGTACATTATTGAAGTTTTGGCATTCATTTCAACATTTGGCATGGTCGAGGTTATCAATCTTGAAATGTTAACCAGTTGCCCCCCTACGCACTAGAGAAGGCGGGCGGGGCCGACTATATGATACACTCCACTTATCTATCCCAATTCAATTCGGTAAAAAAGTGAAAACGGGAAGAATTTTTGTATGTTTCCTAATCAAAGGCTGATATGACCTGGTCCAATTTGTCAAATCGAGAAGAATATTTGTATCGTGGCTATATCCAAATATGGAATGAAGTTCTTCCAGTTCAAATATAACGTGTTATGCTCACTTTGAAGAAATTCGAGGTTTCTGGGGCGGAAAAAGTCGATCCGGGAGCGAAATTTGTATGAGAGCTATATAGAAATCTGAACCGACGAGTGTTTCTTGTGGAAATATAAGATATTTTGAAAGATTTGATGAAGATCTGTTAAAATATGCGGTTTATAGAGTGGAATCGGGAGTGAAACTTGTGTGGGAGCTATATATAAATCTGAACTGATCTGCAGCATGGCTGTTTATAGAACAAATATAAGATATTTCGCCTAATTTGAAGAGGATCTGTTAAAGTATGTGGTTTCTAGAGAAGAAAAAGTCAAATCGGAAGCCAAATTTTAATGGGAGCTATATATAAATATGAACCGATCTGACCTATTTTCAGCACATGTGTTCATAATTTAAATATAAGATGTTTTACCAAATCTGATGACAATCTGACACAATATGTGGCTTCTAGAGAGGAAAAAGTCAAATCGAGAACGAAATTTGTATGGGAGCTATATATAAATCTGAACCGATCTAACACATTTTTACCACAGGTATTTCTAGTTAAAATATAAGATGTTTTGCCAATTTTGAAGAAAATCTATTGTAATATGTGGTATCTAGAGTGAAAAGAGTCAAATCGGGAGTGAAATTCGTATGGGGGCTATATCTAAATCTGGACCGATTTTCTTCAAATGAAATATTGAAATTTCAATAAATAAATTCCGTAATAAAAGTAACTATGTGTAGTTTATTAGAACTAATGAATTTTATTTTGATAAATTTATGAGAAAAATTAACGAAATACATTCGTTTGCGAAATTTAAATGACAAATTTCGTTATATTTGCAAAAATGGACTTATCCTATATTTACATATTGCCAAACCTAACCTATTCAAACTACATTGCTGAATTGCATTCTCATTCGCCCTCGAACCACACCATTTCCAACTTACAACGAAATAATGATGCTATGCAAAACTTTTCCCTTCTCTCGAGCCGTTTCGCCACACTGTGCCGCCTTGTTTTTTGCATTTCAAATTCAAATTATAAATTTCCAAAAGTACTTTTTTCATAAAGTCATGTACAGACTCGTTTTTTTCCACCGCCACACACGCACACGAAAAAAAGAGTTGAAAGCTGTACCCAGACCAAGTTGAGGGGTGATTTAAGGATTCTTTTTTTTCCGGCTTGGGATTCCATCCACATTTTTTTCACAACGGCAATGAATCAAATGTTCACAATGAACAGAAAGGCCGGCACAGAAGAGAGCGAAAAAAATAACCAAATGTCCTGACAACGTCACAGACTTCTAATTTGTTTATCAGGCAGAGCCAAGGACGGCTACAACGAAATAAAAAAAATTACCCCCCTCAGATAGAGTTGTGGAAAAAAATGTGTGTGAGTGCGTATGCAAAGTAGGATAGAGACTTTGTGCTGTCCTGGTATTCTCAAAGGGTTAGTTTTGCGTTGTTTTATTCATTCCCAAACTGTCAAATCGGTTTAATTTTGGCATATCATTAAAATCAGTTTTTTAGTTGGGCTTGGCAGGCTTTGTTTTTCGCTGACACTTGAAAAATCTGTGGATTCACGTTTTTTCATTTTTTTGTTTTTCTTTTCCCCGGAGTTAACAAAAATCTGTTTAAATTTATAGCCTACGCTGGGGACGGGCAAGAGCAGAAGGACATGGAGTACACTTTCGTTAATTAAAAACCTGAAAAACAGGAGTTGCCCAGTTAACGAATTTGTATAGTCTTTGAATCGAATTGAAAGTATAGGAAAGGTATAGTTGTTAAAAAAACAGGTTAAGTAGGTTCATGGCGATAGATTTTTGCTATGTTGAGTTAGATTTTAAGATCAGCTCTTCCACATTCCATTTGTCCACTGCAAATTGAGTAGTAATGACACCATATTCTCTGATCTAAATTTGCGTGATATCCTTTTCAAAACATTATCATCATTCACATCTGGCAATACGAAACTCAGTCTCGTGCACAGCACACTTCCAATTACCAATTTCCAATTCCAAGTCATACGTACTCACCATTCTGGACTGAAGTATTCTTACATCAAGATGCCAAACAATTTTGAAAATAAGAAAAAGTATTAATTTGACTAAATCCCTGCCCGCCTGATTGTCCAAAATAGATTAAAATTTCCAATATCCTTTCTCTTGTGCTCCTGGACAAAGGCCACACACACGCACGCATACACATAAATCTTTAATTTTGCATAATGCATAAGGATGCAGAAGAGAACGAAGAGAAAGGACACAGGGTGTCCTGTGCTCTAAGATAATCCTTTTCACTGACTCCGACGCAATGTGCAAAAAACGGTCTGGTCTGCATCTGTAGAGTAGCTGCACAAAGAAAGGATACGAACACAAGAAGTACGAATGTGAGAGAGTATGTGTGTTTGTCTGGCATTGCAAAGTCCTTTGATGGCATTTGCACCGAAAAAAGGTGTTGCATTTTATTTAGCATAAGTTTTTTTTCTTATTCTTTCTTTCCTTATTTTGTTTCTTTTTGCAAATTGAACTAATTTTGCATGCATGTGTTACGGAGATTAAGAGAAATTTCAATTATCTTTGTGATGGACAGGACTCAAATTTTCTTTTTATATTCCTAAAACACCCGACGAAACCCTTTTGTTTATATATATATATATAGAAACTCAGCAATTGCAAAATGCTTCTTTACGCTTCCTTTTGCTGATTTCTTTGAGATTTTTTCTTTGGCTGCTATTCTATTCTTTGGCTGCTCTTCTATTTTCTTTAGAAAATAGCATATTTTTGCACATTTTAAATCGTTCTTCTTTATATAGTGATAGATTGAAGTAAATTGGTTCAGCTTTAGCTATAGCCTCGATGCAACTTTCGATCTGACTTTTTTCACTCTATAGTCATCAGGAAATATGACAAAAAATATTTTTTTCAATATTTGTTTCAAAATAATAAAAGGAAGATATCTTCTTGTAGATATATCATCCAAATGTTTGTAGGGTAGTTATAGAATACGATTTCATTCATGTGGCTGCCTTCACAGTAGTGCATCCTGTTAACCTTTAGTGACTGTTTCTGGTGCTATCACACGATTGAATTGGCCTTAAACTTCCGATTCGTTAAGGAATTGTTTGCAAAACATCGATCCTTCAAGTTGCCCCACAAAAAATTCACCGAGGTGGCCAATTGAAATCGCCGAGACGGCTGATAACACGATTACTTAACTTGACGTGCAGAATATGATTGTGGAATCATCCTGCTAAAAATAAACAAGTAAAAACGGCGTTAAGTTCGGCCAGGTTGAACTTTATGAATTGCATTCCACCACCATGGATTGCATTCCACAGAGGTTGTCGGTTTTCGTAGAAGTGCAGTAATATTACAGGAAAATATAATTTTTTTAATATAGCCAAACCAAAACGAATACAAATATTGAAAAATTAATTTTATAAATATATATAATATTTTAATTATTTCAAACCACGCTTATAAGGTAATGATTGGTAGCATTACCTTATGCGTGAATTCAAAAAATAAATATTGTTATATTTATATTTTCAAAAATACTTTCAAAGCTATAAATATTGGTAGATAATGGGTGCTCAAGTTGGTTGTATTTCCATTCTATTTTAATTCCAAAAGTACAAATTTTAAAAATCCATTATCAGACGTACATAGTGCAAAATAACCTAACTTCATGATTCAACCAATTTTTGCCGTAAAAGAAAAAGTACGAATTTGGAAAAAAAACTTTTTATTTTCCGTGTCTATGCAGTCAGAGGCATGTATACACCGAATTCCATGATTCCAGCTGCGCCCATTTGGTTGGTACCATTTTTACCCCCTTGACGTTTCTACGCAATTAGAATTGCATCATTCTAGCTGTAGTCGTTTAGTTGGTACTATTTTTATCCCTCTGTACCGTTGTATCCCTTGAAAGTACTAATTTCGAAAAATTTGTCTATTTTCCGTGTCTACGCAGTCGGAGGAATGTATACTCCGAATTTCATGACTCTAGCTGCGGTCATTTGATTGGTACTATTTTTATCCCCTTTTTCATTTTAACCCCAAAAAGTACGAATTTCGAAAAGTCAGTTTATTTTTCGTGTCTACACACTCAGAGGAATGTATACTCCGAATTTCATGACTCTAGCTGCGGTCATTAGATTGGTACTATTTTTATCCCCATTTTTCATTTTAACCCCAAAAAGTACGAATTTTAAAAAATCCGTGTATTTTACTTATCTATGCAATCAGAGGAACGTATACACCGAATTTCATTATTCTAGGTACAGCCGTTTGGTTGGTACCATTTTTATCCCTCTATTCCCATTTTACCCCTTAAAAGTACGAATTTGGAATTAGATAAATGCACACACCGAATTTCGTGTTTCTAGCTATTGTCGTTTAATAAGTACCATTTTTATCCCTTTTTTATACTTTATAGGGTCTCAGGTAGATATTTCAAGGTGTTACAAACGGAATGACAAATGTCATGGCCTCTGCAGCTCTCTGAGGAAGCATTGATTTCTCGACGTTCGTGTTCTGGTTTTCCGATTCTCAGATGCGGCTGTTTTTATACACTCCACGAGAGTATTATTATGTATTGTAACACCCAAATGGAAACGAGTTAGACCCATCGTTTATTATACAGATCGGCTTAGAATCACTTTCTGAGTCGATTTAGCACTGTCCGTCTGTCCATCTATTGTTGTAATCAAATTACAGGTCGCAATTATAGTCCGATCTTAACAAAAATTGCCACAAGCAAGTTTTGTGGATCAAGGACGAACGCTATTTAATTTGAGGCAAATCGGTTCAGATTTAGATATAGCCCCCATACAAATATCGCTCCCTATTTGACTTTTTCCGCTCTAGAAACCACATATAGTACCCGATTTGCTTCAAATTTGGCATAATACCTTATAATCTAACTAGAAACACCTGTACCGAAAGTGGGTTAGGTCGGTTCAGATTTAGATATAGCCCAATTACAAATGTCGCTCTCGAACCACATGTTGTACCCGGTTTTCTTGAAATTTGACACAACATCTTATAATCCAACTAGAAGCACCTATGCAGAAAGAGGGTAAGAACGGTTCAGATTTAGATATAGCCCCCATACAAATGTCGCTCCCGATTTAATTTTTTCCCCTCTATAAACCACATATTATAACAGATTTTCTTCAAATCTTGCAAATTGCCTTATATTTTAACTAGAAACACCCATGGTGACAATGGCTCAGATCGATTCAGATTTATATATAGCTTCCATACAAATTTCGCTTCACTCAGAGAAATAGCATTCTTAAATCTGAGTAAAATCCATACTCCAATTTAGTTTAACAATTTTACTCCAGTTTAGGTAAAATTTCCTTACGAGAAGGAAAATTAAATAGATATGAGTACACTTTCCTTATTTAAAAGCCAGAAAAAATAGTACATATACTCAAAATAGAGTAGTAAATTTACTTAAAAACATTTTTTGATCTAGTAAAAACTTCTGACAATTAAGTATATTCATACTTGTGCGGAAAAAAATTTACTAGCGTCTAAGAAAGAAAATAATGTAGATTTTTGTGTATGGAAAAATTCCATTTAGGAAGTTTTTACTTCAAAATGTGTTTATTACTTCAAATAAAGTAAATACATGTAATTAAATTTATGTCATGTTCCTCATACATTCAAATATAAATGAACTTATAACAAATACTTCAGTGAGTTTAGAAAAATACATGAATAGTAGTCTAAGAAGCAATTCTCGTTCGTTAGCCGAGACTTTCTTCATAAGTACTTCAGATATTACTCTAAACAATCACTGCGAAGGCGCCTACCTCGCCTCCGCAGCAATCATGGTGAAATAACTCAACTGTTTAAGGTATAAGTAAGATGAAACGTTTGAAAACTATACTATGTTTAATTTTTCATATGAGTGTTGTATACTCTGAAGCACAATAATTTATTTCAATTATCAGTATAGTCATAGTCAGGCTGAGTACAAATTTACTTGGTCTAAGGAAAATTTTCAGAAAATTTTCCTCATATTGAGTATAATTTTACTTGGTATGACTACAAATTTACTTAGTTTGAGTAACAATTTACTTGGATTGAGGGAAACAAAAATCGGAATATTTTCCTCAGTTTGAGTATAAATTTACTTGATTTGAGAAAAATTTCTTAAGAAATTTCCTCAGATTAAGTAAAGATTTACTTGATTTGAAGAACAATTGTCCTCAGTTTGAGAGAATTTTACTTGCTTTAAGGAAAAGTTGACTGGAATCAAGTTTTCAAGGAAAAGTTTGTACTTAATGTGAGAAATTATAGTCTTAGCGATATACGAAGTTCAATTTTCCTCAGTTTTAGTACATATTTACTTAATCCGTGGCATACTTTTTTCTGAGTGTAGCTAAGTACTACCAAAAACAAAATTTTGATCCAGTGACGAAATTTTGTAGAACATTTTGACCAGGTTAACTGTTGTTTTAAGGGTTTTTTTAATCTTCTGCAGAAAAGGAACCAAAAAGACCCCTATATTGAAGAGCTGAAGGATTAAAATTTTATACAAATATTCCTCGTAGTGTTTTAAGTACTACTGCTGAACATATCCGATTCCTAAAATGTAAGGATCACAAGGTTTCCTATGTCGATTCACCATAACAACGTACCCTCTAAAATGACCACCATACGTAAACTTTCAAGGTGCCGATACACGTATAATCTTTTTTACCTTCTCTATCACAATCTGTTGTCAGAACCTTGTTTTTTTCATTTGTTACAGTTTCACTTTGTTCGGTGTAATGAGATCGTGAGTTCTTGAAACTAATACATATCTTAAACTGTATTTAATCTTTACATAATTGTACTTTTGTCAATCATTTCAAAATTGAACATGGTCGAGGTGATCAACTGTGGAGGGTCACCCTATAGGCCCCATACCCACTAGGGATCTAAAATTTTCAAATCATCTGGAAAACACCTCCGCTCTAAGTAAAATTTCGCTAGGATATATTT
Source organism: Polietes domitor (assembly GCA_947397865.1). NCBI lineage: Eukaryota > Metazoa > Arthropoda > Insecta > Diptera > Muscidae > Polietes > Polietes domitor. The sequence goes on from OX377622.1 coordinate 115,057,428, forward strand.
TTCTGTTCAAAAATTACAGAATAAATTCAAAGAAATCGTTTTGGAACCTGTGTACTCCGTTGAATAAAATCCGATGGTCTGACCAGCAGTTGAACCAACGTTGCACAGTATCACGGTTTAATATAACGAGTTGCCAAAACTAGAAGGAATTATCGTAGAAAATTGAAATTTGGTACGTGCTTATATAACAACTAAATATGATTACGAGTGAATTTTCGAAAAAATTGGAGTTGGTTAACACACAATATATGAGCCATTCCATGTCGAACCGGCCAAAAAATGCCATATCGCTTCGATTTTCCTGAAAAAAAAACAGAAAATATTCTTCTTTAAAAAAGATTTTACACGAGTCTTAGGGCAAAAATCTTAAAATTTTGTTTGCAGAGTTACAGACATTGCAATTTCTACAAAAAAAATGAAAATCTTGGTGACGATTGTATATTCAAATCCTTGTACCTTGTTTGAAAGGACTTTTTTATGGATTGCTTTACGGAATTCCATTTAGAATTATTGATTTTCTTTTTAAATCTGATTCGTGAATTAATATCATATTTAATGGGTAGCCACTTGGAATAGTCATATTTTCTTAATTTTAGGCCAGTTTCCAGTAATGTCGGTGAATTGTCGATATTGCCAAAAAATGTTCTAGTATTCAAATCAAAACTCGGACCATATCCAGTCTTCATCATGTCGACATATTTCGTTTTATGTAGGTGTTTTCTTACATGAATACCCCTTTTACATGTCATTTGTTAACTTATTGCATCACATTGTTGTAAGCCTGGTGTGCCGTGGTTTTTATACACATTTTTGTCATGGACTTGTGCACTAAAAAATTATTCATTAGCAGGTATTAGCAGCTGATTCGAAACTTGATTTGATTCGAAATACGTGCAAATTTATTCAAATATATATGTATACTAGCTGAACCCCGCCCGATTCGACATGCAAAAAAAAACAAACGGAAAAATTAAAATCTGCTTTCATATTGATTTTTCTCCTGGTCGGTAATATATGTACCAATTATAATCAAGGTACTTCCCTGAGATACTGAAGAAATGGATGTGTTCCATGAAGAACGTTAGTTTACGGCGAATAATGGAAGAAATGTCAAAAATCAAATTGATTTTTTGTTAAGTGTGATTCTCCTCCTTTCCATTACCTAAACAAAACACTTCATTCGTAAGAAGAAATTACATTACATTCAAAACACATAGAAAATCAATCAAATTGTTCACTAATCAAACAACACAAAAACTAAAAATTTTATATAATTTCCGCTTTCTTGAAAAGATGAAAATCAAAAGATAAAGTGTAATTTTACAAAATTCAAATAAAAAATGCCCCAACTTTCAAATAACGCCCATTTGTATATTGTCTAAGAAGGTTACAACTAAATTAACTCACACAACAATATAGGAATCTCGGTGTCGAATATACTCAAAAACAGGTTTTAATTTAATATGGGAGTGGCCACGACCACTTTCCGCCCATCTTTGTACAACTATTTACACTGGATGAACTCACACAAAATTTCAGCACTCTATGTGTCATAGAACTGACAATATTCAATAAAAGGTTTTAACATCGTATGGGAGGTGCCACGCCCACTTTTCCAATACCGCCCATTTTTGGCACAACTACGCACATTGATGCTGGATGCACTCAGACAAAATGTCAGTATTGTATCTGTCATAGTATGGAATATATTCGAAAATGGGTTTTAACTTCGTGTGAGAGGTGCCACGCCCACTTTTCCAATACCGCCCATTTTTGGCACAACTACGCACATTGATGCTAGATGCACTTACATAAAATTTCAGCACTCTAGGTGCCATAGAACTGAATATATTCTATAATAGGTTTTAACATCGTATGGGAGGTGCCACGACCAATTTTCCAATACCGCCCCCTTTTTGGCACAACTGTGCAGACTAATAATTAGTGCACTTTCACCAAAATTCAAGACTCTAGCTGCAATAGTATTCCGAATATGCTAATTTATAAAAAACGAATAAATCCCCAATTTGTGTGGGAGGTGCCACGCCCACTTAAAATATCAAAAAATTATATAGCCTATACTGTGAAAATTTCAAGAAGATCGGTTCAGTAGTTTAGGTTGCTATAAAGAACAAACAAACAAACATACAAACACATATATATATATATATATATATATATATATATTTTTGAGGTGATTTTTTTGAGGTTAGGATTTTCATGCATTAGTATTTGACAGATCACGTGGGATTTCAGACATGGTGTCAAAGAGAAAGATGCTCAGTATGCTTTGACATTTCATCATGAATCGTCTTACAAACGAACAACGCTTGCAAATTATTGAATTTTATTATCAAAATGCGTGCTCTGTTAAGAAAGTTCATTGCGCGCTTCCATTTTATGGTCAGTTTAATCGACCCACTGAAGCGGCTATTCGGGCTATTGTGACTAAATTTCGCACCAAATTTACATTGTTGGACATTGAACCACCAACACGCTTACGTAGAGTGCGAACTGAAGAAAATATCGCAGCTGTATCGGCCAGTGTTAATGATGACCACCAATTTTCGATTCGTCGCCGTTCGCACCAATTGGGTCTCTGTTACTCAAAAACGTGGAAATGCCAAAATTGGACTAAGCGGATGGACCACCTAAGACGCAGCCGCGGTCAACATTTAAATGAAATTATCTTCAAAAAGTAAATGTCATGGACCAATCTAACGTTTCAAATAAAGAACCGATGAGATTTTGCAAATTTTATGCGTTTTTTTTTTTAAAAAAATTTATCAAGCTCTTAAAAAATCACCCTTTATATATATATATATATATATATATATATATATATATATATATATATATATATATATATATACGAACTATGCTAAGTTGGTTTTTATTATATGTTCAATACTTCATTATAACTGAGTTATTTTAATATTGACTATTTTGTTATAAAATTATTGCTTTTAAAATACGTAGCTAAAAGTCGAACTTTGAGCTATCACAGTTCCAACACAAAAATAACTTTTTTTCAAAACTCTTTTGAAGTTTTCTAGTCTACTAAAGTGCTCTAAATGTTTTGTAAATTTCTTCAAAAAAATTCTCGATTTTGGCTGCAACCAAACAACAATGTGTGTTGTCTTGTTGGTAAGAGCATACAATAAATTTCCTACTTTAGGCCTCCTGCGATCTGCTTCATCACTGTTGGCTTGGGTAATTGGCAATAAAGTTTTTCTGCGTTCGGATATACACCAAAAATTCACTTTCCCCAGATTTTGAGACTTTTTTATGGAGTTTGACAGGCGAAATCCAGAAATAGTGGAAAGTGGATGTATGTCTGAATGCAGTATTAGGATTATTAACTATTTCTTATAATGTTTACTGCAATATGCAATAATTCCCTAGAATTCTGCTGAATGTCGGAAACGATCACTGTTATTACATTTCCTTGAAGACAAAGAAAGACCTTTTTCAGAGTATTAGTGTTTATTGAGATTCCCGAAGCATTTGCCTGTTTGGCTTTTGGCATCATCCTTTGGTTGCGAATTCCTTTCTTGTGTCAACCTTAACAACTCATCCTTATGCAAATCTACCGACTGCGGCTGATACATTTATTGACGTAAGCTGGCATCTATTGATTTTTTATTAACTCGAATATTCCCAAAGCGCGCGCTCTCTCACTCCGTTTACTACCAGTGGCACTTAGCCAACACAAATCAATTCGTCACATATGCATGTACTTCCGCCTGTGCGTATGTGTACGAGTGTGTGTGGTGTGGTGTGGGACCATATCCTGGCCACAATGTGAGACAAGAAATCCCATTAGAATATGTTCGGGTTACCCACTACTAATGGAAAGGCTAAGCAAGCGAAACGAAACACGCGACAGCGATTATTACCAACAACGGCACCCATAACCCAACAGCGAACAACAACAACAACACCAGTAGAGGCAGCAGCGACAGGACTCACATTCATATGTGGTGGCAACCAATGCCAGTCAATAAAAAACAAACAAAAACAAGCGCCACCAAAATGATGACATTTTAAAGTGAAACAAATAAAAGGAGCAAGAAAACAAGACAGCGCAAAAGAAAAATATCACAATCACACTCAGAGGCTCAGGCTCGTCCTTGTCGTCAGTCATATTACACACATACAACCCCTTTCCATGGCAGCAGAAGGAGCTGTAAATGCGTCTCAATAAACGAAAAAACTGTTCACAATAACAACAGCAACAAACAAACATGACAACAACAAAGCGAGGAAGAAAAACAGCAGTAGCAGTTTTCATCCTTTGTCAAGGATGTGTGTGTGTGTGTTACACATATCCTTGGGCAAATAAGCGAGAAACCCCCTCCGTGATAAAGCGTGGAAAACCCTTTTTGGCCGTTAGCGATTTCCAAAGGGGACATTTTCCCGTTACTGCTAAATGGTGCTTGTGCTCAGAGGCGCAACAAGCTGATGACAATTTGTGCCTTAAAGGACTCACACACACTTAGGCAGTCACTTTCACATATGAACGATGATTGAGTTCAAACGTACACACACTACAACTCGTGCATACATGTGTGATCTTTGTCGCAGCGTTTCCTTTATTCCGGCCTATTGAAGGGGGTAAAGCGTGTGCGAGTGTGTGTTTATTCGGTTTCCAGTTCCGTTCTCTTATCGTTTGCTAATAGTGCGTAATAAATGTCATGTTTTGAACATGATTTCTGATTGTTTTTATTGTTGTTATTCGATTTCTATTCTTCCACAGGGATACAGCCTTTCGTGTCAGAGTTTCAATTCAAGGAGACGGACAGAAAATAACACCCGCGAAAATTTCTGTTAAAACATTTACGCTTTGCTTTGGGTCTTTTGTGATGGCGGTGAAGGCACAATGATTTCGTTTTCAATATTAAATTGACACATATTGATCATTTGATTGATAAAGTTGATAGTGTTCCTTAAAGGGGTGCAGACTGGATGCAGGGTGCAAATGGACAAAGGACTTGTCTATGGAGAGAAGTAGAAATACATTAACTTCATATATTTGTATTAATTAGAAAGCAACGATAGTTTTAAAATAATTGGTAATAAATGATATCCTGCTCATGAGTATATGTATCAAAGGCGGTGTGGGTGATTGGCTGATAACAAAGGCCGAGCCCAGTATGGGTTAATCTAAATGTTTAACGTCCTGTAAACAGATTCGTAGACGAAGTTGCCAGTAAAATAGGCACAAAATTATACGTCCAGTGAAAAGAGTTTCAAGTAACTCGGAGTATTAACACAAGTTTAACAAGTAAAAATTCATAAAGTTCGACCAGGCCGAATCTTATATACCCTCCACAACGGAGTGCATTCCATAGTATTGCCGGTAGATTAAAGGCTGTGGACTTTACAAAGAAGTGAAGTAACATATTTTGAAAATTGTGATATTTCTAATGCGCATTAGTACATTTGTTTACTATTTCAAACTATAAGGCATACTAATGCACACTGTTTTAAATAAATTTCATTATAATATTAGTAGTCTACTACTATATATAAAACCTTCAAAAATATACTGCAAATATTAGGTGTATTCTCAGTCGTCATTCGAGAGAAACATTTTCCATCAGGGCCGATTTCTCCCATTTGCAATTTTTTGATTCAGCTACAAAAAGAGTGACTGTATCATTTTGATAAGAAAAGTACAAATTTCAAAGATCCATTATGTTTTGCGTCCATATTGGAATGAATACATCTAAGTTCATAACACAGTGCAACACGAAAAAAAATAACCATATACGGACACCGCTACATGATAAAAGACCAAAAAAAAAAAAAGACCCGTGTTTTTTTTCCCCAAAGTCATGCACTTTTTTTTTATGGGCCCCCAGAGATTTGAGGCCTCGGTGTAATTTTTGGAAAAAAGTGATCATATTCTCAGGCTCATATCTTGCAAACCGTTCGGAATTTTGATTTACTCTCTGAGGCAAAGTTCTAGCTCTTGTCATAAAGAACAAAAATTGTAGTTGATTGTTTCCCTGAATTTTCAACGGTTTGCTACCTATGGACCTGAACAGGCCTTGAACCTTGAAGATGAAGTTTTTTTGATTTTATATGTTCACAATTTTTGTTCTTTATGACAAGAGCTAGAACTTTGCCTCAGAGAGTAAATCAAAATTCCGAACGGTTTGCAAGATATGAGCCTGAGAATATGATCATTTTTTTCCAAAAATTACACCGAGGCCTCAAATCTCTGGGGGCCCATAAAAAAAGTGCATGACTTTGGGGAGAAAAAAAACACGGGTCTTTTTTTTTTGGTCTTTTATCATGTAGCGGTGTCCGTATATGGTTATTTTGAAATGACTTCAAAAATGTTGCACAATGAAATTTTTGGGAAATTTTTCAATTTTGCGGCTACCTAAGCGCTACCTAAACGGTGTTAAGAATAATTCCTAGGAAGTTCATATGTTCTAGAAAGTTGTTTATTGAGATCTTAGGTACATTTTTGTAGTTGATTGTTTCCCTGAATTTTCAGCGGTTTGCTACCTATGGATCTGAACAGGGGAAAAAAGGTTAAAAAATCGAATTTTTTTAAGTTTTTTGCGATTTTGACCTTGAAGATGAAGTTTTTTTGATTTTATATGTTCACAAAATCCGAACGGTTTGCAAGATATGATACACCGAGGCCTCAAATCTCTGGGGGCCCATAAAAAAAAGTGCATGACTTTGGGGGAAACAAAAAAACACGGGTCTTTTTTTTTTGGTCTTTTATCATGTAGCGGTGTCCGTATATAGTTATTTTGAAATGACTTCAAAAATGTTGCACAGTGTAATTCTAGGTACATCCGTTTGCCTGGAATCACTTTTATCATTTTTTCAAATGTTGACCCTAAAAGTACGATTTTGGAGAAATAATCATATTGTGCGTGTCTACGAAGACAGACGAGTGTAACCGCTGAATTTCATGATTCTTGCTTCAGCCGTTTGCTTGGTACCAATTTTATCCCGTTTTGATCCTAAAGGTACGAAAATCGAAAGATATTTTTATTTTTCGTGTCCGAATATCGAAAGATATCTTTAATTTTCGTGGCTACGCAGTCACAGCAATGTTCACACCGAATTACATTATTCTAACTGTAACCGTTTGATTAGTACCATTTTTATACCCTCCACCTCCAGGATGGGGGTATACTAACTTTGTCATTCCGTTTGTAACACCTTGAAATATCGACCTGAGACCCTATAAAGTATATATATTATTGATCGTCATAAAATTCTATGACGATCTAGCCATGTCCGTCCGTCCGTCCGTCTGTAGCATCTAAACGCAAGGAGCTAGAACGTTCAAATTTTCCATAAATGCGTCTTATAGTCGTAGATCGGTTGGGATTGAAATGGGGCGAAATCGGTCCAAAGGGAAAAAATTTTCCCTCACAAGTACTAAAAATACCCATAATAATCCCTAATATTTTAGCTTATTTAAGCATGTTTTTTGAATATGTCTGTTTATATTTGCTTGATATTTGATATGCGCATTCCCCTTATATCAAAAACGTGCACCATAAAGTGATTCTTATATGTAGGGGGCGAAATGGGGCAAAAAAAGGGATAAAAATGGTACATATTAAACGACAACAGATAGAAACACGAAATTTGGCGTATACATACCTCTAATAGAATAGATACATAATATACAAGTATTTTTTCCAAATTCGTACTTTTAAGGGGTAAAATAGGAATAGAGGGATAAAACTGGTACCAACAAAACGGCTGTACCTAGAATAATAAAATTCGGTGTATACATTCCTCTGACTGCATAGATAAGTAAAATACACGGATTTTTCAAAATTCGTACTTTTTGGGGTTAAAATGAAAAAAGGGGATAAAAATAGTACCAATCTAATGACCGCAGCTAGAGTCATGAAATTCGGAGTATACATTCCCCTGATTGTGTAGACACGGCAAATAAACTGATTTTTCAAAATTCGTACTTTTTGGGGTTAAAATGAAAAAAGGGGATAAAAATAGTACCAATCTAATGACCGCAGCTAGAGTCATGAAATTCGTAGTATACATTCCTCTGACTGCGTAGACACGGAAAATAGACGAATTTTTTGAAATTAGTACTTTCAAGGGATGCAATGGTACAGAGGGATAAAAATAGTACCAACTTAACGACTACAGCTAGAATGATGAAATTCTAATTGCGTAGAAACGTCAAGCGGGTAAAAATTGTACCAACCAAATGGGCGCAGCTGGAATCATGGAATTCGGTGTATACATTCCTCTGACTGCATAGACACTCAAAATAAAAAAGTTTTTTTTCCAAATTCGTACTTTTTCTTTTACGGCAAAAATTGGTTGAATCATGAAGTGAGGTTATTTTGCACTATGTACGTCTGATAGTGGATTTTCAAAATTTGTACTTTTGGAATTAAAATAGAATGGAAATACAACCAACTGTAGCACCCAATACCTACCAATTTTTTTGGCTTTGAAAATATTTTTGAAAATATAAATATAAGAATATTTATTTTTTGAATTGACGTATTGGTAGCATTACCTTACAAGCGTGGTTTGAAATAATTAAAATATTATATTTATTTATAAAATTAATTTTTCAATATTTGTATTTGGTTTGGCTATATTAAAAAAAAATTATTTCCCTGCAATATTACTGCACTTCTACGAAAACCGACAACCTCTGTGGAATACATATGCCGAATTTCATGATTTTATCTTCAGCGGTTTGGTTGGTACCATTTTTATCCCTCTTTGTCAATTCTATCCCTTAAAAGTACAATTTTCAAAAACTCTCTATATTTTACGTGTCTACGCAATTATAGGGATGTACACACCGAATTTCATGTTTCTAGCTGTAGTCGTATCATTGGTACTATTTTTATCCCTTTTGTCCCATTTCAGCCGCTAAATATTTTTTGTACTTTTTGGTGATTACACGTTACTAGAGGAAGGTACGAAACAAATTTCAAGTGTATAAAAATCAGAAATTTTCAAAAAAAATGTTTAAATAGTCTAAATATTAGGGGTATTTTCAGTCCTTGTGAGGGAAAATTTTTTCTCCTCTGGGCCGATTTCGCCCACTTTCAATCCCAACCGATCTGCAACCATTAGACACATTTAGGGAACATTTGACCTCCTAGCTCATTTCGTTCGGCCGCTATAATGCTTCCAGCAGACAGACAGATGGACATTGCTAGATCGTCTTAGAATTTTACCACGACCCAGAATATATATACCGATGAATATGAATGAATAAGGTGTTACAAACGGAATGACAAAGTGAATATACCCCATCCTTAGGAGGAGGGTATAAAAAGGCGTTAAGTTCGGCCGGGCCGAATCTTATATACCCTCTACCACGGAGTGTAGACCTTACAAGTGCACTACCATATTAGGGAAATTGTTATTATTTATTAAAATATTAAATATTAATATAAAAAATGTGCCCTAAATATTATTAGGTAGAAAAAATTTCCATCAATTCATCGCAATCAATTAAAAGTAAAGTTCTGTGATACTAGTATTTAAGTTTGGACTAATTTTTAAGTAATTATTTATAAAATTTGTATTAATAAATTGTGTCGTGATGTCCAGTTTTTATGATAGTATATAAGTATATTTACCTATGATGTAAACTTAATCGAATTTCATTAAATAACAGTTTTTCTCCTGATGAAGTTGAAAAAAAAACAACCAACGAAACGTTGAGAACTAAAATGAAACGTAATAGTTTTATTTAAATAGTAGGGAAAACACTGACCAACATTAGCCCAACAACAATCAATAACACTACTTAACAAAATGAAAAAAATTTCATGTACTCCGGATGCGATAATTTTTTCTGTGTAGATAACCTTGACATGAGCTCGAAAAACGCAATAAAATTTTTTTTTTCGTTTGGTTTTTGTTTTATTTTTTTTTTTTTTTAATTTTAAAAATTTTTTTTGGTTAATTTGTTTCGTCCGGCATAACTCGGGAACCACTAGCCCGATTTAATTGAATTAAATTTTAAAAAAATTAAAATTACAATTCCCTTAATCTGTTCATATATTGTTTTCCTATACAAGCAACAGTTTCCAAGTTAAAAATGAATATATAAAGGAAAAAACTTATTTTTTGCCTAAAGATTTAAATTTTTTTTTTAAAAAATCCATAAAAAATCCAAAATGAAAAAAAATGTCAAATCTTGTTACTTTTACGTAAAGTCACATAACCTATGAGCAAAATGAGACAAAGATCATGAAAATCGATGCACGATGCACAACTTTGTCTATGGTAAGGTTTTTTCTTTTTTATTACAAAAAAAATTAAAATTTGTTGGGTGACAAAAATATATGACTTTAAATTAAAAAACAATTCGATATATGTACAAGAAATTATCCTAAGGATATCAACATTAATTAATTATAAAAAAGTTTTAAAAAAAATATCTAAACACAAAAATAAAAACCTTCAAATTAAAAATAATTATGTGCTTTTGTCTTTCTTTTATATTGTTGTGGGTCTGTTTCTCTTATCAGGAACCAGATATAGTCCCCCATCATAGCTTCGTTCCAAAATCCTTGGTATCGGTGCTCAATTTCTTTCATTTGCTGATGAAAACGCTCACCATGCTCGTCACTCACATCGCCCAGGTTGTCCGGAAAGAAGTCCAAGTGCGAGTGTAGGAAATGTATCTTAAGCGACATATTTTCTCTAATTTTTTTATAATTTTGGAGTAGTTGTTCGACGATCTCTCTGTAATTTGAGCTTTTGTTGTTTCCAAGAAATCCGGAAACAATTTGCCGAAATGAGTTCCAAGCTGCAGCTTCATTTGGTGATAAAATGTGCTCAAACTGTTGGTCTTGCAACAACTTTTTAATTTGCGGACCGTCGAAAACGCCTTCCTTAATCTTTGCCGATGAAAGGTGAGGAAAAATGGTTTTTAAATAGGCGAACGCTTCGCCATCTTTGTTGATAGCTTTCACGAAGTTTTTTATGAGTCCGAGCTTTATGTGAAGAGGTGGGAGAAAAACATTTTCCTTTTTTATGAGTGGTGTATATTTCACGTTGTCGCTGCCGGGGATGAAGTTAACTCTTTCTGTCCAACTCCTCCTGGTGTAATGATGTTGACGATCGCGGCTGTCCCAAAGGCAGAGAAAACAACAGTACTTTGTGAATCCACCTTGTAATCCACAAAGGATACCGATAACCTTAAGGTCGGCACAAACTTTCCAATCGTGCCTCTCATAGTTAAGGCACTTTAGTAGATTGTCCATGACTTCGTATGTTTCCTTGGTGTCAACGGCATGAGCAATTGGAATCGAAGGTTTCTCGTTGCCGTTGTGCAGTAAAATTGCTTTAAGGCTCTGCTTGTTGCTGTCGATGAAAAGACGCCACTCTCCTGGATCGTAAGAGTACCCGAGTTCACCAAATAATCCGGAATGTCCTTACAAAAACAGATGTTGTCTTTTTTTGTCTAGTACCTTGCGTATGGTTCATGACGCTTCCTGTAGATTGTTGTCACCACACCAGGAGCCAAGAAACCGAACTGTTGCATGCGCGATGCATGCAACTCTGCATCTTCCTTGGAGAGTTTCAATTCTCTAACCCAATCGTTCAGTTCTGCTTGGGAACATAAGCGTTGACCTCCATGCAATGTATATGTTGACTCACATTCTGATGTGGTTTCTACTGTCTCCGGATCTGATGTTGGATGTATCGCCTCATTATTAGATGCCCATCTTGAAACGGACGGTTGCGGGTCCACTGGTTCTTCGCAAAATGGCACTGGAAAATTCACTGTTGAATAAGCAGCGTAAGTCCATCGTATATTTTTTCCCACGCCTGTTTTTTTGCTAAGACAGAAGTAGCAATCTGTTACATGGCAAAGCGGAGCTCTCCAAAGCATTGGCATGATGATTCTCGGCTGTCGTCTGAAAGAACTTCAATAATAAGTTATATATGTTCTTGAATTTCGTAATCTACACATACCTTGAGTCAACTAGCTGTACGTAGCACCTTGGACATAGAGCACTTGGTGTCCACCGCTCATCTATGTTTGAGACCTTTAAATTGAATCTCTCAATTTAGGTGAAAAACAACGCTTGTTTTTTTCAGAAACGTATTCTCCGCACATGTAACAAAAATTACTTGGATTGGTATTGCATTCAAATCCTCGCGAACGTTTGCTCATTTTAACTATCGCGTTCGTCGACACTTGTTGAATGAGTAAAATCGATCAATGAAGACCTATTTATACTGTGTATTGTTTAGTATTTTACTGACAGGTACTTATAAATGGGTGTATATTTTTTTACGGTGGCTACATACCTGTTCCACCATGTGTGAGTCTTAAATTTTCCGAATAATGACCACCCTTAAATGTGGGTTGCATTTCTGTAAAAAAATCATACAGGTAGCCAACGGAAAACCCAAATAATTAAAAAAGTCCCCTTTCCTTTTTTCCTTTTAATTGTTCACGCACATTTATTAGCGTTTATTACTTTGCTTACGCAATCATAAAAATTAAATAACCCTTTGTTTATTCCGTTTTGTTAATTCTGAGAATCAAAAAAAAAAAAGAAAAAACCTTACCATAGACAAAGTTCTGCATATGTCGAGCAAATTTTTGAAATTCATACCTTTACTCAATTGCGAATAAAAGCGAAACGCGTGCATCGATTTTCATGATCTTTGTCTCATTTTGTTCATTGGTTATGTGACTTTACGTAAAAGTAATAAGATTTGACATTTTTTTTCATTTTGGATTTTTTATGGATTTTTAAAAAAAAAAATTAAATTTTTAGGCAAAAAATAAGTTTTTTCCTTTATATATTCATTTTTAACTTGGAAACTGTTGCTTGTATAGGAAAACAATATATGAACACATTAAGGGAATTGTAATTTTAAATTTTTTAAAATTTAATTCAATTAAATCGGGCTAGTGGTTCCCGAGTTATGCCGGACGAAACAAATTAACCAAAAAAAAATTTTTAAAATTTAAAAAAAAAATAAAACAAAAACCAAACGAAATTTTATTGCGTTTTTCGAGCTCATGTCAAGGTTATCTACACAGAAAAAATTATCGCATCCCGAGTACATTTTGACTGTTGACTAGTGTAATTAAACATAAACCAAAAATTGGTCGTAAACAAACATCAAAAAGAAAAAATTTCCCTCAAGCCTGATGTTCTCCATTCGCAATTTCTTGATTCCATCTACAGCCTAAATGTCTGCACCATTTTGTTATGAAAAGTTGTAATATTGAAGATCCAATATGTTTCGGAGTGGAATTTTAACACTTAATTTCATGATATTAGTTACAGCCGTTTTATTGGTACCATTTTCACTCCTTTTTCCATTTTGACACTAAAGTACGAATTTAGAAAAATTCACATTTATCCACGTCAGAGAGACGAGTGTAAATACTGAATACCATGATTCTAGCTACAACCGTTTGATTGTAGGAAAATTTTATTCCATTTAGATCCTGATGCTACGAATATCGGAAGATCTTTTTATTATTAGCGTCAACGCAGCCAGAGAAGTGTACACACCGAATTTCATTATTATAGCTGCATTATAGTTGGTTCCATTTTCATCCCCATACGCACCATTCCCCGTCTAAAAGTACAAATTTCGCAAAAAATACTTTTTATTTCGCATCTTCACAGTCACATGAAAGTACGACACGTATAATAGAGAGATTTTCGAAATTCATACTTTTAAAAGGATAGAATGGGAAAAAGGGATAAAAATAGTACCAAACAAATGGTCATGAAATTCGGTGCACACAATCCTCTGATAAAAGAAAATACATTTTCCAAATTCGTACATTTATGAGGTAAAATGGACAAAGAGAGATAAAACAAGTAAGGAAGGTTAAGGTTGGGCGTGGCCGACTAGATGATACCCTACACCTAGTCAATATACCCTGTGGTGTAGGGTATAAAAAGGTCGTTACATTTGAACCGGGTATATATATACTACAAATTTCATACTTCTGTCCGTATTTGTAAGAAAATTTGAACACAAACTTTGAGTGGGAGCTATATATAAATCTGAACCGATCTGACACATTTTTAGCATAGGTTTTCTGAAATATGAGACGCTTTCCCAAATTTGATGAAAATCTGTTAAATATGTGGTTCCTAGAGCGGGAAGAATTAAATCGGGGAGTCATTTATATGGGAGCTATATATAAATCTGAACCTTTTGCCATGGATGTTTGTAGTTGAAATATGAGCAGGTTTGCCAAATTTAAAGCACATCTATTCAAACATGATATTTCTAGAGCGGAAATCATCAATTCATTGGAGAAATTTGTATTGGAGTTATATATATATCTGAACCGATCTGGCCCATTTTTACCAGAGTTGTTTCTAGTTGAAATATAAGTTGTTTTGCCAAATTTAAAGAAAATCTGTTAAAATATGTGGTTTCTAGAGGGGAAATAATCAAATCGAGGGAGACATTTGTGTGGGAGCTATATATAAATCTGAACCGATTTGACCCACTTTCGCCATGGATGTTTTTAGTTGAAATATGAGCAGGTATGCCAAATTTAAAGCACATCTATTCAAATATGCTACTTCTAGAGCGGAAATAATCAATTCAGTGGTTCAATTGGTATAGGAGCTATATACATATATTTGAACCGATCTGACCCATTTTTACCAGAGTTGTTTTGCCAAATTTGAAGAAAATCTGTTAAAATATGTGGTTTCTAGAGCGGAAAGAGTAAAATCATAGGAGACATTTGTATGGGAGCTATATATAAATCTGAACCGATCTGGCCTATTTTTACCAGAGCTATTCCTGGTTAGAATATATGACGTTTTGCTAAATTTGAAGAAAATCTGTTGAAATATGTGGTTTCTAGAGCGGAAAAAAGTAAAATCAGGAGAAAAATTTGTATGGGAGCTATATCGAAATCTGAACCGATTTGTTTCAAATTAAATAGCGTTCGTCCTTATCCCATTAAACTTCTTTGTGTACAGTTTCATTTAGTTGTAACAGCAATTGCGACCTGAACTTTGATTACAAGAATAGATGGACGGACAGACGGACGGACATCGCTAAATCGACTCAAAAAGTGATTCTAAGTCGATCGGTATAATAAACGATGGGTCTATCTCGTTTCCTTTTGTGTGTTACAAACAATTGCACAAAGACATTATACCCTGTGGCGTAGGGTATAAACAGTACCAACCAAAAGTCTGCACCTAGAATAATGGAAGTCGGTGTATCCATTCCTCTGATTGCATAGACACGTAAAATAAAGCTTTTTTCCAAATTCGTACTTTTAGCGGGTAAAATGGAATAAAAATTGTACCAAACAAATGACAGCAGCCAGAATCATGGAATTCGTGTATACATTCCACTGATCAAAATAAAGAGAATTTTCCAAAATCTTACTTTATTTTTTTACTTTTATCGCAAAAATTGGAAAAGTGATAAAACTGGTAGCGTTCAAATGGCTAGAATCACTGATGCCAACTTAGCCCTTTTCGGGTTATATTTAGCCCGTTTTGTGTTGTCCGAAACCCTAAAAAATATTTTTAGCCCGAACTACAAAAACGAGTAATTTTAGCCCTTTTTCACTTTTTGGTTTAGCACTTTCAGCACCTTTGAATGAGCATGGTAACGGGGTATGACCTCGAATGAGGAGAAATGATGCGATAAATAGGACAGGATGAAAGGAAACGATGCGTGTGTACCTTTAACAAGTGTCATGGGCGCAAATAGCAATTTGGATGTGGACTTTTATTACCGACCAATGATTCGAAAATCATTTTTATACCCGTGTGGTCTGTGATAAGTTAGTTTCATACCAAGTTAGTTAGAGATCGAAAATTTCTCGTTGAATTAACCCAGAATTCATGCGGTGTAACCCTGGATAGACAAATTTGAACAATTGAACTAATAAAGAATTCTCCCCAAGCCTTCAGATTTTATTGGAGACTGGTTTGGGAAAGCTGCCTTCGAATGCCCTTGAAATAATTTTGATTTAATGGCAGATCTGGCGATGGTCAGTGATGGCCTCTCACCATCAACTCATAACGATATTATACATATTATCAAAAGCGTGCATACCCAAACCCATACCCATACCATATATATGGTATGAGCTTAATTATGCCTGGGAATGAAGACATCTTTTTAGCATGAAACCTCTGATTATGTTTAAAAAGGAAAGAAATAAACTTTGTTTTCATTCGAACTTTCCGGGGAAAAACGGAAATACGCAAAAGAAAAACACCATAAAAGCAATTAAAAATTTCCATTTCATTCAACTGGAAACAAAGAAAGACGAGCGAAATAAAAACCCAAAGAAAAGTATCGCCACTTTTCTTCTTGTTTTGTTTTTGCTTTTGTTTCTGTTTACACAATATTTACAAAACATAAAAGCAAAAATACGTTTGTAGGAGAGCAGCAGAAAAAAAGTATCGCATCGAGAAACTTTTTTTCGAGGAGTTATGGAAAAGTGTTTGATGAGTACTTCGCGAGAAGTGAGAAGAAAATGAAGACCAACCTAAGACCCACGAAAGGGACATAATATTAATTTAAAAACACAGAAATAAAGAATGTGTGTCGCATCTGGTCACACTCACAAATAGCGCAGTTTGTGGGCTGGAATAAACTCGGTTAAGTGAAGATCTAGATCTAGAGTGGGAGAATATGACAGCCTATCATGTTTATATATAGATATTTGCTGAAAATTTGCCCAGAAAATTTCTGGAATATCATACATATCGCCAAATCAAAATTTAAATGTTAAAAATTGCCAAGTTTGCCGAGAAATCGCCACACCTAACAGCCTTGATCAAGAGTGATCGAAGTGTTAAAGTGACTACTTGTTAAACGGAAATCATGAGCGATGATTAAAGCTGACGAGAAGAATGGTCGTTCGATCTGTGTCGGCCCAGCGACTGCATTAATAACTGTGCGACAGTCCAAAAATCATGGGAAGTGAAACTTTTTTTGTTGGTATTGTCGTGTAAAACAAGAATCTGTGTATGAAATTTCCCAGAAATCTGCAAAATCTTGACTTACGGGTAAAAATCTTTACCTTTGCGCATTTAAAAGGCTATAACTTAGCCATTATCATCCGATTTTCAGTTTCTCAACGGATTTAAAAAGAAGAAATAATTTATACATTATTTAATTCATCGAAATAGATGAAAAAAACTATATTTGCATTATTAAGGAAAAAATCTGAATTCCCTAAGTGGGGAAAATGTGTTCAGAAATTTGGGATTTTTTATTAAATTGGTCGCCATGGTTTTTTCGCCTTTTTTTTATCGGTTTTGATTAATTTTAGCTATTTTTGTTGGAACTTAAATTGGTAAAATTTTGATAGACGTCAATAGGAATGAGCAAAAAATTTTAGTTACAATTTCAATAACTCAGTCAGATACTTACGTTATCTGCACCGAATTTCAATTTCACAATTTCAATTGGAATTTTCTAAATTTTAAATGTAAATTCTCATTTTCAAGTGGAATTTTAAATGGAAATTCTTAATTTCAATTGAAATTTTCTCAATATGAAATGGAAATTCTCACTTTCAATTGGAATTTTCGAAAATTCTCAATTTCAATTGGAATTTTCTCAATATAAAATGGAAATTCTCAATTTCAATTGGAATTTTCTCAAATTGAAATGGAAAATCTCAATATAAAATGGAATTTCTCAATTTCAATTGGAAGCGAAAACGGAACAAAAGAGCATAAAACTGGTACCAATCAAATGGCTGCAGCTAGAATCATGAAATTATATTTTTAAAATTTCTGTGATTTCGTAGACGCATCTTTCTCCAAATTCTTACTTTTAGGGATGAAAATAGGGCGAAAGAGATAAAATAGGAACCGAGCAAACGGCTGAAGCTCGAATCGAAAGGTGTATGTATTCCATTCCAACCCGAAAGATAATGTAATTTCGAATTTTGTAATTTTGAAAGAAATACTTTGATATACAGGGTTTTCCAACAAGATGTGTTATTTTGGTATTTAAAGAAAAAATTCCATTTTTTTGAGATAAATGATCGGATGTGTATTTCATAATAAAGAGGAAAGTATGCCATTAATAATGAAAAGCGACATCAGCCAAATGACCACCACGGTCACGCTTACAGGACCATATCCTTTTCATGAAATTTTCCATAACCAAATCGTAATGTGGCTGCCCTATGTCCTCGATAGCCTCAAGAATTCTATCTTGAATTGACGCTGGTCTGTTGGCGTAGACCTTATAAAGGGTGTCCCAAGAAGAACGTAATTTTTAAATCTGGCAACATTCGAAGTGTCATTTTTGACATTTGAACAATTGTTATTGACCAGGTCGATCGACCGAAAATGTCGCAGCTGTACGTGATGATGTCGCTCAAACTCCATCCACCTCAATTCGACACCGAGCTCAGCAAATTGGTGTCTCCAAATCCACTTTGCAGCGAATTTTGACGAAAGATTTGCATCTTCATGCATACAAAGTTCAATTGACTCAGGAACTGAAGCCAACTGACCATGGACAGCGAAGGGAGTTCGTTAATTGGGTATTGGAGAGACAACATGAAAATGCTGATTTTGCCGATAAAATCATCTTCAGGCCCATTTTCAGCTTGATGGCTTCGTCAATAGGCAGAATTGTCGCATTTGGGGTGCGGAAAATCCTCGAGTGATTCACGAGAAGCAAATGCATCCTCAACGTGTCACTGTGTGGTGTGGTTTTTGGGCTGGAGGAATCATTGGACCTTTTTTTATGAAAATGAGGCAGGTCAAGCGCAAACAGTCAATGGTGTTCGGTATCGTGAAATGATAACCAGTTTTTTCTTGCCTAGAATTGAAGAAATGAATGTGGAGGGCATGTGGTTCCAACAAGACGGCGCCACATGTCATACAGCCAGAGAAACAATTCAATTGCTGCATCAGTCATTTCCCGGTCGTGTTATTTCGCGTTTTGGAGATCAGAATTGGCCGCCTAGATCGTGCGATTTAACACCATTAGATTTTTTTCTTTGGGGTTTTTTGAAGTCGATGGTTTACGCGAATAAGCCGACGATGACTCAAGCCTTAAAAGACGAATTGCATGCCAGCAAAGCCGCGGCGGCCATCTGCACGATATATTGTTCCATACATAACCTCATTGTGTCTACTTTACGATATAATAAAGTTTCACGATTTTTTCTTAAATATCTGTGTTTTATTTAAAATTAAAAAATTGCGCTCTTCTTGGGACACCCTTTATTTCACGTGGCCCCAAAGGAAGAAGTCGCAAGGTGTTAAATCACAAGATCTCGGTGGCCAATTGTGATCACCTCTTCGAGAGATAACACGGTCCGGAAACTTTTCCCGTAAAAGAGCTTGTGTGGCACGTAGCGCCGTCTTGTTGAAAATAAACGTTGTCCAGATCAATATCATCCAACTCCGACCATAATAAATCTGACTGCATAGACAGGCAAAATAAAAAGGTTTTTCCAAATTCGTACTTTTTCTTTTACGGCAAAAATTGGTTGAAAAATGAAGTTAGGTTATTTTGCACTATGTACGTCTGATAATGGATTGTCATTTGTACTTTTGTAATGGAAATACAACCAAGTGTAGCACCCACTATCTACCAATATTTATGGTATTTAAGCTTTTTGAAAATATAAATATAAGAATATTTGTTTTTTGATTTGAAATAAATAATGGTTTGAAATAAATTAAATATTATATTTATTTATTTTTTTTTTTAATATTTGTATTTGATTTGGCTATATCAAAAATGTATTTTCCTGGAATATTACTGCACTTCTACGAAAACCGACAACCTATGTGGAATGCAATCCGTGGTATCCGACCGGGCCGAACTTAACGCCGTTTTTTCTTGTTTTCTATATGAAATATTTCCCATGTTTGTGGGATTTTTTAGGCAATTTTTCACATTTTATTGTAATTTTTCATTGGAAGATTTGTCGTAGCATTCTTATAAACCCTTTGTACTGGACCTTGGGGAAAAAACTTTATGATCTTACGGAGAAAAAATGGAACTTTCATAGGCGATCTACCAATCTATCAATCCTTGCCATCTTTTCGGGAAACGGGCCGCTTTCACTTGTGTCACTTCGTCCATCCGCTCATTGTACATCTCTGGTTGTAAAACAAAAGCGTTTCCCTTGGCGTACAGCCGCAGCAACAAATTAAGACACATTTTTATTTGGCAAATAATTTCAATATTATCACCTAAGAAACTTAAAAAACACAGCGCGAGCAAATGAACGTTAAACCAAGTTTCAGGTTTTGAACATTCTACCGGTCCCAGTCTACTGGCATCTTTTTTGCTGTTGTTGTTGTTGTTGGCAGCGATTACGGGTTTCTTGCTTTGGCGGCGGCGGCTCCCCCATCATTTATTGAAATGCTGTCAATTGCAATTATTGCTGCCCTAAGCAAAGTTAAGGATTTATTTTGGGTCCTGCTCGTGTTGTTGCTGTTGTTTTTATTGTATGCCCATCCATGCCGCTAACCACACTCACTCACACACACACATACGCAGCCATATCTTCACTACCATCCAACACCATCGACAGCGCCATCACCACCGCCATAATCATCATCAGAAACAGCCACATCAGTTTTGCTCTCTTGGCAACACTGTTCCGAAAGCATATGAAATGAATTAAAGGCGTTGTGAGTGGAAGTGTATGTGTGTGGGTGCGTGTGTGTGTTTGTGCTTGTAATGATGCCTGTGTGCGTTTATAATTCATAGCAAAAATTTAACTTCCTCCTCCATTACAACAGTCCTCCTTTGTAGCTTGTGGCTGGATTTCTTTCTCTTTTCTTTGCTGGCTGTTGTTTCTGCTCCTGCTCCTGCTTCATCCTTGAAGTGTTGAAGATACGCTGCTGCGCTACTTACTTACCGTACGATTCGAATATAATGTATAATTAAATGTATGCTTATAGCAATAGCTGGAGCAATGAAATTTTTGAACTGCCATCAACACTCTTTTTCTCGGGTTTCGGGGTAAAAAGGGTGACCAGGGGTGGAAATGATGAATCGTGGAAATACATTTCACAGGAACAATTTCCTGTGGTTCCTTCACCCACTAAGCAACAAAAAAATAAAAAAAATGTGTCCGAGAACTATTTCTTGTGTAAATTGATTCATAAAATCTAAACCAACAACTTTTATGAATATTTTTTTTTAATTTTTACTAAAATTCCAATTTTCGTTATTTGTACTCCCATTTTGGAAATATTGCGCCAACCAGTAACTATATATCATCTCTTTTCCTTTGTCAGAGAACATCAAAATCAGTTCCGTCTATTTCTCATTTTTCAATTTTGTCACTCTGATCACAACACCCTTTCTTTATCTTTCTCAGGTCGTTCGTTCTGGTCAAAGTTGTTTTAATACACATTTCAACAATTAGTTAACAACAAACGCATTTATTTCTTAGAATTTGTCTGAGTGTGTGTGTGTGTGTCGTGTCGTATGTGGGTGAGTAAGTGAGTGTGTGAGTGTGTGTTAGTTACTCCATCGTTTTCGCCGGTTAAATTATTAATCAAGCCAAAAACACATCCGGTAATGATTCCAAGAATATGGTTATGGTACCCCCAAACTCATTGAATTTATTTATTAGGCCTAATTAATGATCCCAACTGTCCTGTCAAACTTGTTGTTGTTGCTGCTGCTATAGCTACTGGTCTATGTTGTTCTTGCTGCTGCTGGCAAATGAGATGTAATAGTTTTATTTACGCTTAAGTAGCATCGAATGTATTCTCTTGGTTGGCAATCGATTTCCGTTTCCGCATTGTTGCGGTAATTTCTTTGTTTACGCCAAACTTTTTTCTCGCAGGATAAACACCGCAAATTTCCGAGTGAATAAAATCAAAGACGGTGCAAGAGACGATTGGACTTGGGGTCAATGGACTCAGTTGGATTAATTGGTGGAAATTAAAATTTTGGAAAGATGATTGTGGCAGTGGAATTTGAAAACAATATCTTCTCGAAAAGTGAAAAACAAGATGCATGTTTATTTGAATTTGAATTTCCCGCCATATGTGTGGCAAAGTGTTGCCAACCAAACAAACAAGAAACAAATTTTGGGTTAGTAAAAAAACTCTACGCGAATAACGCCACTACACCAAATTACCCAAAATTGAAATGATCAATCGGCCAATAATATAAAATCATCAGCGATTGATTATGTTATTTTATATACACGGGCTGATGAAGACTACTTCCAAAAATAAACGCTATATTTTTTATGTGTAATCAATCGGCTCCATTTTTTCTTATTTCATAGAGTGGAATTTAAATTTAAAGAAAATGGATGATGGAGATGATGAAGCAAGAATTTGGATTCTGCGCCGTTATCACACATCGGAGTCAAATTTGGGTTTTTGATTATTTTTTTCTTAATGGAGCAGATAAGAGGCTAAATTAAAAGAAGCAAAAGTAAAAAAAAAATCTGAAATAAAAGGTAAAAAATAAGGGGAATTGATGGGTTAAAGCGATGTATTTGGACAACAATTGAAGCAATTCCCACTGCAACTCTCAAGGCAGTCATGATTGACATAATCGTTAAGAATTTACAATATATCGTCCTTTCATTATAACATTAGCCTATGTGATCACAGGCTAAACGACATTTGCAAGCGCATCGCACTATCGAAAATATAATCTTTCAATTAAAAGGTAATAGGAATCCTTATTCGCAGAAAATAAATTACCTCCACTTCCAGGATGGTGGTATACTAACTTTGTCATTCCGTTTGTAACACCTTGAAATATCGACCTGAGACCCTAAAAAGTATATATATTCTTGATCGTCATAAAATTCTAAGACGATCTAGCAATGGCCGTCCGTCCGTCTGTTGTGTAGTGGCAATACTTGTCGACCATAGTGAGTCAATGCATGCACCAAGCAGCAACATGCGTAGCATATTATATTGCACCAAATATTAACACGCGCAACAGATTATTATGCTGACTCTGTGAGAATTGTTAAAATTCACATTGGTCGCACAGTGTAATATAACACCGCATGTGTTGCCACTAGCCTCACTTCATTGTTTAAAGACTTTATGTCAAATAAATGGGCATTCGCTCACCTAAGCTGCAAGTGACAAGTGTTTAATTAATTATTTCGCTATATGGCGACCGTGACTTAGTACTTTAATATTCTTTAGTAATATTACTTCCACGTGAAAAAAAAAAAAACAACAAACAACATCAATGTAGTTGAAAACAATTATCATAAATCAGTGCTGAAGCAATTTTAAATAAGAAAAATAAAAAAAAAACATCAGCCAAATTTAAGGCTCATAAACTCAAAGTAAAATACCAGTTAACTTGACATCATCAAAATCAGAAAAGAGACCAAAACAAACAACTAAAAGATGACAGCAACCACAACATTAACACCACCACCACCCATATTGAAATAGTTTTTATACGCCGCCGTAGAGCAGAACACACCAATCAACAGAATAAGATGAAGCAGCGCAAAGCCCAACCAGTACGATTGTTTCCTATACAAGAAGGTGATGACCGGATAACAGTAGTGCATATAGCAGTCAACACAATCCACACCATTGCTAAAGGACATTTTTTGCTTTTGTAGCAGGTAAAAAAAAAGAAGCCCTCTGCCAATACAATGTATTTTATTATTATTATTAAGTCTATAGATACAAATATCCTTACAGACTAAAAACGATATGCATATATACACTTAGATACTACAAAAAATTATGTATTTAAATACAAGATAATTTTTCTTTTAATATAGTTCTATTTTCTGATAATTCAATAATGTGGTAGAATTTATTAAATTTAATTTATTTAAATTAGCATATCTTGAACGGGAATAATTATCGTGAAAGAAACATATACTAACATACATAATAAGGGTGTTCATGTTTGGTCGTAAAAAGAACACGACCAGTATATGCCATGACATTTTAAATCTGTCATCCAAGAGGGGACAGATATATTATGTTATGACATATATCCCATTTTTTGTTTGCCATTCTGACCCAAATTAATAACATTAATTTTAATATATATATTAAGAAATAAATTTGAAAGTTTTGTTAGGAATGGGAAGTCAGGAATCAAAAAGTGTTGAGAATACGGGCGAGGTTATTAATGAAATTATAACCTCTCCCAGTGATTCTAATGATTTAGGACAAATTAGAATTATGTTAGGAATAATAACAGGGATATTAATATTAAATACGGCATGGAAAATGCATAATATTTACAGAAACAATTTAAAGAAAAGATATAAGTCCTCAGCCACATTGGCTGAGATTTAATTCATAATATGTCTACAAATATAAATGGGAAATTACTAAATACATATATTTTTTAAAAAGGAAACATGAAATGAATTAAATGGATTGGCAGGATATAGTATTTAAAGTAAGGGCCATAAAAGAAAGTTTCGAAAAATCATATAAATGTTTAAATATCGGCCTATAAAGTCGGAAACAGCAGAGAAACATTTTAGAATCCTTTTTAGTAGCCTTGAACGTATTCGAGTAATACTCAACGTTAATTATTTAAAGCTTACTGTTGCTCATAAGGCTGCGGCCGACAACTTTTTTTCGGATATACGTGCGAAATTGGTCAACATACTATCGAAGAGAAATTTGAATATAACTTTGCCTTTGACTCTACACGAGGAAATAACATATAGCACTGAGATTATAGAGACAATATTAGGCTCATGTTTACAAACTAAGACTGTAGAATCCCCAACTTCTGGTACGGATACCAAAGAATTACCACGTTCAATTGACATTACCAGGGAAGTGAAAATGTCTCAATCTGTGACTGAATTTCTGGGGTTAGCCACAAAGATCCTCCCTGAATTTGATGGCAAACCTGAAAATTTACAAGCATTTATAGATGCTCTGGATTTACTAGATTCAATAAAAGAGTCTCATGAGGCGATTGCCGTTAAAGTAATAAGGACGAAATTGAAAGGTAACACCAGAAATCTAATTTCGAATGAAGCCACAGTTTCTGAAATTTCGAGAAAATTGAAGGCTTCTGTAAAGGGAGAATCTACCGAAGTCCTTTCCGCGAAATTGATGAACGTTAAACAAAACAATAAGTCTGCAAATGCATTTGTCAATGAGGTTGAACAGTTGGCAAAAGCGCTATCTAACGCTTACATAGTCGATGGTTTGTCAAATGCTTTGGCAGAGAAATACTCGACCCAAACCGCAGTAAAGGCCATGACCAAGAACGCATCCAACGATAAAGTTCGACTTATAATGGCTTCAGGAAACTTCAGTTCGATGAATGAAGCAGTTTCGAAATTTGTAAATTCCTGTACGGAAATGGGATCATCCAACGCAGGAGTAGTTTACTACAATTCAGTTTGGAACGGATCAGGAAATAGTCGTGCACGTGGTCGTGGTCGAGGCCATAATAATAGCCATGGTCGTGGGAATGATAGAGGTCGAGGGAACTGGAATAGCAATGGCTACCGGAATTATAGAGGACGTGGAAATTTTAGGAATGCAAATAATCGGGATAACAGAGAACGAAATGTTCGTGTTGCCACACATGACGACCATGATTCGGAAAACCCGCAACACCCCTTGAGAGAACCATAATTGAGTCGAAATTATATAATATTAATTTAAGTCAGAGTATTTTTGTGAGGGCATATGATAACACCACCAATAGCATTCTCACATTTTTAGTAGACACGGGTGCAGACATATCAATATTAAAGCAATTTAATAATGAATACTGTCGTGTAGATACTTCCAATTCCACCACAATACGTGGCATAGGTCAAGGAACCATAAAGTCCTTAGGTACTGTACTGATAGATCTTAGAGTTGATCATTTCATAATCCCACATAAATTCCACATAGTGCGGGATAATTTTCCAATACCCTGCGACGGGATAATTGGAATGGACTTTATGAAAAGATACAACTGTGTTATAGATCTCAGTGGAAATAGAGATTGGTTCATAATAAGACCCGGAAGTTGTAATTCCCGTATTTCTATGCAAATTGCTTATTCAGATTCAAATGATAATGTACTACTACCTGCTCGTTCGGAGGTAATCAGAAGAGTACTCATCGATTCCAATGAGGAAGAAGTTCTAGTCATTAATCAGGAACCTGAGCCTGGTATAATAATAGCTTGTACTATGGTAAAAAGCAAAGATGCATACATTCGTATTTTAAATACCACCTCTGAAAATAGAATACTGAACTGTAAGAATATCGTCACAGAAAGTTTGTCAAATTACAACATCTACAACTCGCAAAATTCTCAAAATGATAGAACAGAACAAGTTTTGTCAAGATTGAAGAAAAATTTTCCTCAACAATTTAGCGAGCAACTCTACGAATTATGCTCTGACTACAGCGATGTTTTCGGGTTAGAAACCGAACCGATTTCATCAAATAATTTTTATAGACAAGAAATTCGACTCAAAGATAAAGACCCAGTTTATATAAAAAATTACAGAATTCCACACTCACATAAAGCCATTATAAATAAACATGTTGACAAATTAATCTCTGATGGTCTGGTAGAACCATCCATTTCAGAGTACAATAGCCCATTACTATTAGTGCCGAAAAAGTCGTTGCCAAATTCTGCTCAGAGACGATGGAGACTTGTAGTAGACTACCGTCAAATAAATAGGAAAATGGTTGCAGATAAATTCCCTCTTCCGAGAATTGAGGACATTTTGGATCAATTAGGTAGAGCGAAGTACTTCTCGTGCCTCGATTTAATGTCAGGTTTTCATCAAATCGAACTTGATGAAAAATCGCGAAACGTGACTTCTTTTTCTACAGATAGTGGCTCGTATCGCTTCACGCGATTGCCATACGGACTCAAAATCGCTCCGAACTCTTTTCAGCGTATGATGACACTTGCATTTTCCGGCTTGGGACCAACTCAAGCATTTGTTTACATGGATGATTTAATTGTGATAGGTTGCACTGAGAGACATATGTTCAGGAATTTAATAGAGGTATTTGATCTGTGTCGAAAGTATAACCTAAAATTACATCCTGACAAGTGTTTATTTTTTAGGCGAGAGGTCACTTTTCTTGGGCATAAGTGCACGGATAATGGTATCTTACCTGACGACACGAAGTATGAGGTTATCAGGAGCTACCCTGTACCTACAGACGCTGATAGTGCTCGAAGATTCGTTGCTTTCTGTAATTATTATAGAAGATTTGTTAAAAATTTCTCTTACTACTCCAGACACATAAGCCGTTTAAGCAGAAAGAATGTAGAATTTAAATGGACCGAAGAATGTAACCAAGCTTTCGTGTATCTCAAGAGACAGTTAATGAAGCCAACACTTCTACAATATCCCGATTTTGAGAAGGAGTTTTGTATTACCACTGATGCAAGTAAGCATGCTTGCGGTGCTGTTCTCAGTCAGGAGTATAATGGTAAACAGCTCCCCGTAGCGTTTGCATCTAAAACTTTTACAAAAGGAGAAAGCAATAAGTCTACTACAGAGCAGGAACTCACAGCAATTCACTGGGCAATACATCATTTTAGGCCGTACATATATGGCACACATTTTCTTGTAAAAACAGACCATAGACCATTGTCATACTTATTTTCTTTAAAAAATCCAAGTTCAAAATTGACCAGAATGAGATTGGATTTAGAGGAGTATGACTTTACCGTAGAATATCTCAAGGGGAAACAAAATATAGTAGCTGACGCTCTTTCTCGGATCACTATAAATGATCTTAAGGAGCAAAATTTACAGACGGGAAATGTTTATAGGGTAACAACCAGATCTGAAACTAGGAAGAACAGACAAGATTACTCTAATAACGTTACAGAATCAGATGATGAGAAATTATTAAGAAAGCCCAACGTTTATCAGGTTATCAATTATAATGATGCCAGAAAATTTGTCAAATTAAAATTGTCAACCACTAAATGTTTCCTCAAACATGGAAAAACAATTTTAGGACATATTAATGTTGACGATTTGTACGTTAATGGAACTTTTGACCTAAATCAATTTTTCCACAGGCTTAACAAAGAGGCCGGCGTACTTAAAATCGCAAAAGTCCAAATGTCACTCAACGAACAAATATTTGAAGTTGTTTCGTTACAATTATTTAAAGATATGGGCAATCGTGTATTAAAGAAGGTAGAGGTAGCGCTACTACCGCGAGTGACAATGATAAACGAAACTAATGAGAAGGAGATTACATCTATTTTATTGAGGTACCATGACAACCCCGCAGAAGGAGGACATACTGGCATAACGCGGACATGTGCAAAAATTAGACGATATTATTACTGGAAAGGAATGATTCGTGACATTACGAAATATATTAAAACATGTAGGAAATGTCAACAATCCAAAATAACGCAACACGTTAGGACACCAATGACCCTGACACCTACACCACGTTCACCTTTTGATATCGTCTTGGTAGACACAATAGGACCATTCACAAGATCTGTGAACGGCAATGAATACGCGGTTACACTAATATGTGACCTCACAAAATACTTAGTAGCCCTGCCTGTTCCGGACAAAAGCTCGAGAACTGTCGCTAAGGCCATATTTGAATCACATATATTGACGTATGGACCGATGGGAAAATTAATAACAGACATGGGCACAGAGTATAAGAATATGTTGGTTGAAGATTTATGTAAATATCTTAAGGTGGATAATATTGCCTCAACCGCCTACCACCATCAGACTATTTGCGATCATATGTTTCCATAGATAAGGATGATTGGGATGTATGGTTAAAGTATTTTACATACTGTTTTAACACCACTCCATCGGTTACACACGGATATTGTCCATACGAACTTATATTTGGAAGAATCCCTAATGGATTCAAATTCTTCAACCAATTAGAGAGAGTTGAACCTCTCTATAACGTTGATGACTACTCGCAGGAAGTACGTTATAGGTTGGAAACCGCATATAATAGAGCAATACCTATGCTAGAGCGAGCGAAATTAAAACGGAAAGAAAATTATGATAGACAAAAAAGAGAAATATTTCTTCAAAAGGGTGATCAGGTTCTTCTAAGGAACGAATCAGGTCACAAATTAGATAATAAATATTTAGGACCATTTAGGGTTATAGAAATAGGAATAAATGGTAATATAGTTATAGAAAGTAATAATAAGAAAAGACAGTTAGTACATAGAGATAGACTAAAGATATTTAAGATCTAGAAAATAAACATCATGCATGAATGTTATTTTAATGTAAATATTTTTAATTGAATTAATTAATTTAATTTAAAAAAATGTATGTATATTTGTATTAAATAAGTAACTAATAAATAAGTATATTATTAAATCATTATTATATTATATATATTAGAATAAATTTAATAGAATTAAATTCATTCTATGTAAAAAGGGAGGTGTAGTGGCAATACTTGTCGACCATAGTGAGTCAATGCATGCACCAAGCAGCAACATGCGTAGCATATTATATTGCACCAAATATTAACACGCGCAACAGATTATTATGCTGACTCTGTGAGAATTGTTAAAATTCACATTGGTCGCACAGTGTAATATAACACCGCATGTGTTGCCACTAGCCTCACTTCATTGTTTAAAGACTTTATGTCAAATAAATGGGCATTCGCTCACCTAAGCTGCAAGTGACAAGTGTTTAATTAATTATTTCGCTATAGTTGAAAGAACGCTTATAGTCGTAGATCGGTTGGGATTGAAACGGGGCGAAATCGGCCCACAGGGAAAATTTTTCCCTCACAAGGACTAAATATGTCTGCTTGTACTTAATTGATATTGGGTATGCGCATTTTCTCGATAACAAAAACGTACACCATAAAACGATTTTTATTCGTAGGGGGTGAAATGGGGCAAAAAAGGGATAAAAATGGTACATATTAAACGACTATAGCTAGAAACACGAAACACGGTATGTTCATTACTCTAATTGAGTAGATACATAATATGAAATTATTTTTTCCAAATTCCTACTTTTAAGGGATAAAATGGGTACAGGGGATAAAAATAGTACCAACTAAACGAATGCAGCTAGAATGATGAAATTCGGTGTGTACATCCCTCTAATTGTGTAGAACCATAAAATAAAGTGATTTTAGATAGGCGTACTCTTAGGGGTTCAAATGGAAATAGGGGATAAAAATAGTACCTAACAAATGACCGCAGCTACAGTCATGAAATTCGTAATATACATTCCTCTGACAGAGTAGACACGAAAAATAAAACGTTTTATCCAATGGGTTAAGAGGGGTAAAAATAGTACCAACTAAACGACTACAGCTAGAAGGATGAAATTCGGTGTGTAGATCACTCTAATTGCGTAGACACGATAAATAAAGAGATTTTAGGAAGTCATACTCTTAAGGGGTAAAATATGATAAAAATAGTACCAACCAAATGACCGCAGCTTGAATCATGGAATTCGGTTTTTTTCCAAATTCGTATTTTTTACTTTTAGGGTAAAAATTGGTTGAATCATGTTATTTTGCACTATGTACGCGAGATAATGTATTTTCAATATTTGTACTTTTGGAATTAAAATAGAATGGAAATAAAACCAACTGTAGCACCCACTACCTACCAATTTTTATGGTATTTAAGCTTTTTTGAAAGTATAAATATTAGAATATTAATTTTTTGAATTGACGTATTGGTAGCCTTGCCCTATAAGCGTGGTTTGAAATAAATAAAATATTATATTTATTTCTAAAATTATTTTTTCAATATTTGTATTTGTTTTGGTTTGGTTTGGC
This sequence comes from Polietes domitor, assembly GCA_947397865.1. Classification (NCBI taxonomy): domain Eukaryota; kingdom Metazoa; phylum Arthropoda; class Insecta; order Diptera; family Muscidae; genus Polietes; species Polietes domitor. Next base: position 115,088,180 of record OX377622.1, read on the forward strand.
TATATTAAAAAATTTATATTTTCCTGTAATATTTATTACTGCCCGTCTACGAAAATCGACATCCCCTGTGGAATGCAATCAATGGTTGAGGGTATATAAAGTTCGGCCCAGTCGAACTTAACGCCGTTTTTACTTGTTTAATATTCGCATTTGCAATAATAATTACATATTCTCTTTCGCATTCAGAAAAAATATTTCGCATTCGCTAAAGTAACATTAGTTACATACCTTATTTTTATATTGAGTAGACGATATATCCTCCCTGAACATTTTTTCAAATTCTGAAATGAGAAGGACCTGATTAAAATATTTATTATTTTTTAACTCATAGTTGAGTTCTTATTTAAAAAATGTTACTACACCCCTGAAGTAAATAATGGTATGTCGACTATTTTAGCAAAAAATACAACACTTTGGAACAAATTTGTCCAACATTGAGATTTTGGGTAGTTTGTTGAGACAAAATATAAAAATGGAGACTTATGTATCATAAATCCAAAAATTTGGTTATGATATTGCAATTATAAAAGATTTTTCGCAATTGCCAAAATATTTTGTTTCACAAAAATTAATTTGTAATTAAACGGAACTCGACGAGATGCTAGTAAGATGATAATGGCGTGCTCTCCCTACGGCACAGTACAATTTCTTAGAAAAAATCTTTTTGTCCGTCTGGTTGGATGAATTGTTATTAATATGAAATGTCTAAAATGGTTGAAATTTTGATATTTCACGTTTATGAAGCAATTGTTAAACACATGATCAAATTGTCATATCATAAAGGATGTCAGGCATAAATGATTTAATTTTAGCTAGGGTAGGGTAGGCAATTGTGTGTGAGGTACTAAAGGGTGTTTTTTATTGAGGTATAGAACTTCGAATTGAAATAAAACACAAGAAAATCGTTTTAATGTCCATCAATTTGGCTTTATTGGAAGGATAATTTTATGCCATTAATGTTTAAATATGATTTCGGGCATGTGGCCGCCGCGGCTGGCTCGAATATAGCCAATTCTACAGGTCCAATTTTCAACCACGCCACGAATGTTGGCTTCCAAGTCCCCTAACGTTTCTGGTTTGTTGGCGTAGACGAGCGACTTCACATATCCCCAAAGAAAATAATCCAATGGTGTCAAATCACACGATCTTGGTGGCCAATTGACAGGTCCATTCCGCGAAATTATGCGCTCATCGAATTAATTGCTCTGATGGACGATTATGTCGACCATAAAATGGACGGAGCGGTGAACTTCGCGAACTGAACCATTACTTTCGAAATAAATTTGCACGATTTGCAAGCGTTGTTCTTTTGTCAACCTGTTCATGATGAAATGGCAAACCAAACTAAATATTAATCACTTGACAGCTGACAAAATGGCCGCCAGTTAAAAAAGGGATGCCAACTTAAAGTTCTATACCCCAATAAAAAACACCCTTTAGAAGGGACGTAGAAAAAGCATAAATATTTTTAGGTTATAAAAACATTTTCAAATATTTAATTACAACAGATTTTAACTATTCGAATGGAAGTTATACAAGTTTTATTTTAACCATTGTGTGGGAGGTTCCAGAAGGAGTATAGAATTTTCGCCCATAGATCCAGGTAGATCCAAATTTCAGAGTTAAGTTTTGCACGTCAAAGACTAACACTATTTAATTTGAAGCAAATCGGTTCAGAGTTAGATATAGCCTTCATACAAATGTCGCTCCAGATTAGACTTTTTCCGATCTATTTCCAAGTGTAATTCAGAGAGGTCAATTGTAATTCAGAACTTATTTGATAATTTCATGTGAAATGTTCTGAAATTCAGTTAATGAGTTCTGAATTTAAAAAAAACCAGTTCTGAATTACAATTGATCTTTTCTGGATTACACTTGGAAATGGTGTAGAAACATTTATAGTGAAAATTTGTAGAATCGAAACCAGAATTCCAAAAATACTACATTAAGAAGAAGGGCTATCGGAATTATAATGTCTTGAGCAGCTCTTGAGTACGAACTTTGGAAGACAACCAGTGCATGAAAAAGTCTTCAGGAATGTATCACATATAAGCCAGCTGTGTCGCCCACATACTCCAAATTGTATCCAAATGCTAATGAGATACAATTAACTATCCAATAAAGTCAACTTTCAGTTTGAAATTATGTAAAGTCATTATTTTATGTTGATCAGATGATCAAGTCACCCTTTACATCTACGAATATAAATATCATATTTGTGATTTAAACCCATTGATTGTCATGGATGGCTGACATGGATGTAGTGTAAAATATATTCGGTCTAGACCTTTTACATATAGTAAATGTATCTTTTGAGTTAACCACATCACATCTGACCAGAGTCCCGCGCCATATTTTATATCTACTCTAATTAAACTTCCACCACTTTGCTCCTCTGTTCACTCCCCCTATAAACAGATAGATAAATAAACATACCTCTTTCTCGTTCTTTCCTTTACCCTTTTAATTTAGCATCCAGTAGATCCCCAACCAAACGATGACCATTTTATTTTGAACAAACGATTGGTTGTCCACTGACTCATCATCGCCTGGTGAAAGTTAACCCTTTCGGGCAACAACCATCCCCTGTTCGAGTGACGAAAATAAGGCATATAAAAAACCACAACAATGGGAACCTCGGCGCAATGAAAAAACACAACTCATAAAAAACCGGTTTCTAAAGGCTCTTTTGTCCTTAAAAGCGCATGCGAAGGTCTGACTCAACAATAACCCCTTTAACATTAACCCTTTCATTTTGAGGGAATTTGTACCCTTTTTCGTTGGGCATTTTTTTAGGTGGCATTACAACGAACTTGAGTGGCCGATTAAAGCGGGTAGCGGCAATTCATCCCTTTGTCTGGATGGAGAATGTAATGGTCGGGTAGGTTTCAATGGTTAATGGCTGAATGTGAAGTGTTAGTCTTGAGCATAAGTATTAAGAGGGGTGGGGTGAATGCTTGAAATGTAATCAAAGTGGGCTATAGGACTCTCACTGAAGGTTTAACAATAACCTTGAGCAGCTTAGAATCAGGACTATGGTATACGACTGCCAAGATTGCTTCCATGGCGTATGTCAAATTTTATTGGAAGTGTAATAAAAATCTTAAAAAAGCTTAGAGCGTAGACTAAGAACTATGATGAACACAGATCATATAACCACTATACATTAGGATGGGTCACCCCCCAGAAATGAAGATTGGATTGTTTAATGATTATCTGTAACATATTTCGTCACTGGGTCATGCCACCTGCGAGCTAAACGCTCCTGAAAACACCTCAAAAAATCATATTTATACCCTACACCACAGAGTATCATGTCTTTGTGCATTTGTTTGTAACACCCAAAAGGAAACGAGATAGACCCATCGTTTATTATACCGATCGACTTAGGATCACTTTTTGAGTCGATTTAGCGATGTCCGTCCGTCCGTCTGTCCATCTATTCTTGTAATCAAAGTCCAGGTCGCAATTGTTGTTAGAACTAAATGAAACTTTGCACAACGAAGTTTTATGGGATAAGGACGAACGCTATTTAATTTGAAGCAAATCGCTTCAGATTTAGATATAGCTCCCATACTAATGTTGCTTCCGATTTTACTTTTTCCGCTCTATAAACCACATTTTTCAACAGATTTTCCTCTAACTTGGCAAGACGCCATATATTTCAACTAGAAAGAGCTCTGGTAAAAATAGGATAGATCGGTTCAGATTTATATATAGCTCCCATACAAATGTCTTCTCCGATTTGACACTTTCAGCTCTAGAAACCACAAACTTTGACAGATTTTCTTCAAATTTGGCGAAACAGCTTATATTTCAACTAAAAACAGCTCTGGTAAAAATTGGATAGATCGGTTCAGATATATATATAGCTCCCATACAAATGTCTCCTCCGATTTGATTCTTTACGCTCTAGAAACCACAAACTTTGACAGATTTGGCAAAACAACTCATATTTCAACTAAAAACAACTCTGGTGAAAATGGGTCAGATCGGTTCATATACATATATATCGGGCTGTCCCAAGAAGAACGCAATTTTTAAATCTGGCAACATTCGAAGTGTCATTGTTTGACATTTGAACAATTGTTATTGTTTGTTAGTAGAAGGTACGAGGTTAGTAAAAATGGAGCGCTACACGAATGAACAACGCATTCTCATTGTGAAATTGTTTTACCAAAATGGTGAAAGTTTTGCGGCTACAGTTCGCAAATTGCGATCAATTTGGGGTCACAATAATGCTCCAAAAGAGTCAACTGTAAAAAGATTAATGGATAAATTTGCCGAAACTGGGTCTGTTAGTGATGTAAAGACAACAACGCGCCATCGACCAGGTCGATCGACCGAAAATGTCGCAGCTGTACGTGATGATGTCGCTCAAACTCCATCCACCTCAATTCGACACCGAGCTCAGCAAATTGGTGTCTCCAAATCCACTTTGCAGCGAATTTTGACGAAAGATTTGCATCTTCATGCATACAAAGTTCAATTGACTCAGGAACTGAAGCCAACTGACCATGGACAGCGAAGGGAGTTCGTTAATTGGGTATTGGAGAGACAACATGAAAATGCTGATTTTGCCGATAAAATCATCTTCAGTGACGAGGCCCATTTTCATCTTGATGGCTTCGTCAATAGGCAGAATTGTCGCATTTGGGGTGCGGAAAATCCTCGAGTGATTCACGAGAAGCAAATGCATCCTCAACGTGTCACTGTGTGGTGTGGTTTTTGGGCTGGAGGAATCATTGGACCGTTTTTTTATGAAAATGAGGCAGGTCAAGCGCAAACAGTCAATGGTGTTCGGTATCGTGAAATGATAACCAGTTTTTTCTTGCCTAGAATAGAAGAAATGAATGTGGAGGGCATGTGGTTCCAACAAGACGGCGCCACATGTCATACAGCCAGTGAAACAATTCAATTGCTGCATCAGTCATTTCCCGGTCGTGTTATTTCGCGTTTTGGAGATCAGAATTGGCCGCCTAGATCGTGAGATTTAACACCATTAGATTTTTTTCTTTGGGGTTTTTTGAAGTCGATGGTTTACGCGAATAAGCCGACGACGACTCAAGCCTTAAAAGACGAAATACCGCAGCATGCTTGCAAAACGGTCATTGAAAATTTCATTAAAAGATCGCGTGCATGCCAGCAAAGCCGCGGCGGCCATCTGCACGATATATTGTTCAATACATAACCTCATTCTGTCTACTTTACGATATAATAAAGTTTCACTATTTTTTCTTAAATATCTGTGTTTTATTTAAAATTAAAAAATTGCGCTCTTCTTGGGACACCCTTTATATATACCTCCAATACAAATTTCGCTACTGAATTGATAATTTCCGCTGTAGAAATAGCATATTTGAACAGATTGTCTTCTAATTCGGCACATCAGCTAATGTTTCAAGTAGAAACAACTAAGCGAGAGTGGGTCACATCGCTTCAGATTATATATAGCTCCCGATTTGATTCTTTCCGCTCTAGAAACAACATATTTAACAATCAATAAAATTTGGGAAAGCGTCTAATATTTCAACTAGAAAACCTTTGTTAAACATGGGTCAGATCGGTTCAGATTTGTATATAGCTCCCATTCATAGTTTGTGTTAAAATGTTCTTACAAATACAGATAGAAGTATGGAATTTGTAGTATATTCTCCTCTTATAGTATCGTATATCACCCGGTTAAAATGTAATGACCTTTTTATACTCCACACTACAGGGTATAATGACTAGGTGTAGGGTATCATATAGTCAGCCATGTTTTCCCATGTAATTTTTTTATGATGCATTTTTGTCCAATTTTTTTCTGAATTAATATACCCTTGGGAGCACTTTAAATAAAAATGTTTATTCATGTCTTAGTATAACTCATTGGTCGTATTATTGGACGTTTATATTGATTTTTTGTGTGTTTTTCAGGTGACAGCTAAAAACTCATATTACTTGGAAACTTCTTACAAAAAGTGTTATGAAAAATAAATAGAAGGAATTAATACCTTTCGAATGATACCTAAATGATGCATATCGGGCAAAAAATTACGTTACTGACTTCTTTTTTGTAAAATAATTTAATACAGGAGATGGATTTTCAGAGCCAAAAATTTCAAACTCTTTTTTGCAAAAATGAGCGCTGTGGCGTCAATCTAATTCCCATATTCATCGTTTAGGCATCATTAGAAAAGTACTGACTGCCGCTATTAATTAACATCAGTTGTTACTGTGAAAAAAAAAACGAAAAAAATACTGTAAAGGTTCAATAATTCGACCAATAAGTTACTCTAAGACAAATTATGAAAATTTATATTTAAAGCGCTTTCAAGGGTCTTTTATTACAGAAAAGTTTTGACAAAAAATACACGGGTAAAACATGAGTTTTCCGGAGCGTTTTGCTCACAAACGGCTTGACATAGCAGCGACATATTTTGCATATCATCATTAAACAATCCAAACTTTATTTTCGTGGGGTGACTGGAAAATGTTTTTCAATTTGTATGTACCGCGACCCAGCCTACTATACATATATTCATCTAATCCAATTTGTTTGATATATAAAGATCTGCCACTATATAAAAAGTATATGGTCTGTCCGATTTATGCACTTTATTTGTATTTCTGTTCAACAATTTGTTGTCCTTTCTCTCTCTCATTCATGAGGAATTTATGTGGAAATTTCCGCCAAAAAAAACAAACACTTTTTTCAAACTTGGCCTTTGTTAATATTTATTTGAATGTTCATTCAAAAGTTTGTACTTTTTTCGTATTTTCGGGGTACTTTTGATATTTCGCGTTTCATTTGGACATTTTCTTATAAAACGTCCCAACAACAACAACAACACAAGCTGCGTTAACAACTACAAATATATGTATTTTATGCTAATAAGAGTATTTGTGGGCAGCATCTGAACCTCCAGATGGGAAGAAAAGTTAGCTTCTTTTCTGGTTAAGAAAAACATAAGTTTTTATTTGAGAGATCTCCTTGTCCATGTCCATGGCATTTTTGTATTTTGGCGATTTTTTTCTCTGGCTGTTCTTGTTTTTCTTTTCTCTTTGAGTTGTTTATGATTTTGTTTGTTTGTTTGCTATTTGTTCAAAAGCAAGCAAAGAACTTTACTTCTTTCTTTCTTTTCGGGGGGTTTTGTTCGGGCAAAAGTAAATTAGTCTTTGCTTTCGTTTTGTAAATAATTAACACTTCACTGATTATGGTCAAAAGGAAAAACGTCTTTACTTATGGGGAGAGCTGAGTTGGTTGTTCAACCCCTAAAATCATAGCTAATGAGAAGGAATATTTTAAAACGAGCATTCGGCACAATTAAAATAAGACCAATTAACTGAAGCGGGGGAAATATGAAACAGCTTGTCTAACTCTCTGCAATGTGCCAAGAAAATTCAAAATAAAAGGACTCCCTCGTGGTGGAAAGAAGTCAGATCAAGGAAGAACATTGTTATGGAGCGCTATGTGAAACTATTCTCCGATGAGGTCTACTATTTCCGACAACTTTTCTTATGATAAATGCAACGTCTTTGACAATAGACCGTAATCGATCAATGTCCTCAAAGTCAACATAACTCAGACCATCTCATAGCACACATCCAGCCAGATCCAAATATAAGGTGCTATGCCAAATTTGAAGAAGATCGATAAAAACATGTGTTCTCTAGAGCGGAAAAAGTCAAATCGAGAGCGAAATTTGTATGGAGCTATATCTAAATCTAAACCGACACGACCCATCTTCACCATAGATGTTTCTAGTTCAATTATAAGTTACTGTGCCATATTTATATTTATTTTATTTTATTTATTTAGTTTTTGCTTTGGATGGTCCTATGCAGAAGAAATGATTTGTTATACGAAGCATAGGAGGACAGATTACATAAGGAGTATAAACTTTAACATAATTAACTAATAATAAATTAATTAAAAATTAAACATAACAAATATAATACAAAAAAAAAACAAAAAACAGCAAGATGCCTGTTGTGTCTTAGTTGAATAAGCCGACATCCTCTGGCGGATCTCGTGAATCTGATATAGTCGAAAAGATATGGCGGATTTCCTGTGTATATAATATTGTGCAGACTTATTAATGTATGTATTTTCAAGAGATTTTCAAATGTCACTCCGTATACTGATTTTGCAAAACATGAAATGTGCACGCGCTTTGGAAGGCCAAATATATATCTGGTAATATTGTTGAACGATACTTTAGTTTCTTAAACATTTCACTGAGAATATATCACATCCATATATTTAGTAGCTTTGGAACTAAATGAGTACATGAGTGAATTGTTGGTGGATATATAAACTCCATAACGTCACGTAAGTTCTACCAGCCGCTGAGGTGATATGATCATCCCTGGTTAAGCTATTATTAAAGGTAACACCCATGTTTCTTGTATTCGAAACTATAACATTGGAATGCCCGATATGTGTATAATCACGTCAGTAGATACGCAAATATTGTGCATATAGATGATAAGACACTTGTATTTCCTCGGATTCAAGCTCAGACCATTAGCCTTAGCCCAAGTATCAATGTTCTTGTGATCATTGTTTAAGTAATCTACTTCTCCTCCGGAGTCAAATATACACGAGTCCAAATATAGCTGAACGTCGTCTGCATACATGTGGACCTTCGAGGGAAATCATTGCTATACATGGTGTATAAAAGGGGACCCAATATATAGAGCCCTGCGGCACACCTCTTGAGACGTCTAAAGGCCTATACCATTTTGCTGCAACCACGATAGATTGAGTCCTTAACGAAAGGTAAGATCTGATGAGCTCAACCGAGCGAAGAGAAAAGTTGAAAAACTTGTTCAGTTTCAAGCAAAGAATGTCGCGGGCAACACTGTCAAAAGCCTTCGAGTGATCTAATAGTACTAAGATTGAGATCTTCTTATTGTCCATATTAAATCGTAAGTCCTCAGAAACTTTCTGCAGAACTGTAATGCAGCTATGTTGCTATCTAAAGCCAGATTGAAAATTAGACAATAAAGAATTGCTGTATTTGCCGATTCGCCGTTCTCTCAAATTCTTTTGATAGATAAGACAATATTGCTATTGGGCGGTAATCCTTCGCCCCCTTTGGCAGTTGAATAATTTTCGAATGTTTCCAAGTTCTAAGATAATATGACCTTAAAATGATTGAGTTAAAAATATGTGTCCATTTAAAGGGAAGAATACATTTTAAAAATCTGGGATCAAGACCATCTGGGCCAACAGCATTCGATTTTATACCTGCCATACTTTCGGGCACATCAAATTTGAAGCAAATCAAGTAAAATATGTGCAAATCAAGTAATATAGAGTTCGTCCTTAGGCCGCAAAACTCGCTTGTGCCAATTTTTGTCAATGGGTCTATGTCGTTTCATTTTTTGCGTTACAAATAAATGCACAGAAATAATACCCTAGTGGAGAGTACAAATATCGTCGTAAAATTATCTCACAATTTGTCTCCTAACGCCTTATTATGGAAGTAGTGACATGTTTCAATGGTAGTAGGCACGAGATGGCGTTGCGATTGCTTTGACGTCATTAAAAAATAGAAAATATTTTTTGGGACACACTAATGTACAGGGTGGCTGATGAATGACCCTACATTAAGAAACTCAAATAATTCTTTGTTTAATTCATATAAATTATTTTTTCTTTGTTCATTTAACGCGTTTTAAAAATAATATAATTTAAATTAAATCCATAGTCGGTGACACATGTGCAAAATTCATTATTCATTACTTCCTGTAGAGTTTCAGTAAGAATTGCCTCAATTGCTGTTCGAATGCATTGCTTTAAATCTCCAATTTTTTGGATTTATTTTATAAACTTCCTGTTGAAATAACCCCACTAGAAAAAAAGTAGGTGCAGTGAGTTCGGGAGATTTTGGGGGCCAACGAAATGTCGAGTTTCTAGAAATCAGCTTATTGGGGAACTTTCGCAGCAATTCTCTCATAGCAGTACCTGGCTATGTGACAAGACGCATCATCCCGTTGAAAACACACAGTGTTGAAAGGGATTCACTTTCGTTGCAGTTCTGCAAAGAAAAACTCATTTAACAGCAGTATTAAGTAGCATGGTAGCAGAATTCATCAGCCACAGCCACAAATAATGTATGTCAAAAACTTCCAGTATTTCTGATGTGATCAGAAATAGTATATATTGTATATATATAATTCCCGCTTTCCAAACTTTCCTTTTTTAAATTATCAAATTGAGTCGTTTCGAATTGATCCCGTCTATCCATCCAATGCTGAAACAGAAAATTACATTTAATGTGCTCTCCTTGAAATACATTTTTCTTTATGTGCGTGTGTGTGTGTGTTCTTTTTGTGATGATGTTCTATTATCCCACACAAAGAATTTCCCGATTTCGCGGCATTAAAGCTGCAATAAAGGTGTTCACCGGGCTGCGTTGCGTTGCTGCGGCACACAGAGCTTTCATCAAACGATTTATGTAGATGTCATTTCAAACATACAATATTCATGATTAAACCCCAGCCTCAAAGTATGCCGAAGCACATGAAGCAGACTCTCCCCTCGCTGTATGCTGGCAAATATTTTTTCTAATTTTCATATTTTACATGTGCTACGCTACGCTACGTACATATAATATATATAATTTTTAATACTTCTTTTGGCAATTTACTTGGCTCATTTTGTGTGGCGCTGAAAGAACAAACGCGACATTTAACCGAGAGAAACCCTTGCTTTCTTGCCAAGCCTGAGCATATGCTACAATATACACTTTCCCGACTCGGGGGATTTGGGGGGTTATACACCTAAAAGTATGTACTACATACATACATTATGTGTCTGTCTGTGTGTGTGTGTGTGTCTGTTTGTGCGAATGCTTGTCTTTGTAGCGCTATATTTCATTGCACGCTTTGGCGTTGCCGTCTTCTGCTCCACAGCTTGTTTCATATCTCATTAAGCGTTTGAATTTAAAATAAATGAATGGAATGAAAGCATTAAAGAACGTGCCACTCCAACCAAGCTGGCTACAAAAAGTGTATGGCATCGTACGACAATGTCGATGAGGAAAGCCCGTCCGCAAGAGTGTGAAAGAGAGAGAGCGAGAGTGAGCTCGAGCGAGAAGGAACCATTATTTTGCCTACGAAAGAAAATGTTGCTGCTGTCGCTGCTGCTCTCTAATCATACCGCACGGGTATCATAAATTATGTTGTTGTTGTTGTTTTGTTTAATGTCAGCATCATCAGTATCAGGCGAAATTACAGCAGCAGCAACAACAACAACAATTACACCCCCTTTATGTTAAATGCCTTTTTCCCTTCCTCTGCCCGGGCCCCCACCAAACAGCCACCCAACGCCCGCACCACTTTCTTTAAAATGAAAGATAGCAACAGCAGCTACGCCAGCAACACAAACACCAACAACATCTACAAAATAAAATAAAATTAAAGTATAAAGGTCTTTGGCAAGGAATCCTTTGCTTTGTGCCTGAGTTCTCTGCCAGTTCCTGTACCAGTCTGGGCGCTGCTCATTACCCTTGTACAGCGACGTCGAGGCTAGCGTCGACGCCAGTATTCTCAGCAGCAGCAGCACATCCACATTATTTCCCAGCACAAAAACGAAAAAACTCTTTTTTCTCAGTTGTGCCATTTGCCACCTCTTTCGCTTGTGCTGGCTGTTGGCGCTTGACTTTTGCCTTCGTCGTCGTGTTGTGCACAACTCTGGCTCATTTGAATATTGCCGTACGTTGGCAACTCTGCTACTCACCAAAATACCATTATATTGGTTAATGAAAAAAATTTGCATATTTCTCGGCGCCCCCTTTTTGTATTAAGGGTTTATTTCTCTCTCGACGACTCCTGAAACCTGGTGGTGGCGGTGGTGCGTCTGTCCCACCAACGCTCATTTGTTATTGTTTTCCTATCTGTGTGTGTTTGTGTGCTTCAATTTCCAGCGTTTTTCCTTTTATGAACATTTGATTTTTGCATTTTTAATGTTCTTCTCTTTCGTTACGCCGCCGACTCCTTTTTTAATTTCAAGTAAAATTATTTGTATTTACATACCTTAGTCGGCAGCCGTAGAAGGGGGCAGGAAGCCGGGGAGCGTCGTAAGGACACTGATTGAGTCTGATAGTATTGGCAAAGCTGTGCTGGAGGTTAACAAGTAATATTCAAATGCTTTTTTAATCAGAAAGATGTCATATTTTAATGGCATACAATTAATTAAATTAATGGTATGCTACGGCAGTCGGTCGGTCGGTGGTGGAATTGGTTAGAAACTGAACTGAAGTTAAAGTTCACGGGAAGTAGCATTTGGCCAAAGAAAAATTACTTGATACACTTATAACCTTTTTTGATTCAACAAAAAAATTGCCATTGGGAAATATTTTAAAAAATATACTCTGCAGAAAGCAGAATAATAAAAAGCTGCACTTTTCATAAACAAGAAGTTCCACATTAGGTGACTTTTCCGAAGTAATATGTGTTTTGAGAGGGAACCATTTCTAGATAAATCCCACACTGATAAAAAATCATGAAAATCGATTGAAAATGAAGCAGCGAAAGGGTTTTATTTATATGAATATCAAAAAACCCTTTATAATTATGAGAATTTCGGACTTAGAAATAAAATAACGAGAATATCATTACCCTAATATAAAAACCTAACTTATATTTTTTGCCAATCGAGATTATTTGGTAATATTTAATCTATATATATAAAAGAGTTGCGTGATTGAGTGACTGAGTTATTGAGTGACTGACTGATCACTCCCCAGACCAAACGGCTAGAGCTAGAATCATGAAATTTGGTGCATTTCTTTTGCAGAGGTGTGATAAGACGGGATTTTTCGAAATTCGTACTTAAAAAGGTAAAAGGGATAAAAATGGTACCACCGCAATGACCAATCGGCTGGGTCTAAAATCTAGATATTTGGTATGGGCGTTCCTCTTGCGTCATGAAGGCATCCCAAAAAGTGGATTTTGAAAAATTCGTACTTTTGGGGGTAAAATGGGGCAAAAAGGGACAAATATGGTACAAACAACACGACTGAAGCTAGAATCAAGAAATTACTGCGAAGAGATCAGATATGAAGTAAGTTTTTCGAAATTAGTGCTCTTAAGAGGTAAAAGGGATAAAAATGGTACCACCGCAGTGACCAAATGGCTGGGCCTAGAACCTTGAAATTTGGTACAAAACAGCGCCCACGAAAATATTTTTCAAAATTTGTACTTTTTGGGGGTGAAATCGGGTAAAAATGGATAAAAAAGGTACCAACAACACGGAAGACGCTACAATAATGAAATTCGGTGTGTATATTCGTTTTACAGCACAGATCACTGATAAGAAGGCATGTTTCAACATTTGCACTTTTAAGGTATTAAATGGGATAAAAATTGTACCACCGCCCTGACCAAACGGCTGGGCCTAGAATCTTGAAATTTGGAATGGGCATTACTTTTATAACACAAATGCGACCAAGATAATAGTATTCAAAATTCGTACTTTTTGTGGGTGAAATCGGGTAAAAACGGATAAAAATTGTACTAATTAAATGGATGGAGCTGGAATCTTAAAATGCTTGGAAACTCAAATTGACCGAATATTTTGAAATTCCTACTTTTAATAGGTAAACGGGAAAAGGGGGATTAAAAAGGTACCAATAAAACGGATGACGCTACAATAATTAAATTCGGTGTGTATATTCGTTTTACAGCGCAGATAACTGATAGGAAGGAATTTTTCAACATTTGTACTTTTAAGGGATTAAATGGGATAAACATTTTACCATCGACCTGACCAAACGGCTGGGCCTAGAATCTTGAAATTTGGAACTTTTATAGCACGAATACGACCAAGATAATATTATTCAAAATTCGTAGTTTTTTTGCTGAGATCGTGTAGAAAGTGATAAAAATGGTACCAAACAAACAGACAGGAGCTGGAATCATGAAATTCGGCATGTATATCACTGAAAATGCTTTCAAACGCAAAATGAAGGAATTTTTTCGAAATTCGTACTTTTAAAGGTATACGAGAAAAAAAGGTACCAACAACATGGATGACGCTGCAATAATAAAATTCGGTGTGCATATTCGTCTTACAGTGTAAATGAGTGATAACAACGCATTTTCCGAAATTTGTACTTCTAAGGGATTAAATGGGTTACCACCGCCCTGACCAAACGACTGGGCCTAGAATCTTGAAATTTGGAACACATATTACATTACATATTATAACGCGTATGCGATTGCAAAATTTGTACTTTTAGGGATGAAATTGGGTAAAAGCGTATGAAGTTCGGTTTGTACATGCATAGAAAAGCAAAATTAATGGATTTATCGAAATTCGTACCTTTTTATATCCGAATGGTACCAACAACACGACTGAAGCTAGAATCATGAAATTCGTTATATATATTGACAGTGTAGACGCGAAACATTAACTGATTTTCAATGTTTATACTTTTAAGTAGAACTTGGAACAAAAAGCGATTAAAATAGTACCCACCTTGGTATCGATTTATGTATATATGTACATAATTACTGCAATACAATAAGATTGTACCAAATGTGTACTATAAAGGGGGAAGCGAATCAAAAGTGGTTCAAATGGTACCAACCAAATTCAGGGAATGGGATAAAGATGGTACAAATCAAATTTTTCAGCTAGAATATGAAAAGGCTATTAGAAATATGTGTATATTTCTCCGAGTACGAACACGCGCAACATAAATTGTTTTTTCGAAATGGGTAAATTTTTAGGGGCGCAAGCGGCACAGGGAGAGTTTCGGGTTGAACATTATAGTCATTATCCCCAGCTAAAAAAAATAAATAAAAAATGTTTGTTCTATTTATATGTTCCGATTACAAGTCATCGGTATATCAGTTATATATAAGGGTTTTAATTTCAACTTGGATAGGGACTACAAAGGGCGTGCCAAAAGCATAAATATTTTGTAGACTTAGAATGATTATAAAAACATTGTAAAATCTCGATTTGCAACTAATTTCGATCATACGTCTGGAAGTTATATCAGTTTTATTTTGAAGCTTGTGTCAATTTTCGTTGTGTGACAATATCGTCCATATTCTGTTATATGAAAATATTGCTAAATATAATATTTAGGTTTAATTTTACGTATGTGCGGGTCGTTTTTTTTTAGAATATCGACTGGGAAAAAATACTATGTGCAGAGTTTGAATAAATTCTTTAAGTCCCTTTCATAGTTTTCGTCTATACCAGCGAGCCAGACGAACGTGGAACATACTTATGGTTTTAAATCTCTCCTTCAATGCGTTACACTTTTTTCTATCTCAAATGATATATACGCTCCTACTCTGTAGTGAGGGTATAATTATCACAGCTTTATATGATTTTTGTAAAAAATTGTTTGGATTTTTTGCATATAAATTAAACTATTGACTACGTATAAATGGATAGCACAGTGTAAATGGATTTTTTTAATTTATACAAGGTGTATAAATCGAATCGAAAAGTTGGTGAGAATATACCGCTGAATACGTAGTTGCGCAAAGTAAAACGATTTTTCAAAAGTTGTGAGCGTTTACAAACGATTTACGCTGAAAGTGATATCCTTAGACTAAGGCAATTTCAAAATATACAAAAACAGTTTGAATACCGAGACAAAATAATGTCAATACCACCCAATTTGAAAAATTTCCGCGTACGAAGTAGCGGGAATTTGCTAGTTAATTATAATAAAGCTAGGTCTTTTTGATATTAGGGTAACGATAGATAACTGTCTTTATTAGAAATACATATAATTTTATTTATTTATTTATTTATTTATTTATTATATATTGTATATCATACACAACTAGATTTAAATCTTATAGTTACAATGTAGCAATTAATGATGAGAGATAAAATTAGTGAAAATAATACTAATAACTATTAACTATTATAATAAGTAACTGTTTTAATAATAATAACGATTATTGCGGATCATAAAACCAAAAGCCAAAAACAGAGAAAACAAATCATATTACAGATAATAACAGAAATTTAAAAAATTCAATTTGGAAGTGATTAACATGGACATTTTTTAAACTGCGAAGCATTACTGATAGCCTAAATACTATGTGGTAAGGAATTCCAGAGACGCAGGACACATATGAAGGATTTTATGCGTTTAGATATTAATAAAGCTTTTAATATTAATAAAGTTTTTGGCTTAGTCATCCTTTCTGGTTAATTACACTGTCCAATAAATTAAGACTTTTTCATTGGGACAGAATAGCGACCCTATAATTCTGAAAGGGCATGTGTAACATTTTTGCAGCATAAACCTATAGTCCAGCTGGTCTGAGTTTCTTTTCGGTGGGTCAAAGTTTCAATTTTTTGTTCGAAGGGAGGTATAATGCTAAGCGAAAAAATGTTGTAAGTAAATATCGGAGAGAATTCTTATTGTCAGAACTATATTGTAGAATTTTAGGAGGATCAATTTTTTAACTCCTCTCTTAATGGGTCAATTTGAGCCTTTTTTCGAGAAAATCAAAAAAGGATTAAAATGTTCTACAAAAAATTTTACAGGAAAATTTCAATTTGGGGTCACCAAAGACACCAAAGTTGTAAATAAAGCTCTTCACGCTTAAATAGAAAAATTACACACCAAACTATATAACATTTAAGGATAATTAAGGATTAAAATGCTCTACAAAAAAATTTCAGTTGGGGTCACCAAAGACACCAAAGTTTTAAATAAAGCTCTTCACGTTGAAATAGTAAAATTACACGCCAACCTATATAAAAAATTACTAGTCTTAAAATTTGTTTATTTCGATAGAACACGGTAAACAAAAAATACACTTTGCAAATTTTTGGAAAATTTTCATTTTCGCTAAAATGATTTTCATGAATGAAATTTTTCTTTTGTAATTTTTTCGCGATCTGTCCAACAGATCCGGTTGATTATACCCTTACTTCACAGAGTGGGGGAGTATATATCATTTTTTCATGCGTGGGAAATATAAGCATCTCCTTTTGAAATTTTGACGTTTAGAAAGCTATGATTAACCAAGAAACCTAAAAAGAGATTTTGAATCTGTGGGATTTAGTGTTGAGTCCTCTACTTAAAAATATTCTACAATAACACTATCCAATAAATTAAGACTTTTTGATTTTGAGAATTGTTACGAATAACTTTTGTTTTGTTTAAAAAATTTCAATTTAGAAAAATCCTCTTGATTATATTTTGGGACAGATTTATAATATTTATATATGTCATTTATTCTCAAATGAGTTGAGCAGAGTTCGATACTTGAGTTTGAAATCACATTCATGTGTCAAAAACAAAAAGAACATCTTGTGTATTAACCATTATTAGAGTTGGGTACTCTTTCTAATTGTATGTGCAATTTGGGCTAATTTTATTAAATTCTTATCCTTCAATCAACGTCCTAAAATACCGTAAATCGATTTTGAGCTCTTTAAGACTCTGTTGCAACAATAAAATCCCAATCCATACGTTATTTAGCGTAAATAATTTACAATAATCTCTAAAATGAGTTTTTGACATTTAACCTCCATTTAGGAGGCACTAAAAGGATAAGAATCGAAAATATTCGACATTGTTGCAATGATTGATCACCTAACGACGTTCCAATTCATAAATTCCCCCCACTCAAAAGGTACACAACTCTCCTGGAAGGCGTTTGCGTAATTTTGAAGAAAATAAAACAAAAGATAAAAAGATTTTCGAAAAAACCTTTTTGATTTTGGGCTTTAGTTGAAAACACATCCTTTCTTTTAGGAATTCTCTTTTTTCTTGATGACATTTTTTATATTTTAGATGACAATTTTCTTGTAGGAAACACAAAACAAATACGGGTTTACGAGTTCTAACGGTGACAAAGGGAATCAAAAGAAAAATTGTTACAGGTAAATGATTGTGATGAAGGTGGTGGTGTTGTTGGTGTTAGTGGTGATGGTACTGCAAAAACTGTGCAAGGAGATGTGATGTGTGCACCCTACAGCAGGTTTAACAGTTCGAAGGGACAATTGGATAAATCAAAACTGTGGATCAACAAAAAAAATCACAAGGTTCTGACAATGAATTCTGATAGAGGGGTAAAATACGAATAAAAGTTTCGAATATTGGTACTGATATTTCATATTCTTTTGTTCTGTGACTTATAGTGAAATTTGATGTAGAATATTTTTTCCATTCACATCACCCACCTAAAAAAGCAGTTTTGTGGTTCAATTTAGCACAAATTCGGCAAAAGTACGAAATTAGCCCTAAAATGAATTTTATGTTTTGTCTTATTTCTGACAATTAAGTTGAGTTTTGATTTTTTGTGTATTCAGAGACTTATAGTAGAATTTCATGGCAAACATTTTTGTAGAATATTTTGACCCGTTAAACCCCTGATTTAAGGGTGTTTTTACTCTTTTGCACAACAGGTCCACAAAAGACCCCTATATTGAGGAGCTAGAGCGTTAATGTGTTCCACAAAAATGTTCCTCGTAGAGTTTTAAGTAATAATGCTGAACACATCCTATACTTAAAGTGCAAGGATCACAAGATTTCCTATACTGACTCATCATAACAATAATTTAGGGCTGTACTATTTACCTTTTGCACAAAAGGCACACAAAATACAACCATATTGAGGAGCTAGAGGGTTAAAATGTTCCACAAAAATATTCCTAGTAGTGTTTTAAGTAATAATGCTTAACACATCCTATACTTACAGTGTAAAGATCGCAAGGTTTCCTATGGCGATTCATCATAATAATTCTTTAGGACTGTACTATTAACCTTTTCATAAAAGGCACCCAAAAGACACCTACGTTAGGGAGCTAAAAACTTAAAATAATCCACAAAAATGTTTTTCGTAGTGTTTTAAGTAATAATGCTGAACACATCCTATACTTTAACCGTAAGGATCACAAGGTCGATTTCTCATAAGAATGTTTAGGGTGTACCATTTATCTTTTGCACAAAAAGGCACCCAAAAGACCCCTATGCCGTTGAGCTAGAGGGTTAAAATGTTCCACAAAAATGCTCCTCATGGTGTTTTATGTATTGTTGCTGAACACATCCTATACTTAAAATGTAAGAATCACAAGGTTTCCTATGCCGATTCATTATAAGAACGTTTTAGGGCTGTATCATTTACGTATTGCACAAAAAGGCACCCAAAATACCCCTATATTGAGGAGCTAGAAGGTTAATGTGTTCCACAAAAATGTTCCTCGTAGTGTTCTAAGTAATAATGCAGAACACATCCTATACTTAAAGTGTAAGGATCACAAGGTTTTCTATGGCGATTTATTAAAAAAATGTGCAAAAAGGGGGAAATATTGACGTTTTTACCCTTTTGCACAAAGAGCACCAAAAAGACCCCGATGCTAAGAAGTTAGAAGGTTAAAGTGTTCCACAAAAATGTTCCTCATGGTGTTTTAAGTAATAATGCTGAACACATTCTATATTTAAAATGTAAAAATCACAAGGTTTTCAAGGCGATTCATCATAAGAATTTGCAAAAGCAGGAAATATGGACCTACCTCTCTAAAATTACCCCCATACGAAAACTTTCAAAATTCCGATACTCGTATATTCTATTTTTACCCCCTCTCTCAGAATCCTATATCAGAAAAAGTTACATTTTGTTTCACAGTGTAATGCTTCCAATAAGGTAGCCAATCCACTACTCCGCTGTTTTGTAGGGCACCTGTAAGTCGACCATTTCTCATATGCCCCAAGTCTTGCACAATTCGCTTGGGTGGTGTCTATTTTCTATAATTCCCGAGAAATATTGAAACTGTATAAAAAGTATCAAAAAAATCCTACCAGACATCCACACAATGCTTCAATATTCCTCAGTAAATTTCTGCACATTTCGGTCATGTTTTTCGTGAAGGCGACACTTTCGCGTCTGTGTATAAGTGCGTGTATGTGTGCCTGTGCAACAATGAATAATAAGTGAAATTGTGTCATTTCATGCCACTGCATCGCACCCACCAGCACCAGTAACAAGAACAACAACAGCAGAGCCACAAAAGGACATGCCTGCATGACAAACAAACAAGACCCAGTGTCCTTGCTGGTGTCTGGTAAAACGATCAATGTTACTTCAGTTGCATCAACACGGGCACAAAAACACCTGGTGGCACTCTCAATTTACCAACGCTCCTCTAGAGTAGTTGGTGTAGTACTACTACGCTGATGTGTCTCCTGTTAACCTTTTTTCCTTTTTGGATTCGTCTTTTTTCTCAATCTTTTTTTGTCCATTTTTCTAACTGTCTAAGTGTCGTCTGTCTAAGGCACACGTACCCACCCAGCTTGCAAGCATCACAATTGTTATGCTCCTTGAAGGGATTTTTTCGTCCTTGGCCATTGTTGCTGTGCTGCAAAAACACAGTTAGTTGAAATTTTTTTGAAAAGGTTTGTTTACATTCGAGTTAATAACGAAAATATCCTTTTGTTATCGACTCCAACCAAAATCGTCAACTGTGTCATTTAGGGTTTCAAATCTTGGCATCATGTCGATACATGTATAACTTTATAACGGTAAAAATACAAAAAATATACTACTCCCCCAGAAAAATATATGTGATTTTCCCTCTTAAAACACATACATTATTTCAGAGAAGACGGCCGACCCTTTTTTCCGATGGACAAGAAAAAATATTGCTTTCCATAGATATACATATACATTTTGCAATAGAAAAGGCTTTGACATAATTTCATCTAGAAAATTTGAAATATGTATGTGTTCCAAAAGAGAATAATGAGTCAGTAATCATTTCCTTTATTAAAAAATAATTCAAAAGGACATTAAATTCAGCAGGAACAACATGGATTGTATTCAAATTGATGGATTCGTCGAAAGTCGATTCTATAGACTTTCGGATGAAGTGTAATATCATACATATTAATACATTTTTATACCCTCCACCTCCGGGATGGGGGTATACTAACTTTGTCATTCCGTTTGTAACACCTTGAAATATCGACCTGAGACCCAATAAAGTATATATATTCTTGATCGTCATAAAATTCTAAGACGATCTAGCCATGTCCGTCCGTCCGTCTGTTGACAACACCATCTAAACGAAAGGAGCTAGAACGTTCAAATTTTCCATAAATACGTCTTATAGTCGTAGATCGGTTGGGTTTGAAACGGGGCGAAATCGGCCCAAAGGGAAACATTTTTCCCTCACAAGGACTATAAATACCCATAATAATCCCTAATATTTTAGCGTATTTAAGCATTTTTTTTGAATATGTCTGTTTATATTTGCTTGATATTTGCTATGCGCATTCCCCTTATAGCAAAAACATGCACCATAAAGTGATTCTTATTTGTAGGGGGTGAAATGGGGCAAAAAAGGGATAAAAAATGGTACATATTAAACGACAACAGCTAAAAACACGAAATTCGGTGTGTACATTCCTCTAATTGAGTAGATACATAATATAAAAGTATTTTTTCCAAATTCGTTCTTTTAAGGGATAAAATGGGACTAGAGGGATAAAAATGGTACCAACCAAACGACTGTTCCTAGAATAATGAAATTCGGTGTATACATTCCTCTGATTGCATAGACAAGTAAAATACACGGATTTTTCAAAATTCGTACTTTTTGGGGTTAAAATGAAAAAAGCTAGCTAGAGTCATGAAATTCGGAGTATACATTCCTCTGACTGTGTATTCACGGAAAATAAACTGATTTTTCGAAATTCGTACTTTTTGGGGACAAAATAGAAAAAGGGGATAAAAATAGTACCAATTAAATGACCGCAGCTAGAGTCAAGAAATTCGGAGTAAACATTCCTCTGACTGACGCATTTTTCGAAATTCGTACATTTTGGGGTTAAAATTTAAAAAGGGGATAAAAATAGTACCAATCAAATGACCGCATCTAAAGTCATGAAATTCGGAGTATACATTCCTCTGACTGTGTATAAACGGAAAATAAACTGATTTTTCGAAATTCGTACTTTTTGGGGACAAAATAGAAAAAGGGGATAAAAATAGTACCAATCAAATGACCGCATCTAGAGTCATGAAATTCCTCTGACTGAGTAGACACGGAAAATAGACGAATTTTTCAAAATTCGTACTTTCAAGCATACAATGGTACAGAGGGATAAAAATAGTACCAACTAAACGACTACAGCTAGAATTATGAAATTCTAATTGCGTAGAAACGTCAAGGGGGTAAAAATGGTACCAACCACATGGTCGCAGCTGGAATTATGGAATTCGGTGTATACATTCCTCTGCCTGCATAGACACGCAAAATAAAAAGTTTTTTCCAAATTTGTACCTTTTCTATTATGGCAAAAATTGGTAAAATCATGAAGATAGGTTATTTTGCACTATGTACATCTGATAATGGATTTTCAAAATTTGTACTTTTGGAATTAAAATAGAATGGAAATACAACCAACTGTAGTGTGGGTACTACTACTATCTATCAATATTTATGGTACTTAAGCTTTTTGAAAATATAAATATAAGAATATTTATTTTTTGATTTTTTTTAATTTACCCTATGACAAAATTCCTGATTTCCAATTCACCCCAGTATCCACAATTTAATTTTTTTTGGAAAAAAATAAATTATTTTAAAGATTTTCATTATTTTGTCTTGGTACCCGTTTTATTCCTCTTTTCCTATTTTGTCATTAAAAGTGTTACTTTGGAAAATCCTATTTTGTGTGTTAACCTTTCGCCTCGTTCCCCCCTAAAAATACAAATTTCAAAATATGCCTTTAGGTTACGTGTCTACACAGTCAGAGGAACGTAAACACCGAATTTCATTATTCTAGCAACGGCCCTTTGGATTTAGAGCGGTCCGAATCCAAACTGGAAGGTAGCTTTGTATGAGAGCTATATTAAAATTTGGACCTATGGGGTCCGCTTTCAAAATATGGTTTTCTGAGCGAAATGCAGTACCACATGCCAAATTTCAGCCCCAACAAACAAATAAAGGGTTTTCCAATAGGTACTTGACAGCTATGAAATTAATTTGTGAAAGCACTATTTCACTGTTACTTTCCTTTTTTTCAATAAACTCAACATTTTCATCATGGTAAAGTAAACGAACGAACAACGTATGCAAATTATAACAAGTAAAAACGGAGTTAAGTTTGGCCGGGCCGAACTTTATATACCCTCCACCATGAACTGCATTCCACAGAGACTGTCGATTTTCATAGAAGTGCAGTAATATTACAGGAAAAAATATTTTTTTATATAGTCAAATCAAAACAAATACAAATATTAAAAAATAATTTTATAAATAAATATAATATTTTTAATATTACGCTTATAAGGCAAAGCTACCAATACGTCAATTCAAAAAATAATTATTCTTCTATATATATTTTCAAAAAGCTTAAATACCATAAATATTGGTAGATAGTGGGTGCTACAGTTGGTTGTATTTCCACTCTATTTGAATTCCAAAAGTAAAAATTTTGAAAATTCATTATCAGACGTACATAGTGCAAAATAACCTAACTTCATGATTCAACCAATTTTTGCCGTAAAAGAAACAGTACGAATTTGGAAAAAAAGCTTTTTATTTTGCGTGTCTATGCAGTCAGAGGAATGTATACACCGAATTCCATGATTCCAGCTGCGGTCATTTGGTTGGTACCATTTTTACCCCCTTAAGAGCACGACTATCTAAAATCTCTTTATTTGACGTTTCTACCCAATTAGAATTTCATCATTCTAGCTGTAGTCGTTTAGTTACTACTATTTATATGCCTCTGTACTATTTGTATCCCTTGAAAGTACGAATTTCGAATTCCATTTTTCCATTTTGACGCCAAAAAGTACGAATTTCGAAAAATCCGTGTATTTCCGGTTCTACACAGTCAGTGTACTCAGTATACTCCGAATTTCATGACTCTAGCTGTGGTCATTTGGTTGGTACTATTTGTAGCCCCTTTGTCCATTTTGACCCCAAAAAGTGCAAATTTCGAAAAATCCTTTTATTTTCCGTGTCTACACAGTCAGAGGAATGTATACTTCAAATTTCATGACTCTAGCTGCGGTCATTTGATTGGTACTATTTTTATCCCCTTTTTTCATTTTAACCCCTAAAAGTACGAATTTTGAAAAATCCGTGTATTTTACGTGTCTATGCAATCAGAGGAATGTATACACCGAATTTGATTATTCTAGGGACAGCCGTTTGGTTGGTACCATTTTTATCCCTCTATTTCCATTTTACTCTTTAAAAGTACGAATTTGGAAAAAATACTTTTATATTATGTATCTACTCAATTAGAGGAATGTACACACCGAATTTCGTGTTTCTAGCTGTTGTCGTTTTGATTATTCTAGGTACATCCGTTTGGTTGGTACCATTTTTATCCCTCTATTGCCATTTTACTCTTTAAAAGTACGAATTTGGAAAAAATACTTTTATATTATGTATCTACTCAATTAGAGGAATGTACACACCGGATTTCGTGTTTCTAGCTGTTGTCGTTTAATATGTACCATTTTTATCCCTTTTTTGCCCCATTTCACCCCCTACAAATAAGAATCACTTTATGCTGCACGTTTTTGCTATAAGGGAAATGCGCATACCAAATATCAAGCAAATATAAACAGTCATATTCAAAAAACATGCTTAAATACGCTAAAATATTAGGGATTATTATGGGTATTTTTAGTCCTTGTGAGGGAAAAATTTTTCCCTTTGGGCCGATTTCGCCTCATTTCAATCCCAACCGATCTACGACTATAAGACGCATTTATGGAAAATTTGAACGTTCTAGCTCCTTTGGTTTAGATGCTAGCGTGCTTTCAACAGACGGACAGACGGACGGACGGGCGGACATGGCTAGATAGTCTTAGAATTTTATGACGATCAAGAATATATATACCTTATAGGGTCTCAGGTCGATATTTCAAGGTGACGCCCAGCCTAACTTATGCCTACATCTGCACCCATGACAATTCATAGCCTATAGCCAGGCAAATAGAACGTTCTCCATGTGAAGCATACTTTTAGGTACCATTAAAAATTCTAACGCTGAAATAAAAGCCAAAGTGATTTTTATGGACAGCTGCCAAATGTTAAAAGCAAAATAAAATGTTTTACAATAATTTAGTTTTGTTGTTTTGACTATAACAAACGAATGAAATTATTACGAAATTTGTTCCTTTTTCCCTTGCCTTGTTGGTGTTGTTGGCGAATGCGAATGGCGAATGACTTCAAATAAAAATGTCATAAAAACATTGAAATGACACAACTTAACAATAAACAAACAGTCAGACTGATACCTATAGATGTATATGTACATATGTATGTATGTATGTATATAGATGTGTCTATACATACTCGTATGTCATATCATTTGATGCCTGTAAGTCAAGGGAAAGTGAATACAATTCACAAAAGTAACTTGTCAGAGTGCAGGGGCTAAACTGCTCCAATTTGGGTGAATATGTCACTACATCCACAATAGCATTCTTATATATATATATATATATATATGAGAGTAGCTACATATGTATGTATGACACCGAACCAGGTTACCTTTCTTCCGTCGTTCCATGTACGTTCGTTAGGTACGACCGGGATTTGTTTATTTGTGATGTTGTTTTGCAACGTTTATGATGTGATCAAGACACCCACCACTCATTCACTCACTCACTCTCTCCCCCACCCCACCGCATGGCCGTAAGACAGAAAACTAAACTAATGCAATTAAATAGAAATAAAATCCAAGGAATCAGTATCCCATATCAGCAGTACGCCAGTATATGTATTACCTTTCGAAACGGAATGGAACGTCCCCGCCTTGCCACAGACAGAAAAAAGGGGGTTGGCTAGAGATGGTTGTGGAGTGTTTTGGATCATAAATGTTGTCGTACTCGTGCTCGTCCTCGTAACAAAATAAACAAATTTCTTAATGTACTTTTAGGCGTTGTAAATAAAACACGTAAACAGGCATCATTACGTTGTGGCTGGTGCTCCTCTCCTCCGCCATACTCCTGAAATGACAGCGTCGAAAAAAAGCCATCACAGTAGAGCGTGTGAGCATATCCCATACATATCCTTAGAGCGTCATACGCGTTTGGCGTTTGTCATACGTTGCGCACTTCGTTCATTTCATTTGCCATAGTTTATGAAATTTTTATGAGTATGAAATGTTTTCGTAGCGTATGTCATCTAATGTAAAATCACTGTCAAATATGTACAACATATGTATGTACGTTCTAATGTAATTTAATCTAATAAAATATACCCCCTCCTCCTCACTTCCCATCTCTTAGCCAAAAACTTGTAAACAATCCGTGTTGCATCAACAACATTTCCACTCTAGTCTCAAAGAATAAAATTCTTCCCCTCCCCAACCTCCACTCTGCCCACCATTCAGGTGTTAATATTTTAATCGTAAATTAACAATTAACAACTTAATTAATACGTCGTCGTAGTAGCCGACTTTTCGCCATCTGCCTGAACTTGAGCACAAACTTTTCAAAACAAAGTTCTCCTACTCCATTTGCTTTTTGGCTCACTTTAGTGATTTATAACCCCAGACTCTACATAAATACATATCGTATAAGTAAAAAGTTAGTAAGAGAAAGTTTGCCGGGGTGTCTAAAGGATTGCATTACACATTCGCACAGAAAATTCCCCTTTTTCGAGCATTTTCATAATTTGACCACGACTCAGGGGATATTCCTTAATGACTACAGGAATTTAGCTTTAGGAATGGGGAAGAAGAAGGAAGTGGAGTAAAATTATTGAACACTATGCAACAAAAAAAATAAAAATTTTGTGTCCGATACCTAAAAGTTTAATTTATTCGTACATTGAGTAATTCATAAAATCGACACACAAAAATAAGTAAGGAAATGCTAAAGTCGGGCGGGCCGACTATATAATACCCTACACCACTCCTTGCTTGATTACACTAGTCAACAGTCAAAATGTACTCGGGATGCGATAATTTTTTCTGTGTAGATAACCTTGACATGAGCTCGAAAAACGCAATAAATTTTTTTTTTTTCGTTTGGTTTTTGTTTTATTTTTTTTTTTTTTTAAATTTTAAAAATTTTTTTTTGGTTAATTTGTTTCGTCCGGCATAACTCGGGAACCACTAGCCCGATTTAATTGAATTAAATTTTAAAAAATTTAAAATTACAATTCCCTTAATGTGTTCATATATTGTTTTCCTATACAAGCAACAGTTTCCAAGTTAAAAATGAATATATAAAGGAAAAAACTTATTTTTTGCCTAAAGATTTAATTTTTTTTTAAATCCATAAAAAATCCAAAATGAAAAAAATGTCAAATCTTATTACTTTTACGTAAAGTCACATAACCTATGAGCAAAATGAGACAAAGATCATGAAAATCGATGCACGCGTTTCGCTTTTATTCGCAATTGAGTAAAGGTATGAATTTCAAAAATTTGCTCGACATATGCACAACTTTGTCTATGGTAAGGTTTTTTCTTTTTTTTTTTTGATTCTCAGAATTAACGAAACGGAATAAACAAAGGGTTATTTAATTTTTATGATTGCGTAAGCAAAGTAATAAACGCTAATAAATGTGCGTGAACAATTAAAAGGAAAGAAGGAAAGGGGACTTTTTTAATTATTTGGGTTTTCCGTTGGCTACCTGTATGATTTTTTTACAGAAATGCAACCCACATTTAAGGGTGGTCATTATTCGGAAAATTTAAGACTCACACATGGTGAAACAGGTATGTAGCCACCGTAAAAAAATATACACCCATTTATAAGTACCTGTCAGTAAAATACTAAACAATACACAGTATAAATAGGTCTTCATTGATCGATTTTACTCATTCAACAAGTGTCGACGAACGCGATAGTTAAAATGAGCAAACATTCGCGAGGATTTGAATGCAATACCAATCCAAGTAATTTTTGTTACATGTGCGGAGAATACGTTTCTGAAAAAAAAACAAGCGTTGTTTTTCACCTAAATTGAGAGATTCATTTGAAGAGAGCTTCAATTTAAAGGTCTCAAACATAGATGAGCGGTGGACACCAAGTGCTCTATGTCCAAGGTGCTACGTACAGCTAGCTGACTAGGATAGCTAGGATAGCGATAACCTTAAGGTCGGCACAAACTTTCCAATCGTGCCTCTCATAGTTAAGGCACTTTAGTAGATTGTCCATGACTTCGTATGTTTCCTTGGTGTCAACGGCATGAGCAATTGGAATCGAAGGTTTCTCGTTGCCGTTGTGCAGTAAAATTGCTTTAAGGCTCTGCTTGTTGCTGTCGATGAAAAGACGCCACTCTCCTGGATCGTAAGAGTACCCGAGTTCACCAAATAATCCGGGAATGTCCTTACAAAAACAGATGTTGTCTTTTTTTGTGTAGTACCTTGCGTATGGTTCATGACGCTTCCTGTAGATTGTTGTCACCACACCAGGAGCCAAGAAACCGAACTGTTGCATGCGCGATGCATGCAACTCTGCATCTTCCTTGGAGAGTTTCAATTCTCTAACCCAATCGTTCAGTTCTGCTTGGGAACATAAGCGTTGACCTCCATGCAATGTATATGTTGACTCGCATTCTGATGTGGTTTCTACTGTCTCCGGATCTGATGTTGGATGTATCGCCTCATTATTAGATGCCCATCTTGAAACGGACGGTTGCGGGTCCACTGGTTCTTCGGAAAATGGCACTGGAAAATTCACTGTTGAAACAGCAGCGTAAGTCCATCGTATATTTTTTCCCACGCCTGTTTTTTTGCTAAGACAGAAGTAGCAATCTGTTACATGGCAAAGCGGAGCTCTCCAAAGCATTGGCATGATGATTCTCGGCTGTCGTCTGAAAGAATTTCAATAATAAGTTATATATGTTCTTGAATTTCGTAATCTACACTTACCTTGAGTCAGCTAGCTGTACGTAGCACCTTGGACATAGAGCACTTGGTGTCCACCGCTCATCTATGTTTGAGACCTTTAAATTGAAGCTCTCTTCAAATGAATCTCTCAATTTAGGTGAAAAACAACGCTTGTTTTTTCAGAAACGTATTCTCCGCACATGTAACAAAAATTACTTGGATTGGTATTGCATTCAAATCCTCGCGAACGTTTGCTCATTTTAACTATCGCGTTCGTCGACACTTGTTGAATGAGTAAAATCGATCAATGAAGACCTATTTATACTGTGTATTGTTTAGTATTTTACTGACAGGTACTTATAAATGGGTGTATATTTTTTTACGGTGGCTACATACCTGTTTCACCATGTGTGAGTCTTAAATTTTCCGAATAATGACCACCCTTAAATGTGGGTTGCATTTCTGTAAAAAAATCATACAGGTAGCCAACGGAAAACCCAAATAATTAAAAAAGTCCCCTTTCCTTCTTTCCTTTTAATTGTTCACGCACATTTATTAGCGTTTATTACTTTGCTTACGCAATCATAAAAATTAAATAACCCTTTGTTTATTCCGTTTCGTTAATTCTGAGAATCAAAAAAAAAAAAGAAAAAACCTTACCATAGACAAAGTTGTGCATATGTCGAGCAAATTTTTGAAATTCATACCTTTACTCAATTGCGAATAAAAGCGAAACGCGTGCATCGATTTTCATGATCTTTGTCTCATTTTGCTCATAGGTTATGTGACTTTACGTAAAAGTAATAAGATTTGACATTTTTTTCATTTTGGATTTTTTATGGATTTAAAAAAAAATTTAAATCTTTAGGCAAAAAATAAGTTTTTTCCTTTATATATTCATTTTTAACTTGGAAACTGTTGCTTGTATAGGAAAACAATATATGAATAGATTAAGGGAATTGTAATTTCAAATTTTTTAAAATTTAATTCAATTAAATCGGGCTAGTGGTTCCCGAGTTATGCCGGACGAAACAAATTAACCAAAAAAAAATTTTTAAAATTTAAAAAAAAAAAATAAAACAAAAACCAAACGAAAAAAAAAAATTTTATTGCGTTTTTCGAGCTCATGTCAAGGTTATCTACACAGAAAAAATTATCGCATCCGGAGTACATGAAATTTTTTTCATTTTGTTGAGTAGTGTTATTAAACCCAGGTATTTCATGGGAGCAATTTTATGTAGTTTATATAAATTATACTGTTACTATAAATTCATCTTTAGTCAAATTAAATGAGTATGGTAAATAATAAAGTAATTGATCCAATTCTCCAGCAGATATTCCGAGTAAAGTAAATGGATCATGTTGATCTGGAAAAATTTATCAAGATTGAATGACAAATACAGATTATACAGCGGTAATAGGATGAATCGGACCGACATTTGAAGGGGGCCTATAACAACACTTGCGGCCTGTGCCAAAACATGCGACTATATATTTCTTATTTTGCAACATTTGATGAAGATCCGATATAAGATGTAGTTTCTAGAGCTGTAATAGAGCAGAATGGGGCCCCATTTGGGTTATACCAAAGTATTGAAATATGGGCATCTCCCAAACAAGTAAGGAAAGACTAAAGACGGACGGAGCCGACTATATGATACACTCCACTTTATATCTCACTACAATTCAATTCAATATTGTATTGGGGCTATATCTAAATCTGAACCGATATTACCCATTTTCACCATAGGTGTTTTTAGTTGGATTATAAGATGTTGTGCCAATTTTAAAGAAAATCGGGTACAATGTGTCGTTTCTAGAGCGGAAAAAGTCAAATCGGAAGCGACATTTGTATGGGGGCTATATCTAAATCTGAACCGATCTTACCCACTTTCAGCGTAGGTGAAATGTGATTTTAAAGAAAATCTGGAACAATATGCGGTTTCTATAGCGGAAGAAGTGAAATCGGGAGCGACATTTATATGAGGGCTATACCTAAATCTGAACCGATCTTACCCACTTTCAGTTTAAGCGTTTCTAGTTCGAGTATAAAATGTTGTGCCCATTTTAAAGAAAATCTGGAACATATGCGGTTTCCAAAGCGAAGGAGTGAAATCGGGAGCGACATTTGTATGGGGCTATAGCTAAATGTTAACCGATCTTACCCACTTTCAGTATAAGTGTTTCTAGTTCGATTATAAAATGTTGTGTCAATTTTAAAGAAAATCGGGTACAATATGTGGTTTCTAAAGCGGAAAAAGTGAAATCGGGAGCGACATATATCTAACTCTGAACCGATCTTACCCACTTTCAGCGTAGGTGTTTCTACTTCTATTATAAAATGTTGTGCCAATTTTAAAGAAAATCGGGAACAATTTGTGGTTTCTAAAGCGGAAAAAGTGAAATTGGGAGCGAAATTTGTATGGGGGCTATATCTAAATCTGAACCGATCTTACCCACTTTCAGCATAGGTGTGTCTAGTTCGATTATAAAATGTAGTGCCAAATTTAAAGAAAATCGGGTACAATATGTGGTTTCTGAAGCGGAAAAAGTCAAATCGGGAGCGACATTTGTATGGGGGCTATATCTAAATCTGAACCGATTTCCTCAAAATGCAATACCGATGGTCCTTGGCCAGAAAAAGTAACTTCTGCCAAGTTTCATGACAATCGGACAACAATTGCGACCTGTAGAGTGCGAAGAAGCTTAGATGGACAGAAGACGGACGGACAGACAGACATCGGTAATTCAGCTGGTGATTCTAAGCCGATCCGTATACTTAAAGGAAAGGCTAAAATCGGACGGAGCTGGCTATATGATACACTCCACTTTTTATCCTGTTACAATTCATTCGGAAAAGGCATCTGTATGGGGGTATATTGAAACATGGAACGATGTGACCCGCTTTCACCATGTAAGTCTATAGGTGAAATATAATTGGTCAAAATCGGTTAAACATTTGGGAGAAACATTTGTATAAATTTATATCTAAATCTGAACCGATCTTACCCACTTCCACCATAGGTGTTATTAGATGGATTATACGATGTCGTGCCAAATTTAAAGAAAATATGGTACAATATGTGGATTCTAGAGCGGAATAAGTCAACTCGGGAGCAACATTTGTATGTGGGCTATATCTAAATCTCAACCGATTTGCTTCAAATTAAATAGCGTTCGTCCTTGATCCACAAAACTTACTTGTGCCAATTTTTGTTAAGATCGGACTATAATTGCGACCTGTAATTTGATTGCAACAATAGATGGACAGACAGACGGACTCAGAAAGTGAATCTAAGCCGATCTGTATAATAAATGATGGGTCTAACTCGTTTCGTTTTGGGTGTTACAAACAAATGCACAAAGACATAATACTCTAGTGGAGTGTATAATTATGATTCAAAAATATTTAAATTTAATATTTATTTAAATAAATAAAACTATATATTTTTCTGCACCATTCGAAAGTACGTAAAACATCTATAATCACGCAGAATAGTTAATTAAGAAAGAGCACCTTAGTGTAAACAAGTCAAAAGGAAATAAGTTCGGCCGGGCCTAATAATTTTGAATTAAAATTAATTAATTCACTTAAAGACACGCCCACTTATAGGCAGTGCCTGCAAATATGTTTTTATTGCTTGATAGTCGTTGACTTTATATATATCAAATTAGCTATTCAAAAAAGCAGCAATCTTCAAAGAAATATAATTTCATGATTCTAGATGGATTGATACCATTTTTATCCTCTTTCATTGAGTTTTTGCCAAAAGTATAATTTCCAAAAAATCATTTATGTTTCGCGTCTACAGAATCAGAGAAATATACGCCAAATTTTATGATTCTAGCTGCAGCCATTTGGCCGGTACCAATTTTATCCCTTTTTGTCCTATTTTGAACCTATTTCGAGTCTACGCAACCAGATCGAAATATACAATGATTATCATTATTCTAGCTGCAGCGGTTCGATTAGTACCAATTATATCTGCTTTCTCGCCGATTCCTCATAAAAGAACAAATTTCCTTATTCTAGCAACAGCAATTTGTTCGGCAACAAATTTAATCCCTTTTTCCACATCCCCCCACGAAAATCACTTTATTTTACGGGTACATGCGGTTAGAGGGATGTACACTAGGGCGTACCTCAAAAAAAAAGTTCGCCGTACACCTTCGAATATGAAGTATTATTGAAAGGTAGTTTCAAAAAAAAAATTTTTATTTTTTTATGCCGAACGTAGGGGTCGCGCTTTTACATTTTTCTATATAACTTGTATTTATAAACGGATTTTAAAGTGTGATACATCGATGTTTTTGTCTCGACGAGGCCGATTTTTTTGTCTTTGAAGTCATTGAGCTCAAGCAACCCCTTCTGGTACTTACCCATCATTTCTCAGTTGCTACTACCCTAATGTACCACTCTAATAATCGAAAATTAAAGCTCACATAAAATCATGAATCATGTTTGAGCTCAATGACTTCAAAGACAAAAAAATCGGACAAAAACATCGATGTATCACACTTTAAAATCCGTTTATAAATGCAGAAGTTATATAGAAAAATGTAAAAGCGCGACCCCTACGTTCGGCATAAAAAAATAAAAAAAATTTTTTTGAAACTACCTTTCAATAATACTTCATATTCGAAGGTGTACGGCGAACTTTTTTTTTTTTTACTTGTAACCTGGTACGCTCTAATGTACACATCAACATCAGTTTATTAGCCATTGTCGTTTCACTGGTACCATTTGTATCCCCTTATGCCCCATTTCATCATCTAAAAGTATGGTTCACTTTATGGTACGCGTTAACGTTATAAAAGAATCGAACTTATTAAATATCAAGACAGACATTATTATACCAGTTGTAGCCGTTTGGTTGGTACCATTTGTATCCCTCTATTACCATTTTACTCCCTTAAAAGTACGAAACCAAAGAAGTTTTATTTTCTATTTATTAAAATTTAAAGCCAAATAAATCAATCGGAACAGAAAATATCCTTGTTTGCTGCGATTTTAATGAAAGTTTGCTTCTAAAAAATGCGAATTGCTTCTCGATTAAAATAATAAAAGAATATGTTTTTTAAACAAATTTTATTAACAGCTAATAGTGTCAGTAATCTTCATGAGGAGTTCACGGTTAAAAATAATAAAGATCACTTCAAAAAATTATGGATGCTACCGACTAAAATTAATCTTTGGTTTGTTTAATATTTCGGATTTATCATTGTCCATTCGTGAGCTACCCAGTTTTTAGTGAAATTTTTGATACATTTTATATAAAATCGTTTTTGTTCCGATTTGTACTTTACTGATCGCTAATAGCGATTTTTTTGAATTTCTTAACCCATTGAACTTCAAAAGGTTAAATTTGAAGATAAATTCCCGGGTATTTTCTTGAGGAATGGAAAATGCCTGAGTGATTATAGGCCGATTGGTATACCTAAAGGTGGGTATAGCTCGATTATTTCTTGGTGCTACATTCGATCAGTAAAACATCTGGATAGAAAGCGGAAATCTTATCTCAGTGAACGTTATATTCTTTTAGAAGCTATGTTGAAGTTGCGGTCTTGAAATGCATCCTATGGAAATACGTTACATTTTGCTGAAATTATTATAACTCTAGTTTTCTGTTTCAATTAATTTTTCCCAGTCAAGCAAGAGAACCAAACTCTTAAGTTGGAATCAAAAATCATATATTTTAATCATGGATAACTTACAACACGAAATATTATGATGATACCTAAAAAAGTAAAATTATGCACCCAGCCTTCTGGGAGTGAAATAATTATAAAAATATTTACACAAAACTACCAAAGAAATCGAAGCACGGGTCTGCCATGCCGTACGCCATGCTCCATTTAAGCACCTATTAATCTCAGATTTCTAATCCAACGATTCCTTTGTTTCTCTGCATCTCCTTCATCTCGTCTTCAATTCAATGTCTGTGTCTTTTGATTACATCTTCTTCTGTGTGACACCAGTCAGGCATGTGTCTCCTGTAGATTTCCGTTATCTCATCGCAGCTATCAAGGAGCGAAAAGGAAACAAATCGAAACTCTTGCTGAAGCAACAGCAAAATCAAACGAAGGAAATTGTCGAGGCAAAAGAAAAGAAAATTGCAACCAACATAATTACGCAAATGCCAAGCAGGTGGGTTTTGTGCCGGCAAGTACTGCTATCGATGTACAATCGTGCACCGGTACTTGCAGCGTGTTGCACAGACATTTGCCAACACATGCCACAACACAAAAAGTGTCACGTTGTCAACCGAGAACCGTTCACCGTTCGTTGGTAACCGTAGACGGGCGGGTAGTGAAAAGAAATTCGATAAAGATTCCAGCCATTCGGCGAAAGGAATGCTTAGATAGGCATGGCACGTCATTACTTACCTCGCTTGTCCTAAATAAGGTTCATCCTTTAAATACCCTCTTAGCTCTTTATGTAATATTTGTTCTCCCCTCTCTCTCTCTTTCTTTCACTCTGTGTCAAAAATTTGTCAAATGACCTCCTCTCACAACGGCCAGCTAGCTCCCTTAGATTTGATGCTTAAAAATCTAATTAAAATGTCAATTGTTTATTCTATAAATAAAAAATGTATTAAATAAATATTTTTATTTCGTAGCCTGTGATGAAAAATGAATGAAAGGACGCTCCAAAGTAGTTGAAACAACAACAATTCACCAATGAATGCTGGCTGCGGGCTCCTTCCTGTGTCACCGTAGAGAGAAAGAGAGCAGCGAGAGAGCTCGACAGTGAGAAGAAGTGGAATGTCGTCAGCAAGTGTGATTCCTTGGCACGATAATGATGAAACGGCGAAATATTCCTGCCCTTTATTTCCTCAACGCAAAACCATTATCCTTTATGATGAAAGACACCAATGCCACTCTAAAGCATGGTGCGTGTCTATGAATGAATTAAACAAAATATCCACTTTCCTTGCCTCAGCCTCAAACTCAGCACGAACTCATCACACTCTTTTTTTCGCACGGCGTAGGTTGGGGAAATCAACAGTGGGTTGGAGCAGTATATATGTATGTGCAAGAGTGACAAATCCTTTTGAGAGGAATAATAACTAGCAAACAAACTGTGAAAGGGCCTTCACGGGTCATGCGGAACTTCCGCGCACACTTCGACCACCATTCGGCTACACTACTCCTAAGATGAAGCAATTGAGGTCAAATTTCCTAAAAAAAGGAGGGGCACAGGGAAAACCCCATTTGTCGAATATGGACTCCGAAATAGAATGTGGAGTTGGTTCCGGTCTAAAATTTTTATTCCGGCTTCCTGACAGCTGAGGAGACTTCAAGTCTTACTTCGAACACCATCCGAGTTCGTAAAAGCAATCGAAGTCAACTGGGAAACCCATTTTTTCGAATATGGACTCCAAAATAGACTGTGGAGTTGGTTCCAGTGTCTTCTCAGAAAAACCTGGTCTAGCATATTCAGTGCTGCAGTCTCAGTCTTCGCAATTAAAGTAGGAAGAAGAATCTTTGTAGACCGCCAAGCTAACCTTCTGTCTCTAAGATCTAAACACATAACTTAGTAAGCCAGTGCTCCGAGGAACTGTCCAGACTGAGTTGTGTATCCGAAGTCAAACTATGGATCCCTGGAGACAAGGATTTTATGGGGAAGAACGATGCGAAGAGTTGGCGAGGATAGGGGGATAAAATAGGATAAGAACTCTTGTTGGTCGCAACACCTATATGGTCTGTTAAACGTGGTATCTTCATGCTCTACCTCGAACTTGTTTCAAATGGAAAAAACTTGAAAACTAAGCGTACCAGAGCCTTTTTGTCAACCAAAATAGAAGGAACGCACCAAAAGTAACCGCAATGCTGACGGGCTGATGGGATCTTTCAGTCGGGAAGATCGATCTAATCGGTGACAAACATTTTGTCTTCGCCTCCTTTTACAAGATCCAAGCAAGCGAAGCACTAATACGAGAGTCGGGTAGAATCAATATCAAAAAAATCCAGACACTCAATCTTAAGAAATCGTGCAGTAAATTTTAATCTTTAGGCATAAGTGGTCGCATAGGAATCTCTGCAGATAACCAAGCTGCTCGTTTCTCTCTAAGATCTAAGCGAATAACATCTACTCTACAAGGATAGTGCATTGAGGAACTGTCTAGACGCAGTTGCCTGTTCGAAGTATCTGATCCTTTCTCAGTCACAATAATAGGAACGTATCGAGAGTGATCGTAGTGCTGACGGGGCATTGGTCAATTGGAAACCAGACGCAACGAATGAAGCTATAATTCGAGGAACACGACCGAAGCTGTGACAACGAAGAGGAAGAAGAAGAGACAGTCGAGCACTTCTTATGCTACTAATAAGTCCTCGGCACAAGATCCCTGGGAAACAATTACTACACGACACTGAAGATATATCAGGAATATCGACGAACTGACAGCGACAGAAATCAGTTCGAGGTGGGAATCAGTAGCGAATTGCAGGATAGCTCGATATCTTTGATATGACATGTCGCACCAAAGGACTGCTGTCCCTCGATAAAAGTATGCTTACCCAGCGAAAACTCCTGCTACGCTGTCAGCAGGTTAGTAAGGGAGAGATGCAGTATCTCTCGCTTACTAACCTGCAGATTAAGAGCCGGGATTTGAACGTGGAACACTTTTCATGATAATCGTGTGCTCTACACAATCCACCATATAAAGTGATGCGATATGTTCGTAATTTAATAGTTAAAAGCCCGACGAGGATACATGTGTGAGTTTAGTTTCTTTTATTGCAAACGAAGCATGCAGAGATTCAGCTTTAATGGAGATTTCGGACTCTGCCTTAATATATGAAGATATTTGTTTGCAGAGATCACTGGACACAGTGTGTTAGGCTGCACGCTGGAAATTTCCATTCGAAGAAGAGTAGGAATCAATACAGTAACTGTCATGTTCCTACAAAGGACTGCAAGAGTATCACCTCGACTACTTAGGGTGGCTTATCGACTCAGCAGCTGCTCCTATTAAACCTCGTCCTATTTATAGAGAAATCCTTCTGGCTCAAGAGAACAATTGAAAATGACCAATTTTGATTTGGAATAGAATTTCCCTTTCGCTTCACTCATCACTCATCACTCCAAATTATCTCCTTTATCCTCCTATTTTTACGGGAACCACAATGGACAGAATTCTTGTAAAGGACTGCAAGAGTATCGTCTCTAAGATCTACCCGCATAACATCTACTAGTAAGGCAGTGCTTTGAGGAACTGTCCAGACTGAGTTCTGTCTGTCCGAAGTCAATCTTATATGGATCCCTGGAGACGGGGATTTTTATGGGAAAGAACGAGTTGGTGAGGTAAATATGATAAGCCTCTCTGGTATCTTCAAGCCAGTTTCAAAGGGGAAAACTTGAAAACTAAGCGTACCAGAGGCTTTCTCAATCCAAACAGAAGGAACATCACTTCAACTTATCTCCTTTATTCTCCTATTTTTACGGGAATCACAATGGACCGGATTCTTGTAAAGGACTGCAAGAGTATCGACTTGCCTAGTTAGAGTGCAGTCTTATCGACTCAGCAGATTCTTCTATTAAATCCCCAGCCATTGGAAAAAACTAATTTTGATATGGGATAGCCCACATTTACCTTTCGCTTCACTCATCACTCCTGTTTATCTCTTCCATCCATCTATTTTTACGGGAACCACAATGGACCGAATTCTTGTGAAGGACTGCAAGTGCATCGTCTTGCCTAGTTATAGTGCATGCTTGTCGACTCAGCAGGTGCTCTTCCTCCTGGTTCAAGAGGGCCATTGTAAATGACTAATTTTCATATGGGATAGAATTTGCCCTTCGCTTCACTCATCATCTCCTCTATCCTCCTATTTTTAGGGAAACACAATGGATTCAATCGGCTCCGGCAATCCCCCACAACCTAACCTAAGCTAGAGATGTAATCAAATATCTCAATATTTTAGGCTGGATTTAACAGGCCTTTCCGAGTGTTGGTGTGATCCAACGGAGCCTTGAGTCACTACTTGACACTCCGAGGAAGTGTCGAGGAAGAAGTAAACCAACCAACCAGACTTGCAGGGTTTTCCATGAAATGCTTCGTCGGTTTGCGAAAGTAGCCTTGCTTCATCGCTACATAGAAGGACGGGTAGTAGTAGCGTTTCGGCAGTGTATCTGTCTGGAGAAGGCTTTATTTTGGAAAAGCTTACTCATCCCTCAGTATAGCCTTCCGTTTCACTTCTTGGCGGAACCGAGATAAATAATGTCGCCCACTCCATGGAAGTTGTAGCTTCTGGCGTTGATGTATCGTCCAAGTTTCGGCGATTGTTGGTCGAAACCATCAGCCTGATCTTTCATTCATTAACTACCAGATCCACTTTCGCAGATTCTCTCTCGAAGTCTGTTTAGATTCGAATTACCTATCGCAGTGATCCTCTCATAATGTCAATATCATCGGAGAGATGTATATAATACATAGACGGACGGGTAGTATTTGCATCTTGTGCAGTGTAATTTTCATCTGCCTACAGAGGGCTTTATTTTGGAACAGCTTACACTCATCGAAGTATAGCCTTCCGTTTCGCATCACGGTGGAACTGAGTCGCCCACTACATCGAAGTTGTAGCTTCTGGCGTTCATGTGTCGTCCAAGTCTCGGCGATTGCTTGTCGAAACCATCAGCTTGATCTAGCCTTCATTAACTACCAGATCCACTTTCGCAGATTCTCTCTCGAAGTTTGTTAAGGTTCTAATTACATATTGGAGTGATTTTCTCAAAATGTCGATATCATCGGAGAGATGTATATAATCCTTCCGCATCGCTCAAGATTCTGTTCAACCATACATTGAAGAGATCGCAAACTAGACTGCCTAGCGGTCTAATGATGTTGTACGATTCGGATAGGTCTTGAGGATCTTGTTGCGTCGGTTAGTATCATCTAAAAGATTTTCATCGTAGACATAACTGATATTTCGGCAATTTTTGCTATAAAAAAACTTTGGAGTCGTTACAATGACTGAAGTCGAATGTAAATGTTGATTTCTTAATCATCTTTGATGCTTCCACTTTGTATGGAAAACCGAGCAAAGTGGACAATCTTGTTATACATTTCTTCCGATAGATAGGAAGCAATCCTTCCATATACTCTCACCTTACTCTTTGGCTGGATACCAATGCAAGATATAATTTTTTCCAGGACCATGCGGTCGTTAATATTTTGGAAATGGTATAAGATTTGTATTTCGATATTTCATCCCAAATATTTTAACGATGAAGACGGACCCATCTATTTTCATGTCCATTAAATTCATCGCCATTTAGCCACAGTGCAATTGCCATATAATATTGAGTTAAAATTGGAAAGCAAAAGGGAATAAGAAGGACAATGAAAGGAATAAAAAAGTCGGTACGTATTTTGAAAGAATCTTGGTAAACCTTCTGCGAAATAAAAACTCATAATCAAACTAAGATAATGCCACGAACATCTCATCCACCAGAGTCGTAGCAGCGGTGCCTCAATATCGCCATCACGGCCAAACAACCAACGCCACACCGCCTTCCGGCCTCTATGGCCCAACCAACCAGCCATCCACCCATTCACCAACATTAACAGAAGATATCGCAGGATTGCGAATGGAATGGAATGACATTCACTCCAGCAAAACTTTGTTTAGGATGTTGTGATATGCAAATGAAAAACGAGTTGCTTTTACGTGGCGCACAATGTTGATGCCTCGTAAATGAGAAAGCAACTCGCAGCAGCCGAAGCAGCAGAAGCAGCATCCGCCGCCACAGCATCCAAGCCATTCCATTTTCCAATACAATGAGTTGAAGATGAAGACAATGTGGTGGCAAATGAAAGTTTTCCTCATTTCCACCATAAGGGGTTTCATGCCACACCATCGCCGCCAACAACCAACAAGAATTTTGTCATTCCCTGCCTGCCAACGGTGTGTGCTCCACTCGACGGTCGCTGGCATACACAAGGAATGACATTGAAGTTTTTTTCGCGGAAGGGAATGGTCCAAAGCGTGGAATGTACAGCTTAACTCGCTTTAGTTAATGCTGCTGGTCCCGCGTAAAATCCGCTGATGGCTGATGTTGGTGGGTAATAGCCCCATGAATGGCAGAATAGAAAATTATTTGGTAATGGAAAATTGGAATTTTAATTTGTTTTATTTGTTGAACATGGTCATCAACGGCATCTCCTCAGTTATTTTTTTTTGTTCTCCTTCTTTACCTTTGGTATGTTCATAAAGGTGGCCAAGTAAGGCAGGGAGGATGGCGGAGGAGGTAGTGAGGGGGGGGGGGAGGTTGGGCATCAGGGAACGCTGTATGTAAATGGTTTGTCGGTTCACTAATAACCACAGCTTGTAGCCAATGGTAGGTAGACCTAGTGCAACTCCTTTCCATAAAACTTATGAAGCGTATAATTGAAGCAGAATGTGAAGACCATTCACTGTAGGCTGTTAGTCGGATTGTATATCCGTTCGTCCATAGACGAAGTGTCAAAGGTCATCCGCTCCGCAAACCAAGGAAGAGATTAGCACTTTAAGGAAAGGAACTTTAAGGTTGAAGAACCATTATCGATACAATAAATCGATATCAATTTAACACTATAAGAAAAGAAGCGACAGTATGTCCTGGCGATCCCTCACTCCCATGAAGAAGATGGACGTTTATTGAACTAACTTGATCCAAAACTATAGAAGTAGAAACATATCGGGAACATCTATTGATTGTATGTCCTATCAACCCTCCGTTCGTCCATAGACGAAGTGTCAAAGGTCATCTGCTCCGCAAACCAAGGAAGAGAATATTACTTTAAGGAAACGAACTTTAAGGTTGAAGATACAATAAATCGATATTAATTTAACACTATAAGAAAAGAAGCGACAGTATGTCCTGGCGAACCCTCACTACCATGAAGAAGATGAACGATTATTGAACTAACTTGACCCAAAACTATAGAAGTAGAAACATATCGGGAACATCTATTTATTGTATATTTTATCAACCCTCCGTTCGTCCATAAACGAAGTGCCAAGGTCATCTCCTCCGCAATCCAGAGCTTTAAATTGATACAAATTTAATACTATAGCCGGGATATTGTCGGAAGCGACTGGATGCTCTGTCTAATGCTCACTCCCTTAAAGAAGCAAGATTATCGAAATAATATTTTACTGAACCAACACTCAGGGGATGTCCCCTATAAATGCAGTGCATTGCGTTGGCGAAAGGAAGAAAATGTATTGGAAAGAGGAAGAAGGGAGCAGTGTCTGTTGACATCTGTTTTTAATTTCTGAATATCATAATTGGCGTGAAAGATATTTG
Source organism: Polietes domitor (assembly GCA_947397865.1). NCBI lineage: Eukaryota > Metazoa > Arthropoda > Insecta > Diptera > Muscidae > Polietes > Polietes domitor. The sequence goes on from OX377622.1 coordinate 115,130,279, forward strand.
CCGAAAGTCGATTCCACATACGGATTGTGCGACCGGTTGTCCAATCGACAATAAATGAGTGAGAGTTCCTGTAAAGTCGCCTATCTCTACAGAACGTTCTCACGGGCGGTATAAGATCACGAATATCCGAAGAATGAAAGTATCGATAGAGCAAGGACCCACAGCCCACATTACGGCGGTGTTCAAGGTGTTCAAACAATAGAATTGGATATCCTACCGTCACCTATCAACACCATCGCCCTCCTCTGGGCACGTCAAGAAGCTCCAGGGAAAATCCTGTAGCACCTTTGGTCTGATGAAGGTAGTGTAGATATTGAGAAGATCAGAGGGAGTGAAGTATTTCTTACACCGCTTTAAAAAGTCTGAACACTTAAATGCTTTGTATTTTCATGCCTAAAACATCAAGAGTTTCTAATTGCTCAACATCTACACCGTTCATTGAAATCGACTACACCGCTGGATCAGTGAATCGCTTGTGGGACAACAATGAGCACTGGGTCTACTCTACTCACTTGACCCCATTCGGAATGGCCAGTAAATCCTGGCTGAGTGACTCATCCATCAATCGCCTTTTGCTCTCAATTTCTTGTCGACTTGGTCTATGATCGAATGAGTATGGCAGAGGTTGCTGTCATCCGCGAATGAGTAGATTGGAGTCGAAATCCGATACAAGAGGTCGTTGATGAAAATTAGAAAAATGAAAGTGGAAATGACAGAAGCCTGTGGTACTCCTGCGGACAGCAGTGTCATCAGGTCCCCCATAGATCGATTCCTACGCAAGCCATACAGTCGATCATTAAGTAAGTCATTGGTATCTAAATACCTCACAATATGGTGGTTAACCATAATCACCATAACCTTCGAGAGCGCAGAGCAAATCGCAATAGGGCGGTATTAGCCTCACCTTTTTTAGAGATGGGCTGGATGTTCGCAATCTGGGAAAACCCCTGCACGGTACGCAAGGTTGAAAAAATTGCGAAGTGGACGGGCAAGCGTCGGAGAGCACTTACATAGGACAAGTGTAAATTTGATCACAGACTGTAGAAGTAGCAAATATATAGAGAACAATAAGCCTTGGCATGTGATTGGTTTATCGTTCACTTTTACGGGAGCTTAAATTAGTACCTTAAAGCTCCGTTTCGAATAGATTGAGATATTTGACTCGATCTCCAATATCAATGTCCGATATCTCTTCCAAATCAAAAAAAAATGTTTCCCGAAGTCCCTCTGCTTTATTAGAGCTGGGTAGGCTGGGTATAGCAGTTCTTTCCGAGTGATGATGTGATCCAAGATGGTGTCTTAAGGCTCTTCCGTGTAAGTGAGCGGCCACATAAACCAACCAACCAGACTTATGGAGTTTCTCTCCCTTGAAAGTACGAATTTGGAAAAAACCTTTTATTTTCCATGTCTACGTGTATACTCTGAATTTCATGACTCTAGCTGCCATCATTTGGATGAAAAATTACGAATTTCGAAAAATCCGTTTATTTTCCCTGTCTACACAGTCAGAGGAATGTATACTCCGAATTTCATGTCTCTAGCTGCGGTCATTTGATTGGTACTATTTTTATCCCTTTTTTCATTTTAACCCCATATAGTACGAATTTTGAAAAAATCCGTGTATACACCGAATTTGATTATTCTAATGGACAGTTGGTACCATTTTTATCCCTCTATTCCCATTTTACCCCTTAAATGTACGAATTTGGAAAAAATATTTTTATATTATGTATCTACTCAATTAGAGGAATGTACATACTGAATTTCGTGTTTCTAGCTGTTGTCGTTTAATATGTACCATTTTTATCCCTTTTTGTCAAATTTCGCCCCCTACAAATAAGAATCACTTTATGGTGCACGTCTTTGCTATGAGGGGAATTCGCATACCAAATATCAAGCAAATATAAACAGGTATACTCAAAAAATATGCTTAAATACGCTAAAATATTAGGGATTATTATGAGTATTTTTAGTCCTTGTGAGGGAAAAATGTTTCCCTTTGTGCCGATTTCGCCCCGTTTCAATCCCAACCGATCTACGACTATAAGACGCATTTATGGAAATTTTGAACGTTCTAGCACCTCTCGTTTAGATGCTAGCGTGCTTTCAACAGACGGACGGACATGGCTAGATTAGATTAGAATTTTATGACGATCAAGAATATATATACTTTATATAAAATGGTCTTATGTACTTCCATTTTTTGCTGGGAATGGATGCGACCAGCTGTTTGTTATTCATCGTCATAGTATGGCCACACTTAAGATGGTAGATCCCATCAGTGGTACTGGCAGATAATTTTTGGAGAAAAATCAATATTGCGAAAACTAATAGTCATAAGATCCTAAAGAAAACTCTCTTTTATTTAAAACCATAGTTTTGTACTCCACTAGGAAGCATAGGGCTGTAACAAGGTTTTTCCAATGTGATTGAGTACTGCAAAATGCCTGACTTCATAACATTACGGCTATAGTCCGGATAGTTCGGTTGTTAGTTGGCGTCTCCAAGTATTCAATCTATGGTTTCAATCTATGGCATTTTTATAACGACAATCTAATATCTCAATATATCTTAATATACAAAATGTAGATGATATTTATCGAAAGGACTTGGTCGGTTTATTCCGCATTTTCTCTTTTTCTCATTTTCTCTTACACAAATTTTAGTTCATTATTATGCTGTCCGGAATCCGGAGTCTTGATGCACAAAATTCGCCCCCACATTAATTCTTAAACGGGCAACCATTTTGAATTTAAAAATCCCGATTAAATATTCATGCCGTTAACCCTTTCATTTATCACAGCCAACAACTTGACCAATGACAGAACAGCGACAAGGGACAGCTCGACAAGAAAGAAAGAACGGAAAAGAGAAAAGGCAAAAAAGCCACAACACAACGCAGGACGAAGGACGGGTATGCAGGCACGTTGCTACGTGGCAAGTTATTTGGGGCATTCACCACCACCGGGGCATCGCCACTACCACCAATGTGAGCGACACACAATAGTGGAATGATGGCATTATCCGTAAAAGGACAAGAGCACGAGAAACGTGATGTGAAGGACACAATGAATGCAAATTAGTTGAAATTAAACGCTGGAGAAGACCACTTTCGTTCGGTTGAGCATGACAATACAACTACGGCAACCATGATGATGACGATGACGACGCTGATGATGATAACAACAATGTTTTGCGCCATTGTTTTAATGTCGCTCAGCGCAAGGAATGGCAAGCGCTGGTGTCTAGGGGAAAGGGGTCACTGTAGCAACCACCACCACCATCATCATGGGTGGATCTGTAACGAGAAAAAGGACAATCGCACAGAGACAACCATTTAGATAGAATCGTAATTGTGCTCCGCAAACACAACCTAAAGAAGAATACTGTGTGAAATGTTGTCCCCGATTTCCTTTAAATCTTCTTTGTTGGATACAAATCGATCAGAATCGTCGGATGACATTTAAATGAATACGGATAATTTTCGTATTGAGCATTTACGATATTATTACTTAAAGATATTAAACGAATTCGTGATAGTGGTAGTGTGCAGCCAAGCAATAAATGTCACCATGTCATTTGCAAATAAATTTGCATTTTATAAAAAATGGTCTTGAGCGAGGAGAATATTCCAGTTCAAATCAAAAATTTCTGATATTTTCAATCACCGTAATAATTGATTCAATTAATTGAATGGACATTTATTTGAATTACTATTTTGATAATTGTATTTACAATTTTGCCGATTGGAGCCATATCGATTATAACTATAATTCAATCTACGAATTTTGCGATTTTTGGTAAATGAATTTGGTTTTCAAATTTTTCTTTGTAATCAACTCTGGTGGAAGTTGTTGGTCCATCGAGCTGTAACTGAACTAACAGCTTGTTCACATTGTTGAAATGGTTTGCATTATGTTGTAGCCCAGCAAAAATAAAGCATCCGAAGAAGTAAAACATCAAACATCATCTTGTGATTCGGTAGTTGTGAATATTGCGATCTTCACCAATGAATTTAACATTTTACAAATTTATTTTGCATTTTATTTATATAAATAATATTTATTTTTATAATAAAAAATCCCAGAGCCACGATCGAACCCGAGACCTTCTAGGTGCAAAGCGGACAACTTAATTCTGTGATCCCATACGAAAAATATGTTCACATGCACTTGCTATTCGAAATATAAGTTGTTAAAAGATTTTCCTCAATTGCGAGAGTTCTTCCATTTTTATACCCTCCACCACCAGGATGGGGGTATACTAACTTTGTCATTCAGTTTGTAACACCTTGAATTATCGACCTGAGACCCTATAAAGTATATATATTCTTGATCGTCATAAAATTCTAAGACGATCTAGCCATGTCCGTCCGCCCGTCCGTCTGTCCGTCTGTTGAAAGCACGCTAGCATCTAAACGAAAGGAGCTAGAACGTTCAAATTTTCCATAAATGCGTCTTATAGTCGTAGATGGGTTGGGATTGAAATGGGGCGAAATCGGCCCAAAGGGAAAAATTTTTCCCTCACAAGGACTAAAAATACCCATAATAATCCCTAATATTTTAGCGTATTTAAGCATGTTTTTTGAATATGTCTGTTTATATTTGCTTGATATTTGGTATGCGCATTCCCCTTATAGCAAAAACGTGCACCATAAAGTGATTCTTATTTGTATGGGGTGAAATGGGACAAAAAAGGGATAAAAATTGTACGTATTAAACGGCAACAGCTAGAAACACGAAATTCGGTGTGTACATTCCTCTAATGGAGTAGATACATAATATAAAAGTATGTTTTCCAAATTCGTACTTTTAAGGGGTAAAATGGGAATAGAGGGATAAAAATGGTACCAACCAAACGGCTGTACCTAGAATAATGAAATTCGGTGTATACATTCCTCTGATTACACAGATAAGTAAAATACACGGATTTTTTAAAATTCGTACTTTTTGGGGTTAAAATGAAAAAAGGGGATAAAAATAGTACCAATCAATTGACCGCTGCTAGAGTCATGAAATTCGGAGTATACATTCCTCTGACTGCGTAGACACGGAAAATAGACGAATTTTTCGAAATTCGTACTTTTTGGGGTTAAAATGGAACAAGGGGATACAAATAGTACCTACCAAATGACCGCAGCTAGAGTCATGCAATTCGGAGTATACATTCCTCTGACTGCGTAGACATGGAAAATAAACGGATTTTTCGAAATTCATACTTTCAAGGGGTACAATGGTACAGGGATAAAAATAGTACCAACTAAACGACTACAGCTTGAATGATGAAATTCTAATTGCGTGGAAATGTCAAGGGGTAAAAATGGTACCTACTAAATGGGCTCAGCTGGAATCATGGAATTCGGTGTATACATTCCTCTGACTGCATAGCCACGCAAAAAAAAAATTTCCAAATTCGTACTTTTCCTTTTACGGCAAAAATTGGTGGAATCATGAAGTTAGGTTATTTTGCACTTTGCACATGTACGTCTGATAATGGATTTTCAAAATTTTTACTTTTGGAATTAAAATAGAATGGAAATACAACCAACTGTAGCACCAACTATCTTCCAATATTTATGGTATTTAAGCTTTTTAAAAATATAAATATAAGAATATTTATTTTTTGATTTGAAATAAATAATGGTTTGAAATAATTAAAATATTATAATTATTTATACAATTATTTTTTCAATATTTGGTTTTGTTTTGGTTTGGCTATATTAAAAAAATTATATTTTCCTGTAATATTACTGCACTTCTACGAAAGTTGACAACCTCTGTGGAATGCAATCCATGGTGGAGGGTATATAAAGTTCGGCCCGGCCGAACTTAAAGCCGTTTTTACTTGTTATACCTCCATCGTATGTAACATCGTATGTTATTCATCGGAGACCCCATAAAGTATATATATATTCGTCATGGTAAAATTCTAAGACAATCTAGCCATGCCCGTCTGTCTGTGTCTTATGGTTGCGTATCGGTTGGGATTGAAAGTGGAGGAAATCGGCTCAGAGGGAAAATTTTTCACTAACAAGGGCTAAAAATAACCCCTAATATTTAGATTGTTTAAGAAAATTTTTGAAAATTCTTTATATACGTATATACTACCTCTTGTAGCTTGAAAGTGCCAAGAAGTAAATACAAGAAGTAATGAAAGGATAAAGTCAGACGGAGCCGACTATATGATACACTCCACTTTCTATCCGAGTACAATTTAATTCGGTGAAAAAGTGAAAACGGGAAGGATTTTTGTATCCTGAAAATGTATGTGTTTGGCAAAAAATGGACATCTGTATGGGGGCCAAAATCGGATAAACATTTGGGAGCAACAATTGCAGATATATAAATAAATTTATATCTAAATTTGAACCGATCTTACACAGTTTAACCACGGGTGTTTTTAGTTGGATTATAAGATGTTGTGCCAATTTTCAAGAAAATCGGTTACAATATGTGTTTTCTAGAACGGAAAAAATCAAATCGGGAGCGATATTTGTATGGAGGCTTTATCTAAATCTGAACCGATCTTACTCGCTTTCACCATATGCGTTTATAGATGGATTATAAGGTGCTGTGTCAAATTTAAAGAAAATTGGGTACAATATGTAGTTTATAGAGCGGAAAAAGTCAAATCGGAAGCGACATTTGTATGGGAGCTATATCTAAATCTGAACCGATTTGCCTCAAATTAAATAGCGTTCGTCCATGATCCACAAAATTTACTTGTGTCAATTATTATTAAGATCGGACTATAATTGCGACCTGTACTTTGATTACAACAATAGATGGACAGACGGACATTGCTAAATCGACTCAGAAAGTGATTCTAAGCCGATCTGTATAATATACGATGGGTCTAACTCGTTTCATTTTGGGTGTTACAAACAAATGCACAAAGACATACTACTCTCGTGGAGTGTATAAAAATTTAGCGGTTGAAATGGGACAAAAAGGGATAAAAATGGTACCAATGATATTACAACAGCTAGAAACATGAAATTCAATGTGAGTACATCCCTATAATTTTTCGAAAATTTTACTTTTGGGACAAAAAGGGATACAAATGGTACCAATCATACGACAATAAGTAGGAACATGAAATTTGGAATGTACATACCTCTAATTGTACAGATACGTAAAATAGAGAGATTTTTCGCAATTTTCACTTTTTAGGGATACAATTGGAAAAGAGGGATAAAAATGGTACCAACCAAACCGCTGAAGTTGAAATCATGAAATTCGGTGAATGCATTCATCTGACTGTGTAGTCGCGACACATAAAGGAAGGGGGATTAAATTGATACCAACCAGACGGCTGCAGTTATAATAGTGAAATTCGGTGGGTACATTGCTATGACTACGTAGACGCGAAAAATAAAGATATATTATGATCTTCGTACCATTTGGTTAAAAAACGGATAAAATTGGTACCAAGCAAACTACAGGAAAGAATTTTATAATATTTATGAAGCGATTTCATAAAAGTATGTTCATAAATTTATTGAATTTTTTCTTAATATATATGAAAAATGAATAAATAAAACGAAATGTTTCATACAATTATTTCACATTTCATAAAATAAAATTGTTAAATTAGTAAAACTTAGTTTCAAAAGATCAAAGAAAGATTTCATAGCATTGTTTAGATTATTAATTGTTTGAATATTAATCTAAGAAGCAATACTCGTTCGTTTTCAAAGACTCATTTCTTAAATACGTAAAGTATTATTCTTGCCTTCGCAGCAATCATAGTGTAATGCCTCAACTCTTTATGGCGGAGGTATCATAAAACTTTTGAAAAAATATTTCATGTTGCCATTTTTATACCCTCCACCTCCAGGATGGGGGTATACTAACTTTGTCATTCCGTTTGTAACACCTTGAAATATCGACCTGAGACCTTAGTATATATATTCTTGATCGTCATAAAATTCTAAGACGATATAGCCATGTCCGTCCGTCTGTTGAAAGCACGCTAGCATCTACACGAAAGGAGCTAGAACGTTCAAATTTTCCATAAATGCGTCTTATAGTCATAGATCGGTTGGGATTGAAACGGGGCGAAATCGGCCTAAAGGGAATTTTTTTCCCTCACAAGGACTAAAAATACCCATAATAATCCGCAATATTTTAGAGTATTTCAACATATTTTTTCAATATGTCTGCTTGTACTTACTTGATATTGGGTATGCGCATTCCCCCGATAACAAAAACGTGCACCATAAAGTGATTCTTATTTGTAGGGGGTGAAATGGGGCAAAACAGGGATAAAAATGGTACATATTAAACGACAACAGCTAGAAACACGAAATTCGGTGTGTACATTCCTCTAATAGAGTAGATACAAAATATAAAAGTATTTTTTCCAAATTATAATAAAACGTCAAATAAAGATATTTTAGATAGTCGTACTCTTAAGGGGGTAAAAATGGTACCAACCAAATGGCCGCAGCTGGAATCATGGAATTCGGTGTATACATTCCTCTGACTGCATAGACACGCAAATTAAAAAGTTTTTTTCCAAATTCGTACTTTTTCTTTTACGACAAAAATTGGTTGAATCATGAAGTTAGGTTATTTTGCACTATGTACGTTTGATAATGGATTAAAATTTGTACTTTTGGAATTACAATAGAATGGAAATACAACCAACTGTAGCCTCCACTATCTACCAATATTTATGGTATTTAAGCTTTTTGAAAATATAAATACAAGAATATTTATTTTTTGATTTTAAATAATTAATGGTTTGAAATAATTAAAATATCAAATTTATTTATAAAATTATTTTTTCAATATTTGTATTTGTTTTGGTTTGGCTATATTAAAAAAAAATAATTTTTCCTGTAGTATTACTGCACTTCTACGAAAATCGACATCCTCTGTGGAATGCAATCCATGGTGGAGGTATATAAAGTTCGGCCCGGCCGAACTTAACGCCTTTTGTACTTGTTTGTACTAGTTTTGCATACTCTGTTTGAAATTTTTAGTTAAATTGCACTTATTTCCAGCAAAATTTTCCTCAGTTTAAGTAAATATTTACTTGATTTTAGTAAAAAATTTACTTACTTTTAAGAAAATTTCAGCAACATTTTACTAAGATTTAGTAAAAATATACTTGGTTCGAGTAAGAATTTACTTAGTTTTAGGAAAATTTTACTTAAATTTAGTAAAAATTTATTGGTTTTAGGAAAAATTTACTTAGATTTAGGAAAATTTAAGCAAAATTTTAATTACATTTAGTAAAAATGTACTTGGTTTGAGGAAAAACTTACTGGTATTTTCCTCAGTTTGAGTTAATATTCACTTGATTTGAGGAAAATTGAACTAGAATCAAGTTCAACAAAGCATGTACTAATTTCAAGGAAAAGTTTGAACTTGATATGAGGAAATATTGCTTTAGCGCTATACGAAGTTCAATTTTCCTAAATTTTAGTTCATTTTAACTCATTATAGGGTTCACTTTTTTCTGAGTGTATAAATGTTTAATTATCTGAAAGCTTCTCCCCCACAACTCTTTCATATATTACCTAAAACATATTAAGCAGTTTGGGAGATTTCTATTTTGTTGTGTAGTTTTCAAGGTGGAACAACCAGGTGGAACTGTGAACTGTTGAATCTTCACGTTAAAAATAGAAAGTATTTCCTCTCCTCTTTTGTACTATATTCTTTAAATTAAGGGATCATTACCTCATATAGATGAACTATGATCCTCCAGGTTTTGCTTCTGTGAAGAGTCAAATTGCTCAATTACCCCCCCAAATAAGCTACAGCTGAAAATCAAGGCATGTATCTGTGAAAATTTGAATATCAAACAGCAGTAATTGCAAATAACATTCAAAGGAGGGAATCTTTTTTTTTACTGTGGCAGACGTCACAAATTTTTGTGAAAAACACCTTGTGTTTATAATAGGATGCGCTCTAAATGTGCAGTGGCTATAACAAACGGTATGACTACCTAATTTCCATTGTGCAGGGTTTCGAAAACAACTGCAACTCTTTTTCTATTTACAAATGCTAATTTCACTGTTCAATATGCAAATGTAATTATGCAAAAAATAATGGAATAGAGTTAAAAGAATAGCAAGATGCAGCTTTCACAATAACATCCGTATCCGGTGCACAAGAGCTGTGTCGTATGCTGCGACAGACAATGAGGGAAAATCGATATGTTACCCATAATTTTTTCCTTTCATGAATGCATCCGACACACTCGCATAAATATATGCAACACAAAAAAAAAGAGTTGTAAAAAACAACAAAGGTGTCCTTTTTTCACTACTCTATTGTCCTTGTGGGGAGAGACAGACTGAGAGAGAGAGAGAGCGCTCGCACACATGCAAATTGTCTGTATGGCGTAACATTAAACCCTTTCAAAGCCGCTCGATAAGTTATGACAAATGCTCTGCACAATTTCAAACTAAATGAGATTCACCTCAGCCGAAGGAAACCAACACGAAAAAAATGACACCCTTAAACAGGCAACCTCACCCATAACTGTTGTTGTCGGCAGCAGGACAAAAAATTAGGGTGACGCGTGTCTGGGTACCATCTCTGGGTAATTGCCACTGATATTTGGCCGATGCTGCTGCATTGCCCGTGAAGGGATTCATCGAGAGTCTGTCGGGCTGGCTGTTTGGCTGATGGAAACACAAAAAATTTGCATACCGACGTAGTTTAATTTATGACCTTTTCCAAAACATAAAACCATCGCACTGATGTTTCATTAACAGCGAACGCAGAAAACGCTTAACTCTTTTTCCAAACAGCGCACAGTGGTTGTAATGAGGGAAAAAGTGGTGAATATTGCAAGTCTTTCAGGTGCTAGAATAGATTGCAATAAATTGTACAAAAAGATTATAGAGGAAGTGTTAGGTATTTCAAAAATAATATTTATTTATACGACCTCTCAGCTGTATTATAAAAATGTGAAATTCAATCGATCTAGCCATCTGTAGGGAAATTAAAAAAACATGATTGAAATGCAAAAATATGGCAATTTTACGGAAAATTTAATTTAAATCCAAAACGTAAATTCGTCTCTGAAGGACCAAATGTAAGAGGGGTTCCCGCAATCAATGAACAAAACATCTAGACTGTGAGGGGTCAATATATTGTAGGAATTCCATGTAAAAACAAAAAGAAATGTTTGAAAGTCTTCCGATTTTGAAATTAAAGACAGATATTCAACGAAAATCAGAAGAATTGTTAGTTTTTGTTGAAAAAATAAAAAGTAAGAAAATATATTTTTTGAAAATTAAAAAAGTAACATTCTATATTCTATGTGAAACGGAACATAAATTTGTTCCGATTTCAAAATAATATGAAATTGTAGACACTAGGGTGACTCAGGATTTTTTCCATAAGGTAAATTTAAAAAATTCGTAACTTTTTTCTGGCAATAACTATAAATATAATTATGTGTGAATTTACAACAAATTGCTTCTAGTTTAATATAAAATAATGAAATCTTAAAACAAAATATATTTTATATTATATTTTATATATCGAGGGCTTATATTCTTCATAAGTGGCTATGAACCATTTTCTCGGAAATGAGTTTTTGATGCCAAACTCTACTCAGATTTGAACGTCATCTGCCATATAAATTTGGAGAAGCCACTTTTTTCAAAATTTCCTGATTTGGCTATCAACTCACACGTTATTTTGTGACCGCATAAGTGGCTATGAACATAAAAATAATAGAAATAAAATAATTCAAAATTGGAGCAACATATAACCGAAGGTTGTAATTCGCTACAACATTTTTCAGCATTTTTATAGATTTGGGATATATCGTACTATCAAATTCCATCATTTCGCCGTTAATAGCCTTTTGCTTCCCAAGTTATTAGGCTGAAATAGGATAAATGATTATAGAAAATTGAATTCCATTTTTGGTCTATGATAAAAGAAATCAAATCTATCGAGAATATCAGAGATCATCTCAAATCCATAGATGCCTTATTAAATTCCATAAGAAAAATCTGCTAAATTTTAAATGCATTTATTTCATTTCAATAGTTAGTCAATTGTTGCTTTAAGCGCGTCAATTGCCGCCACCATAAAAGAGGTGATACCACCGCTGAATCGCATCAGATATATGGTCTTACCCGAATGGTGTGTGGTATGTGGGGTAAGCTCGCACACTACTTATTACACCAAAGCAAGCAACAAAAAAGCACATCTCATTACCCTTTTGCCATAGCAGGTAATGACATATAAGTATCCTCACGCTTACTTCAAATCAATAAATAATGACTTAGAGAATAAAGACATACATATTTAGCTAATGGTAATTCTTTTTCATGTGATTTGTTTGACTACGACTAGATCTTTACCTCCAATGACACTCCCGTATAAAAATAATTCCAAGGGTTATCCACCTGTCAATTGTATAAAGTGTCAAATATCTACAAAAAATAGATTTCAGACGTGTTTTGATTGTACCGCTCTTAGACTCGTTCCAATTATACACGATTAAAGATAAATATAGGCAAGCGATACAACATAAACGAGACTTTCTGAAATTGTGAAGATTTTAGAAATAACAAAAATTTTGCCGAAATGCTTTTTATGACATTTTCTGATGTATTTTGGCTTTCTAAACTCGAGAACGTATCAAAAAATATGGATAATTTTTAATTTCATTTTAAAAATTTATTTTATTTTACTAAAATTCCTATTGTCGCCGACGGTACCTTTAATGTTTGTGCTCTCATTTTGGAAATATAGGTTCGATTACACCAGCATATATGTACCATTAAAGGTAATTGTTATAGCAAATGTTGCGAACTTCAGTTTCTCATAGACACAGTGATTTAGTAGAAGTCTCTAAAAAATAAAGAAAAAATTATTATATTTTTTGAAAAATCTTTTTCATGCTGTCTGGAAAAAAACATCATAAAAATAGCACAAACAAGCCTTGTTCCATTTTTAATAGCTAACATTCTAACGATGTATACATGTAAAAGATCTATAAATAAATGTAGAAGATATGGCACTCTTTGTGGACGAGAAATATTTTTTGTAATAAATTATGATTTTTTAATTTTTTATAAATAACATGAAAATTACCCTTTACAAATTAGATAAAATAATAATTTATTTTGCATTATTTTGCAGCTATTATCTTAGCATTTTAAGAAAGAAAACAAAAAAAAAATTATGAATACACTGAAAGAAAAATACTTTATTACATCAATGAAACAGTTTCATTAAAGTATTTACATTAACGTTTCTTGAATGCAATGAAATGTTTCTTTCCCGTAATGATATATTTCATTAATAATATTTTTAATGATTTGTTATATCATTAATACAACGAAATAGTTTGAATGAAATCTGATTGATGATTGAATGAAATCTGAGTGATTGAATGAAATCTATTTTTGTATAAATCGAGTCCAAATTGGATATTCTTAGAATCTTAGGCTGGATTATAATGTAGTGGATTAAATTTACTATTACAATACTTGTTTAGACGATCTTATTAAGTTTTATCTACTTCTTCCGTCACAAACAAATATAACATTTCAGTACCAGAATGAAGTATTTCCATTAATGTGTTTTAATTTTTTAGTGTGTGTAAGTTATAATTCTCGTTCGTTTTGTAGTTCACTTCCTTAAGTATTTTTTTCTCTGCACCAAAGAATTGCTGCAAATAAGTATTCTTTGTATTGTATTATTGTATTAATTATTTATGATGAAGCAATGAAGTATTTTTGTTATTTCAAAGAATCAATGTAATTAAATCAATTGTCACAACGTCAAAATGTCATTAACGAACATTTCGCCAATGAAACGAATCATTCCATAAACTTATCCTGCTTTATTGGTATAATGACAAAGTTTCATTGTATTATTGACACTTTACGTTAGTCTAACACTAATGAAAGATTTTACATTGTATCACTGAAGCTCTACGTTGGTCCAAAAACAATGACGGATTTCATTGATGCAATTTAAAATTTCATTGGGGATAAAAATGGTACATATTAAACGACAACAGCTAGAGACACGAAATTCGGTATGTACATTCCTCTGACTGTGTAGACACGGATTTTTCGAAATTCGTACTTTTTGGGGTCAACATGGAAAAAGGGGATAAAAATAGTACCAACCAAATGGCCGCAGCTGGAATCATGGAATACATTCCTCTGACTGCATAGACACGCAAAATAAAAAGTTTTTTTCTCCAAATTCGTACTTTCAAGGGGTACAGAGGAATAAAAATGGTACCAACCAAACGGCTACAGCTAGAATAATGAAATTCGGTGTATACATTCCTCTGATTGCGTAGACATGTAAAATAAACTGATTTTTCGAAATTCGTACTTTTTAGCGTTAAAATGAAAAAGGGAGTACAAATAGTACCAACCAAATGACCGCAGCTAGAGTCATGAATTTCGGACACGGAAAATAAACGGATTTTTCGAAATTCGTTTTTTTAAGGGTTACAATGGTACAGAGGGATAAAATTAGTACCAACTAAACGACTCCAGCTAGAATGATGAAATTCTAATTGCGTAGAAATGTCAAGGGGGTAAAAATGGTACCAACCAAATGGCCGCAGCTGGAATCATGGAATTCGGTGTATACATTCCTCTGACTGCATAGGCACACAAAATAAAAAGTTTTTTCCACATTCGTACTTTTTCTTTTACGGCAAAAATTGGTTGAATCACGAAGTTAGGTTATTTTGCACTATGTACGTCTGATAATGGATTTTCAAAATTTGTTCTTTTGGAATTAAAATAGAATGGAAATACAACCAGCTTTTTGAAAATATAAATATAAGAATATTTATTTTTTGAATTGGCGTATTGGTAGCCTTGCCTTATAAGCGTGGTTTGAAATAATTAAAATGTTATATTTATTTATAAAATTATTTTTTCAATATTTGTATAAGTTTTGTTTTGGCTACATTAAAAAATTTATATTTTCCTGTAATATTACTGCACTTCTACGAAAATCGACATCCGCTGTGGAATGCAATTCATGGTGGAGGGTATATAAAGTTCGGCGGGCCGAACTTAACGCCGTTTTTACTTGTTTCTTATTTTATGATTTTATTTTTCATAATTTATTTCAATTCTGTTTCTACGCGATACTAAAATTCACAACATCTTAATTGTCTTTAGTTTAATATATTACCGGGGGTTATCGGACTTATATTTCCAAACTGAGTCTCAAATATTAAAGATACCTTTGACGCATATTGGAATGTTAGTAAGAAAATAAAAATGTCAGCAGAATAAAATGGTCTTGAGCTGGACAACACCCCAATTTAAATCAATTTATTACAGACAAACAAAATTTTAAGCGAAAAAAATAAAGTATTGCTGGGTAACTATACCTGCATATACACATACTTACATATGCAACTCAATGAGATGCTTGTAAGATGGCATGTGTACTTTATTACTTGGTGTGATTTTTTAAACTCAAATTCGGCAAGTGAGTTGTGCTTCTCGTTCGTTTGTGAGAATCATCTCCTTATAGAGGCCGGGTTTGATGTTGGAAAGTCGCTGCGAAGTCGAATCATGTTCGTGGTAGTCTGCAGCCAAGTAATAAATGTCATTTGTAAATAAATTTGCATTCTATTAACTATAGATGCAAAATGGTCCTGAGCCACGACAATATCCCAGTTCAAATCGGAAAAAAATAAAAAATATATAATATTTTTTTCAAAAATAAATAATATTTTTTTCAAAAATAAATTTTTAGATTTCGGACACAAAATATTTTTTTGTTGCATAGTGTAATGCATGTTTTTGCTAGTATGAAATGCATGTCACAATATGTATTTTCGTAAAAATATTATAGTATACATCTCAATATCGCACACAATGTTTAAATCAATTACCAGCAAACAAATAGAAAGTATCTACTTCCCAAATGTCCATATTTCCCCCTTTGTGGAAGTTCTTTTGTACAACTTCGAACAATGTTGATAATATTCCATAAAAAAGTGTTAGTATTCCGTACCTTTTTACGAATAACATTTTCACAAGTTAATTCGAATGCATTTTTCCTGTGTAGTCACTAAGTTAAGGTGTCCGCCTAGGGTTCTAAACGTGCCTCGGGAAAAAAACTGTTCTTGTACTTTTTATTATCTTCTGGCTTAATCAACTATTCAATGGAAATTTTGTGGCTAATTCGAGTTTCTGAATTTTCCATTTCTTTTTAAAATACTTTCATTTAATCCAAGATTATCCTATTATTCTCTTTAGACGAAATACATTCCGAGAATATTGCATACAATTTTATTTGTATTTAAATTTTAGTGCATGATTTGGTTGTTTCAAAATTATATAAATTTCTAGTTATTTTACCAACTACCCCTTTCGTTTTGGATCCACTGTGCAACGATAGGGGAAACCCCAGCAACATTTGAAACGAAAACCCACAGCACATGTTTAGCACACGCCAAGGGTTTATGCCAGCCAGACTTCGTGAACAAAAAAAGCACTCCTCATCTTCAGTGGGATTTTGGGGGTATAATTTTTTTGGTTTGGTAAGAGCGGTGGTGTGGCTGTGTGTGTTGTTGGAAATTTTATGGAAACAAACAAACGCGGGCCGGCGGGCCATGCACCGGATCAATATTATGTTACTTTGAGCATTTTCCGAAATTATTTAATGTCAGCACTTTAATTTATGCATAAAAAGTGTGTATCTCACATTTTTTTGTTCGGTTCTTTCCAATGATGCCTGAGAATCTTAAGGGTTAAACGCTTTCAGCGTTGAGGTTAAGGTAAGCAGCAGCCCAGGCATTATTAACCAAACGACGCGAAGGAAAAAAACGACACCCCACAAAATCATGGCACGCTGCAGCAGTTTGTCACGTGGAAACAGCTGTAAATGTGTTTCAGTTTTAATTTTAATGGGTTTGTTTTTTTAGTGCCAACCATCCATCCAGTCACCCAGCTACCCATCCTTCTATGCATCCGAGGGTATGCAAATAATATTAAACGCATTTTTGAAATTGGTTTAATTTCATCGAAATCAAAAAGTGAGTGTCACGTGGTACCTGTTTACCCCTTGAAAAGCGAGGTAGAAGAAATTTAATACTCGTTCGTTCTCATCGTCGCTCCCACAAGAACGCCACATCATCATGAGAATTCACAGAACTTTGGATGATATTATTACTGTCGAGTTTAAAAACAAATATCATTCGGTATTTGTTATTGATTTAATAATAATATAAATTGAAAAGTTTTTTGGAAAACAATTTTCATTAAACACTTCTATGTGGCGGAAAGAAAAGAAAATAATAGAAACAATTATGGTTTAAGTTATCCGTGTTCCTTCTGTAATTTGGTTGAATTTACACCTAAGGATTAGAAAATAATTTCAAGGTTTTACTATGCATTACCAGATATGGGGATTTGTCCACAACCATAGGGACAACAAATGTAAAATGGGGCCAGGGAATTTTCGTGGGAGTTTATAAAATATTTCGTGGAGATATTCGAAGTATGGGCTTTAAAAAATATTCAATATTTTATTTGAGCTCGGATATTCTCCTGGCTCAACACCATTTCGCATCTATATATTTTAGAATCGAAATTTATTTAGGAATGTCGTAGTGACCTTTATTACTCGGCTGCGCATTACCTTTATTATGATGTTAAGGCCATTTTCAAAAAAATCTGAATTCTTTAAGTCAGAAGCATTCAACAGAATTACACTTCAATCGGGTGAAATGCGTCTTAAACTATGTTGACCATTTCAGTTTTTTGTTTCCTCATCGTGTTGCCCTTACAAAGGATAAAATTTTTAAATAATTATTTTGAATACATATTCGCACCCTAATATACCGATACAAGTATCAAATTGAAAAGAATATCTGTTAAATATACTTCAAATTACATGCTCCTATCTGTATTAGTTTAGCGTTAACAACCATTTCAAGTTTTCCCCCTCAGTTTTTTATTAGTATTTCCCCCTCAGTAGTATTCAAAATAATTAGTTAAGAAATTTTATCATTTGAATTTGTTTAGTCCTTTTAGGCGGCAACAGGGTGAGGAAATAAAAAAAAAACTTAATACACCGGCAATCTCAATTTTACTTATAGTTTCAGACGTATATCATCTGGCTCATGTGTAACGACATTTTTTAAAAATGAAATTAATTAAAATACAATATTTAATATTGTCAATAAAAATAATTTATAAATTAAGCATCTGCTTATTACGCTGGGTTCACGAACAAATTGTTATTTTCACCACCCAGGAATTAAATTCAGATTGTTTAATGGTGGTTTGCAAAATATTTCGTTCCTGTATCAAGCCATATATTAATATTGAAAAAGTAACAAGTAAAAAAGGTGTTAAGTTCGGCCGGGTCGAACTTTATATACCCTCCACCATGGATTACACTCCACAGAGGCTGTCGATTTTCGTAGAAGTGCAGTAATATTACAGGAAAATATATTTTTTTTTAGTATAGCCAAACCAAATAACAAATATTGAAAATTTTTTTCTATAATTAAATATAATACTTTTATTATTTCAAGGCAAGGCTAGCAATACGTTTACACTATATATCGAAATAATAATTCTAGTCAATTCAAAACATAAATATTCTTATATTTATATTTTCAAAAAGCTTAAATACAATAAATATTGGAATATAGTGGGTGCTACAGTTGGTCGTACTTCCATTCTATTTTAATTCCAAAAGTAAAAATTTTGAAAATCCATTATCAGACGTACATGTGCAAAGTGCAAAATAACCTAACATCACGATTCAACCAATTTTTGCCGTAAAAGAAAAAGTACGAATTTTGAAAAAACTTTTTATTTTGCGTGTCTATGCAGTCAGAGGAATGTATACACCGAATTCCATGATTCCAGCTGCGCCCATTTGGTTGGTACCATTTTTACCCCCTTGAAATTTCTACGCAATTAGAATTTCATCATTCTAGCAGTAGTTGGTACTTTTTTATCCCCCTGTACCATTGTATCCCTTGAAAGTACGAATTTCGAAAAATCTGTATATTTTTCGTGTCTACACAGTCAGAGGAATGTATACTCCGAATTTCATGACTCTAGCTGCGGACATTTGGTTGGTACTATTTTTATCCCCTTTTTCCATTTTAACCCCAAAAAGTACGAATTTCGAAAAATCACTTTATTTTACGTGTCTACGCAATCAGAGGAATGTATACACCGAATTTCATTATTCTAGGTATTCTAGGCAGCCGTTTTGTTGGCACCTTTTTAATCCCATTTTATCCCTTAAAAGTACGAATTTGGAACAAATACTTTTATATTATGTATCTATACAATTAGAGGGATGTACATGCCGAATTTTGTGTTTCTAGCTGTTGTCGTTTATTTATCCCTTTTGCCCTATTTCAACCCCTACGGATAAAAATCACTTTATGGTGCACGTTTATGTTATAGGGAGAATGTGCATACCCAATATCAAGTAAGTACAAGCAGATATATTGAACAAATATGCTTAAATACTCTAAAATATTGGGGATTATTATGGGTATTTTTAGTCCTTGGGAGGGAAAAATTTTTCCCTTTGAGCCGATTTCGCCCAGTTTCTATCCCAACCGATCTACGACTATAAGACGTAGTTATGGAAAATTTGGACGTCCTAGCTCCTTTCGTTTAGATGCTAGCGTGCTTTCAACAGACGGACGGAGGGACATGGCTAGATCGTCTTAGAATTTTATGACGATCAAGAATATATATACTTTATATGGGTCAGGTCGATATTTCAAGGTGTTACAAACGGAATGACATAGTTAGTATACCCCCATCCTGGAGGTGGAGGGTATAAATTGTTTAAATAAATTTCGTTATTTTTTAAAAATATGTATTTTTTATAATTTCCATTAGATTTTTTTGCGCTAAAAATCTATGACTAGTTTTAAATATTTAAAAAAAAAATAATAAATCGTCTGACATAATATCTTGCAATACCACACACGTTCAATACATTTCATCGAAATAGGAAGACCTTCGAACATTTCTCGTTGGTTTTTTTTGACATATTCTAAAGAAGCAATCTAATAGTTGCTCTCTACATTTATCTTCACATTTATCTTATGTGCTACTACATTTTTAAGAAAAATCAAAAAAGGCTTGGGAATGTATTTGTACTCGCACCTTTTTAACCAGAATTCTCCTACAAATCGAACATAGGTGGTAGAATTGGGACGGTAAAAATGTAAAAAAAAATATTTTATTCAATATCTCGATACTAGAATCAATCATAAACAAGTAAAAAGACGTTAAGTTCGGCCGGGCCGAATCTTATATACCCTCAACCACGGAGTGCATTCCATAGTATTACAGGGAGATTAGAGGCTGTCAACATTAGGAAAATTGTGATATTTTTGGTGCTTTCAGTCGTTATTAGGTAGAAACAATTTCACTCATGATCGATTTTTTCAATTTCTCGATTCCAGCTACTGCACAAATGTCCGTACCATTTTGATAGAAAAAGTTCTAATATTGAAGATCCAATATGTAGAATGTACAAAATTATTTTCATTTTCATCCTAAAAGTACGGATTTGGAAAATGACCTCTTACCTTCTTCGTATTTGCAGTCGTGCGAATTTCATGATTCTAGCTAAACCGAATTTAATCCAACCATACCATTTTTATCCCCATTCGCCCATTTTACGTCTAAAAGTACAAATTTCGAAAAAATCCTTTAAGTTTCGCCTTTATACAGTCAGATGAACTTCAGCGGTTTGGTTGTTACCATTTTTATCCCTCTTTTCCAATTGTATCTGTATAAAGTCACAATTGCGAAAAATCCTTCTAAATATTTTACGTATCTACGCAATTAGAGGGATGTACACTCCGAAATTCATGATTCTAGCTGTTGTCGTATCATTGGTACCATTTTTATCCCTTTTTGTCCCATTTCGTCCGCTAACACTTTTATTATTTACTTTTTGATGCTTTCAGACTACAAGAGGAATGTACGCAACAAATTTCGAGTGCATATAAAGCAAAAAATAAAAAAAAATGCTTAAATGGGAGGGGAAAAATTTCCCTCTGGGCCGATTTCGCCCACTTTCAATCCCATTTAGGGAGAATTTGAATCACCTAGCTCAATTCGTTCGGCCGCTATCGTGCTTTCAACAGACAGACGGACATGGCTAAATCGCCTTAGAATTTTACTACGACCCAGAATATATATACTTTATGAGGTCTACGATTAATATTTCAAGGTGTTACACACGGAATGACAAAGTGAGGTGGAGGGTATACAAAGGGAGTGCATATTTGTATTCAGCGTCCCAAATAGTCTTAGAGATAACTTGCCTTAAAATAAGTCGAATTTAAGTTTATAAAGAGTGATTTTTTTGAGGTTAGGATTTTCATGCATTAGTATTTGACAGATCACGTGGGATTTCAGACATGGTGTCAAAGAGAAAGATGCTCAGTATGCTTTGACATTTCATCATGAATCGTCTTACAAACGAACAACGCTTGCAAATTATTGAATTTTATTATCAAAATGCGTGCTCTGTTAAGAAAGTTCATTGCGCGCTTCCATTTTATGGTCAGTTTAATCGACCCACTGAAGCGGCTATTCGGGCTACTGTGACTAAATTTCGCACCAAATTTACATTGTTGGACATTAAACCACCAACACGCTTACGTAGAGTGCGAACTGAAGAAAATATCGCAGCTGTATCGGCCAGTGTTAATGATGACCACCAATTTTCGATTCGTCGCCGTTCGCACCAATTGGGTCTCTGTTACTCAAAAACGTGGAAATGCCAAAATTGGACTAAGCGGATGGACCACCTAAGACGCAGCCGCGGTCAACATTTAAATGAAATTATCTTCAAAAAGTAAATGTCATGGACCAATCTAACGTTTCAAATAAAGAACCGATGAGATTTTGCAAATTTTATGCGTTTTTTTTAAAAAAAAAGTTATCAAGCTCTTAAAAAATCACCCTTTATTTACATTTTTTGATGAAGTATGTCAGCAAAATATTCGTCAGATTGGGTAAATATTTACTAGGCTTGAAGAAATATTTACTAAAATTTTCCTCAGATTTAGCAAAAATTGATTAAATATTTATTTTGTTTGAGGAAAAAATGAACTAGATTTAAGTTGAAAGTATATCTAACTTTCAAGGAAAAGTTTTAAAAATATATGAGGAAATACTGCTGTTTGAAGTTAAATTTTCCAAAACTTCAGTTCATTTCAACATATTGTAGGGTTCACTTTTTTCTGCGAGTGTTCGAAATGTTGTGTGCCTAGGTCAGAATAGAAATTACGCATTACAAATACAAAATAAATCGATTTGCCGCCACTATGCTTTGGTTCTTCTTCTGATCTTGGCTCCATAAATTCTCCGGCCGTTTTAAACCATCTAGGTTTAGTATTCAAAGCCAAGCCTAGGAGTCGAGAGTAATGGTCATCCCCGTCTGCGTATTGTCTTTTTATACCTCTTACTCTAAAGAGTGGAGTATGAAAATGAAATTGAAACTTTTCGAAACTTATATATATTTAATATTTATATATATTTTGTCTACTATGTAAGTTAAAGGTCAGTTCGATAGCAAAACCATGCGTAATAACTAATTTATAACATTGCAATGCCAAATATATTCTAATATTCAAATATTCTACTGAATAAATTTTCAACGTGAAGCTCATTCGGATATTGTTTAATGGCGCTTGAAAGTATGCCTGTCATCAGAAGATTTTATTAACCTGAAAATATGCAATGAATTATTTTATTTATTTTTTTGATAAACCAAGCACCACAATGTGATATCTAATATGTTACAGTGCTGGCTTATAATTGTGTAAAATCAAAATTTGGAAGCTATCTTAATTATTGATATTACAAAACTACTTTTTGATTTGGAATATAATCCAGATTCAAAATTTTAAAAAGGCATATTGATATTGATTACTTGGCTGGCCACTACCTTTAAAATGACCGTCTTCGAAAATGTTAGAGACCACACTCGTGTTCTGCGATAAATAAATACTCTATGTTTACTCTTGAAATATGTTCTTCGCATTATATTCTTAAAGAAATCGATGAAAGTGTTCTTCCTTCAGTGATTATTGAATCCAACACCTTTGGATACCTTTAAAACTTATAAAGTCACCGTATTCGAATGTGCTTTGACAAAAAATCCCTTTCATCATAAGGATTCGCAGTTGAAAATCCTTTCGTGGACACTCCGTATGGTTAAAAATCAAACACAAATATTTAAATGTCAAAAACACGTAGGCACATCCCACAGGACATCCCTTAAAACCCTTGACCATTGTTGTTCTACACCTCAGGCAATCATTGAGACTTCAAAAATACAAAAAAAAACGCAAGAAGTTCATATTGTTATGACAGCCACAAAATGAAAAGAAGAATAAAAATAGAAAAGAAATCAGTCCAGTACATAATAATTATAAACAAGGATTCTTTCTGGGGATACTCAAGAAAACCTCCCTCCCCCTCTAGTAACAAGGGAAAAAGGTAAATTTCCAGAAATTAATAACTCGAACATATTCTCCGGCACACAAACGAAACTTATCATTTCCATATCAAGGGAAAAAACGGAAAAAAGGAAAATCCTTGCATGCATAGATTTCCATTTGAAGGAAAGGAAAGAAAAAAACCCGAAATCATTGAAGCCTAAAGTGTTGTTTTGTGTTGGTGGTGATTGTGTCCTGTCTTAATCCTATTGTTGAAATTGATTTGAAAAATATTGTTGAATTTTTACGCAAAAATATAAAATCACAAACAGGACTCAGCGAGGAGGAGGGGGGAATTTGCATGAGAAACGGTTTTGCGTGTGCGAGTGTTTTGCCAACACACGCACGCTTCGTATCAGGATAATAACAATAATAATAATATGTAGTGTACGGTAGCGGTAGCAGCAGCAGACATCAAGGGGTGTCCCCTTTTTTCGGGCCCATAATCACATATGAATGAATGTAACCCACACAGACACAATCACACGCTCTAACACACACATGCACATGTAGTTAGACGGACGGTCCCTTGTTGACCCTTAAATGGTTTTGTTATCTGTTCGGTTGTCTGGGGAGGTAGTAGACCAACTTAAACACTTTCCGTGCACTGCAAGAAAAAGCTTGAGATTTTGTCATGGAGTATTAGGATGGAGAGAAAATACTAAGCATTTTCATCGTTCAGCAAAATCTTGTTTAACGAAGAGGATAATTTCAGGCATTATGGCTTCGTTAACGGCCAAAATTGTAGCACTATAAAATAAAAAATAAAAATTGTATGTCCGAGACGTTTATCTTTTTCCACAATGATGGCTTGGGGTTCAGAAAGATCACGAATAAATTTATATGAATTAATTGGTATTTTATCATGCAATATGAGGATGGAGAGAAAATACTAAGCATTTCTATCGTTCAGCCATATGTTTGGCTTCGTTAACGGTCAGAATTGTAGCACTATAAAATAAAAAATGTTTGTCCATCAAATTTGTAGGTTTAGAAAGACCACGAATAGCTTTGTAAGAGTTAATTAGGACTGTGTCATGAATTATGAGGGTGGAGAGAAAATAATAAACATTGTCATCGTTCAGCCAAATTGACTTCAACGATGAGCCTCTGTTCCATTAAAATTGTAGCATTTGGGGTTTAGAAAAACCACGACTTATGCAACAAAAAAATACGAGTTTTATGTCCGAGACTTAAAAATATTTCTTTTTCAATGATGATGGCTTCGTTAACAGCCAAAATTGCCCCATTTGGGTTTCAAAAAAAAACCGCGAATAATACAATAAATAAAAATAAAATTCCAATCTTCACCGAAGGTAGCATTAATATTTGTACCATAATTTTGGAAGTATAAACCCGATCATAACCGACCAGGGTTGTCAGATATGGCGATTTCTCGTCAAACGTGGCTAATTTTAAATATGTTTGGCGACATGGCGATTTTTTGGTGATTTATAAAATAGTTGGCGATTTTCATGGCTAATTTTAGAAAATTTTAAAACTGTCCTCCGATTTTATTATATTGGCGTTACTTTGTAGATAAATTAGTAAAATGAAGATAATTCGTGGTAGGAACATTGAAAATGATGTTATGTGAAAACGATAAAGATAATTGTATATTGCTATATTTTGTGGTTTTCTTAAAAAAAGTAAAAAATAGGCGTATTCCCGACGATTATAAACAAAACAAATGTACTTGGAGAATTTAGTTATAATAATAATTAACAAACTGTAATAAATGTAAAAATGTTAAAAATTGTTGTTATTGAGATTTGCTTCTTTTTCGTTCCATTTAAAATACCTGAAATAATATTTATGAGACATTGGTCCATTAAAACGAGAGAAAGAGATCAACTCAATATTAGAAACTGCTTCATAAAATTAGAAAAATTATATTTTTAATGTTAATAGTTTTTAATCAGTAATCCATGTGTATTCTGTATTATGAAAGAAAATTTTTAACTTTTATTAAGAATAATAAATACAAATAAAAATGTTGAAAATATTCAATTCAAATATAATATCTGAATTCCGACATTTTTACAAGAAATAAAAATTAAATGGAATTTGTCGATTTTTTAACAAAAACTGAAGTTGTTTAAATTTGGCGGTTTTTGACGATTTCAGACAATTGATTTGGCGATAGAGGTACAAAAAATCTGACAACCCTGTAACCGACTGTATGTTAAATTAAAGGTAATTCTGATGGCTATAAATATTGGGAATAGCACTATCACATAAAAACAATGGGTTAGGAACACTTGGCAAAAATATGAAAAAAATAATTTTTGTTAAATGATTTTTAAAAAATAGGTTTTTATTGATATAGGAAAAAATCCATAAATATAATAATAGTAAAGGGAACAAGTTTTTTTTAATAGCTAGCATTCTAACGAAGAAAATAAAACCCATTTGAGAACTATCTATGGATAAAATTAAAATTAAAAATTCTTAAATTTCAATTTTCGTTCAAGGTATTTTTAATATTTGTACCATAATTGTGGAAGTATAAACCCGATCACGCCCGACTATATGCCTACTTAAAGGTAATTATAATGGCAATAAGTATTGAAATTTGAAGAATTGAAAGTGGTGTAGGAGCAGTCCGCAAAAAAATGATAAAAATATTTTTTTAAATGATTTAAAAGATTTAGAAGTTTGCTGGCACCAATAAATCCATAAAATATCAAATAAGCATATATATATTATATATATATATATATATATATATATATATATATATATATATATATATGCTTATCATCTACGAAAAAATGAAGAAGTTACAAGTAAGTTAGAAGTTAGAAGTAAGAAAATTTTTAAAAATTAATTTTTAATTTATATTTAAATAAGAATACATCCACATTTATACACAGATTTTCTTCCTTAGGACGCCAGTTATTCAAAAAATAAAACAAACTATTTTGTTTTATATTTTTAATGGATTTTTACAGCGCCAGCTGTTTTTTTAATCTTTTACTTCTAGAGAAATGCTCTTAATTTCTACATTTATTCAAAGATATTAACTAGGAATTGTTTTGAAAGCTAACTCTTAAAAAATATAAAATAAGAAAATAATTTTTCAGTAATTTTACGGGGTTTTTCGAGTTAACAAAAATGATTTTTTAAAATCCTCTTACGTCTACAAAGAGGCTCATAACTTCTACATGTGTTATAGGCGTTGCTCTTAGTTAGCTACTTTTTTAAAAAATACAAAATAAGACAATATTTTTCCTGCTTTTTTACGAGGTATTTCGTGCCAACAAAAAACGATTTTTCAAAAACACGTGATTTTTATACACTCCACGAGAGTATTATGTCTTTGTGCATTTGTTTGTAACACCCAAAAGGAAACGAGATAGACCCATTGTTAATTATAGCGATCGTCTTAGAATCACTTTCTGAGTCGATTTAGCAATGTCCGTCTGTCTGTCTGTCTGTCCGTCCATCTATTCTTGTAATCACGATACAGGTCGCAATTGTATACAGAACCAAATGAAACTTTGCACAACGATGTTTTTCGGGATAAGGACGAACGCTATTTAATTTGAAGAAAATCGGTTCAGATTTAGATATAGCCCCCATACGAATTTCACTCCCGATTTGACTCTTTTCACTCTAGATACCACATAAAGCACACATGCCATCTTACAAGCATCTCAAACAAACGAAAAAACTAAAACAAATGAGCGTTGGCACGGCAGAAGTATTGCTGGGTAACTATACCTGCATATACACATACTTACATATGCAACTCAATGAGATGCTTGTAAGATGGCATGTGTGCTTTATTACTTGGTGCGATTTTTTAAACGCAAATTCGGCAAGTGAGTTGTGATTCTCGTTCGTTTGTGAGAATCATCTCCTTATAGAGGCCGGGTTTGATGTTGAAAAGTCGCTGCGAAGCCACCTGAATGAAACCTTTAGACAGGGTGGAAATCATGATAGTGGTAGTCTGCAGCCAAGTAATAAATGTCACCATGCCATTTGTAAATAAATTTGCATTCTATTAAATATAGATGCAAAATGGTCTTGAGCCAGGACAATATCCCAGTTCAAATCGAAAATATTTTTATTCAGATCGCAAATTTAAAATTTTGATTTGAACTGGGATATTGTCCTTGCGCAAGACCATTTTGCATCTATATTTTATAGAATGAAAATTTATTTACAAATGTCATGGATATATTTATTTCTTGGCTGTACATGATTTCGGCTCATGGTGACCTTCTTCAGTTGGCTTCGCAGCAACAAAATAACCGACCTCTTTAAGTAAATGATTCACCAAAACGAATATACAGGGGTTTCCAACAAGTGGTGTTATTTTGGTATTCAAAGAAAAGTTTGAAGATAAATGATCGGATGTTTATTTCATAATAAAGAGGAAGGTATGCCGTTAATAATGAAAAACAACATCAGCCAAATGGACACCACGACCACACTTAAAGGACCATATCCTTTTCATGAAATTTTCCATAACCAAATCGCAAAGTGGCTGACCTATGTCCTCGATAGCCTCACGAATTCTATCTTTGAGGTCTTGAATCGATGCAGGGCTGTTGGCGTAGACCATATCTTTCACGTGGTCCCAAAGTGTTAAATCACATGATCTCGGTGGCCAATTGTGATCACCTCTTCGAGAGATAACACGGTCCGGAAACTTTTCCCATAAAAGAGCAATGGTTTCGTTGCTTCTATGGCACGTAGCGCCGGCTTGTTGAAAGTAAACGTTGTCCAGATCAATACCATCCAACTCCGACCATAAAAAATCACTAATCATCTCTCGATAGCGCAATTCATTCACCGTAACTGTTGATCCAACCTCATTTTCGAAAAAGTAAGGTCCAATGACCCCGCCGGACCATAAACCACACCATACAGTCACTTGTTGACGTTGCCACCGAGGTGGAAATGGGCCTCATCAGTCAAGCTGATTTTTCGATGGCATTCCGGATCATTTTCATTCATGAATTTTAATAATTTCAATGCGCTGTTGAAGCGCCACGCCACCACACCATACAGTCACTTGTTGACGTTGCCACCGAGGTGGAAATGGGCCTCAAGCTGATTTTTCGATGGCATTCCGGATCATTTTCATTCATGAATTTTAATAATTTCAATGCGCTGTTGAAGCGTGTATCGTTCCATTTTTAGTAATGCCGTAGATTCTACTTGTCAAATGTCAAAGAATAAAAGCTTCAAAAGTGACAGCTACCGAAATACCGGGTGATTCAAAATAACACCTCTTGTTCGAAAACCCTGTATATTCGAGTGGTAGCTATTTCGATTATGTTTTTCTTCTTACGAAGGAAATTTTCAACTATACACACTTTGGCCACATATGGATATACGTATCCTGTGTGTGGATAACTCATCAGTGGACCTTCTGCATAAAGTGCTTGTGTTACCATGTTGTCACATCGAATTTATTTAATCGAAATAGTTGTAATACATTACAAAATGTTTTTCTTGTCCAGTGTAATTTTTCCCAGTGTATGTAAAGCAACAACGTTAGCCCTGCCACTAAGGCCAAATTTGTATGGCAAACAAATCATGCCGACTTTTTTTCATGTAAATTTTCGATTTGCTGATTTCTTGCCATTGATAAGAAGTGTTAAATTGTTTAGGTCCTTCCACACCCCTCGACAGAAAGAAAAAACCCCGAAAAATAAAGATTTGTAAAAATACATAAATTCATTTAGGCATAAAAGCCACCATGGCAATGTGTGTTTTGCTACTACACACACTACCTTCACAAACACACATATCACACATCACCCATCCACTCAAGCTCATGCTAACGTCCTTCGTCCTCCCGTCCACTCATCTCGATGCATGTGATTATAGTGATTATTTTGAAGGACTTCTTAAAGTCGAAACCACCACCCCAACACCTTTCACGACAAGGACATCAAATGGGTTTGTTATTGCTGTTGTCCTTTATGTGTGTTAATCCAAAAGGATAAGGGATTCGAGACTTCGGCTACCAACAATATGGGAGAGTTGTTTGGTTGTTTGTTTGGCTGCCTGGCAATTACAAAACGATTGATTCGTTGCAAAATTTTTCCACAGATTATCTTGGGTGCTAGACATGCAAATTTCTGTTGGTATTTTATTTTCGGGGATTTTTGAGAAAAAATGGTATTTGTTTGCTTTGAATGCGAATTGATTTAATTGTTAGTTTTGATTGATGCCTTAGGATTATGCTTAAGTTAATTTCATTCGGATTTCATTGTGGCCATTGAGTAAAAGATTTTACAAATTCAGACACGATTGACCAAACGCTTCCTATGTCGCAGAATGTATGCTATGAAAATTCATTTGACAGCACCAATATTTTGTAGAGGTGAGACACTATACACCATTTTCAATTGTAATTCAAAAGACGTCACTTGAAATTCAAAAAATATCAATTGAAAATCAAAAATATCAATTGAAATTCATAATTTCTATTTGAAATTCAAAAATTCCATTTGAAATTCAAAAATTCCATTTGAAATTAAAAAAATGACAATTGAAATTCCAAAATTCCATTTGAAATTCCAAAATTCCTTTTGAAATTCAAAAATTCCATTTGAAATTCAAAATTCCATTTGAAATTCAAAAAATGACAATTGAAATGGAATAATTTTTGAACTTCAAATGGTGTCTTTTGAATTGAAGACGTCACTTGAAATTCAAAAAATATCAATTGAAATTCAAAAATATCAATTGAAATTCATAAATTATATTTGAAATTCAAAAATTCCATTTGAAATTCAAAAAAAAATGACAATTGAAATGGAATAATTTTTGAATTTCAAATGGTGTCTTTTGAATTTCAAACGACGAGTTTTGAATGTCGAATGATGTCATTTGAATTACAAATGGTGTCTTTTTAATTTCAAATTGAATTTTTGAAATTCAATTGATGTTTTTTGAATTTTAAATAAAAATTTTGAAATTCAAATGGTGTCTTTTGAATTGAAGACGTCACTTGAAATTCAAAAAATATCAATTGAAATTCAAAAAATATCAATTGAAATTCAAAAATATAAATTGAAATACATAAATTCTATTTGAAATTCAAAAATTCTATTTGAAATTCAAAAATTCCATTTGAAATTCAAAAAATGACAATTGAAATGGAATAATTTTTTAATTTCAAATGATGTCTTTTGAATTTCAAATGGTGTCTTTTGAATTTCAAATGGTGTCTTTTGAATTTCA
This sequence comes from Polietes domitor, assembly GCA_947397865.1. Lineage (NCBI taxonomy): Eukaryota > Metazoa > Arthropoda > Insecta > Diptera > Muscidae > Polietes > Polietes domitor. Next base: position 115,160,972 of record OX377622.1, read on the forward strand.
AATGACGAGTTTTGAATGTCAAATGATGTCATTTGAATTACAAATGGTGTCTTTTGAATTTCAAATTAAATTTTTGAAATTCAATTGATGTTTTTAGAATTTTAAATAAAATTTTTGAAATTCAAATGGTGTCTTTTGAATTGAAGACGTCACTAGAAATTCAAAAAATATCAATTGGAATTCAAAAATATCAATTGAAATTCATCAGTTCTATTTGTAATTCAAAAACTGACAATTGAAATGGAATAATTTTCAAATTTCAAATGATGTCTTATGAATTTCATATGGTGTCTTTTGAATTTCAAATGATGTCATTTGAATTTCAAATGGTATATTTTAAATTTCAAATGACGAGTTTTGAATGTCAAATGACGAGTTTGAATTTCAAATGATGTCATTTGAATTACTAATGGTGTCTTTTGAAATACAAATGGTGTTTTTTGAATTACAAATGGTGTTTTTTGAATTACAAATGGTGTCTTTTGAATTACAAATGGTGTCTTTTCAATTACAAATGACTTAGTTTTGAATTTCAATTGCTATTTTTTGAAATTCAAATGGTGTCTTTAGAAATTCAAATTGGATTTTTGAAATTCAATTGATGTTTTTTGAATATTGAATAGAATTTTTGAAATTCAATTGATGTTTTTTAAATTTCAAATGGAAATCTTGAATTTCAAATAGTATCTTTTGAATTACAATTGAAAATGGTAACTCACCAGAATGCATTCCAAGCAGTTGATCTACTTTTCGTCTTATTCACCCACCCTCTCTCCATAAATCTTTAGGTAAATTAATATATGGCCGTATGTTCTCACTTTCTACTTAGGACTGCAAATTAGGCCGAGTAGGGTGTCATATGGTTGGTATGTCATCGTGCACTTGGTAAACTCATCAAATCGCTAATTAATCACATTTGTGTCCATTTCAGTTTTCATACGCATCGCCAACGACCAACCAACGACTAAAATCAACAAAAACTTAACAAAATTACCCAAGTCAAGTAGAAGACGAACGACGAAGACGCAGACGAGGACGTGGGCGGCCGTGTCGCCTTATTAACTGAAATTTAAAACCATTTTAATTCCTATTCAAACGAATTACTTGAATAGCAAAAAAAGAAGCCCCTCTTGACAGCACGCGTTCATCATTTATTTCAACAGTTTAACGTTTTTTCAAACAGATTTTTTTTTTTTTCAAAAATAAAAAACGAAAATTTCCCAAAAAAACCAAACGTGTTTGTCGAACAAAAAACTTCATTAAAATAATTAAATTATTAGAAAAGCCATCAGCAGCTTAAGTTAATGTGACGTCTCTGCTGTCCCCGACTCATTTGGGATTTTGTTATGGGAGCACAAGCAAAAAAACCTTTTAGGTGTGTGCTGGTCGTTTTTTTCTCGTTTTGCTGGCCTAAAAAAAGTTACCTTTTTCTAACTTTTTTATAGGCGTAGAAAGGTATAAGAAAAAACTATGGGTCTCTTTTATGGAGATAGAAGAAAAAAACCAGTGTCGGTCGGTCTCGTGTCGCCTGTAAGGGTATGTTAAGGGTTACTTTTTTGTTTTGGGCGACTTTTATAGAATTACTAACATCAACAACAAAGCTATGAAATCAACGGATGCCGTTGTTATTTATATTTGAATTATAACTTTGCTCGAACAACAATACCGGAACTCTATATTTGTTCAATTCATGTATAGGTGCAGGGGGATTTTCTGAACTTACAACAGAACTTTAAATTGTATAAAAAAGAGTTGTATGTGTGAGACATGAGGGGAAACCTTTTGTTTCCCATTAAATTATTTTAACTACCTAAAAGAATCAATGGATAAATGTAGAAGTTGTGGCCTGACAAAATCATAAACTAAAACTTCATCAACTAATCATAAACTAAAAATCATCAAAACTTCCCTTACTTCTATAATAAGGGTCAAAAATTCTACATTTCGTTAAGATTCCAGCTATTATAAAATAAAACAAAGTATTATGTTATCTAATTTGTAAAGGGGATTATTCAAAAGGGGCCAAAACAAAAACAAATATTGAAAAAATAATTTTCGAAATAAATATAATATTTTTATTATTTAAAACCACGCCTATAAGGCAAAGCTACTAACACGTTTACACTATATATGTATATGGAAATAATACTTCAAAAAATAAATATTCTTATATTTATTTTTTCAAAAGGCTTACATAAAATTAAATTTTCGAAAAGTAAATAGTGGGTGTTACAGATGATTGTTTTTCCATTCTATTTTAATTCCAAAAGTACAAATTTTTAAAATTCATTATCTCACGTACATAGTGCAAAATAACCTAACTTCATGATTCAACCAATTTTTTCCGTAAAAGAAAAAGTAAGAATTTGGAAAAATCTTTTTATTTGGAGTGTCTATGCAGCCAGAATAAGGTATACACCGAATTCCATGATTCTAGCTGCGGCCATTTGGTTGGTACAATTTTTATCCCCTTTTACCCCCTTAAAAGTACGACATTCCAAAATCTTTTTATTTTACGTGTCTACGCAATCAGAGAAATGTATACACCGAATTTCATTGTTCTAGGTGCAGCCGTTTAGTTGGTACCATTTTTATCCCTCTATTCCCATTTACCCCTTAAAAGTACGAATTTGGAAAAAATACTTTTATATTATGTATCTACTCAATTAGAGGAATGTACACACCGAACTTCGTGTTTCTAGCTGTTGTTGTTTGAAGGCTACCATTTTTATCCCTTTTTGTCCCATTTCATCCCCTACGAATAAAAATCACTTTTAGGTGCACGTTTTTGTTTTAGGGGAATGCGCATATCCAATATCAAGTAAGTGCAAGTAGACATATTGAAAAAATATGCTTAAATACTCTAAAATATTAGGGGTTATTATGGGTATTTTTAGCCCTTGTGAGGGAAAAATGTTTCCCTGTGGTCCGATTTCGCGCAGTTTCAATCCCAACCGATCTACGACTATAAGACACATTTATGGAAAATTTGGACATCCTAGCTCCTTTCGGTTAGATGCTAGCCGGTAGATTAGAGGCTGTGGACTTTACAAAGAAGTGAAGTAACATATTTTGAAAATTGTGATATTTTTAATGCGCATTACTATATTTGTTTACTATTTCAAACTATAAGGCATACTAATGCGCACGGTTTTAAATAAATTTCATTATAATATTAGTAGTCTACTACTATGTATAATACCTTGAAAAATATACTGTAAATATTAGGTCAGTCGTCATTAGTGAGAAACATTTTCCATCAGGGCCGATTTCTCCCATTTGCAATTTTTTGATTCAGCTACAAAAAGAGTTATTTTGATAAGAAAAGTACAAATTTCAAAGATCCATTATGTTTTGCGTCCATATTGGAATGAACACATCTTATTTCATGATTCTAGGTACAGTGTACCTGGGTGTACCTGGTACACCCGTTTGCCTGGAATCACTTTTATCATTTTTTTTAATGTTGACCCTAAAAGTACGATTTTGGAGAAATAATCATATTGTGCGTGTCTACAAAGACAGACGAGTGTAACCGCTGAATTTCATGATTCTAGCTACAGCCGTTTACGCGGTACCAATTTTATCCCGTTTTGATCCAAAGGTACGAATATCGAAAGATATTTTTATTTTTCGTGTCTATATTTTTATTTTTCGTGTACGAATATCGAAAGATATCTTTATTTTTCGTGTCTACGCAGTCACAGCACTGTAAACACCGAATTTCATTATTCTAAATGTAACCGTTTGATTAGTACCATTTTTATCCCTTTCGCCCCATTTTCCGCCTAAAAGTACAATTTTCGAAAAAAAATCCTGTATGTTTCGCGCATATACAGTCAAATAAATGCATACACCGAATTTCATGATTTTAACTTCAGCAGTTTGGTTGGTACCATTTTTATCCCTCTTTTCCAATTGTATCCCTTAATAGTAAAAATTTCGAAAAATCTCTCTACTTTTCGTCTCTACGTAATTATAGAGATGTACACACCGAATTTCATGTTTCTATCTGTTGTCGTAACATTGGTACCATTTTTATCCCTTTTGTACAATTTCACCCGCTAAGCCTTTTTTGTACTTTTTTGGCGATTACACGTTACTAGAGGAAGGTACGAAATAAATATAATAAATTTGAAATAAATTTCAAGTGTATAAAAATCAGAAATTTTCAAAAAAAATTCTTAAATAGTCTATTTTCAGACCTTATGGGGGAACATTTTTTCCCTCTGGGCTGATTTCGTCCACTTTCAATCCCAACCGATCTGCAACCATTAGACACATTTAGGAAAAATATGAACCTCCTAGCTCATTTCGTTCGGCCGCTATCGTGCTTTCAACAGACAGACAGACGGACATTGATAGATCGTCTTAGAATTTTACCACGACCCAGAATATATATACTTTACGGGGTCTCCGATGAATATTTTAAGGTGTTACAAACGGAATGACAAAGTGAATATACCCCAATCCTTATGTGGAGGGTATACAAATATAACAAAATAATCTTTCCGATTTTTTGTCTTTTTTATGAATTTTTCGTACTAGTGTCTTTGTGTATTTGTTTGTAACACCCATAAGGAAACGAGTTATATTCCGATCCTAACAAAAATTCCCACAAAATATAAGGTCCTGTGGCAAATTTGAAGCAAATGGAGTGAAATATGTGGTTTATAGAGCGGCAAAAAGGCAAATCGGGAGCAACATTTTTTATGGGGGCTATACCTAAATCTGAACCGATATTACCCGCTTTCTTCATAGGTGTTACTAGTTGGATTATAAGATGTTGTGCCAAATTTAAAGAAAAATGTCAAAATGTATGGGGGCTATATCTAAACCTGGGGGCTATATCTAAATTAAATTTTTGTTAAGATCGGACTATATTTGCGACCTGTAATTTAATTACAACAATAGATGGACAGACAGACGGGCATTGCTAAATCGACTCAGAAAGTGATTCTAAGCCGATCTGTATAATAAACGATGGGTCTAACTCGTTTCCTTTTGGATAAATAGCATTCCTAAATCTGAATCTAAAATCCATACTCCAATTTAGTTCAACAATTTTACTCCAGTTCAGTAAAAATGTCCTACTTTCAAAGCCATAGTAAATAGATCAATTACTAGCAATAGAGTAGTGAATTTACTTAAAGACATTTCTTTGGAACTAAAAAAAAATTCTTACAATTGAGCAAATTCATACTTGCGTGGAAGAATACTTCTAAGGTTTTAATTAAGAAAAAGCTCAGAAATTTTTTGTATGGAAAAAATTCCATTTGGGAAATTTTAACTTAAAAATGTACTTTTTCCTAAAATTAAGTTAATATGTTTACTGAAATGTATGCCGAGTTCGTCATACATTTAATTATTAATGAACTTATAAAAAATCACTTGAACTTGTTTAGAAAATTCTTGAATATTAATCTAAGAAGCAATTCTCGTTCGTTGGCAGAGACTTATTTCTTAAATACTCCAATTATTTTTCTAAACAACCACTGCAAAGGCGCCTGTCTTGCCTTCGCAGCAATCATGGAGTAATAGCTCAGCTCTTTATGGCAGAGCTATCATGAAACTTTTGAGAAATATTTCATGTTGACATTTTTTGTATCAGTTTTGCATACTCTGAATAGGGTTTGGGGTCCGGGAATTCCCGAATCGTTTTTCCCGGGAATTCCCGGAAAAATTTGGACGGGAATTCCCGGGAAAAGATTTTAAATTTCCCGGGAATACGGGAAATATTAAAACATATTTTATTGATTATTTTGAGCACTAATTTAGTTTTACTGTACAATTGGGAAATTATTTTTTATATATTTAATTATATTTTATATATTTAATTATATTTTAAATTCATATATTTACATTATTGACAATAGTAATGAACATAATACATAATATTACTGCAAAAAAACTTTTTAAATTCGCTAAGTCGCTATTTTTTGCTGTCTAGGGGAAAACACACTTTTTATTAGGATATTTGCAGGATTTTTAATAAAGGGTGATTTTTTTAAAGCTATAGGAAAGTTTTTCAAAAAAAATCAGAAAAATGCATGAAATCTTTATTTGAATCGATAGTACGGTCCATATAATTTAATCTTTGAAGATTATTTCATACAAATGTTGACCTTGACTGCGCCTCAAATGATCCACCCGCTTAGTCCAATTTTGGCAGTAACAGAGGCCCAATTGCTGCGAACGGCGACGAATCGATAATTGATGGTCATCATTAACACTGGCCGATACAGCTGCGATATTTTCTTCAGTTCGCACTCTACGTAAGCGTGTTGGTGTTTTAATGCCCAACAATGTAAATTGGTGCGAAATTTAGTCACAATAGCCCGAATAGCCGCTTCAGTGGGTCGATTAAACTGACCATAAAATGGAAGCGCGCGATGAACTTTCTTAACAGAGCACGCATTTTGATAATAAAATTCAACAATTTCCAAGCGTTGTTCGTTTGTAAGACGATTCATGGTTAAATTATAGACCAAACTGAAGTTGTTTGACAGTGAAACAAAACACGAAACGTGCGTCAGCTGTTTAAACCAGTGTTGCCAAAAAGATAATAGCTAAAAAATCACCCTTTATAAATCGAAAATATCTGACTCTGACAATACTATGGCTGTCATAGTGTCAATACTTAACCCCTCGTGCTATCTGGTTTAACTTTAAATTTCTTGTTTTACCAGAAGAATCTACGAGATAAAAGGTGAAAATATTCTTAATGAAGAATTTATTTTACATATGAAGCCAGTAAGAAATGGTATAAAAATAGGGAAAAAATTAAAATTGTGCACCTGGAAACTTTCGAGATTAGAAATATGTATATCCTACGGTATATTTAAATGACCTTCTGTAAGAACTAATGACTGGACTATTTCAATGTTTTAATTTTTTATGAATTTATTTAATTAATATTAATTTTTTATAATGTTTCAATTGCTTTTACAGTTTAGAATATTCCCCCCGTTGCTGTTAAATATTTTCGTCTCTTGACGAAAGAATCTTCTAAAGAGTTATTGTTGTCAGGAACTTGTGCCTATGATTTAAATGTCCAATTTTATGATGACAATTAGTCTAGAATAAAATATTTGTAAAATGTAAAATATTTTGACAAACACATTCGCTTTTAATTTAAAAGCACATCCGTTACTAAATATTGTTGTTTTAAACCATATTGGGCATACCTAAAATAAATTACTTTTTTCCCGGGAATTCCCGGGATTCCCGGGAATGAAACTTTTCATTCCCGTTTTCCCGGGAAATGAAAAAAGTCCGGGAAACCCCAAACCCTAACTCTGAAGCAAAACCATGTGTTTGATTTTTTTAGTTAAATTGAACTTATTTTAAGTTCACTTTTCTTTGTATCAATTACATTAAGTAAAAAATACTTGTTTTAAGGAAAAATCAGCAAAATTTGCCTCAGTTTAAGTAAATATTTACCTGATTTGAGTAACAATTTACTTACTTTTAGGAAATTTTCAGCTAGATTTAGTAAAAATGTACTTGGTTCGAGTAAAAATTTACTTAGTTTTAGGAAGATTTTACTTAAATTGAGTAAAAATTTACATAGATTTAGGAAAATTTCAGCAAAATTTTACTTATATTTAGTAAAAATGTACTTGGTTTGAGGAAAAACTTACTGCAATTTCCCTCAGTTTTAATAAATATTTACATGGTTTGAGGAAAACTGAACTAGAATCAAGTTCAAAGCATGTACTACTTTCAAGGAAAAGTTTGAACTTGCTATGAGGAAATATTGCTTTAGCGCTATACGAAGTTCAATTTTACTAAATTTTAGTTCATTTGATATAATGAGTTATAGGGTTCACTTTTTTGAGTGTACGCTCTAGAAACCATATACATTAACCAATGACAATCCTCATTCAAATATGCTTCCCGATTTTTTCTGAGACTCATACCTTTACAAATTTTAATCTAAAAAGTTTTTTCAATTTATTTAATTCCTTACAATGTATTAAATAAGAAATGTATGTATGATTACAATCGAAAAATTTGAAAAGTTTTTGCCTCAAAATTTCTGTGATCAAAAAGTGTTTAATTTATTAACTTTTTTTTCATTTAGAATCGATTTATCACAGCATTAATAATCATTTGTTAAAATATCAAATCATTTTTTGCTGCAATACTTTTATCAAAAATAAAAGAAATATCTGCAGATGAAGGCCCCATACTCAGATTTAAATTTTACTTGAAGTTTTTTTTTCAGAAAACACACTTTGAAACATAGAAAGAAAGTGTAATTTCAAAAGAATTATTCATTATTTCGTTCAGTGAAGCAGACATTCGAATGTTATTTAAAAAATAATTCTTCAATTAATCCACAGATTTGATTCCTAATACCCCATCGTGCACTGTAAGAGAAATATACCCACCATTATTTCATAATTTAATTAATTGAATTTCAACCCCAAAAAGTACGAATTTTTATTTTGCAAAAATATTTGTTTTTGGTCGCGTTCATATGTATAAGGGGAACGTCCAATATCTCGCTCAGCCGGATCTCATCGAATATGACTAATTCTCATAAAAAATAATTTATTTCTCGAAACCCGAAACACCGATTAAAAAAAAATAACTTTATCCATGGATATGGGGGCAAAAAAAATAGTTTGATCCATGATGAAAATGAAACGAATCACATTTTTCGGATTTATTTTCCCAGTTTTAGGAATTGTGAGATTTTTGTTTGATAAAAAGCATAGTTTTTGATTATTTAGACAGGCATAGGTTGACATTTCACTGTAGTAAGCAAGGCGTATTTATACAGGTGATAGCACTAGAACAACAACAAATTCGGCAACAACAAAATACAAGTAATTTTTTGAATGGTGAGCCATACTGTCAAAGGAAAATATATGGGATTTGACAGTTTCGGTTACTTTTGAATGAAAAAAATTTCAGTCAGCTGGGCTCCTGCTATCACCTTTAAAAATACGCCTTGGTAGTAAGTAAATTGCTTCAAGGTCGCTGGAAATATTTCATGTGCCAATTGAAGTTGCTAGGCCTGCCTAGATGGAATTCATCGTCTGCTGAGAGAGAGGCATCATTGATTTTTGTCGTGAAGAAAGTTGATGAGACTAATATTGCTCATTGTAGATGGCCAATGATTTGGAATGATATCGTAAAAATTAAATTCTTGACACACCTACATTTCAAGACCAATTCAGTGGATCGGATGGCAGCATCCATCATACCCGATTCGATAATAATAACTGATTGTTCATGCAATATTTGTATGGCACGATAGTGTCATCGGCAGGTCATACCAATACTCTGATGTAATTCTTCAAAATTGTGCGTTTCCCTTGCTTCGACGATAAGACAATATCCGAAATAATAGGACACCTTCCAAGCTCCCGCCTATACTGAGATACAAACAAGTAAGGAAAGGCTAAAAGTCGCGGGGGGCGACGCTATGAAACACTCCACTTTCTATCCGAATACAATTTAATTCTGTGAAAAAGTGAAAACGGGAAGGATTTTTGTATCCTGTAAATGTATGTGTTTGACAACAAATGTTAAATCGGAAAGGATATATTGAAATCTGGAATGAAATAGGTAAAATATAATATGTATAGTTTACCAAAATCGGTTAAACATTTGGGTGCAACATTTGTATGGGGGCTATATCTAAATCTGAACCGATCTTACCCACTTTCACAATATGTTTTTATACCCTCCACCTCCAGGATGGGGGTATATTCACTTTGTCATTCCGTTTTTCCTTGAAATATTCATCGGAGACCCCATAAAGTATATATATTCTGGGTCGTGGTAAAATTCTAAGACGATATAGCCATGTCCGTCTGTCCGTCTGTCTGTCTGTCTGTCTGTCTGTTGAAAGCACGATAGCGGCCGAACGAAATGAGCTAGGAGGTTCAAACTTTTCCTAAATGTGTCTTATGGTTGTAGATCATTTGGGATTGAAAGTGGACGAAATCGGCCCAGAGGGAAAAATTTTTCGCTCAAAAGGACTGAAAATACCCCTAATATTTAGAGTATTTCAGCATGTTTTTTGAAGATATTAGCTTGTATTTACTTGATATTTGTAATGCGCATCCCCTTTATAGCATAAAAGGGCACCATAGAGTGATTTTTATTTGTAGGGGGCGAAATGGGACAAAAAGGGATAAAAATGGTACCTATCAAACGACAACAGATAGAAACACGAAATTTGGCGTGTACATTCCTCTAATAGAGTAGATACATAATATAAAAGTATTTTTTCTAAATTCGTACTTTTAAGGGGTTAAATGGGGATAGAGGGATAAAAATAGTACCAACCTAACGGCTGCACCTAGAATAATGAAATTTGATATATACATTCCTCTGATTGCGTAGACACGTAAAATAAAAGAACTTTCCAAAATGGAAAAAGGGGATAAAAATAGTACCTACCAAATGACAGCAGCTAGAACCATGAAATTCTGAGTAGACATTACTCTGACTACGTAGACACGAAAAATAAAACGTTTTTTTCCAAATTCGTACTTTCAATGGATACAATGGCTACAGGGGATAAAAATAGTACCAACTAAACGAATACAGCTAGAATGATGATATTCGGTGTGTACATCCCTCTAATTGTGTAGATACGTAAAATAAAGAGATTTTAGATAGTCATACTCTTGAGGGGCAAAATTGGAAAAAGGGGATAAAAATGGTACCAACAAAATGGCCGCTGATAGAATCATGGAATTCGGTGTATACATTCCTCTGACTGCATAGCACCTTTAAATATTTTTTTCCAAATTCGTACTTTATTTTGTTGCTTTTACGACAAAAAATGGTAGAATCATGAAGTTGTCTTATACTGCGTACGTGAGAGATAAGGTATTTTCAAAATCTATACTTTTGAATTTAAAATAGGATGGAAATACAACCAACCAAACGACTGTAGCTGAAAATACACTCTCTATCCCCCAATATTTAGGGTATTTATGATTGCTCCCTTATATTTACTTTATGAATTGAAGTATTATATCCATTATATATATACATAGTATACAAATATTCGTAGCCTTGGCTTATTAATTAAATTTCTTATTTTCATACAGTTAAAATTTGTTGCGGACATTCCTCTTGTAGCTTGGAAGCACCACAAAAAAATAAAAGTTTTAGCGGGCGAAATGGGGCAAAAAGGGATAAAATATGGTACCAATGATACGACAACAGCTAGAATCATGAAATTCGGTGTGTACATCATTCTAATTGCATAGACACGTAAAATAGAGGGATTTTTCGATTTTCGTACTTTTAAGGGATATAATTAAAAAGAGGGATAAAAATGGGACCTACCAAACCGCTGAAGTTGAAATCATGAAATTCGGTGTATACATTCTGACTATGAATACTCGAAAAAGGGGGTTTTCGAACTTTGTACATTTGGGCGGAGAATGGGGCGAATGGGGATATTTTTAAAATTTATACTTTTCTTATCACTTTGTATCTGAAAATGCTTCTTTCTAATGACGACTGATTGTCGATTTTACACAGTGCGCATAAGTATACATTATAGTTTGAAATAGTAAACAAATATAGTAATGTGCATAAAAATATCACAATTTTCGTAATATGGTACTGTACTTCTATGTAAAGTCGACATCCTTTAATCTGCTGGTAATACTGTGGAATGCACTCCGTGGTGGAGGGTATATAAGATTTGGCCCGGCCGAACTTAACGCCTTCTTACTTGTTTTTATTTGGATTATAAGCTGTTGTGCCAAATTTAAAGAAAATCGAGTACAATATGTGGTTTCTAAAGCGGCAAAGTCAAATCGGGAGCGACATTTTTATGGGGGCTATATCTAAATCTGAACCGATCTTACCCACTTTCTGCATAAGTGTTTCTAGTTGGATTATAAGATGTTGTGCCAAATTTAAAGATGAGATTTCCAGAGCGGATAATGTCAAATCGTGAGCGAGATTTGTATGGTGGCTATATCTAAATCTGATCCGATCTTACCCACTTTCACAATAGGTTTTTTTTATTTGGATTATAAGCTGTTGTGCCAAATTTAAAGATGGGGTTTTTAGAGCGGATATTATCAAATCGTGAGCGAGATTTGTATGGGGGCTATAGCTAAATCTGAACCGATCTTACCCACTTTCTGAATAGGTGTTTCTAGTTAGATTATAAGATGTTGTGCCAAATTTAAAGAAAATCGAGTACATTATGTCGTTTCTACAGCGGAAAATGTCAAATCGTGAGCGAGATTTGTATGGGGGCTATATCTAAATCTGAACCGATCTTACCCACTTTCTGAATAGGTGTTTCTAGTTGGATTATAAGATGTTGTGCCAAATTTAAAGAAAATCGGCTACAATATGTGGTTTCTAGAGCGGAAAATGTCAAATCGGGAGCGACATTTGCATGGGGGCTATATCTAAATCTGAACCGATCTTACCGAATATCTTCATAAGTATTTCTAGTTGGATTATAAGATGTTGTGCCAAATTTAAAGAAAATCGGCTACAATATGTGGTTTCTAGAGCGGAAAATGTCAAATCGAGAGCGACATTTGTATGGGGTCTACATCTAAATCTGAACCGATCTTACCCACTTTCTGCATAGGTGTTTCTACTTGGATTATAAGATGTTGTGCCAAATTTAAAGAAAATCGGGTACAAAATGTCGTTTCTACAGCGGAAAATGTCAAATCGGGAGCGACATTTGGGAGGGGGCCATATCTAAATCTGCACCGATTTGCCTCAAATTAAATATCGTTCGTCCTTGATACACAAAACTTATTTGTGCCAATTTTTGTTAAGATCGGACTATAATTGCGACCTGGACTTTGATTACAAGAATAGATGGACAGACAGACAGACGGACAGAAAGTGATTCTAAGTCGATCGGTATACTTAACAATGGATCTATCTCGCTTCCTTTTGGGTGCTACAAACAAATGCACAAAGCCATAATACTCTCGTGGAGTGTATAAAAATCCACACATTCCTGCTCCAGTTCTCCAGAGGAACTTGTTTTGCTTCGAGTAAAAAGATAACGTTTAACTTTCCCTGACTTGGCTTATCAAAGTGTCATATTTAAAACATTTTACCTTTAGTTTTAACAAATTTGATTCGCCATTATACGTTTAATTTTTGGAGCGTTTTTCCCTGTTCCTCCTGTGGCATAAGACAGCTACCACGAACACAAACACAACCATCCATCCACCCACCCATCCACCAGCGACAACTAATAGCTAATATTGTTTAATATCATTAAAATGTTTGTGTGTGTCTTATCTTTTAACTCCATTTGGGTGCAAAAGTTTTTAATCTCTAACAAAGCCAGTTGTGACCCACTAACCAACCAACCAGCCAACCAAGCACGAGAGCGACCGACCCGGCCAAAAATCCTCTGAAAACAAAAACGTCGCAAAAGCTGAAAAACAAAAAAATCAAAACTTTTCTTATAGGCCACACCATGAATATTAAAAAGAAAGAGGAAATGCAAACATTATCAGTAATGAGACTCTGAGCACACAATTTCCTAACCCCTCCCAGTGCCGCCAAGGAAAGTATGGACTCTGTCAAAAAACTGTCATTTTAATGTTGGTTGTTTTTGTCCGCTTTCCTGGGCTAAGTTTTTGCTGTTGCCCGTCCACCAGGCGAGGACGAAACGAAGAAGCGGTGGTGGAGTTTGAAGGGCTTCAAAACAAAAGGTAAAAGTTTAAAACACGTGTGGGTTTAGCAAACGGCCGGAATAAATGGCGGAAATGGCGGTGTGTGTTTGTGTGTGTGGTGAGTGGCACCACCACAACTTTTTCACAAACAACAGTTTTGATTAATCATTATGGCCATTAGATAAATGTTTAAAACAATTTTTAAATATTTAGGCGGGGGACACATTCCCCCCCCCCCACATTTCTCCGGATGTGACAGAAAATTTAATACAGTTAAAAAATGGAAGCTGGTTAAGGTATGACTGGGGAGCTTAAGAAACGGTAATTACTGGAATTGCAACTAAGTGGGGCGGGAGAATCCCTAATGTCATATCATCAATTTTAAATGAGGCCTCATCAGTATGTTTTTCCTAACATCAGCCATATTGGATCTCTGTACACGGACATGGTCATCAGTTACTTTCAGGTTGTATTCTTGTATACTCTCTCTCTCCATCTAACATCTCCGAGGGTGAAATATTCACCTCGTAAACCTCAAGGAAGCAATAGAAGGAGTGATTTCCAAAAGTTTTAGCATAGTTCCATTTGACCTATGCTTGATTGGTTTACGTTACCGATTCCTTAAGTGTAACCCACATTTTTATACCCTCCACCTCTAGGATGGGGGTATACTAACTTTGTCATGGTGGTGTTAAAAACGCCTTGAAATATCGACATGAGACCCTATAAAGTAAATATGTACTTGATCGTCATAAAATTCTAAGACGATCTAGCCATGTCCGTCTGTTGAAAGTACGCTAACATCTAATCGAAAGTAGCTAAGACTTCCAAATTTTCCATAAATGCGTCTTATAGTCGTAGATCGATTGGGATTGAAACAGAAAGGGAAAAATTTTTCCCTCACAAGGACTAAAAATACCCATAATAACCCCTAATATTTTAGAGTATTTAAGCACATTTTTTCAATATGTCAGATTGTACTGACTTGATATTAGGTGTGCGCATTCCCCCTATAACAAAAACGTGCACAAAGTGCTTCTAATTCATGAGGGGTGAAATGGGACAAAAAGGGATAAAAATGGTACATATTAAACGACAACAGCTAGAAACACGAAATTCGGTGTGTACATTCCTCTAATTGACTAGATACATAATATAAAAGTATTTTTTCCAAATTCGTACTTTTAAGGGATAAAATGGGATAAAAATGGTACCAACCAAACGGCTACACCTAGAATAATGATATTCGGTGTAAACATTCCTCTGATTGCGTAGACACGTTAAATAAACGGATTTTTTCGAAATTCGCACTTTTTGGGGTCAAAATGAAAAAAGGGGATAAAAATAGTACCAACCAAATGACAGCAGCTAGAGTCATGAAATTCGGAGTATACATTCCTCTGACTCCGTAGACACGAAAAATAAATGGTTTTTCCAAATTCGTACTTTCAAGAGATACAATGGGAACAGCGGGATAAAAATAGTGCCAACTAAACAGCTACAGCTATAATGATGAAAATTGTGTGTACATCAATCTAATTGTGTAGACACGTAAAATAAAGTTTCGTACTCTTAAGAGGGTAAAATATTTAAAAGGGGATAAAAATGGTACCAACCAAATGGACGCAGCTAGAATCATGGAGTTCGGTGTATACATTCATCTGACTGCACAGAGTCGCAAAATAAAAATATTTTCCCAAATTCGTACTTTTTTACTTTTACGGCAAAATGGATTCAATCATGATGTTCGTGAGAGATAATGGGGTATCAAAATGTGTACTTTTGGAAATAAAATAGGATGGAAATACAAAATACATCCCGAAAAAAAACTTCGACTTATATTTTTGCACATAAAAAATTTATATTTTTTTGCACATTAAAAATCAAGTAGATTTATTTGAATTTATCAATTTTTTTCTATAAAGTTCTAATTACTTGCAATAAGTACAATTATTCGAATTTATTCATGTTTATTCTATACATTTCTAATTACTTGAAATTCTGTGTAATTTTTGGTTGGATTTTTTTAGGCTTTGTTTAGGGCTTTGTAATGATCATCAGTTGTGATTTCATTATATATATTTTAAAGATTCTTCTAAAACTTTGTTGAATAATAAACTCTTCTACCGAGTCCTCCTCATCACTTATTGTGCTTTCTGCGTAAGTAGCTGATTCGGAGGCACAATGTTCAACAATATCGTCATCCGTAGGAAAGTCTCATACAATAAGTTCTTTATCAACCTCAATGTAATCCTGAAGAGTACTATTGGATGTTATATTATTCAAACGCATCCAGGTTTTATAGGCAGATTCCAAGGACATCAAATCGCCAGTAACATCTCTTAAAAATATCAAAGGTATGTGAACAGAATCCTACCAGTTTGGTGGCCCTATTGGTCTCCTTTAAACGGAGTCTAGAGGAGACAATTTAAAAAACAAAACAAATTGCATTTTTTAATAATTTATTTACATATTTGGCAGGGACTGCCATCTGTCTCAGTACAAGGTGAGTGAGTTGACAACTAAAGAAACCCAAAGAATAGCAGTGATGGCGTTACCATCAACACCAATCATGTGTTCTTATTTCGAGATGTAGGCGGCGCTAACAGTAGTCATCTTCTTCTTCCCATACTGAATGCTGACCAAATCCAGCTTTCTTAAAGCAATTTGCGATCGTTTGACTAGTGACATCAATGTCCCATGCCTTGGTTATACGACTAATGGCATCCAATAGTTTAATATCTCGTTTACTTTTTTCATCTATACGCTTTAAAGCATCCTTCAAGATTCTGTTTCTATAATGGCTCTTCAAACAGTTAATTATTCCCTGATCAAGTGGATGTAATTTTGATATCATATTTGGGGGGGATTTCAATTCAATGGATTTCAGTTTACTCTGTAAGTCTTGTGGATGTGCCGGACAATTATCAACAAAGAATAAAAATTTTCACCTGATCCAATTTCAGCATCCATTCTTCAAATAATAGTCCTGTCATCCAAGCCTTTTTGTTACTTTTATATTCGACTGGTAACCACTTAACGCCACGAAAGCAACGAGGTTTGTTACTTCTTCCAATCAAAAGAATTTTAAGTTTTTCAGTGCCATTCATATTCGTTGCCAACATTAATGTAACACGCTCTTGCCATGTTTTCCTCCATGACATTTTTCATTTTTAAAAGTTAACGTTTTGTCTTGTACAACAGTATGCGGGTGACATAGTACCTTTGCTACCATTTATCAAACCAACCAGTGCTTGCCTTGAAATCATCCTACACCACTTCGTGGACTAGGGTATTATAAGTTAGTTTCGCGCCAAATGTTTGTAACGGCAAGAAATAATTGAGCTAGACCCACCTTTAAGTATACGGATCGGCTGAGAATCACCAGCTGAATCGATTTACCGATGTCTGTCTGTCCGTCCGTCTGCTGTCCATCTAAGCTTGTTCGCACTCTATAGGTCGCAATTGTTGTCCGATTGTCATGAAACTTGGCAGAAATTATTTTTTCTGGCCAAGGACCATCGGTATTTGGAGGAAATCGGTTCAGATTTAGATATAGCCCCCATACAAATGTCGCTCCGATTTGACTTTTTCCACTCTAAAATCCACATATTATACACGATTTTCTTTACAATTGGTACAACATTTTATAATTGAACTAGAAACACCTGTGCAGAAAGTGGATAAGATCAGTCCAGATATAGATATAGCCCCTATACAAATGTCGCTCCCGATTTGACTTTTTCCACTCTAAAATCCACATAATGTACCCGATTTTCTTTAAAATGGGTACCACATTTTATAATTGACCTAGAAACACCTATGCTGAAAGTGGGTAAGATCGGTTCAGATTTAGATACAAATGTCGCTCCCGATTAGACTTTTTCCGCTCTAGAAACCACATATTGTACCCGATTTGCTTTAAAATTGGCACAATATTTTATAATCGAACTAGAAACACCTATGCTGAAAGTGGGTAAGATCGGTTCAGATTTAGATATAGCCCCCATACAAATGTCGCTCCCGATTTGTGTTTTTCCGCTCTAAAATCCACATATTGTACCCGATTTTCTTTAAAATAGGCACAACATTGTATAATCGGACTAGAAACACCTATGCTGAAAGTGGGTAAGATCGGTTCAGATTTAGATATAGCCCCCTTACAAATGTCGCTCCCGATTTGTGTTTTTCCGCTCTAAAATCCACATATTGTACACGATTTTCTTTAAAATTGGCACAACATTTTATAATCGAACTAGAAACACCTATGCTGAAAGTGGGTAAGATCGGTTCAGATTTAGATATAGCCCCCATACAAATGTCGCTCCCGATTTGTGTTTTTCCGCTCTAAAATCCACATATTGTACCCGATTTTCTTTAAAATAGGCACAACATTGTATAATCGAACTAGAAACACCTATGGTGAAAGTGGGTAAGAACGGTTCAGATTTAGATATAGCCCCAATACAAATGTCTCTCCCGAATGTTTAACCGATTTTGGCCAAACTTTGCATATTATATTTTACCAATAAACATACATGGTGAAAGCGGGTCACATCATTCCAGTTATCAATATACCCCCATACAAATGTAATTTCCGATCTAACATTTTTTGCCAAACACATACATTTACATGATTCAAAAATCCTTCCCAATTTCACTTTCTTACCGAATTGAATTGTAATGAGATAGAAAGTGGGGTGTATCATATAGTGGCTCCGTCCGTCTTTAGCCTTTCCTTACTTGTTTGGGAGATGCCCATATGGGAATACTTTGGTATAACCCAAATGGGGCCCAATTCTGCTCAATTACAGCTCTAGAAACTAAATATTTTATCGGATATTCATCAAATGTTGCAGATCATTATATGTTTCAACTAGGAATACCTATCGTGGACGAGAAATATATAGGCGCATGTTTTGACACAGGCCTCAAGTGTTGTTATAGGCCCCCTTCAAATGTCCGTCCGATTCATCCTATTACCGCTGTATAATCTGTATTTATCATTCGATGTTGATCAATTTTTCCATATCATGTTATATTTACTTTACTCGGAATATCTGCTGGAAAATTGGATCAATTACTTTATTATTTACCGAAATTATGACTAAAAACGAATTTAAAGTCAATTTGCTCCCATGAGATACCTGGGTTTAGTAATCAAAGCGAGGTATATACGCAGGGAGTGGTGTAGGGTATTATATAGTCGGCCTTACTTGTTTAACTTAAGTAAATGTTCTTTGATTTCAGTGCATGATAGAATCAAACATAGTTTTGAAAAATATTACTTAAGGTAGAATTCAACTAGAGCCAAGTTCAAATTATGCCAAAGTTTCAATAAAATGTACAAACACAATTCAAGAGAAAACATCTGTTGATCTATGTCCTTCAGTTGTAGCAAATTTTTACTTAGTTTATGGTACAGCAGCAGCTTGCCCAGAGGACCTACAAATGGCTCTTGTTAATTTGAACCCTCTTCTAAAATAGCTTGCAGTTCAATTTGAATGTTAATATATGAGAATTACCGAAACAATTCTTGACTCTGATGGTATGCTTTAGTTTTGAGCAAATGTGTCAAACCTATGGACATATCAGTCATCCCCGAAGGCATCACAAACATATACCACTCCATCGAGCTGTGAGCTAACCTAAATTACGGGGCAAGTATGAAGCGTGAGGGGAAACGAAAATGAAGTAGAGTTGCAGCAAAAGTGCTAATTACTAAAAAAAGCGAAAGAATGAAAGCGGCTCAGCTCGGTGCGTCTTGCCTCGCTTGCTCATTGAGAGAAAAATTAAAATTTAAAAAAGTCATTAATTTCATTTATTAATTAGTCCCCCAACGTCGACACCTCCTCTGTGAGAAATTCCAAATTTCTTTTGAGACCAAAAGACCACCCCCACACCCACCTTGCCAAAGCACTAAAATGGAACCCTATATTAAGGACTCCCCCTTTATTAAGAGGAACTGCTGGGGCTACGTGTTACGTTTTTGGATGAATTCATCATTCACAACACACAATACAACAAAACAAGATGGACGGGCTAGTGTGTGTGTGTGGGTGTGCGTGTGTATGTCCTTCCCTTCATCGTCATTATCATTAAGGCTCCACATTTCCATCAACGGGCCAACATCCGAATCATGCAACCGAAAACGCTCTGCTACACATTCAGTGCCATCCATACCCGTCCAATGTGGACACATTGAATGAAAAATTTGTTTTAATGTTCCCCAACTACATATAATTCATCCGGTTTTTTTTTTCTTCCTCTCAACGATTTCTTTTGCTTTTCGCGTCTCTAACGCGCTTTGTCCACCCCGTGTTGTTGTTGTGCGTCCTGGCGAGTGGGTGGGTTAGCAAGATGAGTAAAGGAAGAAGAAAAAAATAAAAATTAATTTCTCATAGAGTGGCATCCATTAAAAAATGTTCAACATTTTTTTCGTCTTTCATTCTAAACATACTTTCGCGAAATGTTATTTTTTCAATGGGGCACGCGGCACCGTGTGCTGGAATGGATGTGAAATGGGGGCATAATTTGAATATATTAAAAAATAATTGATTTTTTGCATCTAACAAGACTGATTCATAAAATAAAAATTGTGTAAATAAATAAATTTTCTTTTAAAAACAAATTTTACCAAATTTCTAATTTTCGCTGTAGGTACCTTTATATTTGTACTCTCATTTTGGCTATATAGGACTTATAACACCCGCTTATATATTAAAATAAATGTACTTATGATGGCTAAAATTTTTTTCAAAATGTCACTTTCATATAGACACATAAAAAATATTTTTTGCTGGCACAAAAAAAAATATTTTATTTTTTATTAGCTAACATTTTAACCAACAAGACAAGGTCCATATGTAAAAGATCTATGGATAAATGTAGAAGTTATGGCCCTCTTTGCAGGCCAAAGAGTTTTTTTTTTAAATCACGATTTTCAGATAAATATCGCGAAAATCATTTACAAATTAGATAAAATAATATTTAGTATTAAATTAATATTAGCTGACACCTTAGCGAAGGAAACAAGGCCTAGTTGAAGAAAATACATGGATAAATATAGAAGTTATGACCCTTATTGTAATAGAAAATTTCTTGCTGCCTAGCACATTTTTTAAGAGTTTTAAGACCTATTGTTATTCAAACTTTTAAAGGGTTAAAATGGGACAAAAAGGGATAAAATAACAAGAAAAAACGGCGTTTAGTTCGGCCGGGCCGAACTTTATATACCCTCCTCCATGGATGGCATTCCACAGAGGCTGTCGAGTTTCGTAGAAGTGCAGTAATAGTACAGGAAAATAATTTTTTTTTAATATAGGCTAACCAAAAAACAAATACTGACAATAATTTTATAAATAAATATAATATTTTATTACTTCAAACTACGCTTATAAGGCAAGGCTACCAATACGTTTACACTATATACATATATCGAAATAATACTTCAAGTCAATTCAAAAAAGTAAATATTCTTACAAATATTTATATTTTCAAAAAAGCTTAAATACCACAAATATTGGTAGATAGTGCGTGCTGCAGTTGGTTGTATTTCCATTCTATTTTAATTACAAAAGTACAAATTTTGAAAATCCATTATCTCACGTACATAGTGCAAAATAACCTAACTTCATGATTTAACCATTTTTGCCGTAAAAGTAAAAAGTACGATTTTGGAAACATCTTTTTATTCCGCGTGTCTATGCAGTCAGAGGAATGTATACACCGACTTCCATGATTCTAGCTGCAGTCATTTGGTTGGTACCATTTTTATCCCCTTTTTCCAAATTTACCCCCTTATGAGTACGACTTTCTAAAATCTCTTTATTTAACGTGTCTACGCAATTGAAGGAATGTACACACCGGATTGCATCATTCTAGCAGTAGCCGTTTAGTCGGTACTATTTTTATCCCTCTGTACCCATTATATCCCTTGAAAGTACGAATTTGAAAAAACTTTTATTTTTCGTGTCTACGCAGTCAGAGGAATGTATACTCTGAATTTCATGACTCTAGCTGTTGTCATTTGGTTGATACTATTTTTATCCCCTTTTTTAATTTTAACTAAAAAATTACGTATTTCCAAACATCCGTATATTTTATTTTTTACACAATCAAACGAATGTATACACCTAATTTCATTATTCTAGATGCAGCCGTTTGGTTTGTACCATTTTTATCCCTCTATTCCCATTTTACCCCTTAAAAGTACGAATTTGGAAAAAATAGTTTTACATTATGTATCTACTCAATTAGATCAATGTACACACCAAATTTCGTGTTTCTAGCTGTTATCGTTTAATATGTACCATTTTTATCCCTTTTTTGCCCCATTTCTTCCCCAACGTATAAGAATCGCTTTATGGTGCGCTTTTATGCTATAAGGGGAATGTTCATTCCAAATATCAAGTAAATACATGCAGACATATACAAAAAGCGGGCTGAAATACTCTAAATATTAGGGGTATTTTCAGTCCTTGTGAGGGAAAAATTTTTCCCTCTGGGCCGATTTCGTTCACTTTCAATTCCAACCGATCTGCAACCATAAGAAAAAACCATTTAGGGAAAATTTAAACCTCCCAGCTCATTTAGTTCGGAAGCTAGCGTACTTTCAACAGACAGACGGACATGGCTATGTCGTCTATAATCGTCTTATATCGTCAATTTTACCACGACCCAAAATATATATACTTTATGCAGTCTCCGATGAATATTTTAAGGTGTTACAAACGGAATGACAATGTGAATACACCCCCATCCTGGAGGTGGAGGGTATAAAAATGGTACCAAATCAATCGACAACTGCTGGAAACATGAAATTCTCTGTGTCTCTCTTTAATTGTGTAATAAATTAATTGTGTTAATACGAAAAATAAATATATATTTTTTTAAATTCGTTCTTTATACGTACGATAAAATTGGTGCCTACATCTAGAATTTTGAAATTTGTACTTTTATGGCCAAAATGGGACGAAAGGGGATAAAATTGGTATCGTAAAAATGGCTGCTGTTAAAATCATAAAAATCAGTGCGTTATTTTAGGGAAAAAAGATGGAAAGGGGATAAAATGTGTACTAAACAAATGGCTGCAGCTAGAATCATGCAATTCAGTGTACACATTCATCTGACTGCGTAGATGCGCAAAATAAAAGGATTAATTTTCAAATTTGTACTTTTTGAAAAACCAGGCAAACGGTTGTAGCTAGAATAATGTAATTAGGTATATACATTAGAGCGTACCAAGTTACAAGTAAAAAAAAAAGTTCGCCGTACACCTTCGAATATGAAGTATTATTGAAAGGTAGTTTCAAAAAAAATTTTTTTATTTTTTTATGCCGAACGTAGGGGTCGCGCTTTTACATTTTTCTATATAACTTCTGCATTTATAAACGGATTTTAAAGTGTGATACATCGATGTTTTTGTCTCGACGAGGCCGATTTTTTTGTCTTTGAAGTCATTGAGCTCAAGCATGATTCATGATTTTATGCGAGCTTTAATTTTCTGATATTAGAGTGGTACATTAGGGTAGTAGCAACTGAGATATGATGGGTAAGTACCAGAAGGGGGTGCTTGCGCTCAATGACTTCAAAGACAAAAAAATCGGCCTCGTCGAGACAAAAACATCGATGTATCACACTTTAAAATCCGTTTTTAAATGCAGAAGTTATATAGAAAAATGTAAAAGCGCGACCCCTACGTTCGGCAAAAAAAATAAAAAAAAATTTTTTGAAACTACCTTTCAATAATACTTCATATTCGAAGGTGTACGGCGAACTTTTTTTTTGAGGTACGCCCTAATATACATTCCACTCAACATGACAGGTTAATGGAGATTTCGATTTTAATTACAATGGAAGGAAAAACATGAGAAATCTACGCTGGGTTTGAGACAAGGGTAAATATAACCATCTATGTTATTCAATTTATATTCATAGCAAGTAAGAATAGGCTAAAGTCGAGCGGGGCCGATGATACCCTCCACTTTCTTCCAGTTCAAGTAAACGAAAATGCGTGGTTTCTAAGGGCGGAAAAAGTTAAGCCGGGAGCGATGGGGAGCTATATATAAATCTGAACCGATCTGACCCATTTTCACCATGGGTATTTCTAGTTGAAATATAAGATATTTTGCAAGATTTGAAGGAAAAAGATTTGATGGTAAAAAGTCAACTTTTTTTAATTTTTCACAAAAAATGAAAAAAAAAATATTTTTTTAGTTTGAATTTTTTGGTCTGTAATCAATATTTGATTTGAACTGGGATATTGTCCTGGCTCAAGACCATTTTGCTTCTATATTTAATAGAATGCAAATTTATTTACAAATGGCATTGTGACATTTATTACTTGGCTGCAGACTACCACGATCATGATTTCGACCATGTCAAAAGACTTTTCAAGTGGCTTCGCAGCGACTTTTCAACATCAAACCCGGCCTCTATATATAAAATTTTTCCATAACCTAGTTCTTCTTGGATTTTTCATTGTTTTTATACCCTGTGTTTATGAACTAATGAAAAAATGTAATTTTGATGATTTTTTACTGTAATTCTGGTGGATTTTGTTAAAAAACTAGAAGCCATCATTTCACCACTTTCAAACTCATACAGTCGCTTAACCCATTAGTGCATGAAGTTCCCTGGCGCAATTCATTTTAATTTTTGTATTTATTATAAATTAAATCAAGCCTAATAAAGTGTTCTAGTAGTTTTATTTAAAAAAGTTTATAACATCGGTTTTACGGACCGTCCCTTATAGGGGACTCTATGCGTTGAGAACACCATAAATTTTAAAGCATTTTTTGGAATCTATGAGTTGCTTGCACTAGGCTTATGATACATTTTATAGCATTCTTTAGGGTGAAGCCCTTTATCACATTTTACGCAAAAGAAATTTGACTTCTTCCCACAATTAGCACATCGCCTGTCCGTCTTTGAGTAATCAATTATGTGATCCCTACCATCAAAACGAGAATCGGGGTTAATACTTGTCCTAGTTGCACCTCTTACAGAGGGCATTCCATATCTTTCCAAGTAGGAGGTTGCTATGTAGCGATCCATCATAAGGATCCATGCATTTACAACCGACGCATCGAGGAGATAGTCAATTATTTTTTTTTTCACTGTTAAATTGGTCATAATTTTCAAATTTTGTCCAAAAATACATATACAATATTTTTATGAGAAGAATAAATACACAAACGTTCAAAACAATAGCAGCTATCGAGTTCGAAAACCGTACCGCTTGGCATGGAATGACTCATCTGTATTCTATAGAAAGCAAATTTATTTACAAATCGTAGTTATTTATTATTAAATTTATTTATAAGATAAATAACAATTCACTGACTTGTGGCTGCCCACTAAATAAATCATTTAAAACTTTTTGGCTGAGTTCTTTGAAATAAAAACGTTTTTTTGTATTTGGGGATTTCAAGAAATACATATTTTGGTTAGTTCCCAATCGAAGGTGCAAAAATTTCAGAAACATTTTTACATGCGAAGGGCCGAATTTATAATGGGAATAAGGAGAAATTCAGCAAACTATTTGTGTTAATAGTTGGCTGAATGGCTGTATCCTCGATGGATCAAAAAGGAACTAACAACCATAATAATTTTTATTAATTTCCTCTGGTTTTCATCTATATACAGGGCTTTATGTTTTATTATCCTTTATGTTATGTTATTACAGTTCTTCATTCACCACTTCATGTAATTACCCATTTTTTGATGGAATTGTAATATGAAATATATAGAAAACTGAATTGTTGTCTACTTTTAATTTGAAGAAAATCGGTTCAGATTTAGATATAGCCTCCATACGAATTTCACTCCCGATTTGACTCTTTTCACTCTAAACACCACATACTTTAACAGATTTTCTTCAAAATTGGCAAAACATCTTACAGTTCAACTAGAAACACCTGTGGTCAAAATGTGTTAGATCGGTTCAGATTTATATATAGCTCCCATACAAATTTCGCTCCCGATTTGATTTTTTCCGCTCTAGAAACCACATATTGTATCAGATTGTCTTCAAATTTGGCAAACTATCTTATATTTCAACTAGAAACGCCAATGATGAAAATGGGTCAGATCGGTTCAGATTTATATATAGCTCCCATAAAAATTTCGCTCCCGATTTGATTTTTTCCGCTCTAGAAACCACATATTGTATCAGATTGTCTTCAAATTTGGCAAACTATCTTATATTTCAACTAGAAACGCCAATGATGAAAATGGGTCAGATCGGTTCAGATTTATATATAGCTGCCACACAAATTTCACTCCCGATTTCACTTTTTCCACTCTATAAACCACATATTTTAACAGATCTCTTTCAAAATTTTCAAAATATCTTATATTTCAACTAGAAACACCCATGGTGAAAATGGGTCAGATCGGTTCACATTTACATATAGATCCAATACAAATTTCGCTCCCAGATAGACTTTTTCATCCCCAGAAACCACGAATTTTCTCCGAATTTCTTTGAAGAGAGCACAACGCGTTATATTTGAACTGGAAGAACTTATTTTGAAAGTTAGTCACTTTATTCCATGTTTGGATATAGCCCCGATACAAATATTCTTTTCGATTTGACAAATTGGACCAAGTAATAAAGAGTAATTTTTTTGAGGTTAGGATTTTCATGCATTAGTATTTGACAGATCACGTGGGATTTCAGACATGGTGTCAAAGAGAAAGATGCTCAGTATGCTTTGACATTTCATCATGAATAGACTTACTAACGAGCAACGCTTGCAAATCATTGAATTTTATTATCAAAATGCGTGCTCTGTTAAGAAAGTTCAGAAAGAAAGAAATTGTGTTCAGCGACGAAGCTCATTTTTGGCTCAATGGGTACGTAAATAGGCAGAATTGTCGATTTTGGAGTGAATATCAGCCAGAAGCATTGCAAGAGCTACCAATGTATCCAGAAAAAGTCACAGTTTGGTGCGGTTTATGGGCTGGTGGCATCATTGGACCGTACTTCTTCAAAGATGATGCGAATCGTAACGTAACTGTGAATGGTGAGCGCTACCGTGAGATGATATCCAACTTTTTTTTGCCCAAAATGGAAGAACTGAACTTGGTTGACATGTGGTTTCAACAAGATGGCGCTACATGCCACACAGCTCGCGATTCTATGGCCATTTTGAGGGAAAACTTCGGAGAACAATTCATCTCAAGAAATGGACCGGTAAGTTGGCCACCAAGATCATGCGATTTGACGCCTTTAGACTATTTTTTGTGGGGCTACGTCAAGTCTAAAGTCTACAGAAATAAGCCAGCAACTATTCCAGCTTTGGAAGACAACATTTCCGAAGAAATTCGGGCTATTCCGGCCGAAATGCTCGAAAAAGTTGCCCAAAATTGGACTTTCCGAATGGACCACCTAAGACGCAGCCGCGGTCAACATTTAAATGAAATTATCTTCAAAAAGTAAATGTCATGGACCAATCTAACGTTTCAAATAAAGAACCGATGAGATTTTGAAAATTTTATGCGTTTTTTTTAAAAAAAAAGTTATCAAGCTCTTAAAAAATCACCCTTTATTAGCCTCTGATTAGGAAACATACAAAAATTCATCCCGTTTTCACCGAGTTGAATTGTATTCGGATAGAAAGTGGAGTGTATCATATAGTCGGCCCCGCCCGACTTTAGCCCTTCCTTACTTGTTTTATCTTCCAGAAAATATTTTGGGGATATCATCTAGATTTCTTCCGAATGACAATCTGGCAATATCGACAATTTATCATCCAGAAATATTGCCTTGGATTATCATCCTGGCCGCACAAACGTCCCCAATTGAGGTTATTTCAGCAATACGATTCTACGATTTCGAATTATTTTCGTATTACTTTTCTTTGTTGGTTAATCGTCAAAACTTTCAAAAAGGGTTTTTTTTTTAACATTTCCCATAATGCTTTTAGAAAAATCCTTTTTACTGCCAATTTAAAAATGAACTTGACCACTCTTCGCCTATTCGGCTCCACTGTGGCTCAACTCATATTACTCAAACGCGAAAATTCATTAAGGCATAGTCATTTTTCTTTGCCCGAAATGAAGAAAAAAAACACGCCAAAGAGAAAAAGTACACACTTAAAGGCGTTAAGCAACAACAGCGGCAACAACAACAACAAAATCGCAGAAAAAGAAAAACTGAAAAGTATAAAATGGAAAGCGTACACTTAACAGCAACAGCAACACAAGCAAGTCGAGGCTGAAAACCTTGAATGGACATTATTTTACCTCATCATCCTCCACCTTCAAAGAAAAGACAGTAGCCTCCACCTCCAGCCCCTTCCCCATCCCCAGCACAACATAGCATTCTTATGCTGCTGCCACTGCTACTGCCCCCCAAAATAACGTTCAAACAAACAAAATTTTTAATGAATACTTTTACTTTTTTTTGGTATGGTTTGGTTTGGTTGGGAGCTCTCGCACAGAAAGAAAGCCCTCCTAAAACACCTGAATTAGAAGCCCTTTTAATACAAGGTTCGACCCCCTTTTGAAGGGCTTCTTTGTAGTCGTAGCCGTAGTCGCCGTCGTCGTCGTAGTCAGCGTCTTCTTACTGCATGACCATTTCCAAGGAGATGTAAAATGAGACCGTGTTAAACGGGACGTAACGCACACCAACAAAGTCCTCGAAAAGCAATGGCAACAGCAACAAGAACACCAACAAAGGGCCAACACGCAAAGCAGGACCTATTTAAAAATTGTGCGTAATTCACGAATTTTAAAATTAACAGCCAAAGCAGCGAAAAGCAGCAGCAGTAGACGAAGAGGCCGAAGCAAAAGAAGTGAAAAGAAAACGGATTCATCGTATGAAAGGCAACGAAGTGGCCATTAAAATAATTTCACCAAAGAGCCTCTTATTTTGTTCAGCGTCATCTTAACAATGGCCTAAACAATGGCAACTAAGCTGAAGTGTTCGAGACCAACGAGGTCGACTCAATTATGAGCTGCACGGGCATAGGTGGGGTTACTGTGAATAATTTTTATGTTATATGAAGTGTTTCTTTAGATCAATGTACATAAAATTAGACCACTATTTTAAGGCAATATTTTGTTCTGCGATAAGGCTCATTTTCGACTCAATGGACACGCCAATAAGTAAAATTGCCGCATTTGAAATGAAGAGAAACCAATAAATCTCCACAAGACAACGTTCAACAAAATCAATTTTGTCAAAAAAGATATACGTGTATCGGAGTTTTGAAAGTTTATTTCTGAAACTATGTAGAGGGCTTCAGATTGGGCCAATCATCCACATAGTTAGAAAGCGCACACACCGAAACTCATGAATCCAGCAATAACCAGTTGGTACAATTGCCATTCCATTTTGATCCTTAAAAGGTGAAAGGAATGTATTCAAGGAATGTATTTTACTCAAATCAAGTAAATATTTACTTATTTGCTGATTTTTCCTCAAAACGAGTAAATTTTTACTTAAACTGAGGAAAATTTTACTTTATACAAGGAAAAAATGGCCTTAAAATAAGTTCAACATATCTAAAAATAATTCAAACAAATGATTTTGCTTCAGAGTATGCAAAATTGATACAAAAATTTGCAACATGAAATATTTCTCAAAAAATTCATTCATAAATAGTTGAGCTATTATTTCATGATTGCGCCTTTGCAGTGGTTGTTTAGAATAATACTTGAAGTATATAAGAAATAAGTCTATGCAAACGAATGAGAATTGCTTCTTAGATTAATATTCAAGAATTTTCTAAACAAATTCAAGTGTTTTTTTGTAAGTTCATTAATACTTAAATGTATGAAGAACTCGGCATAAATTTCAGTAAACACATTAACTTCGTTTTAAGAAAAAACTCATTTTTTAGTTAAAATTTCCTAAATGACATTTTTTCCATACAAAAAAAATCTTAATATTTTTCTTACTTAAAACCTTGGTAATTTTCTTCCACACAAGTATGAATTTACTAGTAAATGAACTATTTGTTACGACTTTGAAATAAGCAAACTTTACTCATACTTAGTTAATTTTTCTATTTTATTTATTTATTTATTTATTATGTATTACAATACAAAGTAAATTTATTTTTTAATTTTGGGTCCAGGGATTTCACATTTTCCGCTCTAGAAACCACATATTGTACCAGATTGTCTTCAAATTTGGCAAAACATTTTTTGGAAACTCCTGTAGTAAAAATTGGGCAGATCGGTTCAGATTTATATATAGCTCCCATACAAATTTCGCTCCCGATTTTTCTTTTTCCGCTCTAGAAAACACATATTGTATCAGATTGTCTTCAAATTTGGCAAAACATCTTATATTTCAACTAGAAACACCTGTGGTAAAAATGGGGCAGATCGGTTCATATTTATATATAGCTCCCATACAAATTTCGCTCCCGATTTTACTTTTTCCGCTCTAGAAACCATATATTTTATCAAATCCTCTTCAAATTAGGCGAAATATATTATATTTGTCCTAGAAACACCCATAGTGAAAATGGGTCAGATCGGTTCAGATTTACATATAGCTCACATACGAATTTCACTCCCGATTTTAATCTTTTCACTCTAGATACCATATATTACAAGAGATTTTCTTCAAAATTGGCAAAACATATTATATTTCAACTACAACTAGTTGGTACTATTTTTATCCCTCTGTACCCATTGTATCCCTTGAAAGAACGATTTTGGAAGAAACCATTTATTTTTCGTGTCTGCGCAGCCAGAGGAATGTATATTCCGAATTCCATGACTCTAGCTACTGTCATTTGGTTGGTACTATTTTTATCCATTTTTTCATTTTAACCCAAAAAAAGCATTTCGAAAAATCCGTTTATTTTATGTTCAGAGGAAACGAATTTCATTATTCTAGGTGCAACCGTTTGGTTTGTACCATTTTTATCCCTCTATTCCCATTTCATCCCTTAAAAGTACGAATTTGGAAAAAATACTTTTATATTATGTATCTAATCAGTTAGAGGAATGTACACACCTAATTTCGTGTTTCTAGCTGTTGTCGTTTTATAGGTACCATTTTTTCCCCTTTTTGTGCAGGTTTCTGTTATAGGGGTAATGCGCATACCCAATATCAGGTAAGTACAAGCAGACATTTTGAAAAAATGTTCGTAAATACTCTAAAATAAAGAGTGATTTTTTTGAGGTTAGGATTTTCATGCATTAGTATTTGACAGATCACGTGGGATTTCAGACATGGTGTCAAAGAGAAAGATGCTCAGTATGCTTTGACATTTCATCATGAATCGTCTTACAAACGAACAACGCTTGCAAATTATTGAATTTTATTATCAAAATGCGTGCTCTGTTAAGAAAGTTCATTGCGCGCTTCCATTTTATGGTCAGTTTAATCGACCCACTGAAGCGGCTATTCGGGCTATTGTGACTAAATTTCGCACCAAATTTACATTGTTGGACATTAAACCACCAACACGCTTACGTAGAGTGCGAACTGAAGAAAATATCGCAGCTGTATCGGCCAGTGTTAATGATGACCACCAATTTTCGATTCGTCGCCGTTCGCACCAATTGGGTCTCTGTTACTCAAAAACGTGGAAATGCCAAAATTGGACTAAGCGGATGGACCACCTAAGACGCAGCCGCGGTCAACATTTAAATGAAATTATCTTCAAAAAGTAAATGTCATGGACCAATCTAACGTTTCAAATAAAGAACCGATGATATTTTGCAAATTTTATGCGTTTTTTTTTAAAAAAAAGTTATCAAGCTCTTAAAAAATCACCCTTTATTAGGGAATATTATGGGTATTTTTAGTCCTTGTGAGGGAAAATTGTTTCCCTTTGGACAGATTTTGCCCAGTTTCAATCCCAACCGATCTACGACTATAAGACGTATTTATGGAAAATTTGGACGTCCTAACTCCTTTCGTTTAGATGCTAGCGTGCTTTCAACAGACGGGCGGACATGGCTAGATCGTCTTAAAATTTTATGACGATCTGGAATATATATACTTTATAGGGTCTCACGTCGATATTTCACGGTGACAAAGTTAGTATACCCCCATCCTGGAGGTTGAGGGTATAAATCAGCAATAAGGTTAACTGGGCCATCAGAAGAATTAGCTCGTCTCTCACAATAAAACATTACAGATGGAAAATCACTGTTTGAATTTTTCGACCTTATGTATTGTCAGAATGACTTCGGATTATTATTTAACTTGTTTTCCAAACTCAAAATATACAGCTTATAAAGAAACGTATTCAATTCTTTCAGTGTAGTTGGAGACAATGTAAAAAATATTTTTTTTATTTTCAATAAAAAATTACCTTTAACAGGCTTATTATCAGTTAGTTACTAAAAACGGAAATTTTGCAAATAATATATAATAAATAATATCATTTATTGGTTTATTATATGTTTTAATTATTTTTTATTACATATCTGAGCTAATTGTTGAATAAAGAAATAAAGAATTATTATTATAAGAATCCCAAATGTTTTGTTATATGGATTAAAGGGGAAATATTTTCTATGTAATTCTAAAATTTCAATTCTTGTAGATTTCACTTACAAAAAATAAGTGATATAACTATTTTCTTTGAAATGAGAAAACTTTACTCATACTTTGTTAATTTTCCTCCTTTATGAAAATTTTTTGAAATAAATTTGTGAAAGAGACTGTTTTTATACCATCCACATAAGGATGGGGGTATATTCACTTTGTCATTCCGTTTGTAACACCTTAAAATATTCGTCGGAGACCCCATAAAGTATAGGGCCCGCCATCTAAAGTTTTTTTTTCAAATATTCAACCGTTGGACTACTAAAGAGTGATTTTTTTGAGGTTAGGATTTTCATGCATTAGTATTTGACAGATCACGTGGGATTTCAGACATGGTGTCAAAGAGAAAGATGCTCAGTATGCTTTGACATTTCATCATGAATAGACTTACTAACGAGCAACGCTTGCAAATCATTGAATTTTATTATCAAAATGCGTGCTCTGTTAAGAAAGTTCAGAAAGAAAGAAATTGTGTTCAGCGACGAAGCTCATTTTTGGCTCAATGGGTACGTAAATAGGCAGAATTGTCGATTTTGGAGTGAATATCAGCCAGAAGCATTGCAAGAGCTACCAATGCATCCAGAAAAAGTCACAGTTTGGTGCGGTTTATGGGCTGGTGGCATCATTGGACCGTACTTCTTCAAAGATGATGCGAATCGTAACGTAACTGTGAATGGTGAGCGCTACCGTGAGATGATATCCAACTTTTTTTTGCCCAAAATGGAAGAACTGAACTTGGTTGACATGTGGTTTCAACAAGATGGCGCTACATGCCACACAGCTCGCGATTCTATGGCCATTTTGAGGGAAAACTTCGGAGAACAATTCATCTCAAGAAATGGACCGGTAAGTTGGCCACCAAGATCATGCGATTTGACGCCTTTAGACTATTTTTTGTGGGGCTACGTCAAGTCTAAAGTCTACAGAAATAAGCCAGCAACTATTCCAGCTTTGGAAGACAACATTTCCGAAGAAATTCGGGCTATTCCGGCCGAAATGCTCGAAAAAGTTGCCCAAAATTGGACTTTCCGAATGGACCACCTAAGACGCAGCCGCGGTCAACATTTAAATGAAATTATCTTCAAAAAGTAAATGTCATGGACCAATCTAACGTTTCAAATAAAGAACCGATGAGATTTTGCAAATTTTATGCGTTTTTTTTTAAAAAAAAGTTATCAAGCTCTTAAAAAATCACCCTTTATTTGCGGGGTGCCCTCAGCAGCCATTTGAATGAAATTATTTTCCATTATTAACCGGAAGGATTGTACTTTCAAATAAAAAAAGAAATTTGAGAAGATATTCAGTAGTTTTTTTATAACATTTTCAAAAAAAAGTTATTTTGCGGACCCTATATATATATATATATTCTGGGCCGTGGTAAAATTCTAAGACGATATAGCCATGTCCGTCTGTCTGTTGAAAACACGCTATCTTCCGAACGAAATGAGCTAGGAGGTTGAAATTTTCCGTAAATGTGTCTTATGGTCGCAGATCGGTTGGGATTGAAAGTGGACGAAATCGGCCCAGAGGGAAAAATTTTTCCCTCACAAGGACATACAATACCCCTAATATTTAAAGTATTTAAGCATGTTTTTTTAATTTGTCTGCTTGTACTAACTTGATATTGGGTATGGGCATTGGGTATTCCCCAAAGTGATTTTTATTCGTAGGGGGAGAAATGGGGCAAAAAAGTATAAAAATGGTACATATTAAACGACAACAGCTAGAAACATGAAATTCGGTGTATACATTCATACATTGAGTAGATACATAATATAAAAATAGTTTTCACATATTCGTACTTTTAAGGGCTAAAATGGGAATAAAGGGATAAAAATGGTACCAACCAAACGGCTTCACGTAGAATAATGAAATTCGGTGTATATATTCCTTTGATTGCGCAGACACTTAAAATAAACGGATTTTCCGAAAATCTTACTTTTTGGGGTTAAAATGGAAAAAGGGGATAAAAATAGTACGAACTAAATGACCACAGCTAGAGTCATGAAATTCGGAGTATACATTCCTCTGACTGCGTAGACACGAAAAATAAAAGGCGTTTTCCAAATTCGTACTTTTACGGCAAAAATTGGTTGAATCGTGAAGTTAAGTTATTTTGCACTAAGTACGTGAGATAATGGATTTCCAAAATTTGTACTTTTGAAATTAAAATAGAATGGAAATACAACCAACTGTAGCACCCACTACCTAACAATATTTATGGTATTTAAGCTTTTTTGAAAATATAAATATAAGAATATTTATTTCTTATAAGCATGGCTTGAAATAATAAAAATATTATATTTATTTATAAAATTATTTTTTCAATATTTCTATTTGTTTTGGTTTGGCTATATTAAAAAATTATATTTTCCTGTAATATTACTGCACTTCTACGAAAATCGACAGCTTTGTGGAATGCAATCCAAGGTGGAGGGTATATAAACTTAACGCCGTTTTTACTTGTTCTAATTGTTCCGGCCATGTAACGAACACCATCATAAATCTATGCTGCCTTTTGTAAAATAAAAGCGCCACAACTTTTCTTAAGAACGTCCACCATTGTACTTAAGAACGGTTTTTTGTTGTTAACAAAATAAGAGAAAAAAAGTAAAATAATGTCTTAAAACGCGTTATGTATGCGTAGCCATTAACGATTTTTTCGTGCATTTTTCATTAACGAAAATGTGGGTGGTGAAGATGGTGCTGCTGCCTCCGTGCCGCTGATGCCCGCGGTGGTGGTGCTTGTGCTGGTGACGGTGGTGGTGGTGGCAGTACGTTCCAATGGACTTTGAATGATGCTGCTGCTTTCGGGCTCCCGTTGAAGGGGTGCTTGGGCTAAAGCCGACAGTGGGAAGCTCTTCAAGTTACGCGCGAATGTTTTATTATACCCACTACTCTGCTCGGCCTGCACTCCTCTTTAAAGAACTGGAATTACCTGCGTGCGCGCGTCCTTCTTTTCAAAGTTATTAATTATTCAAAACAAGTCGACATTTCTAACAGGAAAAAGGCTTCCTTTTTAATTTTTTTTTCGTCCTCTTGTGGCGGGGGATGAGGGTTGTGCAAATGTTAATGTTAAAAGGAAAGAAAGTTTTCCATTTTTTGGAGAAGAGTGAAATAGAGGTAGACACACAAGCTGCGGCTGCTGTTGCTTTAAAGGTCACAAAAAGACATTTTGTGAAAGTGAAACTTGGCCAGGAGACATATACCCAAAAAGTTGGAAGGATACCAACCAGATTTTATAAACATAGTATAGGAAAAACATTAGATTACATGAAGAGAACACAAAACTTAGAGAATTGTTAGCTATACACTCGTACATACATATGTACGTACCAGGCTAATTTTCATAGGACAAAAGTGTCTGATTTATTACACTCAGACCAGAGTGCGAGCTGCCTCATATTCCATTTATTCCCGGTATGGGCAGGACTACGTGTCCTTTGCTATGAGCGGAGTTGTAGCAAATACACTTTATGTTATAACTGCAAGTTCCAGCCCAGTTAATCTGTCATTGGTAGTCTAACTTTAGGGGTTACTCAGTTACTCAAAGCAGCTAGAACAGATGTACCCATTTTGTATTTCTATTTAATAGGGTATCTCCGAGAATGAAGAGGTTCATGAGGTAAAGTTCCACTAAAAATTAAATAAAATTCCAACTCCAAATCATCTTCCATCCATCTCATCATCATCAAATCAGGCATGAGAAACAAATAACTTTGTTCTGCCCATTGAATTCTATCAAATATTTCTAATAAAATCTTATTAAACGAACGTTTCGTTTAAAATGCATAATTCAATTATGTGCACCATTAAATATAAATTTTAATGCTATTTTGTCTCAGTTCTATAATAAATGTGTTCCAAATATGAGTGCAGAATTATTGTGTCTGTCGACATACGATACTCTCTGGCCATTTAGCACCCCCCACCGACCAAAAACCCACCATCACATGGAAGGCTGGCTTAATGTCACAACTAATTTATCTATAAGATTTAATATAAAATGCATGAAAACTTCAAAAATACAATTACAACGTAAACACATGATTTTTTGGGGGAGAATTTGCGATATTTTTAAACCTCCTCCCACCATAAAAAATATGGACGAACTTTGTGACATCGCGTTAAGTTTGTTAAAGACGACCAAAGATGTATTACCTATTGACATTTGGTATTTCGTAAAGAATAAATGAACCAGTTTTAATTGTGAAGGGCTAGAATTTATAAAATATTGAGGAACAGCTTCTGTTTTTATTATTTATTATGACTTTTAAACGAAAAAAAACGTAAACCAATACAAAACGACATAATTACAACAAGTAAGGAAAGGCTAAAGTCGGGCGGGGCCGACTATATGATACACTCCACTTTCCAACCGAATACAATTCAACTCGGTAAAAAAGTGAAAACGGGAAGAATTTTTGTATGTTTCCTAATCATAGGCTAATATGACCTGGTTCGATTTGTCAAATCGATAAGAATATTGTATCGGGGCTATATCCAAATGTGACTAACTTTCACAATAAGTTCTTCCAGTTCAAATATTACGTGTTATGCTCACTTTGAACAAATTCGGTGAAAATTCGTGGTTTCTGGGGCGGAAAAAGTTAAATCGGGAGTGAATTTCGTATGGAGCTATATATAAATCTGAACCGATCTAACACATTTTTACCGCAAGTGTTTCTAGTTGAAATATAAGATGTTTTGCCAATTTTGAAGAAAATCTGTTGTAATATGCGGTATCTAGATTGAAAAGAGTCAAATCGGGAGTGAAATTCGTA
Organism: Polietes domitor; assembly: GCA_947397865.1. NCBI lineage: Eukaryota > Metazoa > Arthropoda > Insecta > Diptera > Muscidae > Polietes > Polietes domitor. The sequence continues at coordinate 115,197,937 of OX377622.1, forward strand.
TGGGAGCTATATGTAAATCTGAACCGATCTGACCCATTTTCACTATGGGTGTTTCTAGGACAATTATAATATATTTTGCCTAATTTGAAGAGGATCTGTTAAAATATGTGGTTTCTAGAGCGGAAAAAGTCAAATCGGGAGCGAAATTTATATGGGAGCTATGTATAAATCTGAACCGATCTGACCTATTTTCACCATAGGTGTTCCTAGTTTAAATATAAGATGTTTTGCCAAATCTGAAGAAAATCTGTTGTAATATGTGGTATCTAGAGTGAAAAGAGTTAAATCAGGAGTGAAATTTGTATGGGAGCTATATATAAATCTGAACCGATGTGACCCATTTTTACCACAGGTGTTTCTAGTTGAAATATAAGATGTTTTGCCAATTTTGAAGAAAATCTGTTGTTATTTGTGGTATCTAGAGTGAAAAGAGTCAAATCGGGAGTGAAATTCGTATGGGGGCTATATCTAAATATGAACCGATTTTCTTCAAATTAAATAGCGTTCGTTCTTATCCCGAAAAACTTCGTTGTGCATAGTTTCATTTGGTTCTGTCTACAATTGCGACCTGTATCGTGATTACAAGAATAGATGGACGGACAGACAGACAGACAGACAGACGGACGGACATTGCTAAATCGATTCAAAAAGTGTTTCTAAGTCGATCGGTATAATTAACAATGGGTCTATCTCTCTTCCTTTTGGGTGTTACAAACATATGCACAAAGACATAATACACTCGTGGAGTGTATAAAAAATATGCCAAAAGGGTGTAATGCACAATAGTGTGTATGATATATTGTTTTATAATTGTTCTATATTCAAATATCACAAAACACACAAAACATTATTACCTTCTTCGATAAAATAAATCTTTGCAAATTCAAACTATCGCTTATTTTAAACCATTTTTAATTTTTTTCATTACATTTTCTGAAACGGCGCGTAACATAAAACACAACATAAGGAGATTTTAATATTATTTTTATTCAAAAACTGGTTTGGCCGGATTTGTAAAAACTTAAAAAGGCAGTTTTTTCTAAAATTGTGAATATTCGAAAAATGCAAGAAAGATATAACGGTACTTCAAACAAAATTTTGAGGAAGCAAAATTAGAGCTTAATTTTATCAGCACACGTTGACTTCAAATTACCGTAAAAATGGCGCCATACAACATTTATTAAAAAATCAAGATGACCTCGAAGATATCGCGAAGTGAAATATTCGATTTATGATTGACATCTGCCCTAAATCAGGTATATGAGAATATCATGGATTAGATTTTTAGGATATATTTGTTCAGTATCCAGGAAAAAACTTTCGAAAATTAAACGGTTCATAAGTGAAATTTGTAGTAATCTGCTGAAAAGTAGAGCAAGGCAGCTAGATGCAAGTGGAGGAAGATTAGAATTCCTGTAATTTGATTTGAAATGTGATTTTGTCTCGGCTCAAGACCATTTTGCATCTATATTTACTAGAATGCAAATTTATTTACAAATGGCATGGTGACATTTATTACTTAGCTGCAGACTACCTCGATCATGATTTCGACCATGTCAAAGGTCTTTTCAAGTGGCTTCGCAGCGACTTTTCAACATCAAACCCGGCATCTTTAAGGAAATGATTCTCACAAACGAACGAGAAGCACAACTCACTACAGTTACCCAGCAATATCTATTAAATATAGATACAAAATGGTCTTGAGCCAGGACAATATCCCAGTTCAAATCAAATATTGATTACAGACCAAAAAAATACAAACGAAAAAACTAAAACAAATTCCTGTAATTGTTAGGCATATGAATTTATCCACCTAATACTATGACTTCTCAGCATAAACGTAGCAATTTACACAGAATAAAAAATAAAATTCAAATACAATTTTTCTTTAACAAATTTCAATATATTTGACCTGAAAAGAAAATATTTCAAAGATGCAAAAAGATATTTTAGAAACTCCTGCCGGTGCCATTGTGAGTATGTACAGTACAAATGTAGACGTTTGTAACGGAAGTTAAAAAATTACAAAGACTTTTTCCAAAAATAAATTACAAATTTTTTGAGAAATGCTGAAGACTTCAGCACAACCTTTGGTCTTAAACCAAAATAAATGACAACACATACAACATAACAGACCAACTATACATACAAACAACAACAATACACACGAGGTACAGTGAAGACGGGACATACCGTACAACATCAACCTTTGCATTGAATTGGCAAAGTGAGATTTTTAGTGTGTTGACTTAGTTCGGTGGAATATTTTGTTTATCAGCGCTTCTCATTTGTCATATGTGACCGCTGGTACTAATATGAACCCTGATTTAAGTCAAAGACATACATTCGTTGCGAAAGTTCTGACGAGATGGGGTAGCGCCCATCGAAACTGCGCAGTCAACTTTTTGCTGCAACAATAAAGGTCTCACTTTGCCTTTTTGCTAATTTTGGGTTCTGCTGAAGACTTCAGCATAAATGACAACACATAAAATTATTGTTATAATTATTTATTAATTTATTTCACCTGCTAAACAAATCGCAATATCTTTCACACATCACATATGATTGGCTGTCAATCTTCTTCCTCAAGATATGCAAAATTTCAAAGTTACGGGATTGCAGCAGTTTTAAAATTTCTAAAAAATCAAATCAAAATATAATAATAATAACGCTCATCAATTTTCCTCAAAATCGGAACCCCCTGAAAAATTTCTCATCGGTTTAATATTGAATTTCTCCTAACCGGAATATTTCGTTATTTGGGCGGTAGGCGTGGTTGTCATTAAAGTGTACCTATTGAGTTTTACCCACGGACTTAGCTGCTAATAATACAATTATTCTCTTCTGCTCCGCGATTGTTTTTATACCCTCCACCTCCACAATGGAGGTATACTAACTTTGTCATTCCGTTTGTAACACCTTGAAATATCGACCTGAGACCCTATATATATATGTACTTTAAATTATTGATCGTCATAAAATACGACAACAGCTGGTAACACGAAAATCGCTGTGTTCATTCTTCTAATTGAGTAGATACATAATATAAAAGCATTTTTTCCAAATTCGTACAAATGCGAATAGAGGGATAAAAAGGTACCAACTAAACGGCTGCACCTAGAATAATGAAATTCGGTGTATACATTCCTCTGATTACGCAGACACGCAATTGGGGATAAAATGGAAAAAGGGGTTAAAAATAGTACCAACCAAATGACATGACAGCAGCTAGATCCATGAAATTCGGAGTATACATTCCTCTGACTGCGTAGACACGAAAAATAAAAGGTTTTTCCAATTTCGTACTTTCAAGGGATACAATGGTACTGAGGGATAAAAATAGTACCAACTAAACGACTACAGCTACAATTATGAAATTCGCTGTGTACATCCCTCTAATTGCGTAGACATGTAAAATAAAGAGATTTTAGAAAGTCGTACTCTTAAGGGGGTAAAATAGGAAATATTACCGCACTTCTACGAAAATCGACAGCGTCTATGGAATGTAATCTATGGTGGAGGCTATATAAAGTTCGACCCGGCATTTCTCATTTTCTGTATTTATTTTCCCCATTTTAATTGGGATTTTTATATGATGTATCACAAAAGTGTTTATCAAAAGTAACATGATTTAAATTCAGACACCTCATATAAAAAATACCACAGTTCCCAAAGCAGGGAAAATAAATCCCATTTTTTAGAAAAATTATTACAGAAAATTGTATAATATCGTTATACTGTAAAAATTGCAGCTTGTTTGGCCTCCTCGTATCGTACTATACATAACAATAAATTCTGCTAATTCCATCTCATATTTCTACTTAGTTTATTTATTTAAATAACACTACATTAGATTAGCTTAAAACTTAGTCGTAATATCTACATGGGAAACATTTCATCAAATGTTGTATTGGCCATCAGCATGTTAGCGATGGCCAGGAATTTCTTCGACAGACCTCTCTCCAGACCCGGAATAATTTCGTGCAAATATAAATCTTGATTGTCGTTAATAATCGAATTGCCGACATCGCTCAAAACACGATCACCATTGAAAAGATTTTCCAAATTCAGTTTGAAAACATCGATGTTGATCTTCATGGGTAGTCGAGTGAAATGCACATATTCCAAACCATCGTCCATGGGAACGCGAACGCCACGAATTTGAACCATAGCCTTGGCGTTTTCTAAACGAGAGGTTCGAAATTAATGAAGAACTTTTCATTTTACTTCCAATAACTTACCACAGTAACCTTTCAGGTTACCCCTTCCCTGGATGTCCAATAGGAGAATATTCAACTTCATGAAATATTTGCCGATGAAATCAAGTCGCGGCAAAGTCAAGACCAGATCAAAGGCCAGATTGGAGGCATTCGCTCTGTAAAGTGTTAAAAGAGAGAGTGAGAGCGAGATTCATCAATGTAGGCAGCATTGTGGGTAGTTGGATGGTTGACTTACGATAATTTATTGATCGTGAAGTTACTTCCTCCTTTAACTACCATCTCACTGAAAACAGCTTCAAATTGCCGGCCACCACTCAATTCTATATTGTCCAAATACAGCGGCTCCAATGGAGGCGATTGAAAGCCATCGCCCAAATCACCGGTTGCTAGTAGAGGTCGCAAATTGTCCACCGCTTTAATGATGCAATTGTTCAAATCGGGATTATTGCGATTGCAGGGTATAATGGAGGGAGCTGAAAATAAAAATTGGCCGAATTTTATGATTTTTTCTTCACATTAAAATTTGGGATTTTTCACAAATATTCATCTTAAAAGTTTAAATATTATAATAAAGTAATAAAAAAATATATGTTTAAGATTTAGATATAAAAAAACAAAATTCATACCACTCCTCAGCTAATCAGAAAGTATACAAATATTCAATTCCATCTTAAAATGTACTTTTTAACAATATTTTGCTTCAACTACTCAAAATCAATTTATGAAGCCAAAAAAAATATTTCTATGAAAATTAGAAAACTGCGAATAAGTATTAAAAGTAATTTTTGAAAAATGTTATCCCTTGGAAATTTGTAGTCCTTTCAAAGGCAACAGGATGAGATATATTCAAGTGTGTTATGGACTGTCGGACAGTGTTACATTTAGAACGTTATAAAAACCATGGATAGCATTCCACAGAGGCTATCGAAATGTAGTAACATTACAGGAAAATATTAATCTTTAACATATCCTAACCAAAACAAATATTAAAAAAATAATTTTATAAATAAATATAAATTTTTAATTATTATATTTTTATTATTTACATATCGAAAAAATACTTCGAGTCAATTCAAAAAGTAAATATAAGCCAGCAAAACAGCCTAAATATCATAAATATTGGGGGATAGTGTGTGCATTTCCAGCTACAACCGTTTAATTGATTAAATTTACATCCTATTTTAATTCCAAAAGTACACATTTGAAAATCCATTGTCTCTCGCGTGCACAGTGCAAGATACTCTAACTTCATGATTCAACCAATTTTTGACGTAAAAGTAAATGAATGCGAATTTGGAAAAATCTTTTATTTTGCGTGTCTATACAGGCAGAGGAATTGTATACAACGAATTCCATGATTCTAGCTACGGCCATTTAATTGGTACCTTTTTCCCTCTTTACCCCCCTAAATAGGCTCTTTATTTTACGTGTCGACGCAATGTACACACCAAATTTCTTCATTCTAGCCGTAGCCGTTTAATTGGTACCATATTTATCCCTCTGTCCCCATTGTATCCCTCGAAAGTACGAATTTGGAATAAACTTTTTATTTTTCGTGTCAACGCAGTCGGAGGAATGTATGCTCCGAATTTCATGACTCTTGATGCTGTCATTTGGTTGGTACATTTTTTATCCCCTTTTTCCCACTTTACCCCCTTAAAAAAACGACTTTCTAAAATCTCTTTTACGTGTCTACGCCATTAGAGGAATGTATACACCGAATTTCATCATTCTAGCTGTAGCCGTTTAGTTTTTATCCCTCTATTCCAATTTTATCCCTTAAAAAAACGAATTTGGAAAAAAAAATACTTTTATATTATGTATCTACTCAATTAGAGGATTTTACACTGAATTTCGTGTTTCTAGCTGTTGTAGTTTGATATGTACTAATATTACTCCTTTTTGCCCCATTTCACCCCCTACGAATAAAAATCACTTTATGGTGCTCGTTTTTGTTACAGGGGGAATGTCATACCCAATATCAAGTAAGTATAAGACATATTGAAAAAAATCTAAAATATTAGGGTATATTTTGGGTATTTATTCCCTCCACCTCCCGGTGGTATACTAACATTGTCATTCCGTTTGTAACACCTTGAAATATCGGCCTGAGACCCTATAAAGTATATGTATTCTTGATCTTCATAAAATTCGAAGACAATCTAGCCATGTCCGTCCTTCCGTCTGTTGAAAGCACACTAGCATCTAAACGTCCAAAATTTCCATAAATGCGTCTTATAGTCGTGGATCGGTTGGGATTGCAACTGGGCGAAATCGGCCCAAAGGGAAAATTTTTTCCCTCACAAGAACTAAAAACACTCATAATATTCCCTAATATTTTAGAGTATTCAAGCATATTTTTTTCAATATGTCTGCTTGTACTTACTTGATAATGGGTACAGGCATTCCCCCTATAACAAACGGGTCAAAAAGGGATAAAAATGGTACCTATCCAACGACAACAGCTAGAAACACGAAATTCGCTGAGTACATTGCACACATTGAGTAGCTACATAATATGAAAGTATTTTTCAAATTCGTACTTTTAAGGGGTAAATGGGAATAGATGATAAAAATGGTACCAACCAAACGGCTGTACCTAGAATAATGAAATGTGGTGTATACATTCCTCTGATTGCATAGACAAGTAAAATACACGGATTTTTCAAAATTCGTACTTTTTGGGGTTCAAATGAAAAAAGGGGATAAAAATAGTACCAATCAAATGACAGCAGCTAGAGTCATGAAGTATATGGAGTATACATTCCTCTGACTGCGTAGGCACGAAAAATAAAAAGGTGTTTTTTAATTTCGTACATTCAAGGGATACAATAGGAATAGCGGGATAAAAACTGTACCAACTAAACAGCTACAGCTAGAATGGCGAAATTCGGCGTGTACATGCCTCTAATTGCGTAGACACGTAAAATAAAGAGATTCTAGAAAGTCGTACTGTTAATAGGATAAAATGGGAAAAAGGGGATAAAAGTGGTACCAACCAAATGGTCGCAGCTAGAATCATGTAATTCGGTGTATACATTCCTCTGACTGCATAGACTCACAAAATAATAAAAAAGACTTTTCCAAATTCGTACTTTTTTACTTTTACGGCAAAAACTGGAGTTAAGTTTTCTTACACTGTGTATGTGAGAGATATCAAATTTTCAAAATTTGTACTTTTGAAATTAAAATAGGTCGGACCTACAACCAACTGTAGCACCCACTATCTACCAATATTTATGGTATTTAAGCTTTTTTTGAGGATTGTTGTCTTTTATTTACTTTTTGATTTGACTTGAAGTATTATTTCAACAATAGGTGTTATTCTGAATCACCCCGTATTTTGGTAGCTGTCACTTTTGAAGCTTTTATTCTTTGACATAAGACAAGTAGAAACTACGCCATTACTAAAAATGGAACGATACACGCTTCAACAACGCATTGAAATTATTAAAATTCACTACAAAAATGGTGAAAATCTTGCAGTCACAGTTCGCAAAACTAAAGCGTTTTTGGATCGTGGTGAAGCAACTTGTCGGACCGCAATTCAGAAATTGGTGAAAAAATTCGAGCTGCTGCGACAAGTTAGTGATGTGAAGAATAAAACCCGTACACGTCGCTCAAGAACAACTGAGAATATTGATGCTGTAGCTCAAAGTGTTGAAGAAAACCCAGGTTTGTCCATTCCTCTTCGTTCTTTGAAATTGCGCATTCACCAAACGTCATTACACCTTAATTTGCATAAAGACTTGACTCTCAAGGCTTATAAAGTTCAGTTAACACAAGATCATCAACAACGTCGTGTCTTTGCTGATTGGGTCCTTGAGGTGAATGAAAATGATCCGGAATTCCAACGAAAAATCATCTTGACTGATGAGGACCATTTCCAACACGGTGGCTACGTCAACAAGCTAAATTATCTCATCTGGGACTCGGAAAACCCAAGAGTTATTGTTGAGAAGCCTCTCCATCCCCATCGTGTGACTGTTTGGTGCGGTCTGTGGTCCGGCGGGGTCATCGGACCTTACTTTTTCAAAAATGATGTTGCATCAACAGTTACGGTGAATGGATGCGCTATCGAGAGATGATTAATGATTTTTTATGGTCGGAGTTGGATGGTATTGATCTGGACAACGTGTAATTTCAACAAGACGGCGATACGTGCCACACAAGCAACGAAACCATTGCTCTTTTACGGGAAAATTTTCCGGACCGTGTTATCTCTCGAAGAAGTGATCACAATTGTGATTTAATACCTGGCCCTTTGGGGCCACGTAAAAGATAAGGTCTACGCCAACAGGCCAGCGTCGATTCAAGACCTCAACGATAGAATTCGTGAGGCTATCGAGTACATAGGGTAGCCACTTTGCGATTTGGTTATGGAAAATTCCATGAAAAGGATATGGTCCTGTAAGCGTGGTCGTGGTGGCCATTTGGCTGATGTTGTTTTCATTATTAACGGCATACCTTCCTCTTTATTATGAAATAAAGATCCGATCATTTATCTCAAAAATGGCATTTTTCTTTGAATACCAAAATAACACCTCTTGTTGGAAAACCCTGTACAAACGTATTTGTAGCCTTGCTTATAAGAGTGGTTTGAAATAATAAACATATTATATTTATTTATAAAATCATTTTTTTTCAATATTTTGATTTGTTTTGATTTGGCTATGTTAAAAACAAGTAAGGAAAGGCTAAAGTCGGGCGGAGCCGACTTTATAATACCCTACACCACTCCTTGCATATATACCTCGCTTTTTTTACTAAACCCAGGTGTTTCATGGGAGCAATTTTATGTAGTTCATATAAATTATACAGTTTACCATAAATTCATCTTTAGTAACATTTAACGAATATGGTAAAAAATATGATAATTGTTCCAATTTTCCGGCAGACAAATACAAATTATACAGTAGTATAACAACACTTGGGGCCTGGTCTAAAACATGGGCCTATATACTTCTCATTCACGGTAGGTATTCCTAGTTGAAATATATCATGATACGATGTAAGACGTAGTTTTAGTTTAGAATGGGGCCCCATTTGGGTTATTCCAAAGTATGGACACACATAGTATGTATTCTAAATTGAAATATAATACAAAATGCAAAATTTGAAAAACTTCCGATGTGAAATGTGGGTCCTAGAGGGGTAATGGGGCCCATTTGTAAGGGCGCTACATTAAAAAGTGGGCCCATATAGGCCACTTTCAAAATAGGTATTCTTAGTTGGAATATGACATGATATGCCAAATTATATCAAGATCCAATGCACTATGTGGGTTCTAGAGATGTAAAAGAATATAATGGGGGCCCAATTTGTATGGGGGTTATACCAAAATATGGACCCATATATTTGACTTTAATAGTATGTATTCTTAGTATGAAATATAAATATAATATAATTTGCAAAATTTTAAAAACTTCCGATGTAAAATGTGGGTCCTAGAGAGGTAATAATTGAAATGGGGGCCCATTTGTAAGGGCGCTACATTAAAGAGTGGGCCTTTATAGATCACTTTCAAAGTAGGTATTCTTTATTGTAATATAACATGATCTGCAAAATGTTATCAAGATCCAATGTAAAATGTGGGTTCTAGAGCGATAATAGTATAAACTGGGGGCCCATTTGTATGGGGGATATACCAAAATATTGACCTATATAGCTGGCTTTCAAAATAGGTGGTTCTTGTCTAAATATAACATTGTGTGGAACATTTGATCAAGATCCGATGTAAAATGTGCATTTTAGAGCAGTAATATTGTAAATCGGAGGTACATTTGTATGGGGGCTATATCAAAAAATAGTCCCATGTGGTCCACTTTCCGGTGAGCTATTTATAGTTCAAATATAACACGATCCTGAAAATTTGGTCATGATCCCATGTAAAATGTGTATTCTAGAGCAGCAATAGTGTAATTTATAGGGATATTTGTATGGAGGCTATATCTAAATCTGAACCGATAATACCAATCGTCGTTGGCCCAAAAAAACTAACTTCTGCAAAATTTCATGCCAATCGGACCACAATTGCGACCTGTAGAGTGCGAACAAGCTTAGATGGACAGCAGACGGACGGGCGGACAGACAGACATCGTTAAATCGATTCAGCTGGTGATTCTAAGCCGATCCGTATACTTAAAGGTGGGTCTAGCTCAATTATTTCTTGGTGTTACAAACATTTGGCGGAAAACTAACTTATAATACCCTAGTCCACGAAGTGGTGTAGGGTATAAAAATTGACATTTCCCTATAATATAGGGTCCGCCAAATAACTTTTTTTTGAAAATGCTATAAAAAAACTACTGAATATTTTCTCAAATTTCTTTTTTTATTTGAAAGTACAATCCTTCCGATTAATAATGGAGAATAATTTCATTCAAATGGCTGCTGAGGGCACCCCACAAATAATAGTCCAACGGTTGAATAGTTGAAAAAAAAACGTTAGATGGCGGACCCTATATTACTGCACATCTACGAAAATCGACAGCCTCTGTGGAATGATGGAGGGTATATAAAGATCGGCCAGGCCGAACTTAACGCCGTTTTTACTTGTTATCCCTCTATTCCCCTTAAAAGCACGAATTTAGAAACATCCATTTATCTTACGTTTCTATATAATTAGAGGCATGTTTACGCTGAATTTCATATTTTCATTTGGCCATAACTTCTGCAATAATTGTCGTTCCAAAAGGTCGAATTACTATTATGTATTCTTTAGAGTTCAGGGCCTAATTCGTTGTAGAATTTCTTAGGAACGCGTGTCTATGAAAAATGCTCATTTCACAAATTCTAATCCAAATTTCTAATTAAATATAAACACCATGTCAGCTTATTAAATATAATCTCCCAATTCTCTTTAAGCCATTGTGCTGGCCTTTGTGGCCTACAAACGCGCTCATATGCTTATATGTGGACAGTGTATTGGGTTTTAACTTAACCATACACGTCATATGAGCTTTTTCTTCTTCAACAATTTCGCATTAAGCCAAGTTGTTTGGGCGACCTTGCATTTCAAAGACGTGCTTTGCATATGTGAAAGAGCGACCACTGGCCACCGACCGGCCAATAACTACGGACCTACTACAACAATCGCTGTTGTTAATAATAATTATTAACAATTCTGTAAACAATAATAAAAGGGAATATCGTCTTTTTGTCGCTCGCTTGTTATGATCGCACGATTTGGAATTGAATTGAAATTCAATTCGCATTTCTTGAATGTCATTCACTTGAGCCGACAAAAAGAGGTTGTAAAACGTTTTAAGAAACTGTCAATATGTTCCGTTGTGTTGTGTTGTTTTCCACAATTCTTGATTAAGTTGCAAAAATAAAAAAAAACATTTCATAACAATTTGGGGATTTTTTGCAAAATATTGGGTAACTTAAACGTTTTATTTGTTTATAAAGCCTTCAGAGCAAGAGTTAGCTTATAAATCGTTCTTTGCTTGTAGTTTTTATAGCCTCCACCTTAGGATGCAGTGGTTATTCATTTTCTCATTCCGTTTGTAGCATCGTGAAATATTCATCGGAGACCGTCTATAAATATATTCTGGGTCGTAGTAAAATTCTAAAGCTAGAAGGTTGAAATTTTCAATAAAGTGGGTATCGGCCCAGAGGAAAAAACCTAATAAGGACTGAAAATACCTTAGATTACAACTTCCGACAGTCCATATTACACTTGAAGCGGACGATATACGTCTGTAACTATAGGCAAAATGGAAATTGTTGGCGTTTTTATTTTTCGATTTCCTCGTTCTCTTACCCCTTGAAAACACTACAAAGTTTCACAGATAACATTTTTCAAATAATTATTTTGAATACTTATTCGCACTCTACTATACCGATATGGGTATCAAATAAAAGAGAATAATATCTGGTAAAAATACTTTATATTTCATGCATCTATCTGTATTAGAGTAGCATTAACAACTATTTCAAGTTTTCCTCCTCCTTAAAAATTAAAATTATTTATTTTACTTAATACATACAAGATTTAGCAGGTGAAATTGGACAAAAATGGATAAAATGGTACGATAAAATCTAGAAACATGAAATTCGGTGTGTGTATCCCTCTAATTGCGAGGCACGCGATATGGTGGGATTTATCGAAATTCGTACTATTAAGGGATACAATTAGAAAGGAGGGGTAAAAGTGGTACCAATCAAAGCGCTGAAAGCGTTGAAATCATGAAATTCGATGTATACATTCATCTGACTGTGTATTCGCGAAACATACTTTTAGGCGGAAAAGGGGTCGAAAGGGGATTAGGTTAGAATAGTGAAATTCGGTGTATACATTGATTTGACTATCTAGACGCGAAAAATAACGAGATCTTTCGATATTCCTACCTTTAGGATCAAAATGGGATAAAATTGTTACCTGCTGTAACCTGAATCGGTAAAAATTAAAAAAGGAATTAAACTAGTACCAACAAACAGCTGTAGCAAGAATCATGAAATTAAATGTGTACATTCTACAGTGAAGTCGAAAGATAATGGATCTTCAAAACTAGTACTTCTACTATCAAGATGGTACATACATTTTGTCTGTAGCATGAATTAAGAATTGGAAATGGAGAAGGTGACAACCGACATTCGCCTCAGACCAACGAAAATAAGTTACAGAAACAGGCCGTTAGTAAATAATTATCTTTATGTGCAAAAGATCTCACAATTTTCCTAATATGGTGCACTTCGGCCTGACCGAAGTTAACGCCTTTTTACTTGTTTCAATTGAGATTATATATTGAGGTATGCTCAAATCAGTTTCATACGAGGAATGAAAGATTTTTAATTAAAAAAGGCCCTTATGACACTGGTTTTTTTGCGACTTTTTTATTCATACTTCGAAATGAGGCAATTTCAAAACGAACAGATATTATACCAATTTTAAATGTTAGTGATCTTCTTATATAATTACATGTTGTGTCTCTTATAACTAAATCAATTAAGCAAAATTTTGGTAAAACATTTAAAATAATCAGATCTACAAAGAGGGCCATAACTTCTATAGATTTTTACAAGTAGACTTCGTTGGAATATTCACTATTAAGAAAACAACAGCAAATACTTTTTCCATGTTTTGTTTTTTTTTTATATAGGGCAACATTTATATATATCATAAATTCTTTTAATTGAACATATACATATATAAGACGGACGTATTTTTCCAAAATGAGAGTACAAATATTCAACGAAAATTAAACTAGTAAATCAAAAAAAAATTTTTTTTTTCAAATCCATGCTTTATGCAAGCAGAATTCTATTGGGCCTAGAAATTCTTTTTTAGTTATCTTTTGTAGAAGGAAAAATTACTGCAAAATTTCAGTTTTTTATCTGCCATAGAACGGCATATATTCGAAAATGGGTTTTAACTTCGTATGGGAGGTGCCACGCCCACATTTCCATTACCGCCCATTTTTGTCACAACTACGCACATTAATGCTAGATGCACTTACACAAAATTACAGTAGGTGTAATTTTGGTTTTAACTTCATATGGGAGGTGCCACGCCCACTTTTGCATTACCGCCCATTTTAGGCGCAACTACGCACATTGATGCTAGATGCACTTACACAAAATTTGAGCACTATACGTGTCATAGAACTGACACTATTCGATAATATGTTTTAACTTCGTATGGGAGGTGGTACGCCCACTATTCCAATACCGCCCATTTTTGGCAGAACTACGCACATTGGTGGTAGATGCACTTACACAAAATTTCAGCACTCTAGGTGTCATAGAACTGACAATATTCAATAATAGGTTTTAACTTCGTATGGGAGGTGCCACGCCCACTTTTCCAATACCGCCCATTTTTGGCACAACTATGCACATTGATGCTAGATGCACTTACACAAAATTACAGCACTCTAGGTGTCATAGAACTGACTATATTCAATAATAGGTTTTAACTTCGTATGGGAGGTGCCACGCCCACTTTTCCAATACCGCCCATTTTTGGCACAACTATGCGAATTGATGCTAGATGCACTTACATAAAATTTCAGCACTCTAGGTGTCATAGAACTGACAATATTCAATAATAGGTTTTAACTTCGTATGGGAGGTGCCACGCCCACTTTTCCAATACCGCCCCTTTTTGGCACAACTATGCGAATTGATGCTAGATGCACTTACACAAAATTTCAGCACTCTATGTGTCATAGAACTGACAATATTCAATAATAGGTTTTAACTTCGTATGGGAGATGCCACGCCCACTTTTCCAATACCGCCCATTTTTGGCACAACTATGCGAATTGATGCTAGATGCACTTACACAAAATTTCAGCACTCTAGGTGTCATAGAACTAACAATATTCAATAATAGGTTTTAACTTCGTATGGGAGGTGCCAGCCCCTTTGTCCAATTGGTCAAATTTTTCCATTTCCTTGTATTGTCATCGAAAATGATTAAGTGTGCAAAATTTGAGCAAAATTGGTTGAGAAAAAAGCTTTCAAAAATTGATTTCAAATTTTGTGGCACACAAACATATATAGAAAGTAACCTTATATAAAGCATGGAAAAAAAATTATCCATAAAATTGTTTATGTTGATTTTATGAATCAGTAAGCTTCAGTGCACATCGTTTCGAATAAAAAATCTATTTTTTACGATTTCTTTTTTCGAGTTTTTCTCGTTCTTCAGAACGATATTTTTTTCAGTAGTTTATCAACACAATGTTTAAGAACAATGAAAAATCAAAGAAAAATTAGTTGATGGAAAATTTATTTGTTCTTTGTTTTTTGTGACGTGCTCCATCAGAAAATTAAAAATATATATTTTGCTATTACCTAATTTTTTTGGATATTTCATTGTTTTTATACCCTCCACCTCCAGGATGGGGGTATACTAACTTTGTCATTCCGTTTGTAACACCTTGACATATCGACCTGAGACCCTATAAAATATATATATTCTAGATCGTCATAAAATTCTAATACGATCTAGCCATGTCCCTCCGTCCGTCTGTTGAAAGCACGCTAGCATCTAAATGAAAAGAGCTAGAACGTTCAAATTTTTATAGATGCGTCTTATAGTCGTAGATCGGTTGGGATTGAAATGGGGCGAAACAGGAACAAAGGGAAAAAAATTTCCCTCATAAGGACTAAAAATACCCATAATAATCCCTAATATTTTAGCGTATTTAAGCATGTTTTTTGAATATGTCTGTTTATATTTACTTGTATGCGCATTCCCCTTATAGCAAAAAAGTGCACCATAAAGTGATTCTTATTTGTAGGGTGTAAAATTGGGCAAAAAAAGAAATAAAAATGGATTACATATTAAACGACAACAGCTAGCAACACGAAATTCGGTGTGTACATTCCTGTAATTGACTAGATAAAAGTATTTTTTCCAAATTCGTACTTTTAAGGGATAAAATGGGAATAGAGGGATAAAAATGGTACATATTAAACGACAACAACTAGAAACACGAAATTCGGTGTGTACATTCCTCTAATAGAGTAGATACATAATATAAAAGTATTTTTTCCAAATTAGTACTTTTAAGGGGTAAAATAGTACCAATCAAACGACTGCCCCTAGAATAATCAAATTCGGTGTATACATTCCTCTGTATGCATAGACACGTAAAATACACGGATTTTTCAAAATTCGTACTTTTTGGGGTTAAAATGAAAAAAGGGGATACAAATAGTACCAATCAAATGACCGCAGCTAGTGTCATGAAATTTGGAGTATACATTCCTCTGACTGTCTAGGGAAAATAAACGGATTTTTCGAAATTCGCACTTTTTGGGGTCAAAATGGAAAAAGGGGATAAAAATAGTACCAATCAAATGGCAGCAGCTAGAGTCATGAAATTCGGAGTATGCATTCCTTTGACTACATAGACATGGAAAATAAAAGGTTTTTTCCAATTTCATACTTTCAAGGGATACAATGGGTACAGAGGGATAAAAATGGTACCAACTAAACGGCTACACCTAGAATAATGATATTCGGGGTATACATTCCTCTGATTGCGTAGACACGTAAAATAAACGGATTTTTCGGTAATCGTATTTCTTGGGGTTAAAATGAAAAAGGGGGTACAAATAGTACCAACCAAATGACCACAGCTAGAGTCATGAAATTCGAAGTATACATTCCTCTGACTGCGTAGACACGGAAAATACACGGATTTTTCGAAATTCGTACTTTTTGGGGTCAAAATGGAAAATGGATTTCGAAATTCGTACTTTCAAGGGATACAAATAGTACAGAGGGATAAAAATAGTACTAACTTAAAGACTACAGCTAGAATGATGAAATTCTAATTGGGTAGAAACGTCAAATAAAGAGATTTTAGATAGTCGTACTCTTATAATAAATATAGATACCTCCCGCACAAATTGGTATAAGCTCTGTTTAAAATAACGTCTATTCGGATTGTCGAAAACAATTGCAATTTGATATTTGAAAATATTTTTATAATCGCTTTAAACCTATAAAATATTTATGCTTTTGCTACGCCCTTTCTAGAACCTCCCACACAATTGCCCCTACCCTAGGTAAGTAAAATCCTTTATAAATATGACTTGATATTTGACTTGTAAATGTGGGAGTTGGGACCATGTGCCATGAACCTTCTAGTACCTTCCACACAAATTAAAGTCCTTATAACTTCCATACATATGTTACTTACTTGTTATTAATGTTTTTGTAAGATACTTAAATATAAAAAATATTTAAATATATACATTAGTTTCTGTAGACATTTAAATACATATTTTAAATGTAACTGTTAGCATAAAATACGTTGGACTACAAAATAAACGTCTATTGAAAAATATGAAATGATTCTATTTCAAGGCACATTAGCACACTACACAAAACCCTAAAAAGGTCCGATTTTGGCAAAACCATCAATATTTATTTTTTTTTTTCACTACAGAAAAAGAATTTTTGAACATATAGAGTTTAAATCAGGGAAAACCCTTTTTTGGTTTTCATTATCTATTATAAATAAACATTTTTTTAAATTTTTATTCAACTTAAAACTTTATAATATCAATAACATTAAATAGTATTAATAAATTTAATACTAATTTAATATAATATAATAAAGGACATCGCTCCTATGATAATTTCATTAGGGAAGAGTCAAATTTGCACAACTTCACAAGATTAGCATCTCTTTCACTTATATTTATGTCAATTTCATTATACATTTCAGTATTAATTAACTTATAACAAAACAGTTTAATGTTTTTAAAAAATTTTTGAGTAGTAATCTAAGAAGTAATTCTCGTTTATTTATTCTAGACAATCGCTGCGAAGGTTTATATATTCCCTTATCAATAGTTACGGTTAAACTTCTTATGGCAGAAGTATCATGAAAGGTTGGAGAATTATTTCATGTTGCCATTTTGTATATGAGTTTTGCGAACTATGAAGCAGAATCATTTATTTCTTGTTTTGGGGAATATTTTCCTTAGTTTTAGTTCAAATGAACTTAATTTAAGTACACTTACATCGAGTAAGATATTCCTCAGTTTGAATAAATATGGAAATATATTGAGGAAAGACAATTGTAGCAAAATGTTCCTTATAGCCTTGTCACACTGCATGCGAAATCTAGATTGAATGGCATAAGGTCGATTTACAAATGTCAGATTCCATTCAAAATCGACCTTATGTCATTTAAACTGGATTTCGCATGCAGTGTGACAAAGCTATTGGATTCAGTAACAATTTAAAGGGTTCGAGGAAAAAAATCTCTAAAAATGTTCACAGTTTGGTTTGTGGGAAACTTGAACTCAATTTTCAATCAAAGCGTGTTTCAAAGCTCGAACTTAATATGAGGAAAAATTGGTTGCTCTAGTGCTACACGAAGTTAAATTTTTATTTTTTCTTGGACACACCCACATACACCTCAATGTGTATAAATTTGGAAATATATTATTTAGTTTTTCCTTTAGCATAATCCATATTGCCATTACCTCATAATTATTTGCTATTACAAAGGAGAATATCGATACAGCCCAGTGTGCATAAAAATGTAGCTTCCAAGGAAGGAGTGTAAGTAGTTTTTTACTAGCTAGTTTCCGGTATTGTCTTCTAACCCCTTTAAAATCTAGCAAACTTGCCCCAATCAGTAGCATCGTTCGTGCCATTCCGTCATACTTACGCAGTTTTCCCAGACACACTTGAAGCAGAGCAACAAAAACTAAACCAGAACAGCACCGCTTAGCAAACATTTCCATTTTTGAGGATGAAGATGATTCAGATTTATTTACACGGACGTCGTCGTCGCTCACAAGTCCACGGCCAACAAGAATTACACGACGCTCGCACAAAAGGGAACTAGTTAATTATAAATTATTTTTTCTACTGATTAATAATTTCACTTCAATTAGAAATTTTCATTTCGGCACAGCACATAAGACATACACGCAACAACAGCAGCAACAACGGCGACGGAATTGCGAGCACTACGTCGGCGGACAACGGGCAATAGTTTAATGGACGGAGGAGAACACAAACAAACAAACAAGAGTCACGGCACAATTGAAACTCTGCGAAAAGTTGAAAGCAACTGAAAGTGTCACTCGCACAACACACTCTATTTAAAAAAAATCAAAATAAAAATCCAAAAACAAAAAGTAAACAAAGCTTCAAAATCAGAATTCTCACGTAGCCACTATCATATGTGTACGTACAGCGTATGGTAATTATGAACTTCAGTGTAAACAGCTGAGCGTGATTTTAAGTAAAGCTTTGCTTTGATCGTTCAAAAGTTACGATTCAAATGTAACTGTCATACGGGTACACTGAGCAAAACTAAAGAAATGGCACATTTGGAAGACGAAAAAGATATTCAGGTACCATACACAACACTCTGAAAAAGTGTACCCTACAATGGGGTAAAATGAACTAAAATTTAGGAAATGCAATTTAATATAAAGCGCTAAAACAATATTTCCTCATATCAAGTTCCTTGAAAGTAGGACATACTTTGAACTTCCTTCTAGTTCAATTTTGGAGGAGCATTTTAAGTAAAGTTTTCCTCAAACCAAGTAAATGTTTACTCCAACTGGTGTCGTCCCGTCCCCTAAATAAAACAATAGGGGTTTCTTTAAGTCGCTACAACAAGTTGCGATAACAAAAACGTTAATAATCACATTGTCGCCGCCTACAACCCAGCAAAAAGAGGACCCCTCAAAGAAGTGAAAAAGATGTTCATCTTGTGATGCGGAAGTAGTGAAAATTGGGATCTTAACCAATGAGTCTAACATGGAGTTATCATAGTTATTTTAAAGTGTTGCAAAGGAACCACTTTTTTACTAGTTTTCATTTCTGTTCTAAAAAATTCGCCGCTACCAGGGATAGAACATCGGACCTTCTGGTTGATACTACGACACTCTAACCATCTCAGCTATCCTCTGTTGTGAGTGCTGAATAACTAAAGCAAACCATTTTGTTCGTTAGAACTGGCAAAAGGAAACTTAACGAAATATTTATTTAGTATGAATTAATAAAGGGTGATTTTTTAGCTATTATCTTTTTGGCAACACTGGTTTAAACAGCTGACGCACGTTTAGAGTTTTGTTTCACTGTCAAACATCTTCAGTTTGGTCTATAATTTAACCATGAATCGCTTGCAAATTATTGAATTTTATTATCAAACTGCGTGCTCTGTTAAGAAAGTTCATCGCGCGCTTCTTCTGTTCAGCGACGAAGTTCATTTTTGGCTCGATGGGTACGTAAATAGGCAGAATTGTCGATTTTGGAGTGAATATCAGCCAGAAGCATTGCAAGAGCTACCAATGCATCCAGAAAAAGTCACAGTTTGGTGCGGTTTATGGGCTGGTGGCATCATTGGACCGTACTTCTTCAAAGATGATGCGAATCGTAACGTAACTGTGAATGGTGAGTGCTACCGTGAGATGATATCCAACTTTTTTTTGCCCAAAATGCAAGAGCTTGACTTGCATGACATGTGCTTTCAACAAGACGGTGTCACATGCCACATAGCACGCGCAACAATGGACTTATTGAGAGGCGAGTTCGGTGAACATTTTATTTCACTTTCGGGACCGGTCAATTGGCCGCCTAGATCGGGCGATTTAACGCCTTTAGACTATTTTTTGTGGGGCTATGTTAAAGCTCATGCCTATACAGACAAGCCCGCTTCAATTGACGCATTGGAAGACAACATTGAAGCATTTATTCGTGAGATACCGGCCGAAATGTTGGAAAGAGTATGCCAAAATTGGACTAAGCGGATGGACCATTTGGTCAGGCGCAGTCAAGGTCAACATATACATGAAATAATCTTCAAACATTAAATTATATGGACCGTACCATCGATCCAAATAAAGATTTCGTACATTTTTCTGAATTTTATGCGTTTTTTTCTTTATATAACGCAAATTAATATTAAATTAAATTAGCATTACATAAATTAACACTACTTAATTTTACTGATATTATGTAGTATTAATAATTGGTAAAAAAAATAAATATTTGAAGTACATCAATAAAAAAATTTTAATAAAATTAAACAAAAAAATTTAAATTGTTGATTGTAATTGTTGTAATAAAAAAAAAAACAAAAAAAAGTTTTTTCCCAAGCCACGATTCGAACCTGACACCGTCTGGGTGCAAAGCGGACACCTTATCTCTGTGACCCCATACTAAAAATCCAAACCAATTCACTTGTGAAAATTCCATTCCTAAAATGCTACGGTATAATAACATATTATCCACTTTTTTGGAAGTTGTTTAAAAGAACTTCCTCAGAAAGGAGAAAAATACACACTTGGATTTGGAGATGCGATTAAAATGTGATTCCTACGGAAGTAGTTCCATTTTTTGCTGGAAATATATATATATATCTGTATCGAAACAAATTTTCAAAAAAAAATATTTTGTGTTGACTTTTTTGCACTTATCATCGATAATCATAAATTGGATAAATATCCAGGCTAAGCCCATTATTATACCCTCCACCTCCAGGATGGGGGTATACTAACTTTGTCATTCCGTTTGTAACACCTTGAAATATCGACCTGAGACCCTATAAAGTATATATATTATTGATCGTCATAAAATTCTAAGACGATCTAGCCATGTCCGTCCGTCCGTCCGTCCGTCTGTCCGTCTGTTGAAAGCACGCTAGCATCTAAACGCAAGGAGCTAGAACGTTCAAATTTTCCATAAATGCGTCTTATAGTCGTAGATCGGTTGGGATTGAAATGGGGCGAAATCGGCCCAAAGGTAAAAATTTTTCCCTCACAAGCACTAAAAATACCCATAATAATCCCTAATATTTTAGCTTATTTAAGCATGTTTTTTGAATATGTCTGTTTATATTTGCTTGATATTTGATATGCGCATTCCCCTTATATCAAAAACGTGCACCATAAAGTGATTCTTATATGTAGGGGGCGAAATGGGGCAAAAAAAGGGATAAAAATGGTACATATTAAACGACAACAGATAGAAACACGAAATTTGGCGTATACATACCTCTAATAGAATAGATACATAATATACAAGTATTTTTTCCAAATTCGTACTTTTAAGGGGTAAAATAGGAATAGAGAGATAAAAATGGTACCAACAAAACGGCTGTACCTAGAATAATAAAATTCGGTGTATACATTCCTCTGACTGCATAGATAAGTAAAATACACGAATTTTTCACAATTCGTACTTTTTGGGGTTAAAATGAAAAAAGGGGATAAAAATAGTACCAATCTAATGACCGCAGCTAGAGTCATGAAATTCGGAGTATACATTCCCCTGATTGTGTAGACACGGAAAATAAACTGATTTTTCGAAATTCGTACTTTTTGGGGTTAAAATGAAAAAAAGGGGATAAAAATATTACCAATCAAATGACCGCAGCTAGAGTCATGAAATTCGGAGTATACATTCCTCTGACTGCGTAGACACGGAAAATAGACGAATTTTTTGAAATTAGTACTTTCAAGGGATGCAATGGTACAGAGGGATAAAAATAGTACCAACTTAACGACTACAGCTAGAATGATGAAATTCTAATTGCGTAGAAACGTTAAGGGGGTAAAAATGGTACCAACCAAATGGGCGCAGCTGGAATCATGGAATTCGGTGTATACATTCCTCTGACTGCATAGACACGCAAAATAAAAAGTTTTTTTTCCAAATTCGTACTTTTTCTTTTACGGCAAAAATTGGTTGAATCATGAAGTGAGGTTATTTTGGTTATACAACCAACTGTAGCACCCACTATCTACCAATTTTTTTTGGCTTTGAAAATATAAATATAAGAATATTTATTTTTTGAATTGACGTATTGGTAGCATTACCTTATAAGCGTGGTTTGAAATAATTAAAATATTATATTTATTTATAAAATTAATTTTTCAATATTTGTATTTGGTTTGGCTATATTAAAAAAAATATATTTCCCTGCAATATTACTGCACTTCTACGAAAACCGACAACCTCTGTGGAATGCAATCCATGGTGGAGGGTACATAAAGTTCTGCCCGGCCGAACTTAACGCCGTTTTTACTTGTTTTTAAGATAAAATTATTTTTTCAAATTTTGGTTTCGTACACACACTGATATTGCTGTTGGTGGCAATTTTAAAAAAGATTTTTTTATTTTAAGTGAAATTTTAACTTTATATTTAGGTTTTTTATTACCGCATCTTCTCCGAATTCTCAGAATCTCCTTCATTGTTCTACGTCCGGTCAAAATTTGCTACAATTCTACTTCCACACAGTGGGTCGAAAAGCAAATGGAAAATTACCTTATATTATACATGTTCAAAAATGTCCTTAAATAATAGTGTAAGTAAGCTAAATATACTTAATGTTATTCTAGTTCAACTAGAAACACCTAGAGTGAAAAAGGTGAATCGGTTCAGATTTATATAGCTCCTATACAAATTTCGCTCCCGGCTTGATTTTTCCGCCCCATAAACCACGTATTTTCACTGAATTACTTCAAATTGAGAACTGGAAGAACCTATTGTGAAATGGGTCACTTCATTCCATGATGTTTTTATATAGCCCTGATACAAATATTCTACTCGATTTGACAAATTGAACCAGGACATATTAGCCTTAACATACAAAAATTCTTCCCGTTTTTACATTTTTTTCCAAATTGAATTGTATTCTGATAGAAAGTGGAGTGTATCATATAGTCAGCCCCGCCCGACTTTAGCCTTTCCTTACTGGTTTAAACTAGATTTCGCATGCAATGCGACAAGGCTATAACCTTTTTTGTATGGCGCTGGGAAGCTGTTTTGGCTTCAACATAATTTGCCTCTGTTTAATCGTAATTATACGAATTTAATTTGCTTTTAACATTCCTATGTTTTATTAATAATAAGTATGCGAAGTGTACACGAGAATAGTTTTATGTGGCTTTATTCAAATTCATATTCAATACAAAATAACCAAAATCCCGCTTATGGTATTAGAACGCTGTTTTAGATCATCTAGCTATTTAGAGTGCCGTGCAAAAGTCTGCATTCAACAAAACATATCGTCACCGGAAATGCTAAATGACGAAAAGAACATTTTCATAGGATTCCGGATGAGAAGTAAAAAACTATAAATTAAGAAGTTCGTATTCTGTTAATAAATTCCATATTTTTTGGACGTAGAAGCTCCTTATCTCCGGAGTTGTGTGTATTTCATATTCAAATGCGCTACTTTATGAAAAAACTACTTTTAGATTTTCGTAATAAAATAGTTACTTTTAGACATTGTCATACGTCAATGGAAACTATATGGTTGTATTAAGAATATTTCATAATCGTAAAGTAAAAAAATATTTTTTGTTAAGCAAATAAAGAATTTTTAATCGTATTACTTTTGAAAAACACAATTGTGATATTTCACATAAAAATAACACAATTCCTAAAACTAGGAAATAAATTCCAAAAATGTGACTTTATGGAAAAAATGGCCGCCATTCCTAAATTTCGAACGTAGACCAGAAGAAGAAAAAAATATTATAGGTGACTGTGTCCGTACATAAAATTCTGTTATTACTTTTGTCCGTCCGTCTCCGTACTAGCATAGGACAAGAATAGTAGGAGTTGTCAAAATAAAAAAACTTCATTTCTAAATGAATTATGTTACACTGAATTCAAAAATCGCTTTTTATGTAGCATTTACGGATTTCTTGTAAACCGTTTTGGTTGCTTTTTACTGAATCTGTGGGCATATCAAAAAGGGCAGGTTTCAAAAAAATTCTCGAAAAACTAATGGTAGGAAATATTTTTTAGTAGGAGTCAGAGTAGCTTTAAATTAACTAAGTAAAGAACAAATCAGCAAACATTTAATTCATATTTGACTAAAGAGCAAAATGTTTAGTTTTAGAAACTTTTTAAAGCATTTTTCCAATAGATTAAAATTCAGAATAAATTATTATGATAAAATTCAGTGAATTTTTTGATGTTTATTTTCTGGACCATCAAAAATTGAGAATTTGTATGCCCTCCACCTCCAGGATGGGGGTATATTCACTTTGTCATTCCGTTTGTAACACCTTGAAATATTCATCGGAGACCCAATAAAGTATATATATTCTGGGTCGTGGTAAAATTCTAAGACGATATTGCCATGTCCGTCTGTCCGTCTGTCTGTCTGTTGAAAGCACGATAGCGGCCGAACGAAATGAGCTAGGAGGTTCAAATTTTTCCTAAATGTGTCTTATGCTTGTAAATCGGTTGGGATTGAAAGTGGACGAAATCGGCTCAGAGGGAAAAACTTTTCCCTCACAAGGACTGAAAATACCCCTAATATTTAGAGTATTTCAGCATGTTTTTGAACATATTAGCTTGCTTTTAGTTGATATTTGCAATGCGCATTCCCTCTATATCATAAAAGGGCACCATAGAGTGATTTTTATTTGTAGGGGGCGAAATGGGACAAAAGGGATAATAATCAAACGACAAAGATAGAAACACGAAATTTGGCGTGTACATTCCTGTAATAGAGTAGCTACATAATATAAAAGTATTTTTTCTAAATTCGTACTTTTAATGGGTTAAATGGGGATAGAGGGATAAAAATAGTACCAACCTAACGGCTGCACCTAGAATAATGAAATTCGATATATACATACATTCCTCTGATTGCGTAGACACGTAAAATAAAAGAACTTTCCAAAATTCGTACTTTTTGGGGTTCAAATGGCAAAAGGGGATAAAAATAGTACCTACCGAATGACAGCAGCTAGAATCATGAAATTCGGAGTATACATTCCTCTGACTGCGTAGACACGAAAAATAAAACGCTTTTTCCAAATTCGTACTTTCAATTGATACAATGGCTACAGGGGATAAAAATAGTACCAACTAAACGAATACAGCTAGAATGATGAAATTCAGTGAGTACGTCCCTCTAATTGTGTAGATACGTAAAATAAAGAGATTTTAGATAGTCGCACTCTTGAGGGGGCAAAATTGGAAAAAGGGGATAAAAATGGTACCAACAAAATAGCCGCTGATAGAATCATGAAATTCGGAGTATACATTCCTCTGACTGCATAGCCACGTAAAATATTTTTTTTCCAAGTTCGTACTTTATTTTGTTGCTTTTACGACAAAAAATGGTAGAATCATGAAGTCGTCTTACACTGCGTACGTGAGAGATAAGGTATTTTTAAAATTTATACTTTTGAAATTAAAATAGGATTGAAATACAATCAACCAAACGACCGTAGCTGAAAGTACACTCTCTATCCCCCAATATTTAGGGTATTTATGATTGCTCCCTTATATTTACTTTATGAATTGAAGTATATATATATAGTAAAAAAATATTGGTAGCCTTGGCTTATTAATTAATTTTCTTATTTTCATACAGTTAAAATTTGTTGCGGACATTCCTCTTGTAGCTTGGAAGCACCACAAAGAAAATAAAAGTTTTAGCCGGCGAAATGGGACAAAAAGGGATAAAATATGGTACCAATGATACGACAACAGCTAGAATCATGAAATTCGGTGTGTACATCCTTCTAATTGCATAGACACGTAAAATAGAGGGATTTTTCGAAATTCGTACTTTTAAGGGATATAAGTAAAATAAAAAGAGGGATAAAAATGGAACCTACCAAACCGCTGAAGTTGAAATCATGAAATTCGGTGTATACATTCTGACTATGAAGATTCGAAAAAGGGTTTTTTTTTCGAAATTTGTACATTTGGGCGGAGAATGGGGCGAATGGGGATATCTTTAAAATTTATACTTTTCTTATCACTTTGTCTGTATCTGAAAATGCTTCTTTCTAATGGCGACTGACAATCGCCTAATATTTAGTCATGTTCACTTTCACAATTTCAGCATTTTATCTATATATAGTAGTAGATTTTAAACAGTGCGCATAAGTATACATTATAATTTGTAATAGTAAACAAATATAGTAATGTGCTTAGAAATATCACAATTTTCGTAATATGGTACTGTGCTTCTATGTAAAGTCAACTTCCTTTAATCTGCTGGTAATACTGTGGAATGCTCTCCGTTGTGGAGGGTATATAAGATTCGGCCCGGCCGAAATTAACGCCTTCTTACTTGTTAATATTATATAATAAAATAATATTTTTAAGATTGAGAAAAACGTCAAAATTCGTATCACTAGCTATTCAGAAGGTATATTATGTATATCCAATTCCGGCAAAAAACGAAAGTATAAAATAAATTTATTTTACATACAAATCACCTTCTGAAGTCCAAAAAACTATGTCTATGAAAAAATCTTTGAAAATTTTCTTTGTTGGACTATTATCTTTAAAACGATATCAAAAAGATAAATGCGAAACAATTCTGTTTTCTGATTCTCCTCGTTTTCTTCCTCATGATCACAGCTATTACAAAATATGATGATTTTTTAATCTTTTGCGTCTATGAAGAAGGCCGTAACTTCTACATTTATCCAAAGATAAATAAAAAGATGTTAAAGACCTTAAATTGAACATATAAACGTGTATGATCAGATCTATATTTCCACAATGTCAGTATAAATACTAAAGGTACCATCGACCAAAATTGAAATTTTAGTAAAAATTAAAAATTCCATAAAATTTTTTGGTTTTGATTTTATACATAAATATGCCTGAATGCACACAAAAAATAATTGTTTAGCTCTTGGACATAAAATTTTTATTATACACTCCACGAGAGTATTATGTCTTTGTGCATTTGTTTGTAACACCCAAAAGGAAGGGAGATAGACCCATTGTTAATTAGACCGATCGACTTAGAATCACTTTCTGAATCGATTTAGCAATGTCCGTCTGTCTCTCTGTCTGTATGTCCATCTATTCTTGTAATCACGATACAGGTCGCAATTGTAGTCAGAACCAAATGAAGCTTTGCACAACGAAGTTTTTCGGGACAAGAACGAACGCTATTTAATTTGAGAAAATCGGTGCAGATTTATATATAGCCCCCATTCAAATTTCGCTCTCGATTTAACTTTTTCTGATCTAGAAACCACATATTTTTACAGATCCTCTTCAAATCTTGCAAAATATCTTATATTTCAACTAGAAACACCCATGGTGAAAATGGGTCAGATCGGTTCAGATTTACATATAGCCCCCATACAAATT
This sequence comes from Polietes domitor, assembly GCA_947397865.1. NCBI lineage: Eukaryota > Metazoa > Arthropoda > Insecta > Diptera > Muscidae > Polietes > Polietes domitor. The sequence continues at coordinate 115,225,748 of OX377622.1, forward strand.
TCGCTCCCGGATTGACTTTTTCCGCCCCAGACACCACGTATTTTCACCAAATTTCTTCCAAATGAGCATAACACGTTTACTTGAACTTAAATAACTTATTGTGAAAGTTAGTCACTTCATTACATGTTTGGATATAGCCCGGATACAAATATTCTTCTCGATTTGACAAATTGTGTCAGGTCATTTTAGCCTATGATTAGGCTGTGTCATACAAAAATCCTTTCCGTTTTCTATTTTTTACCGAATTGATTTGTCTTCGGATAGAAAGTGGAGTAGACCCCGTCCGAAATTATATGGGACCCGTGCCCCATATAAATTTCTCTTCCAATTTTACTTTTTCCACTCTTCAAACCACTTTTTAGATTTGGTACAACATCTTATATTTCAACTAGAAGAGGATCACGACGATCAATGTTTTGATATATCAGAAATACTAATGTTTTTCTCGATTTCACTTTTCCACCGAATTCAATTGCAATGGGCTGTAAAGTTGAGTGTATCATATAGTCTGTCCCGTCCGACTTTAACTTTTCCTTACTTGTTTTTGTGTTGCATAATGTTACAGACCGAAATGAAACAAACGAAAAGTAAAATAAATTATACTCTTTTCTTTAAATCTAAGAAAATGCACAAATTTGGACTCAATTGGAGATGAATTTCTACGCTATTAAGGAATACCAATTTTCTCTAGAAACGGATAAGCTGTACCCGGTTATTGAATTCCTTGCCAACTTGTTTAAGTTTAAATACACACTGGCCGCAATTTAAATATGAATGAATAATTTATACGGACATACATAAATTACGTACATATTTATTGGGCAAATAAATACACCGCTTATTTTGATTGAATGTATCAACTCAAACTTACCAAAAATCGAAAGAAAAAACATTGACTGATGATGCCCAAAAGTTTGATAATGAATCCCAAAAATGACAATCAAACACATAAAATTTGAATAGAAAAATTGTAACAGTTTTTTACGCATTTCTCCTGCAGCGGAAACAAAGGAAAACACACAAATAGCAAATGTCAACGTATGAAATACACAACAACAACAAAAAGACAATAAAATAAACAAATTCTTTTGTTTTTACAAAGGGGAGGCCGGGCGGGGTCTACAACGCACTCCTCACATCGAACATGTCAACTTTTCATCCTCGAAATCAAAATGGCCAAAGACCAACAACCAACCTTGTTTTTTTTTCTTCGAATAAAGACGAAAAAAATGGTTGATAAATTCAAATTTTCCATATAGATTTTTTCGTTATCGAAATTGTACCAATTGCCAGGCAAATGCCAATTCATTTACTAACGAACCAAACATTTGGGAGTTGAGATTATGCATGAGGCTGCTGGATGCTGATGAAGCCAACCACCACCAACCCAACCAACCCACCACTCTTGCGGTTTTAAACAACAATTGCGATACTATTCCTCACATCACATGTCCATCAATTGTTATTCTTTGTGCGTGTGTGTGTGTTTGTTTACCTCTCCACCCGAATTGTGAGGAACGCAACGTCAAAATTATCCTCTGGACTAATCAGAGGAGTTGTTGATTTTTTAAGTACGTCCACACGCACAATCTCATGCCCATTGCCAACCCAAAATATAAAGAATAAAAGAAAGAAATATCAATCAAATGTCATCACATCCTCGAGTGCAATCACTAATTGTTCCATTTACTCTCAAATCGAACGTTATTTTTGTCGCTTTAATTGCAACATTTCTGCCATTGTGAGTCCTTTTTGCATTCGTCCTTTTCAGTGTAGCGTTTAAAACTATTGTTGCGAACGGTTACTCCACATGCAGATGACCTTTGACACCTTCGATTTGTTAAGTTGTAGTCCATAGAACTGTCAACGGTTCTCGTTAGGCGGTCTCCGTTAGAGATTCATTAAAACTCCATTTGTCCTGGTTTTATGCTTCTTGTTCTATTCAGTTGATGTGGAACTTCAAACGTAGGCTTGTCCACATCTGGAGCCATACTCTTGGGAATAACCGTCGCTCTTCTGTCCCAGACGAACTCAAATTAAATGTGTTACCAACATAATTGTTTGGAAATTATTTCAATATTTTTTAATTGATCGATTCCCACTTACAGTTTTCTCATCAAAAAGAAGAAAGAACTCCAATCCAACCTGATTAAACCTAATCAGCTCATATGACACTGGATTTTTTTGGACGTTTCTAGATTCTTCCATTGATAGAATAAATCAACACTTGTTAGCAGCACACAGATATATAATTTGTAAACAGATACTTACATCTTAGGATGGAGTGTATATTCAGTTTTGTCATTCCGTTTGCAAACAAATGTTTGAGTTCCTGCAGGTCCCAGAGGATCAAATCATATCATATCGGTCATCATAACATATCGGTCACTAATGAACAATGTTTTTCTTTTGCAATTTAAATAATAAAATAAACGCATACTTTCGTTCTACACTGTTAATGCATTGACGCTTTTAAATAGCTCTAATAAAACCATAAACGAATTTTTGAATCTTTTGAATATTTCGACATAACTATTTTTATTAGTTTACCTTTTAGGAATTGTGCATTTTAAACGTTCATATGTATGCGACATGAATTAAATTAAAATTAAAACAATATATGTACGGGAATGTGAAACTTTTTGTCGAAACTAGGTTTATATTTGTTACGGAAATTTATGTATGTATTCTCATCTTAAAAATACATACGTAAGTGTACGAGAAAAAAATTGTGACTCCAGAAATACTTGACTAATTTTAATGTAACATACCTTGTTTTGAAGATAATATCAATTTTTAAAATATTGGTGTTCTATCGCCCCATTAGTTATACCCTCACTCTACAGAGTAGGGGGGGTATATATCATTTGGGACAGTAAAAAAGTGTAATGCATTGAAGGAGTGACTTAAGACCCTAAGTATGTTTGGACCAAATCCGTTTCACGACTTTTTTAGGCTGTTTGAGCCATGTCAGTCCGTCCGTCTGTCTGGCTGGCTGGTGTACACGATATCTCTCGAAAGGAGTTAAGGAATCAATTCAAACTTTGCACATGGTAATATTTTCCCAAACTTAGTCTATGTTCGAAGATGGGCGAAATTGTCACGCCCCTTCTGGTACCTCCCACACAAATGACCCATATTCCTATGGTAAATTAAAACCAATGTAACTTCCACACAGATATTCGGAATCGGCTATATTATGGTATTTGATAAAGTTCTTATAATCACTTTAAGCGTAAACAAGTAAAAACGGCGTTAAGTTCGGCCGGGCCGAACTTTATATACCCTCCACCATGGATTGCATTCCACAGAGGTTGTCGGTTTTCGCAGAAGTGCAGTAATATTACAGGAAAATATACATTTTTATTAAAAAAATTATAAATAAATATAATATTTTAATTATTTCAAACCATTAGTTATTTCAAATCAAAAAATAAATATTCTTATATTTATATTTTCAATATGCTTAAATGCCATAAATGTTGGTAGATAGTGAATGCTACAGTTGGTTGTATTTCCATTCTATTTTAATTCCAAAAGTACAAATTTTGAAAATCCATTATCAGACGCACATAGTGCGTGTATTTATGGAAAATTTGAACGTTCTAGCTCCTTTCGTTTAGATGCTAGCGTGCTTTCAACAGACGGACGGACGGACATGGTTAGATCGTCTTAGAATTTTATGACGATCAGGAATATATATACTTTATAGGGTCTCAGGTCGATATTTCAAGGTGTTACAAACAGAATGAAAAAGTTAGTATACCCCCATCCTGGAGGTGGAGGGTATAAAAATATGACTGGTATTGCCACGCCCCTTCTGGTACCTCCCACACAAATTACCCTAACCTACTTAAAATTAAAGCTGTTATAACTTCCATAAAGATGATCGGAATGCTATGAAATTTGATATTTGGCAATGGTTTTATATATATTGCATTTATGTGGAATATGGGCGATATTGACACACCCCTTTTGGTACCTCCGACACAAAGTGGCATAAAGATGATAAGCCTTGGTTAAAATAAAACCGATTAACTTCCATACGGGTAGTCAAAATCATTTGAAATTTGATATTTGAAAATGTTTTTATAGTCACTTTAAATCAGCCACGCCCCATCTTGTACCTCCCACACAATTGTACTTGTTTATCCTAGGTAATATTAAATATTTCATAAATTCTAGCCAGGACGTTCAAATTGGCAGATCGGATGGGATTGAAAGATGGCGAAATCGTGTGATTTTTATTTGTTGTTACCCCCTACAAATAAAAATCACTTTAATTGGACAAAAAGGATAAAATTGATATCAAACGGCAAAAAACACGAAACATAGTATAAAAGTATTTTTCCCAATTCGTACTCTTAAGGGCAGTGATGCCAACTTAATCCCTCGCGTAAATTTAGCCCGTTTTCAATGTCTGGTTTAGCACTTTCAGGCATTTTTATAAGTATTGTAACATTGTGTTTACGTTCTCCAAAAATCTCAAAATAGGAAGATAACACTATGTAACAAAATTTTGTTTAAGTGATTTTTTTGCTGTTTCTCATTGGTTATGTCTCTAAACTGAAGAAAAACTTTAACTGATGTCTGGCTAATCGTTTTTTAAGAAATGACATCGAATTTTTAAATAGTGCCTTTATTTTTCATGGTACAGATAGATAAGAGTGTGCATAAAAGATTGTTAAACAGCTTAATTTTAATGAAGGTATGCTTTTATATGATAATAAAATGAAAAATACACTTGAATCCTTAAATTCAGGATGCTCTTAATAATACTGTTTGGTTTTTTATGAATTTTAAAACAAAAATTTTTTTCCAATTTTGCATGAAAAAAAAAATTTTGGAAAAAGTTTCTGAATATTTCCAAAACTATTCACTTTATCAAAAAAACAGTGTAAGAGTAACTTGGAGGTAATGTAGCTGCGGATTCTCGGAGTTTTTACTTAATCAAATCGGACAAACTGTTCTTGAGTTATGCTAAAATGTGTGGTGAAACCTCCATCATTTTTAAAATAGCGGTTTATATACTAAAAAAACGTTTAGGTAGAGGAAAGAACACTCATTATATTATATTTATGACCTAATTCATTAGATAAAAGCAAAAAAATCACTTAAACAAACAAAAAGATTTTTTTGTTACGTAGTGTAATGTTTGTCGCACCTATTGCTTAACTCACAAGTGATATATTAAATATTGGATTGCTGACAAGCTGAAAAATGAATGGAGTGTATAATGATACATTGCACACGCGTGAATGAAATATTGAAATTAAATTAAGTCATGTTCACTATTCCTAAATTGAAAATTTTTGGTGCACTTAGTTTTTAAGTTTCTGGTCTTAGTTTCGTTCAAAAGGATATTTTATATTGATAACAAACTTGTTAACATTTCATATTATTGGTAATTAAATTTAATATACACTCCACGAGAGTATTATGTCTTTGTGCATTTGTTTGTAACACCCAAAAGGAAGGGAGATAGGCCCATTGTTAATTATACCGATCGACTTAGAATCACTTTTTGAATCGATTTAGCAATGTCCGTCTGTCTGTCTGTCCAACTATTCTTGTAATCACGATACAGGTCGCAATTGTAGGCGGAACCAAATGAATCTTTGCAAAACGAAGTTTTTCGGTACAAGGACGAATTTTACAACAGATTTTCTTCAAAATTGGCAAAACATCTTATATTTCAACTGAAAATACCCGTGGTAAAAATATGTTAGATCGGTTCAGATTTAGATATAAACAAGTAAGAAGGCGTTAAGTTCGACCGGGCCGAATCTTATATACCCTCCACCACGGAGTGCATTCCACAGTATTACCAGCAGATTAAAGGATGTCGACTTTACATAGAAGCACGGTACCATATTACGAAAATTGTGATATTTTTATGCACAATATAAAACAGTAACAGTATACAAATATACTATTTCAAACTATAATGTATACTTATGTGCACTGTTTATAATCGACTACTATATATAAATAAAATGCTGAAATTGTGAAAGTGAACATGCCTAAATATTAGGCGATTGTCAGTCGCCATTAGAAAGAAGCATTTTCAGATACAGACAAATTCCGCCCAAATGTACAAATTTCGAAAAAAAACCCTTTTTCGAGTCTTCATAGTCAGAATGTATACACCGAATTTCATTATTTCAACTTCACCATTTTTATCCCTCTTTTTAATTATATCACTTAAAAGTACGAATTTCGAAAAATCCCTCTATTCTACGTGTCTATGCAATTATAGGGATGTACACACCGAATTTCATGATTTTAGCTGTTGTCGTACCAAATTTTATCCCTTTTTGTCCCATTTCGCCCGCCAAAACTTTTATTTTCTTTGTGGTGCTTCCAAGCTACAAGAGGAATGTCCGCAACAAATTTTAACTGTATGACAATAAGAAATTTAATTAATAAGCCAAAGCTACCAATATTTATCTATATATATATAATGGATATAATACTTCAATTCATAAAGTAAATATAAGGGAGCAATTATAAATACCCTAAATATTGGGCGATAGAGAGTGTATTTTCAGCTACAGTCGTTTGGTTGGTTGTATTTCCATCCTATTTTAATTTCAAAAGTATAAATTTTGAAAATACCTTATCTCTCACGTACGCAGTATAAGACAACTTCATGATTCTACCATTTTTTGTCGTAAAAGCAACAAAATAAAGTAAGAATTTGGAAAAAAAATGTTTTACGTGGCTATGCAGTCAGAGCAATGTATACACCGAATTCCATGAATTTCCAATTTTGCCCCCTCAAGAGTACGACTATCTAAAATCTCTTTATTTTACGTATCTACACAATTAGAGGGACGTACTTACTGAATTTCATCATTCTGGCTGTATTCGTTTAGTTGGTACTATTTTTATCCCCTGTAGCCATTGTATCCATTGAAAGTACGAATTTGGAAAAAACGTTTTATTTTTCGTGTCTACACAGTCAGAGGAATGTATACTCCGAATTTCATTATTCTAGCTGCTATCATTTGGTAGGTACTATTTTTATCCCCTTTTTCCATTTGAACCCCAAAAAGTACGAATTTTGGAAAGTTCTTTTATTTTACGTGTCTACGCAATCAGAGGAATGTATATATCAAATTTCATTATTCTAGTTGCAGCCGTTAGGTTGGTACTATTTTTAGTACTTCTATCCCCATTTAACCCCTTAAAAGTACGAATTTAGAAAAAATACTTTTATATTATGTATCTACTCTATTAGAGGAATGTACACGCCAAATTTCGTGTTTCTATCTGTAGTCGTTTGATAGGTACCATTTTTATCCCTTTTTGTCCCATTTCGGCCCCTACAAATAAAAATCACTCTATGGTGCCCTTTTATGCTATAGAGGGAATGCGCATTGCAAATATCAACTAAATACAAGCTAATATGTTTCAGTCCTTGTGAGGGAAAAATTTTTCCCTCTGGGCCGATTTCGTCCACTTTCAATCCCAACCGATCTACAACCATAAGACACATTTAGGAAAAATTTGAACCTCCTAGCTCATTTCGTTCGGCCGCTATCGTGCTTTCAACAGACAGACAGACGGACATGGCTATATCGTCTTAGAATTTTACCACGACCCAGAATATATATACTTTATGGGGTCTCCGATGAATATTTCAAGGTGTTACAAACGGAATGACAAAGTGAATATACCCCCATCCTGGAGGTGGAGGGTATAAAAAAGTATAAAAAGTCCGGCACGGCCGAACTTCACTCCATATAGTCATTTTTAGACGTTTTTTCTCATTTTAACCCTTATAATATACATTTATTTTACCGGTCTACGCCATTAGAGGATTTGCACACTAAATTTCATATTTCTATCTGTTGTAAGACGTTCACTAGGCAACAAAATAAACAAAAATAGTGAATCAATATTCAATAATAGCAATCAAGAAAAGTAATAGTAATATTACATGAAATTCAAAAATTCCATATGAAATTTAAAAATAACAATTGCAATCAAAAGACACAATTTGACATCAATTGCAATCGGCTATACATGTTGCTAATTTCACCATTTACAAAAAATATGTTTGTTTGCACGAAAACCCCATAGAAAGAAAAAAGTAAAAAAATATATTCTTTTTATTTTTTAAATAGTTATTCTAGCGAAGAAAACAATATCTAAATGTTAAAGATCTATGAAAAGATGTACAAGTTATGGCCCTCTTTATACCCGCAAAATATGATTTTTTTATTTTTAATAATTTATAACATAGAAATCAAGTCCTATTTGAAGAATATCTAAGGATAAATGTCAAAGTTATGACCCTTATAGTAGATATACATAAGGGAATTTAAAAAAATCATGTGTCATTTTTCCCAAGTTTTACATGAAGACGACTGTACATCTACAAGAAAGTTCATAACTACTACATTTATTTATAGATTTGATTTCTTCGTTAAGATGCCACTTATTATTTTAAATTTTGCATCAATCTACAAAGAGTGTCATAGCTTCTACATTTACCCATAGATCTTTAACATACATATATGCATTGTTTTCTTCGTTGGAATGTTAGCTATTAAAAAATAAAAATATTTCGGTTTTCGTCACAACAGAAAATGAGTTTTTCGAAAAAAATATTTTGTTTTCATTTTTTTGGAGACTATTCTTAAATCACAGTGTGTACAATGATAAAACTATCTTAATAATATTTATTCATAAAATGTAAGAAACATGTTTCATAAAGCACAAATCAATGAAAATGTCACAGAATTTCTAATACATTTTCTAGAAGTTCCTAGAAGAACAAGTTCTTTATTTTTCATAATATAAATTATGAAAATTTTCATAGATTTTATAAAGAAACTTCATTAATTTTTTATGAAAAAGTTTCATAAATATCATTCATTCTATCTGTATTTGTAAGAAAATTTGAACACAAACTTTGAATGGGAGCTATATATAAATCTGAACCGATCTATCCTATTTTTACCTGAGCTGTTCTTAGTTGAAATATAAGCTGTTTTGCCAAATTTGAAGAAAATATGTCAAAGTTTGTGGTTTCTAGAGCGGAAAGAGTCAAATCGGAAGAGACATTTGTAAGGGAGCTATATATAAATCTGAACTGATTTATCCTAATTTTACCAGAGCTGTTTCTAGTTGAAATACACGGTGTCTTGCCAAATTGGAGGAAAATCTGTTGAAATATGTGGTTTATAGAGCGGAAAAAGTAAAATCGGAAGCAAAATTTGTATGGGAGCTATATCTAAATCTGGACCGATTTGCTTCAAATTAAATAGCGTTCGTCCTTATCCCATAAAACTTCGTTGTGCAAAGTTTCATTTAGTTCTAACAACAATTGCGACCTGGACTTTGATTACAAGAATAGATTGACGGACGCGACAAATAACAGAAGTACTTTTGAAGGTCTTATACAAGTATACAATGTTCAGGGGTTTTTTAAGAACTTTTTATACCCTCCACCTCCAGGATGGGGGTATATTCACTTTGTCATTCCGTTTGTAACACCTTAAAATAATCATCGGAGACCGCATAAAGTATATATATATATTCTGGGTCGTGGTAAAATTCTAAGACTATATGGCCATGTCCGTCTGTCTGTCTGTTGAAAGCACCCTAAATATGTCTTATGGTTTCAGATCGGTTGGGATTGAAAGTGAGCGAAATCGGCCCAGAGGGAAAAATTTTTCCTTCACAAGGACTGAAAATACCCCTAATATTTAGAGTATTTCATCCCCCTTTTTGTATATGTCTGCATCTAGAATAATGAAATTCGGTGTATACATTCGTCTGATTGTGTAGACACGTCAAATAAACGGATGTTTGGAAATTTTTAATTTTTCGAGTTAAAATGAAAAAAGGGATAAAAATAGTACCAACCAAATGACAACAGCTAGAGTCGTGAAATTCAGAGTATACATTCCTCTGACTGCGTAGACACGAAAAATAAATGTTTTTTTAAATTCGTACTTTCAAGGGATATAATGGGTACAGAGGGATAAAAATAGTACCAACTAAACGTCTACTGCTAGAATGATGAAATTCGGTGTGCACATTCCTTCAATTGCGTAGACACGCAAAATAAAGAGATTTTAGAAAGTCGTAGAAAGTACCAACCAAATGACTGCATCTAGAATCATGGAATTTGGTGTACACATTCCTCTGACTGCATAGACACGCGGAATAAAATTCGTACTTTTTACTTTTACGGCAAAAATGGTTAAATCATGAAGTTAGCTTATTTTACACTATGTACGTGAGATAATGGATTTTCAAAATTTGTACTTTTGTAATTAAAATAGAATGGATATACAATCAACTGTAGCACGCACTATCTACCAATATTTGTGGTATTTAAGCTTTTTTGAAAATATAAATATTTGTAAGAGTATTTACTTTTTTAAATTGACTTGAAGTATTATTTCGATATATATCGAGCCCTTAGCGCGGAATGATCGCAAGCGCCAAAACACACATTTTACAGGAGAAGGTTTTTATTGATTATTTTGAAATATCTATATAAAATTAAATATTTTTTAATGCAAAATGTTTTAATTCCGCCGTACCCAAAGAATTATTATTAAAAATTGATCATTTGTTTACATCATACGGTACTTTTGGCGCTTGCGATACAAATATTGTACTTGCTGTTACAAATACTGAAAAAACTATGGCGCTTACGATATAAGTTTTTTTAGATTAAACCTCGAAATTTTAGTCAAAACAAACTTTATAAAAAATTTATTAAAACAACGTAATAAAATAGATACTACTTTTATAAAGGGAAAATGAACAGTAAAGTAATTGAAATCGTTAATAAAAAAACTATTTTAGACACATTTGAATTCCTATGATTAATAGTTAAATTTCATATAAAAGTTTTTAGGTAATATCGATATCTTTGTTGTCGCTTTCAGCCAATGTAACTTTGATTTGATCACTATTCATATTGAAATACTAAATTTGGTATCGTTTGGGAATTATTCCTTTCTCACAAAGTCTTTTTAAATCTCTGTATTTCTCCACTGAAATTTTTAGTTGTTCAGGGTAGAGCGGGTTTGGCCCATTGGCAACGATCATTGAATTTTTTTGAACGAATAATTAAATTAATATTTATTTCATCCACCCTACTATCTGCAAAAAATTCATATTTAAAATGTGCGCAAAATCCCAGTTTTTCAAAATGTGCCGATCTCAAACAATTAAATATTATTTTAATGTTTGGCGGTGGAAATGCTGTAGAAAATGAATTCCAGTCCTTAAAATCTAAATGATTTAGTAAAATACTTTCATAACACTTCGGTATCGTGCGGGAATTCTTCCTTTACAAGATGATTCAATTGTAGAGTGTATATAATCAACTATAGAATTGTGGCCAATGTGCCCATTTTCATCACAATTTTAAACTAAATATTATGTTTCTTTGTCAAATTTGCCACTATTTGAATTAAATAAATATTAACGTTTACCCACAGTAATAGGGAAATTATACCAAAACCATTTATATAGTAGTTGGCTTAATATACGAATATTACAAGAAATATATTAAATTATTGTATATAAGGCACGAATCATACAAAAAGGCTTTGTGTTCTCCAAAGAGACAATAATTTGGAGCTACTTTCAGTTCTTGTGGGTAAACGTTTTTCTTCTGGATCGATAAATAAACATATAAAACAAATATCTGGGAACCTCTTAGCTTAGTTCAGTCGTAACCTATCGTACTTTCAACCAACAGACGAACACTTCATTCTATGGCCGAGGGTATAAAAATACACTTAGTATTGCATCAATATATTGATAGACCGATCTAAACATTTATAAATATCTCTTACATTATCTGAAAGCTTTTGCCTAAATTCAAAACCTGTCGCTTACGATAAAATTGCTTTCTTTGAAAATGTGAGCAGCGACTTACGATAAAATCTTAGCCCTATTTTTTATATAAACGTTAACAATTTTGACATTTTGTTAATTTTTATTTGTGTAAAATTTAAAATTCAACAATAAAAAATATTTTCAGAAAATGTCGCTTACGATAATTCCGCGCTAAGGGCTCGATATAGTGTAAACGTATTGGTAGCCTTGCCTTATAAGCGTAGTTTGAAGTAATAAAATATTATATTTATTTATAAAATTATTTTGTCAATATTTGTTTTTTTTTTGGTTTGCCTATATTAAAAAAATGTATTTTCCTATACTATTACTGCACTTCTACGAAACTCGACAGCCTCTGTGGAATGCCATCCATGGAGGGTATATAAAGTTCGGCTCGGCCGAACTTAACTCCGTTTTTACTTGTTTTTCCTTATATTTAAATGAAGGTCAGAGGATATATTTTGTTCGTAGATTTATGAAATATGAGAATTATCTCTTAATTTTGTTTAATTGGGTACAGCAGAAATACGGACGCGACAAAACGGAAGGGACAAAAATTTCCACTCGTAGTAAAAAAATTTAGTAATTTTCGTTATAACACTTCAACTTTTAATAAAAATTAAAGAGAACAAGTTAACTTCAAGTTTCATAATAAAAAAGTTGTCGAAATAAGGAAAAAATAAAGATAAAAGCTATTGGTGTGGTCTGATTTCATTTTTTGGTAGACCTTTTTTGGGAGATGCCCACATATTTTTGTATATTTTTTTAAAATTACCTTATGACAAAATACTGTATTTCGATCCTAACCTAACCTAATATCTACAATTTCTTATTTTTGAAAATCGGGAAATGCAGCCTTATTCGCCATATGGAAATCTCCCAGAGGTACGGGCGCGACATTCACACGCTTTCAACTACACCTAAAACAGGAAAGAAATACAAAAAGTCGATATGTAACAAATTTCAAATAGGCTTCCAATTAAATTAAATGTTTTATAAACACTCTAATATCTACAACCTGTTCGGAGGCAACCGAATGTTTTATTATGTTTTAACAAAGTTGAAAAACACAATTAATTTAATTTGTTTAGTTCTAAAACTGTTGCTACCTTTCAAATCCCAACAACCCAAAATCTCAATATATCCAAGATGTTTTTAAAAATGTATGACCATAAAAATCAACATGTGTGATATTGCGACCATTAAATTGTGTAATTACCAAGATTAAAACATGGCTCATGAGTTGTTTTTACAATTAGAATTACATTTAGTAAACTTCACCAACCACAAGAGTAATAAAATTTCAAAAACTTTTTTTGGCAAAAACCTCCCCTGCACTGCAAATATTGTAGACGAAATAACCACCTAATAAGTCCTCAGAAATACGGTAATCTCCATTCCAAACTGATGTTCAGAGAGAGGCTCATTGTGGAAAAAGTTATGGCCATAAAAATCCAAACATGTACTCACTCGCCATGTTTACGAAAGGAAAAAACTTCGTTTTTGGCGGTTTTGTTTTTGACCACCATCCATCCATTGTTGGTACAAATGTTGTGTTAACATACTTTTTTTAACACGTAAACTTTCTCCTGCTACCCATGGAGGAGAACTGGACAAAAACTGGGGAACACACACAAAAGTCCATCAAATTTATAATAAATTACAAGGTAACCATGATTGAGATGCACAAGTGGGGTAATTCATTCGCTGCTAAGTGCGAATGACCCAGCAAACAATTTGGGGAACTAATCATGTGACTGGCACAACGCATAAGAGAGGCCATAAATGAGATTATTGGATATAGTAATCTGACTTATAGGCCATAATTTACACATTTATCCATCTGTTCCTTTCTTCGTTAAAATTATTTGGGAGCCCTCTTGAGGAGCGAAAATTAATGGGAGTCAGTCTTACACTTCTCCCTCTAGAGTCTACTGGGGCAGATTCGGACCTTTCTTTCATAAAAAATATAAAAATAAACAAATGTATGGGGGCCACCTTAAGGGTTGCAGATGGAGGGTAAGTGTGTTCTGAGAAAATATTGGGGCTGAAAAAATATTGGGGGCTTGTCATACATTTGACTCAACTAGGGGCCTCGCACAGTGTCACGGTTTCACACAACGACGAGTGGCCAAAACTAGAAGGAATTATCGTAGAAATTTTAAATTTGGTACATGCTTATATAGCAAATAAATATGATTATGGATGAAATTTCGAAAAAAATTGGAGATAGTTAACGCACATTATATGAGTCATTCCATGCCAATCCGGCCAAAAAAATTTTCACATCGCTCCGATTTTCCCGAAAATTTCAGAAAATATTCTTCTTTAAAAAAGATTTTACACGTGTCTTAGGCTAAAATCTTAAATTTTTCTTTGCAGAGTTATAGACATTGCAATTTCCACAAAAAAATTAAAATCCTGTTGACGAATATATAAAGGGTGATTTTTAAGAGCTTGATAACTTTTTTTTAAAAAAAAACGCATAAAATTTGCAAAATCTCATCGGTTCTTTATTTGAAACGTTAGATTGGTCCATGACATTTACTTTTTGAAGATAATTTCATTTAAATGTTGACCGCGGCTGCGTCTTAGGTGGTCCATCCGCTTAGTCCAATTTTGGCATTTCCACGTTGTTGAGTAACAGAGACCCAATTGGTGCGAACGGCGACGAATCGAAAATTGGTGGTCATCATTAACACTGGCCGATACAGCTGCGATATTTTCTTCAGTTCGCACTCTACGTAAGCGTGTTGGTGGTTTAATGTCCAACAATGTAAATTTGGTGCGAAATTTAGTCACAATAGCCCGAATAGCCGCTTCAGTGGGTCGATTAAACTGACCATAAAATGGAAGCGCGCAATGAACTTTCTTAACAGAGCACGCATTTTGATAATAAAATTCAATAATTTCCAAGCGTTGTTCGTTTGTAAGACGATTCATGATGAAATGTCAAAGCATCTTTCTCTTTGACACCATGTCTGAAATCCCACGTGATCTGTCAAATACTAATGCATGAAAATCCTAACCTCAAAAAAATCACTCTTTACATGCAACCTTATTCAAAATAAAAATTGGAGATATAAAACAATATATGTATATATATTTACAAGCTGTGAAAGTCGGAAATTATATTAAAATATTACTTTCAAAGATGCCTTAGATGTTTACAAAGTACTTGCTTATACAATATAAAATATAATTGATCAAGTACTTTTTCTTCATTACAATGATTTGTACGAACTATGTTAAGAAGGTTTTTATTATATGTTTAATACTTCATTATAACTGAGTCATTTTAATATTGACTATTTTGTTATAGAATTATTGATTTTCAAATATGTAACTAAAAGTCGAACTTTGACCTATCATAGCTGCCACAAAAATAACTTATTTTCAAAACTCTTTTGAAGTTTTCTTATCTAGACTGTTTTCTACTAAATTGCACTAAATAATTTGTAAAATTCTTAAAAAAATTTTCCTCGATTTTGGTCGCAGCCGTGACAATGTGCCTCGTTGGGACAGTTAGAGCGGTGCGAGCAAATTTTATAAAAATGTAGTTTTTGTATTGAGTGGTGATAGGGGGAATGTGTGTTCGAATAATATGTTGGGGAAGGAAAATTAATGCAGGTCAATCTTACATTTAACCCAGCTAGGGGCGACTCCAGGGCAGTTTTGGGTCTTACTGTCATAACAAAAATTATAAAAAATCACATGGGGACCATCTTAAGGATTGAAGTTGGGTGGTAGGTATGTTCAGAGAAAATGAGGGGGGTTGAAAAAATATTGGAGGTCGGTCATACATATGTCTCTATTAGCGGCCTCCTTGGGTCAGTAAGAGCGGTAGGAACAAATTTTGTAAAAAAATAATTTCTGTATGGGAGCCCCCTTAAGGAGTAGAGATAGGGGGTATTTGTGTTCAAAAAAAATGTTGGGGAGAGAAAATTAATGGTGGTCGATCTTACATTTAAACCCTCTGGGGGCGTAACCGAGTCAGTTTTTTTGGGGCTTTTTGTGTATTTTTACTCCTTTTTTCTCACCTTTGACACCGATGAGCGCCCACTTACACTCACTCCACCACCCCTATTTTTGGCTCATGACTTGCTTTTCCGAACTTCACAAAATAAGGGATGCTAAACTAAGAAAAAAATGTCTGTTATTAACAGCAGGGATTGTTTGCTACCTATCAGCAGTTTATCTGCAGTTTTG
Source organism: Polietes domitor (assembly GCA_947397865.1). Taxonomy (NCBI): domain Eukaryota; kingdom Metazoa; phylum Arthropoda; class Insecta; order Diptera; family Muscidae; genus Polietes; species Polietes domitor. Next base: position 115,241,834 of record OX377622.1, read on the forward strand.
CATCAGCAATCAAACTGCTGAAGAGTTTGCAGTCTGCTAAAAATTACTGCTGTTAATTAAAATATAACAAGTAAGAAGGCGTTAAGTTCGGCCGGGCCGAATCTTTTATACCCTCCACCACGGAAAAAATCCCCCTATTTTACGTGTCTATGCAATTAGAGGGATGTACACAACGAATTTCATGATTCTAGCTGTTGTCGTATCATTGGTACCATATTTTATCCACTTTTGTCCCATTTCGCCCGCTAAAACATTTATTTTCTTTGTGGTGCTTCCAAGCTACAAGAGGAATGTCCGCAACAAATTTCAATATGAAAATCAGAAATTTAATTAGTAAGACAAGGTTACCAATATTTTTATACTATGTATATACAATGGAAATAATATTTCAATTCATAAAGTAAATATAAGGCAGCAATCATAAATACCCTAAATATTGGGGGATAGAGAGTGTATTTTCAGCTGAAGTCCTTTGGTTGGTTGTATTTCCATCTATTTTAAATTCAAAAGTATACAGTATAAGACAACTTCATGATTCGACCATTTTTTGTCGTAAAAGCAACAAAATAAAGTACGAATTTGGAAAAACAATTATTTTACGTGGCTATGTACTCAGAGGAATGTATATACCCAATTCCATGATACTATCTGCGGTCATTTTGTTGGTACCATTTTTATCCCCTTTTTCGCATTTTACTCCTTAAAAGTACGACTTTCGAAAATTTCATCATTCTAGCTGTAGCCTTTTAGTTGGTACCATTTTTATCCCTCTGCTCCCATTCAATCCCTCCAAAGTACGAATTTGGAAAAACGTTTTTTTTCGTGTCCTTCAGTCAGAGGAATGTATACCGCGAATTTCATGGTTCTACATACATCCCTTTGGTACAATTTGTATCCCCTTTTTCCATTTTACACCCTAAAAGTACGAATTTCGAAAATTTCCTTTATTTTATGTGTGTACGCAATCATAGGAATATATACACCGAATTTCATTATTCTAGGTGCAGCCTTTTGGTTGGTACTATTTTTATCCCTCTATCCCCATTTAACCCCTTAAAAGTACAAATTTAGAAAAAAATACTTGTATATTATGTATCTACTCTATTAGAGGACTGTACACGCCAAATTTCGTGTTACTATCTTTTGTCGTTTGATATGTACCATTTTTATCCCTTTTTGTCCCATTTCGCCCCCTAAAAAATAAAAATCACTCTATGGTGCCCTTTTATGCTATAAAGGGAATGCGAATTGGGAATATCAAGCTAATATGTCCAAAAAATATGCTGAAATACTCAAAATATTAGGGGTATTTTCAGTCCTTGTGAGGGAAAAAAATGTTCCCCTGGGCCGATTTCGCCCACTTTCAATCTCAAGCGATCTGCAACCATAAGACACATTTAGGAAAAATTTTAACCTCCTAGCTCTTTTCGTTTGGCCGCTATCGTGCTTTCAACAGACAGACAGACGGACATGGCTATATCGTCTTAGAATTTTACCACGACCAAGATACTATATATACAAAATATACTTTATGGGGTCTCCGATGAATATTTTAAGGTGTTACAAACGGAATGACAAAGTGAGGTGGAGGGTATAAAAATATCTTTCAAGATGTAATAACTTTCTTTCTAAAGGTATTGATAATGTATTTCAATTATTATTTATATAGAGAATCTTTTCGAAGATAGGTTAGAAAACATACGAAATATGATAGATATTTCTTAAAAAAAAATATTATAATCGTTAATATTGTATACAACATATATTTTGTAAAGAAATTGTATCTATTGTTTAGTGTACGAGATAATAAATAAATCTTAAAATGTCAACTCTTTTAAGAGTTATTTGAATGCGTATTTTTGTTAAATACTGCTATGACAATGATGGTTAAGGGATTTTTAATTAAAAAATAAACATAACAATTTTAAAAATAAGATTTGTTCTTCGTTTCAATATACTGTTCTATACATATGCTTAAAGTTTCAAGATAACGTTTTTTTTTCTTTCATGATACAATATTCTTTTCAAGATATGAGCAAACAACTGTTTGCTATTTTAGCAGGGACAATCTGCTGTCGCTTTTTCATCAGAAAATCTATTTTTTCAGCACTCTTTTTGCTTTCTTTTAGTGTAGCATATTAAAATCGATCACCGATTTTAGCTACAATAATTTGATAGGTACCTTTCTTTATCACATTTTATCCGACATTTGCCCTAAAAGTTCCCATTTCAAAAAAAAAAAAAAAAAAATTTACATTGCTCGCCTGCGTAGTCAACATTTCTAGGCGTAAAAAAAAAAAACCCGTTGTTATGACAGACAAATTGCTGTAATAGCAGAAAAGTGTCTGTCATCTTTGCTATTAATAGCAGACTTTCTTTTTCAAGTGTTTGTTTCCTTACCACAAAAGTTTCACTTGGTTATCATGTCCACCTTAGATATTCCTCTCTCCCTCATCCCCTTCACGTAGCACAAAGTCATAAAATTGTGAAACAGACAGCAAAAATTGAAGAAAAACTCACATCAAATCAAAAAAGGAAGAAAAAAACAAAAGATTGTGATGTGGATGATGATGATACTTTTCTAATTAGGTTTTGCAGCAATAAAATTTAAACGTTTCTCCAACAAATACCCAAACTTTTTGTCGGCCAATTGCAGAGGTGGTTGGTTGGTGAGAAGGAGAGATTATGTTCCGGTGAATGAATGAAGTTGAGCCTTGAGCCCACACTCCTGCCTAAAAACCAATGCCAATGTGCATCAAATGGATGTTCATCTTCTTCAGTTCATCAGCAGCAGCCGCATCATCATCGTTTCACATACATTTTGAATGATGTAATGATGATATCGCTCGTTGGCATGGTGCGTTGAGACGGACATATTTTACATTTACACATAACTTTAATTTTATGACTTTTTGTTGCTGTTGTTGTTTTGGTTGTTCTTGATGATGAAGCGCTGGTTGGTTCCTTAACACAGATCCATATTTGTTTTTTGTTTGTTTTGTACTCTTGGAAAGAAATAAACTACACTGGCTAAGATAGTCCTTTTCATAGTCATTTGGCCGACTTTGTTTTTTTTTTGTGGGGTAACAAATAATGAAAAAAGTTAATCAAAAAATGTTTGATGAGTGCAAAATGCTTTGTTGTTGGCTATGATGAAAGTGTCATGGCTTTCGTTGTCCTGGTAAATGCGGAACAATTTCGATTGCAACACCAACTGGAGAGTAGTATTTGTACTTGACTCCATGTAGAAGGTTGTACCACATAAGAAATCCAGTGGAGATGTTTCCTTTTAAGCTTTCAAAAAACGAGAACTTTTCTTGTTCAGTTTCATCTTCAGTCATGAATATTATAAATGTATTTTATTATTCAAAGGCTTTAAAGGAAAAAAGTTTTGTTGGTCCAAAGTCATATTTTTTAAAAATATTTATTACAAACAAACTTTATTTGGCACAAACACAGTTGAGAAAGCACAATTTCTAATAAAGCAAATTCGAGTGCAAAATCTCTTAAAATGTGAGAGAAACAGTTGGACAAAGTCGAAAAAAGAAATTACGTCTTCTTCAACTGAACTGGAATAGTGTCCTGGCCATTTTGCATCTATATTTAATAGAATGTAAATTTATTTACAAATGGCATGGTGACATTTATTACTTGGCTGCAGACTACCACTATCATGATTTCCACCCTTTCAAAGGTTTCCTCAGCGCTTCGTAGCGACTTTTCACACGGCCTCTTTAAGTAAATGATTCTCACAAACGAACGAGAAGCACAACTCACTTGCCGAATATCCGTTTTTAAAAAATCGCACTAAGTAATAAAGCACACATGCCACCTTACAAGCATCTCATTAACTCAATGAGGTATGTAAGTATGTGTATATGCAGGTATAGTTACCCAACAATACTTGTGCCGTGCCAACGCTCATTTGTTTTAATTTTTTCGATTGTTTTATTTTGATCTATAATCAATATTTGGTTTGAACTGGCATATTGTCCTGGCTCATATTGCATCTATATTTAATAGAAACAATTTTTTTTACATTTTTTTTTCAATTTTCAAAATCTGAAAAAAGTGAAGATCTACATTAAAATAATGTTAGAAAAAAAAAACAAAAATTTTACCTTTCTATGAGTTTTGAATGTAATACATTCGAATTTCAGCTATTCGATCAAGTAATTTCTTCTTACCAAGGAAATCTTTGTTTTCGGCAATGGAAAGGAGGAGTTATCTATCTTTCTTTTAAATTGCAAAATACGAAAAGTAGTCAACTTTGGGCTAATATCTAAAATATATCCTATTGCCCGATTTTCAATGTTATAATCTCAAAATAATCTATGTCCTTGTCCAATTTCAATTTTTTACAACTCAAAAATATTTGCTAGAACAAAAGTTATTGAATTTGCAATATTTGCGCCCGAACGAAGATGGGAAATATTAAAAACTTACTTCCAAAGTACTGAGTCTTTAACGCAAACTGTAAGAAATTTACATGGACAATTTTCGTTTTGTCAGATGAAGCTCATTTTCATCTCGGTGGCTATGTCAATAAGCAAAATTGCCGTATATGGGGTTCAGAGAACCCACACGTGACTATTGAGAAGTGTTCCATTGTTAAATGGCAAAGTTTAACCTTTCCAATAAAACCAGAAATTTGAAAAAACAATCAGTACTTTTTTATAGCCGATTCTAATTTTAAACGGCCCACCCTATAGCTGTTATCGTATCACTGGTACCATTTGTATGCCTTTTCGTCCCATTTAGCCCGCTAAAACTTTTATTTATTTTATTGGTGCTTTCAAAAAAATACTTTTCTTTAAAATCGAAAAATACAAAAAGGTGTCAACTTTAGGCTAATTTCTAAAATAAATCGGGTATAAAAATAAAAAAAAATAAAAATACTTTTCTTTAAAATCGAAAAATACAAAAAGGTGTCAACTTTAGGCTAATTTCTAAAATAAATCGGGTATATTTTTTCTTATTTTCAATGTTAAAATCTCAAAAAATCCTTTGTTCTTTGCCAAATTTCAATTTTTTACAGAACTCAAAAAAGTTTACTTGAGCAAATGTTATTGAATTTTGACCGATGGATTTTGATTCTGAGCCACTGAGCGTCGTTTTTCTATTACAACGCTCCCAAATTATATACACTTATATTTCCATCTTACGCCTGCAGGGGATTTGAAAATTGAAAATTGGGGCATATTTTCAAATGAAAGGTCTTTGGAGTGCGATTCAAAGAACGGAAGATAAAGGAACTATTGAGTTTAGCACACTTAGAGAAAAAACAAGTAAAAACGGCGTTAAGTTCGGCCGGGCCGAACTTTATATACCCTCCACCATGGATTGCATTCCACAGAGGTTGTCGGCTTTCGTAGAAGTGCAGTAATATTACAGGAAAATATAAATTTTTTTTATATAGCCAAACCAAAACAAATTCAAATATTGAAAAAATAATTTTATAAATAAATATAAAATATTTATTATTTCAAACCACGCTTGTAAGGCAAGGCTACCAATACGTCAATTCAAAAAATAAATATTCTTATGTTTATATTTTCAAAAAGCTTAAATACAATAAATATTGGTAGATTGTGGGTGCTACATTTGGTTGTATTTCCATTCTATTTAAATTCCAAACTACAACTTCATGATTCAACCAATTTTTGCCGTAAAAGAAAAAGTACGAATTTGGGAAAAACTTTTTATTTTGCGTGTCTATGCAGTCAGAGGAATGTATACACTGAATTCCTTGATTCCAATTGCGCCCATTAGGTTGATATCATTTTTACCCCCTTGACGTTTCTACGCAATTAGAATTTCATCATTCTAGCTGTAGTCGTTTAGTTGGTACTATTTTTATCCCTCTGTACCATTGTATCCCTTGAAAGTACGAATTTCGAAAAATCCGTTTATTTTCCATGTCTACGCAGTCAGAGGAATGTATACTCCGAATTTCATAACTCTAGCTGCTGTCATTTGGTTGGTACTATTTTTATCCCCTTTTTCCATTTTAACCCCAAAAAGTACGAATTTCGAAAAATTCGTCTATTTTCCGTGTCTACACAGTCAGAGGAATGTATACTCCGAATTTCATGACTCTAGCTTCGGTCATTTGGTTGGTACTATTTTTATCCCCTTTTTTATTTTAACCCCAAAAAGTATAAATTTTGAAAAATCCGTGTATTTTACATGTCTATGCAATCAGAGGAACGTATACACCGAATTTCATTATTCTAGGTACAACAGTTTGGTTGGTACCATTTTTATCCCTCTAGTCCCATTTTACCACTTAAAAGTACAAATTTGGAAAAAATACTTTTATATTATGTATCTACTCAATTAGAGAAATGTACACACCGAATTTCGTGTTTCTAGCTGTTATCGTTTAATATGTACCATTTTTATCCCTTTTTTGCCCCATTTCACCCCCTACAAATAAGAATCACTTTATGGTGCACGTTTTTGATACAAGGGGAATGCGCATACCAAATATCAAGCCAATATAAACAGACATATTCAAAAAACATGCTTAAATACGCTAAAATATTAGGGATTATTATGGGTATTTTTAGTCCTTGTGAGGGAAAAATTTTTCCCTTTGGGCCGATTTCGCCCCGTTTCAATTCCAACCTATCTACGACTATGAGACGCAGTTATGGAAAATTTGGACGTTCTAGCTCATTTCGTTTAGATGCTAGCGTACTTTCAACAGACGGACAGAAGGACGGATATGGCTAGATCGTCTTAGAATTTTATGACGATCAAGAATATATATACTTTATAGGGTCTCAGGTCGATATTTCAAGGTGTTACAAACGGAATGACAAAGTTAGTATACCCCCATCCTGGAGGTGGAGGGTATAAAAAATCTGTTACTAACAGTAGCGATTGTCTACCTATCAGCAGACACTTTTCTGCTATTACTGCAGTTTTTCTGTCATAACAACTGTTTTCTGCAATCTTGCATCAGCATTCACACTGCTTTGCAGTCTGCTAAAAATGACTGCTGTTAAATATAGGGTCCGCCAAATAACTTTTTTTGAAAATGCTATAAAAAACTACTGAATATTTTCTCAAATTTCATTTTTATTTAAAATTTCTTTTTTTTTTAAATGGCTGCCTCGGGCACCCCACAAATAATAGTCCAACGGTTGAATAGTTGAAAAAAAACGTTAGATGGCGGACCCTTATATAGCTCCCATACCAATGTCTCCTATGATTTACTTTTTCCGCTCTAGAAACCACATATTTCAACAAATAACTTTTTTTTTGAGAATTCTATAAAAAAAACTACTGAATATTTTCTCAAATTTCTTTTTTTATTTGAAAGTACAATCCTTCCGGTTAATAATGGAAACTAATTTCGTTCAAATGGCTGCCTCGGGCACCCCACAAATAATAGTCCAACGGTTGAATAGTTGAAAAAATAAACGTTAGATAGCGGACCCTTTGAGCAACAAATATAGCTTCCATACCAATGTCTCCTATGATTTACTTTGTCCGCTCTAGAAACCACATATTTCAACAAATAACTTTTTTTTTTGAAAATGCTATAAAAAAAACTACTGAATATTTTCTTAACTTTCTTTTGTATTTGTAAGTACAATCCTTCCGGTTAATAATGGAAAATAATTTCATTCATGTGGCTTCAAAGTTATTTGGCGGACCCTTTACTTTGTTTGTATTGAGTTTTGGAAAACAATATCGTTTGTTTTTATTATATGAATTGACCTCGATAGCTGCGAAAATAAAATAAGTAAAATGTATTAATTCGATGTGTCTGCAAAATCAGTTTTTTTGGCATAGTTCCCACAAATGAACTCCAATTGGCATAACATTTAGCTTGAGGATAATGGAAAATTGTTCATCTTTTTAGCAGCGCACTTACTTTTCATAAGTCAATGCGAAAGAAATGAATAATCGCGTTTTGGAAATAAAAAATCTGACTTTTTGCATTAAATGTATCCTATCTTCCAAGAGAGAAATTTCGTGCAGGTCAAAGTTACCCTGTAAAAACGTGGAACTTTCTAAATATGTATTTTTTTAAGAAAATCATACATTTATATGTATGTATAAAATGTATATGTAATCATACATTTATATGTATTCCATCATACATCATACATTTATATATATTTAATATTTATTACAAACAAACTTTATTTGGCGCCACAATAAAACTAAGAAACCACAATTTCTAATAAAACAAATTTGAATGCAAAATCTCTTACAATGAGTGAGCAACATTTCGAAAATGAAAAAATTATTATTATCATTTTGAGAATTTTCCACTGAAATTCTGACTAATTTTACAAAAAAAAAACGTAAAAAATAGAACCCATCATTTCACCACTTCGAAACTCACACAGTCGCTAACATAGACAGCTAAGAACACTACTTTAAAATTTCAAAAAAATGGATGAATGTAAACCTTTCTTAAATCAAAATAAAAGAAATAAATTTGTATACGGCTATACCATATATTAAAAGCAATTGCTATTCCCTTCAAAACAGGGTATATTACATTAAAATCGGTCAAGGATTTCAGTAGTTACATGCGATTGAATGAACACACCTTTTAGAAAAATATGTATTTTTTCACTGTTAAATTGATCATAACTCGTGAAAAAAAATTATAATTTTTTTCCAAAAATACGTATACAACATTTTTATGAGAAGAATACATACGAGGTCAAAAACCGTACCGCTTAAAAAGGAATGACTCATATAGAAATTATTTTTTTTTTAATTTTAAAATCTAAAAAACACAAAAAAATGTCCTATTCTTTAAAATCGAAAAATACGAAAGTAGTAAACTTTGGGTTAATTTCTAAAATATATCCGATTGCCCGATTTTGAATATTAATATCTCAAAATAATCCTTGCGTCCTTGCCTAAAATCATTTTTACAAAACTCAAAAATGTTTATTTGAATTTTGGCCGATGGATTTTGAATCTGAACCACTGTGTCGGTCCATGCTTTTTTATGGGTTCCATGAAATGTTCATATGATGCAAAAATGTTTTTATTTTCGGAGCTGCATCTAAAAAATTCGTCGATTCCACCGCTCTAAAAAAACGGCTGTAGCTAGAATCATAAAATCGGAAATTCTTACTTTTTATGGGTGAAGGCAAACAAAGTAAGGAAAGGCTATATGATACCCTCCACTTTCTACCCTATTACAGTTGAATTGGAGAAAAAATTGAAATCGGTGTATTATATCATGAACCTATGTGACCTACTTTCAAAATGTATATTTCCAGCTGCCTTCAACTAAATTAGACCAAAATGTGCAATAGCTTGAGAGAAAAATCTCGGGAAGAACATTTGTATGAGAGTTGTATTAAAACCTAAAAAGATGTGACTCACTTTCACTATAGGCTTTTCTAGTTGAAATATAATGTGGTTTGTCAAATTTCAAGAACATTGGTTAAAATCGAGAGCAACATTTTTTGGAGGTCCATATCAAAATATGAACCGATCTGTTTTCAGTTGAAATATAAGTTGCAATGGCAAATTTGAAGAAAATCGGTAAATATGTGGTTTTTAGAGCGGGAAAAGTTAAATGGAAAGTGAAATTTTTATGGGAGCTATATCTAAATCTGAATCGATCTGGCCCAATTTCACCATAGACATTTCTAGTTGAATTATAAGGAACTGTGCCAAATTTGAAGCAAATTGAGTAAAATATGCGGTCTCTAGAGCTCAAAAAATTAAGTGGAGATCGAAATTTGTATGGGAGCGTATATCTAAATCTGGGTCTATCTTGATTCCTTTTGGATGTTACAAACAAATGCACAAAGACATAATACCTTATTGGAGGGTATAAAACGGCTTTTCTTTTTCGGGTGGCACGGAAACTGTCATTGACACGACTCCATCAATAGAGATCCCAAAAAGGGAGGTAGGGTGCGCCGCCTTCAGTATTCACAGGCAGATATACTATGTATATTGGCATCACAGCAGGTGTCTGTTTAGAAAACTCGAACATTAGGATTTCTTACTGGCGCAAAGATGTACTGAGACGCAGAAATTGTGAGATTCTCACAGCTACACAATTAATAACGAAGAAAACATAGAAATATTCCGTGATTCTGTAAAAATAATTTTTATTTTTTATAAAATATTTCACTGGTTTATTAAAATAAACAATAGTGCCTAGTACTAAATTTCGGCCAGGCGAAACAAATGTTATCTAAAGTAATGTTTTTATAAAATATGTTGATGCGAAATAATAGACATTTAAATTATTTCGCTGAGAAATAACAAAGTTATAACAAATTCGTTGCAGCAAATTCTTAAGATAGAAATTGATCAGATAGACAATGTTTCGCTCAATAAGTCCAACTTAGTACTTAGGCTTATTACTTACATAAAGGAATTTGAGCAAACATACATACATACAATATTAAAAACGAATTGGGAAAATTGCATAAAAGGTACACATCTGTTAGTAAGATTTCGTTTTTCTCAGATGTAAATGATTATTATTTTCCACCTCTGCGTCCACGTCTGCTTTTCTTCGGCTGTGGCTCCAAAGGTGGCGCACATAAAACATCTGGATCTTCCTGCGGTTCCGAGTCGCGTAAAGTGCGCTTTCTAGCTGTTGTAGCATTAATTTTTGCTAAATTTTTCAAAAGCTGAGTGCACGACTCTCGATTACTTTCGTTGTCTAAAGTTTCGACATCATCGGGTGTTATAAAAGTGGTGTCGCCATTATTTGGCCCCTTATCCAAATCGTCATCGATTTCCATAACTTCTGGTTGTTCCCTTTTAGAGCGTTTGTCCTTCTTCGAAGTACCAGCCTTCTTATCAGACGTTTGCTGCTCAGTTTTTTTGGCGGTAGATTTACGATCAGTTTTCTTTTGCTTTTTTGTGCTTTCCTTTTCTTCTTCTACGTCTTCTTCTTCTTCGACCTTCTTCTTCGTTTGCGTCTTGGGTTCGGGTTTCTTCTTTTGTGTTTTTTTCCTTTTGTTTGTTACATTCGAAGGCGTGGAGCTTCTACTGCGCGATGATGTATCAGAGTCCACAGAGTCGTTGTTCTTGCTTTGGGCAGCAATTTCCTTGCTGTTATCAGCATTTTGTGACACTCTAACGTCATCTTCCAGACTTAACATCGTTTCATCTTTATCCTCAACCTCCGTTGAGGGATCTTCGGCATCGTCTTCGCCACTTTCAACTGCTTCAATTTGACTGCTGTGCGACAAGGTGCGATCAATGGCAGCCTTCAGATCGGATGTCTTAATGCGAAAATCTCTGACTGTGCCGAAATGCAAGAAATTTGCCAAACGATCATAATTGGTCTTCTTGGCCAAGAGTATGACATTTTTGTTGAAATTCTCAATACAGAGAATAATTTTCGGTATGAATTTGGTTTCCCTCAAAACTTTGGCTTTCTCGGCCTGGGGATTTGATTTCTTTTTCGTTTTATCCTCCAAAATATTGCTCTCTATATAGGTAATCAAAGCATAAATATTCGAGGGCAAAGGTTTACCCACAACATGTAGCAAGGCATCGAATCTGTGGGGCAAAGGAATGAATATATTGGCATTACTTCCCAAATTGTAGATTGTGTGACTTACTTGGTTCCCTGTATGGACACCTTAACTCCTCCCGAGCAGCAATTGAGGAAATGTTTGGTTAGATTTTTCAAACTTATATAGTGCTGCATTATAAGCTTCATCAAACCATCCATTGACGCGCCCAGAGGAATGCAAACATTGGTCAGATTACGCAGAGTGTTCGATATGTGTATCTTTTGGGAGCATATCGATCTTTCGAGTGATTTCAGCGATGCCAGACAATAATCACGATCCTCCTCGGGTACAATACGATATTTGTAAGCCAAATTGTTGGCTTTGATAATGAAATAGTCAACATCCTCGATTTGTTTGCGCAGAGCATCGTACAGATGATGTAGACACGACTCGGCACTAATTGTGGTAATGGATTTCAAATGGAAATTTGTTTGCGTACCTGGATCCTAAAGAAAACAAAAACAAAACAATTTAAAACCCAGGACTTCGCTTCTGTAAACTTCCACTCACCATTTCCTCTTCGTCATCTTTAACATGCGACCAGACTTTCGCCAAATGCTCCGGTATCATTTGAAAGAATGCCCCCGAATGCGTCTTCTGGCGCTGTTTAAACAACAACTTATGCACAATTCCCATTTCCTTGGCATTCACCTCATACGTTTTGCAGAATTTCAATAGCCAATTATAGGACTCTATGGTCATGCGGCTGCCAAACGATATATTATCGTACAACACTTCCAAACTCAAAAACAGATTATGCGGAATTTTACGGCCATCCGTATCACTCAGCAGGGAGTCATTGGCGGCTTTGCTGCTTGCATCGGCACATTCTTCCTCCATAAATGCATCCATTACATCTTGCAGTACAGCAATGCATTCTTTGCTTTTGTCTATCATGTGAAAATCAAAGCCTTTAATAAAAACCGTTTGGAATTTCGATTTGTACACTTCATTGGCCGTCTGCATACACTGGCGGAAACAGTCCACGGCCAAGGAAGCCGTTTTCATGTCGAAATTGCGCCATAGCTCGGGCAAACGTTTTATGCAACGTTCATAGAGAACTTTGGTGATGTCTGTAAGGAATTTCAGTGTACGTTTGCTGTGGGCCAACTGCTTGTAGGCGGGTTCCAAACGTATCTGTTCTACCTTGACTGCAGTCACTTCCAGAACATAGCGTACAATAGAGACCTTTGAGCGTAAAGGAGCTGTATCGTGGCGCGAGGCAAATGGTACAATGTCCCTGCAAGAAAATCCATAAACTTAAACCATAACAACACATCTCATCATCATTCGATATAAAACTTACTCATGCAGCAGCCTCAATAGTCTTTCGATTACATGAAGATCCCAAATATTTTCGGGCTGAGATTGAATTTTCTTTACTGGCACACCATTGATGGTCACGTTGGAAGTTTCAATATCATTGTTGGCTTTTGGTTTCTTTTGTCCTTTCTTATGAGAAAGCGACTAGATAGGTATAGAGATTTTGATTATTATTAAGACAACAGAATCCGGCATTAATTAATTACCTTAAGGCCTTCGTGTAAATGTTCATGTTCCTTGAAAAGTGGCAGTAAATACTTAATATTTTCATTCGTTTGTTTTGAAGTTAATAAAGAATGAGCCATTAGGCCTTCGATGAAATTCAATTGTTGCAAAATTAACTCATTTTTAAGATGAGTAAGGGATCCGGTCTAAAAAATAAAATTAAAAACACTTGCAAATTTATTTCTGTTAGATTTGCACGCGTAAATTCCGAATTGGAAATGGAATTTACCATATCCGGTAAAAATATAAAACGATCAATCTTTCTAAGGGCTATTTTTGTAATTTCCGTCTCTAATTTTAGTTTCACAAAGTAAGAAATCACTTCATTACTTTCAAAATATGTTTTGTCCTACAAAAAAAGAAAATTATTTGGAAAATATTTTGTACTTTCGTTGAGATATTCGCCCATTTTTGGCACTGAGGACACCAAATGACCCCTTTTTTTCCTACAAATGTCCAGTTTTCGCATTTAGGATACCAAATGATCCCATTAAAATGCAATTGTCAGTTTCGTTTTATATACACTCCACGAGAGTAGTATGTCTTTGTGCATTTGTCTGTAACACCCAAAAGAAAGAGTTATAGTCCCATTGTTAATTATACCGATCGACTTAGAATCACCTTTTGAATCGATTTAGCAATTTCCGCCTGTGTGTATGTCCATCTATTCCTGTAATCACGATACAGGTCACAATTGTATACAGAACGAAATGAATCTTTGCACAACAAAGTTTTTCGGCACAAGGACGAACGCTATTTAATTTGAAGAAAATCGGTTAAGATTTGGATATAGCCCCCATACTAATTTCACTTCAGATTTGACACTTTTCACTCTAAATACCACATATTACAACAGATTTTCTTCAAAATTCGCAAAACAGCTTATATTTCAACTAGAAACACGTGTGGTAAAAATGTGTTAGATCGGTTCAGGTTTATATATAACTCCCATACAAATTTCGCTCCCGATTTGACTTTTTCCGCTCTAGAAACCACATATTGTATCAGATTGTCTTCAGATTTGGCAAAACATCTTATATTTAAACTAGGAACACCTATGGTGAAAAAAGGTCAGATCGGTTCAGATTTACATATAGCTCCCATACAAATTACGCTTCTGGATAGACTTTTTCCGCCCCAGAAACCACGAATTTTCACCGAATTTCTTCAAAGTGAGCATAACATTTTATATTTGAACTTATTGTGAAAGTTAGTCACTTATTCCATGTTTGGATATAGCCCCGATACAAATATTATTATCGATTTGACAAATTGGAAACATTAGGAAACATACAAAAATTCTTCTCGTTTTCACTTTTTTACCGAGTTGAATTGTATTCGGATAGAAAGTGGAGTGTATCATATAGTCGGCCTCGCCCGACTTTAAAGAACAGAACTTTGCGACAATTAGGGTATTGATTGAAATCGGCTTTTGACGAATGGATATTTGTTTTTTGACCAACTAAAGTTCTGTTCTAGAGTTTGAATTCGATCTCATTTTTCAAAGATCTTATACAAAATAACAGTCACTGATCTGAATATCGCTGTATGTCACTTACTTTATTTATAAGACAGTTATGCTGCAAATCTTGTTGTTTGTAAAGCTAAATAAATAAGATCGTATAGGAAATATATAATTCGTTTGTTTGTTTCAGAAATTTTATAGATTCAGATTTCCCCAAAAAATGTATTTGAAACATCTGTGAGGTGAGCGTTTACTTGGTTTTCTCTTAAATCAAACCTAAATTAGGAAGCGCCACAATATGCATAAATCATTACTTTTTAAATCATCAGTTTTTAAATTAAAATTGTTCTATGGTCACTGGTCAAAATCTGATCACAGACATATTTCGCATTTCGGACCTATAACCTATTAAATTCCAGGAGCAACAAAAGCCTTTCTAGTTCATGACTGTATGACATGATAATACTTTCGAAATCTTTCGTATGTTCTTCTAGGGCCAAAAGTAAATATACCTATTTTACTTTTAGATGTTAATTTAGAACTTACCAAATCCTCAAATTTGATATTCTTTCCTATGACCTTTTCCAGCGACAACTTGATTAGGCGCTTGATTTCACGCGTATCATATTCCGTTTCAAATTTCTCAAATATCACCAAACAATGACTGACAAACATCAAAAGTCTTCCCAAATTATCGTAAATTTCAATTTCATTCTCTTGCAAATCTTTCGAGCAGACAATTTTATCAAATTTAACCGCGAATTGGTTATCCTCATCCTCCTCTGCGGGAGCTACGAAAAACGAACGAAAGTGCCAATCGACAAATTGAAGAACGTGAGGGACCAGTTTCGGATTCAATTCAACAGCACGTTGTAAGTCTAGAAGAGAGAAATGAATTTACAAAATAAAGCGAAAATTAAAACATTATGTAGGTGGTACTTACTTTCATATAAACATATTTTTATATCCAACGACTGATGGAAGCAGGTTCTGAGTACGCCTATGATCTCCAATGTCAACATATCGAAATGACGCTGGGGATTGTTGCGATTACCCAGTGTGGTCTGCGACATCAATGAGAAGCCTGAAATGCTATTCTGGGTACACATACCGGAAGCGTTCATTTGGGAACGCTGTGAATTGCTATTGTTGAGTTGTTTCAAAATCATACAAAAGCCATAGACAGCCATACGACGCGTTTTCAATTCGCTACAAAGTATTCAGATAAAGGAAACAGTAAATATTTTCTAAAATCTCTCTGATAGTTGACAATATACCTTGAACTCATGGCTTTACGTAAAATTTCTATAAAAGCATCCCTGACTATGGCAGATATTTTTAAAATTGGCAAAATAAAGGACATCATACGCATCGCTTGGTCTCCTGGAAGCTGAAAATTGTCGAGATAAATATTAAATGAAATTAGTGTGAATTATGCTCCTACTCACCCACAAAAAGTAATCCATGACATAATTTATGGTCTTGATGCACTCCGAAACTGTGAACGTATCGGCCACACTTAACAATGTCAAACATTCTGCAAGACAAATCAGGCTTATTACAGTGTAACCTAAAAATTAGAATTTAACGGCCAACATACCAGAATACTGATTTTGTTCCTGCTCCACAACCATCCATTCGGCCAATTTCTTGACTATGCCCTGACCGAAAATGAAACGTTTCCGTATGAATTTTGTGAGAAATCCCGTGGCCAACTGATTCAATTGTGGACTGTTTTTGGCCTTCAGCAAAACAAATGACAAATTAACCAGGCCCGGTGTTATGGTATCTTTTCCATCCTTATTTTGATCGATTAGTACAGTGAAAATTTGTCCCAAGTCGACTTGTTTTCGTTGTAAACTATCGCGACACCATACCGAATATTCCGATATAGTACTTTCATCTTCATTGTGTTTAATAACACTGCGCAAAAAGGGCAAAAGGACAGAGGACGATAGACGAGAATCCGGTTCACGATTACACGAGGACATGGACAAAATGGCACTCAAGACGAAAGGCGTTAGTACAACATCGGGCATGGCCAGGAAATTCTAGAATGAAGAAGTATTATATTGGGCAATAGAATGAATGAGGGCATCACTTTCTACTTACTCTTAATACAATAGACATTTGTATTTCATTGATTTTATATTGTGTACAGTAATTCAAATGATGCAGTATAGTTTCCTCAGCTTCCCGTAGCTCCTTGTCGGAAAATTTATCTGGAAGATGAAGTATGATTATTTGCTAGATTTTATAAATTGCTTTTGTGGGCCCTTCTCTTACCTATACTATCGAAATCGGTAGAATTACTATTCATATCGGCAAATAGCTTTTTATAGTAATAACGATGGAAATATTTTTCCAGAGCTAATATTGGTATGATTATCTGTGATGCCGTCGAACACATGGAGAACAATTGATAGGTCAATGCAGGTAAAGCATCTGGATCTTGGGATTGCAGACAGCCGGAAAATTTATTTAGAACGGTTATCGTTTCAGCTGATGTTAAATGGAGTTCTCTGATATAAAAAAATTATGGAAATGATCAAAATAAATGAATTAAAATAAATTGTATAGAATGTTTGTTTAGTTACAGTTCATACGTTCCAATATCGTGAATATAGTTTGGAATTTATGGAGCCAAGCAACGATATTTTAATAACCAACAAATTACTTACTTAAACATATCGGCAATTGGAGTCATCACCTCGCTGGGCCACTTCATCGAGCATAAATTCTTCACTGTCGAGTCCCGATATTCACTGCCGTTCATCGTAATGCCATTCACATTCAAGTGAGGCGTTGACGCGAGAACATTCAATGTTTCCGGCAACAAATCCTTCCAACCCACACACTTGGGATCACCCATACGCAAGGCGTCAATGCAATGTTCCAAAATCTCGATCAAGTGATCACTGGAGAAGGTATTCAAATCTTGACAGAGGCGCGTAATCAAATCGTACATTTGCTTATAGGTCAGCTCGACACGGAGAAGGCCGTCCAGAAAACATTTGACACAGGTAAAACGTTTCTCACGCGAATCATAGTTGTTGGCATTGAATCCTTGTAGAAGATAGTTCCAAAAAGTGGTGCAATCATTTCGCCCGAGTTTAGCGCCGAGTATAGTCGTAAGCTGAAAATACAATTAAATAAATTAACGAATATCAAGTGAATTAAATAGAGGACATATCATTCACCAGGACCCTAGTACACGTGTGGGCACACTCAAATGAAACCAAACATCCACAGGATATATTCGACTTCATTTTCTTTTGGGTTGATTTTGAGGGCGTACAATTTTTGTTGTCTTTGGCGCCTCCCCCTTCTTCAATCTTATCTTACCTCCTTGGCTGTTGTTTTCTCGATTAGTAGCTGAAGCTGTGAAATATTATGCTTCTCACCCAATATAATTATTTGCTTTTCCAATGTTTTCCCCGACATTGTTTTGTTTTAAAGAACACTTCAAGACACACTCACAAAAAACATTGAAATACGGAATAAAATACACGCCGAATATAGTAATAAATAGGAGTTTTCAAACGAATTAAATAAAGATGATAAAGATATTTTCGCGGGGCCTCTTTATTTTTTTCAATTAAAATAAAAATAATTGTGTGGTTGTTCTTCTTCTTATCCGCGCCAAAGACACTTACACTGCCTTACCGACTGTTTACAATTGCTTTCAAACTGTATAAATAACATATGTTTTCGCAGCTGTTGAAGGTTTGAGAGTCATAGAGAAGCCGAAAGTCTTCTTCTTCTTGAAGAGACTGCAGAAATGGTAGCTAATGACAGGGACGGTAAAGCATGGCACATTCACACTTCTGGGGGTTGAATATAAATAAATAAATATAATACTAATCAATATAAATAAATAATAATAAACAAATAATAAAAATAATACTAATCATGCGAAAACAACTCTCTAATCGCGTATACACGTAAAATAACAGCCCTTAAAAGAAAAATAAAATGCTTAAAAATTGGAGTAGGGGATAAAAGTGATAGATAGTAGACTAAAATGATAAAAGAAAAGAAATATAAATTATTTAAAAACAGGGAAGAAAATAATTGGATACAAATAATAATGGGACATACAGTGGTTCTCATTAATATTCTCATTGGTGAAAGATCAAACGCCCATTAATCCGTTTACGTTATTTAAACACAAAACTTTATTTTATAATCTTAATTCACCATTAGATGAGCTTCAAAATCCGCGAAATAAATAATCATTAACTGATTACAAATAATAAAAAACAACGCATTACTTCATTTACATCAAAAATCATAGCGTCATTAATATTCCGTTTTTCTTAAAAAAATGATAATTAATAAGACAAAAACGTGATTTTAGTATTTATTAGGCGTAGGGAAACGTCTTTTCACGATTTGCCTAAATTTCCACGATTTTTCTGGTACAGGAAATTCATATTTTATCCCATTCTTCGTGTAATCTCTTTTTCAGTTCGGATGTGGAGTTTATTTAGTGGCGGGCGGTTTTCGAGTTTATTTAGTGGCGGCGGTCCAATTCATCCCACACATTTTCGGTGGGGTTCATGTGCTTTTGGACAGTTATAAAGAAGCGACTCGTGGATTTAACGTGATTTGTGTTTCGGATCATTGTCCTGAACACCTAGTTTTTCCGCGTTTCTCTTAATATCTTCAGATAACCTTCTTTATTTATAATTCCGCCAAAAAATGCCAATTTTTCGAGTCTATTTGTCCCCCTAAGCCAGGACGTGACCATTATCAAACTGCTAATGCTATAGAACGAAGAATTTGGGCTACAAAATTTTAAACCGAAATTTAAGTGCACAGTTGGCCTTAAAAAATGGATCTGAAGAAAATTTAGTTACCTTTAACTTTACTTGTTATAATAAACTTAAAATTTATCTATGTATGCCAACAAATATTTGGCAATTGTATAAAGAAGCGGTGCATGCAATTTTTTAATTATAATTAAAAAGAGCGCCACTGACGAACAATTTTTGTTCATAAACTTGTTTGTTTTGAATTTCGAAAATTATTTGAGACTTTGTAAAATTATAAATATTTTCATTACATTGTGAAAAAGTTGCTATCGTGGGAGTTACCCAGGGATTACCGCGTGGAGGTGATAGTACAATTTTGATTTTGTGGTTTTCGCAACAACCGAAGTACGTAAATGTTATTACTCATTCGATTAGAAACAATTTAATTTATCAACGGCTCGGTGTGTTATTTTCCTTACGCTTAGAGAAAGCGTTCGATAAGGTCCATCATAACTGTTTAGAGAGAAGCTATGCGTTACAATTGCTTTCTGGTTGGTTTGTTTCTAATAGACTTTCCATTAATCCCACTACTGCACTACTATTCTTCAAATCCACCACATATTTTTTCTTTGGAGTTATCGTGTGTTAATGGTCGCTACAATTTACCTGTGATGATTAAATAATAGAAGTATTCATTCTTTTAGACGCCGCTGGTAAAAAAATGAATTGATGTCGCCAACAGCAATATCAATGTGTGTATGAAAGCAAATTTAAAAAAGAATTCTATGTTAAAATACTGGAGTTAGCCTGAATAATTATCCAGTGTAACTCACATTTATGATTATATTTTTTACATATGGAGGCCATGCTCTAACAACTGCACAATTTTTAATTCGTTTTTTTGCGATTTCGAGCCTCCAAATTTCGCATTTGTCTTTAAAACAACTTTTATTCGTCTGTATTTCTTTTCTGACGAGCAAATGAAGAGGATGTTTGGTTGAACAGTCATTTTAAAGAAATGGAAATGAATGTGCCCGTTTTTTTTTTACTTTTCACAGTTGAAATAAATAAAATTTTAGACAATTTTTTAGACTTTTGTATAAAGAAAATAAATAAATAAGTATAGTCGCAAACATGTTTAAACTATCATTGTAACTACACGCTAGAATAATCCCACCTTTCATGAATAAAAGCCTTAGCACTGAAAGTGAATTTATTTGTCAATGAAAATGTAATTTCGTTATTCAAAATCACATTAAATTTCCGAGATAAATGCAAAATTAGAATAACTGAACTATTTCTGATAAATCAATGATTCATACAATAATAATTTGGTGGCCATTTTTTAAAAATATTTTTATTTGTAATTTATAAAATTGAAATAAAAAATCTTAACTTATGTTACATAAAATTGATTATAAAATTTATATTTTTTGTTGTTTTAAGATACATAAAAGAAATAAAATCATAAAAAATACTTAAATAAAACAAAAAATGTTTGCAAAAGAAAAACGCTGATAACAACGTTAAAAGAAGAAAATTAAGTGAGGAAAAATAAGAGATTTTTTAGCATTGCGTGCGTCTTTGTTTGTAAGAATATCACGAAACGGAATAAAACACAATTTACATGCACTCTTGTTATCGGCATATAGGCAAAATGAAAAAAAAAAAACGATTTAGAATAAAGAAAAGGCTATTCGCCTTTTTGTACATGTTCAGAGTAGTTTTAGGTGATATATGATTTTGTGTTCTATTATCCATTGGCAATCAATGAGATTATTAATAATATTTAATACTAAATCATCAACTAAACAATAAAAAAGTACAAGATATATGTAGTATTAATTGGGATGGGTGGGGGAAATTTGTGTGGCTAAGGGGGGTAGGGTTTTCTTTATGGGCTTGGGAGAGGTACGTAGGTATAGGTAATAAATATACGCATCATAAACTAAATTCCTCCAGTATCAGAAAGGCATTAACAACTCGATCAATGATAATGATGATGACGAATGATTTGTGCCATTCTGTTTTGGTTTGGTTTGATTGGCTGATCTATAAGAAACCGGCTTTGTCTGCCATACTTACAATCTTATCGATGTTGGCATGTAAAGTTCTTAATTGTTCTAGAGTTTCAGGATCCATAGCTTCTAGAATGTCTGGTTGCAATTCGGCAAGTTTCTTGGGCCGCATAGATATGACGCCATTGCGCAATGGTATATTAAGATGGGCAAATTTATCAGGTAACCTATGGAAACAGATACAATTAAATTTGGATGTTTTATGGGATGTTGGAGAAGAAACTTACGTATTGGCCACCAAAGGACTGCCGCATTTCGATAGTACCAATTCGCCGGCTCTGGGGAATCGCAAGAATGTCGGTGGTGATGGCGGTGATTGAGGTTCTTTACCCACTTTTGGTGTGCGATCGGCACTAAGGGCCTTTGTTCTCGATGCCATGGGAGTTCTCATCTTACTGCGTGAATGATGGTCACCGCCGCCAACACCACTCGTGCCAAGCTGTTGACCACCGTTAACCGACAGCTGAGACGAACTTTTCGTTTTCATAGCCGATCCGGGTATACCATAATCACCACAGGCAGAACGACTGCGTCTGGGGCGTCTGGCTCTAGCCGAACTCAATGGTCCGGGCGTACGTAGACGTGCCGTCTGATGTTGGGCTAATTGCTGTGAACGCAATTGCGACGAGTTTAGGAAGGCGGCATTTGTTATGGAGGATCCTAAACTGCCACCGGTGGAACTATCCTCTGTAAGGTAGCCTTTACCAAATGAGTCAATAGCCAAGAGAATTTATATAATTGTGATTAGGAAGAGTAGTAATGAGATGAGGCGTGCGCATATTGATTACAAAAATACAGTTTTGGTGCAAAAAGTGGAGAGAAGGAAAAACAAAATAAAAAATTTAAAATAGGAACCCAAAAAGATAACCCACAGTAATACCAAAATATTTGTAAAAAATAATAAAAAAGCAAATGTAAGTTTATATAAATGATACGATATTTTACCAACACCAAGCAAAAACTGAGGAATATATAGCTTTTTTCTAAGAACTGATGAATTTCCTGATGTATAAGTGACCTATTCATGAATTGTATAACCAAATATGCAACAACAAATTTATGATTCCGGTATTTCCCTCCTATACAAATGTCGCTATCCTAGGTAAAATTAAAGCTTTCATAACTTCTAATCTGTTTACCATATCTGAGCTACATAAAGGGTGGTTAAATTGTAAGGGCCGATGTTAAATGTGAACCACGCCTAAAAGTCCAAGTTTTTTTCTGCATTTCATTTGACATTTCTCAATTTCAGACTAACTCAATTTGAACCATGGAAAGATACACAATCGACCAACAAATCACTTCGTGATTTTTTCGGTCAATTTGATGAGGCACATTTTCACCTCAGTGGATTGGTCAATAAGCAGAATTGCCCCATTTGGGCGAATGATAATCCAAGAGCGATTGTCGAAAAACCAATGCACCCACAAAGAGTGACTGTTTGGTGCGGTTTATGTGCTGGCGGCCGTATTTTTTCCAAAATGAGGCCGGTCTGGCAGTTACTGTGAATGGTCTTCGCTATCGTGAGATGTTAACGAACTTTTTATGGTCCCTATTGGAAGATATGGATGTGGAGGATATGTGGTTTCAACAGGACGGTGCCACTTGGCACACAGCTAACGAAACAATGGCTCTTTTGCGCGACAAATTCAATGGCCGTGTTATCTCATGTGGTGGCGATGTCAATTGGCCGCCAAGATAATGTGATTTGACACCGTTGGACTTCTTTCTTTGCGGTTATTTGAAAGAAAAGGTGTACCTCGATAAGCCAGCAACAATTCAAGAGCTAAATGATGAGATAATACGGCACAGAACCTCAATTATGCCTCAGCCTCAATTACGTCGCAGCGGCCATTGGCCGATATTTTGTTCCATACATAATTGAACCATACCAATATTATCATAATAAAAAGAAATGACAATAATTTCCTAAATAATTTGTTTTATTCAAAATCAACATCGGCCCTTAAAATTTAACCACCCTTTAGAAGTCCTAGAATCAATTATCACCATAAACTCAGAATTATAGAGTTTCAACCAATATCTACAGTGTAATAACCTAACAGATACCTTTACGAGATCAAATTACCAAATTTGGTTTACAAAATTTACTTGAAATTACGGGCATTATGATACAAGTTAGTAGTTCGCCTAGATAAAATGAAAAAGTACTTTTTTTGTATATTTTAAGCGATTTGAAATATTATTTGTTCCTTCCATGGCTGTAATCTATCTTGACATCTGTATTCATTTTGTTTTAATTTAGAAGTATTGCACAATGGACCCAACTGGGTCTCCGAGTGTTCAGAATGCAGGAGCATTCTGGTCCTTTAAACCAAATTTAGAAGTAACTCTTTGGTCAACTATACTGATATATAACAAAGACCAATATCCTCATATTAGAATGGTTCTTGCAAAGACTTATCTAGTCCCAACTCTTTTTATACGGAAGTGAATTCTTTGCAAAGTGAAAGTGACCTACAATGACATATTCAATGGAAATACAACTTCGCTATATGCCTTTTTAACAGCACATTTAATTGATTTTCATTAAATTTCATTTCCACGTTAGTTTTTTTAATTATTTTGTTTGTTGAACTGACATCTCCCAGGCGATTGGTAATTTTCAGACACAAATTTGTTGATTTGACAACAAGGGATTAGTTTATGCGAACAAACTGGAAACTTAGGCGCCTGTTTGAATCATTGTCT
The DNA here is from genome assembly GCA_947397865.1 of Polietes domitor. Classification (NCBI taxonomy): domain Eukaryota; kingdom Metazoa; phylum Arthropoda; class Insecta; order Diptera; family Muscidae; genus Polietes; species Polietes domitor. Next base: position 115,265,931 of record OX377622.1, read on the forward strand.
GCGTTACATGCGAGCCAGTCGCTGTTTCCACATAACAGCCGCCGAATACCTATACAGTCTCTGTTCGTATATGTCTAGTGGACGTTCAGTGTGACTGGGATCTGCTTTCTGTAACGGCTTTGGCCAAGATGAACTTTTCCGATGTAGTTCCTCTTATGGTCTAAGTGAGACAGATGCTTTTTGACCATAACTTAAACTAAACATGTATAGATGCAGATTGAAAATAATTGCATGAAACATTTAAAATCAATTGCTATACTTTTTGGACACTGTAACAAACGTGGTGCATGATCCAGTATGCATTTAGTCCCCTTTCGTTTAGAGCATTGATTTAAAATTGGTGCTTCTTATATCTACATTAGACCGATGTTGTCCGCTTTTATTAAAGAGCTAAACCGACACTTATTATGATTCGATTTGATTCGCTTCCTTTTGAGTATTACAAGATTTTGCTTTACAAGTTGCACGTTAAAGAAAATGACGGAGAAATAATATTTTTATAGTAATCTAGTAATTCTTTGACTACACCTTGTCGATTTATCATAAACTACAAGGCAAACAAAATACTTCAAACATGAATGCCCATGCAGCCAGACATTTAATTAATAAGGGTGGGTTTTTTGTAGTTTAAATTGAATTTCGCAACATGTTGGCGACATCTGCTGCCTACTCTCTACCTAAACTAGGACCTTTTGTCTCCGTTTTCTTTGTTTTCCCAAAAATATGAGAACACCACATGATTTCGTGGAAAACAGTGTAATTTCTTCCACCCAAGCAAGCCCAAAACCATAGAAAGTTAGTAAAAGAAACCATTCATAGTCAACTCACCTTCATCATTGGGATTTGCAGCCTTGGTTGATCTCAGTAACAAGCTCGAATTAATTGAATTGCTTAATGAATTCTGGTCAGATTGTATTTTCGATTTTGGATTTTCCCAATCAATAAATCGCTTCAAATCCTTGATAGAAAAAGTAAAACAAACAAAGCAGAGTGTGTTAATAAGCCACCAGCACAATCAAGCACCTTGAATTCCATAACACCAGGGCAATACCACTGAGCGGGGGATGTTGCGCTTGCGTCCTTCGTAGATGATATGCCTCACTTACCATTTCAAATAGATCACATATTTTCATCTGTAGCAGTGCCGTGCTGGTACGCTGCAGCAACATATTGAATTGCTGTTCGTAGGATGCTATATATTCCTGAACTTTAACCTCAAAGATATTCTGAAAGCCTTCCAAAGTGTTTTCAAATTCACGGATCTTCTCTTCGCGATTTGCTGCCTCACGATTACGCTTGGAACTTTTCGATACCTTTGTGCGCGGCATTTTGTTGTGCGTTGTATTTGGACTTTAGATTTGGATGAATTTCCTTTGCAGTATGCAGCGATTGTGGAATCGCTATTTTTTTGTTACAATTTCTTTGCTTTTTTCTTCACAATTCACGGACGATGGACATTAGATGTTTTTCTTCAGTTTAGTTTGAAAAATAAATACAAAATGCCGCTTTTCTGTTGTATATCTATTGTTTGAAATGCATATGTTGGCGGTACTGATATTTTTGATTAGTTCCCAATAGCGTTGCCAACTACAGTGTTATGTGAGGGCCCACTCTAATTGAATGCATCACGTTACTAACTAATCAAAATGCGCCAAAAATATTTTCATTTCTATGAATTCACTCAGGACTAGTCGAAATTTGGAAACATTAGAAATTGACAGAACGCACGGAAAGGAGAAGGAGACTCACGACGACGGAGCAACGTTTGCACATTTCATTTGGAAAGTATGACCTTTGTGCAGCAATTAATGTGAAAAAAATGCATACAAGTTACCTTATAGCTTTTTAGACTGCGTGCAAAATCAATCTCTGACTAATTAAATTGATTAATAGTCTTTTTAGCTCAAGGTCAATTAAAAACTGACAAATTTGTATGAGATTTCACATTTGCAAATCGACCAGTTCGATTGCGAACGCAATGTGAAAAGGCTATTATATTCTCCACACAAATTGTAGTAGTTTTCTTTACAAAATGTCGAAAAAGAGGATCTTGTTATCGTATCCGAAGATGGCAGCGATTTGCAGTAAAACGAAGACCGTAAAAATAACATTATAAAGGGTGGTTAAATTTTAAGGGCCGATGTTGATTTTGAATAAAACACAAATTATTTAGGAAATTATTGTCATTTCTTTTTATTATAATAATATTGGCATGGTACAATTATGTATGGAACAAAATATCGGCCAAAAAGAAATTTTCAAAAAAATATTTTGTGTTGACTTTATTGGACTTAGCCTCGATCAACCCAATTTTTCATTACTGCCCAAAATCAACACCAAATAGTGACTCGTTGTGGATGCATTAGTCATATTAATGATATTGTGTTCCATTATTAAATGACAACCTTTTTCCAATAAAACCACAAAATTGAAAAAAAAAATAATCAGTACTTTTTATAGCCGATTCTAATTTAAAGTTTTAAATGCTCACCATACATTAAGGCATGCGAACAAAATCCAATTATTCGGAATCGTTTACAATCATATACAAATTGTAACAGATTGGTGTAATTTCGAAAAACGAGTGAGTTGACAATAATTTGTGCAGACAACAGGACGACGCCTATTAATTTTTAATTGTTTATCCCCTGATGATGGTTGACGAAGGCAACCGAAATATTGGGAAAATAAAATAAAAATAAATAATAAAACAACACCACCAGTTTTTTCCATGGCCTCAAGCTGAATTAATTGATAAGAAAACGGATTTTCTTAACATAAAATCTGTTAATTCTGATGACGAAATCTTGAAATTGAGTTATAGCCTTTTCAGGCTGAGCTGAAATGACATTGTCGATTTACTAAAGTCACATTCCATACAAATTTGACATTTGTAAATCGACCTTGAGCTGAAATCGTTTGATTTCGCATGCAGTCCGAAAAGGTTGTTACACTATATTTGGCAGTCAGTGTGAAACGGGGAGTCATACGTTACGAATATCACTAACTACACGATAATTCAATAATTCTTTGCTGATGGTGGAAGTTGGCAACACTGATCCACAGCGTACAGCAGGGTTGTGTTTTTTTATGTTACGTGATGTGGGTTAAACCTAAATGAAAGCGACGAGATAGCTACAAAACTTCAAATTACTCACATTGGCCGTGTGCAAAACTTTTTACTCGAAGAAAATTTTGGTGAATATGGTAAACATAATTTATTTCGCTTTGCTGTGCCTAATAGTGGATTTAAATTTACCAAATATGTCGCAAATTCAATAAAAAAATTGCTGGAACATTTCAGTGGGGATCACCAAAGACACCAAACTTGTAAATAAGGATCTTCACGTTTAATTAACAAAATTACATGCCAACTTATACAGGGTGGGCCACTTAAAATTGTAATTTTGAACTACTTTTGACTTTGAAATGTAGAATAGTATTATATTTATTTTCAGGTTTATGTTTGACATTTTCAAAATGGGATGAAGATTGTTTGGCAGGAGATGACGAATTTTACCGAAAAATCGTGTTTTCAGATTAAGCTCATTTTCATCTCGGTGGCTATGTCTATAAGCAAAATGCGGCAATTTTGTGGGGTTCAGAGTAACCACACGTGACAATTGAGAAGCCAATACATACACAACAAGTCACTGTTTGGTGTGGATTTTATTGGGTCATTTTTCTAATTTAATTATGTAAGTTAAAAACGAATATTTTTTCACATTTTCCGACGTCCTGCAATTGTAAATTAAGATGACGAATAATAGGCCTGTTCGATTGGGCTAGCTTAACTTTTGTATGGAATTTACTCGCTTAACCAGATATTAGCTTACTACTCTCTTAGCATTGCTGCCAGATTTTTCTTGTTAATTCATTTAAGAGAAACCACAAAGATAATTGAGAGAACTAGATTCAAGAAAATTCTCAGAGAAATGCGTAGTACGAGGGAAATTATTTAGATGGCTCTGAATGGTATTTTGGAGAGAAAATTTTCCTTTTTTCTAAAAATTGCAATAAATGGAAAATAAAAGTGAATTAAATAAACTGAAGTGTGGTATTTGGCGTAGTCATTGGAATTAACTTTTACTTCATTAGTTCATTTTTCAGTATTATAACCAAAAGAGAGAACAAAATTGAGTGAATTCGAATGTACTTTGAGTGAAATAGAATGTACTTTTTACACATTCGCCACCTAGTGGTCTTGTTTACAACTACAACTATTTTATCTATGTATTTCCATTATCTTTGGAAACCAATGGGTAGCAATGTTGCCACCTTATCAAGTATCCGAACCATAAGCTAGAAAGCCCAATCGAACACTCCTAATGTACACAAACAGCTGTTTCCTTAAAACCCGCCCAAAATATATCAGAAAACCAAAGATTTTTCATCGAATTTTCCGAGTTCACACATCAGAACTAGCGATGACAATCCCGGTATTTTAAGAAAAAGGAATCCGAAATCCCCTGATGTAAAAAAATGTAAACATATTCACAAAATTACAGTCTTCTTCTATCGCCAGCAGCCAAAATTAGTATAAAATAACAGCGTGATTTATTTTTATTATTCTGTAGACTTTGAATATATCTTCTTTTTGTTTTTTCCTACATAAAATTATTCTAATAAAAACAAAAATACTAGAAAATCCCGGGATCCTGAAAAACCAGGGAAAATTCCCACGAAATCTGAAGACTTTTCAAGATAACCGCTGGTAACGCCGACATCAGATAACTCACAATGTGGCAACATTCCAGCGCACAACATAACGGTTGTTTAGAAAATGGCGATAAAAACAAAATAACCGGAAATAAATGTAACGACCAAAATAAAAACATGCGAGAAACGTAAACAAAAACAAAGCAAAACAGAAACAGAACACCCCCCTAAACTCTCAGCGGACGTACTGTGGTGGGAATGCATGCTCATGACACCAAAGGATGGTGGATATGCTCGTGTTGTTGCGTTGAGCAGGATGTGAGATGTGAGTTGTGAGCAGTGTCCTAGGCAAACATATATTAACTTGAGCGAGATGTGAAAAACGAACAGTTGAGCATTAACTACGATACTAAGCGGTTGATAAACGGAGAATACTAACAAGTTGAGAAAAATAATAATTCCTTTGTTATAAAGAAAGAAAAAAATCCTGTCTACAGCAATTACACAAGAGCTCTGGAAACGTGGAAAAAAAATTGAAAAGAAAATTCTATTGAATAAAATTGAAATAACGACAAAGCGTGGCGCATTAATTAATGAAAAGGAGGTGAATTCGATCGGAAAACGTCATAAAATTAACACTTTTTAGTGTTAGTTAAATTTTTTCTTAAGACTTTTTCTTAATGCTGATAATTCTATAAACCATCGTCTCTTGCAAGATACCACCTTCACGTTTTTCTACATCATCGAGGAAATTTGCAGTGCATTGAAATCCAAAGACTTTTTGTGGCAAGAAGAAAAACGGATAAATTCGCAAATTTATGTCGTCACATGAAAAATCTTTTATTGATTTATAACATAAAATTTAACATAACGACGGTCTGAAACAAGCATACATACCAGCATACATACACACAAGTTAGGTGTCGTCGTAACACCCGAACTCATTGACCAATTTGCCGAATTGCCACACTGCAAGTGCAGCCACACAGACACCCCAATCGTCGTCGTGCGTTACAAACGAAACATAACGAACACACAAAGTAGAGCCAGACACAGAACACAACAGAGAGCCGGAAGTGACAATCTCTCTCTCGCACTCTTCTTCTTCGACTTGGTTGGTTGGCCTAACGGTTGTTTTGGCAGACACCAAACAGCACCAACACCACAAACTGTCATCCCAACCTCTGACAAGGACAATAATTATACAACAGCATAGCGCACATAATTGCAAAACATCACAAACATCAACAACAACAACAACAAAGAAAACACGCAAATCTAACCCAATAACCTAAAAAGGCGACATTTCCATAACCTCAACCTCATTCGCAAAGATGCCATAATTCCGTGTCGCTGCCGCTGTTGCTTTCATTCAACATTTTCCGTATGTTTGGTTTAACATTTTCCCGTTAAGTTGTTCGTTTTCATAAATATTTTTCTCATCGACATCGACGAGCGAGACCGAGAAATAAGTGCCAAATATTTTTTTGTACCGAACCAAACGAGAATTTCTCCTTTGTAAATTCACGGAACAGTACCACACTAAACACAGACGACCAATTGAAGCAGTTGCAGCACAGCCGAGCGAATAAAGGCAGACAGACAACGACGCATCACGCACTTTTTTAAGTGCCTGAGCGGTTTTAGTTGTTGTAGTCGTTGTCGTTGTCCGTTTTCTAGAGTCGTAACTGCGCATTCGAATTTGTTTTATAATAGAAATTTTAATAAAAAATCACAAAATTCCGCCGTTTATCGCATTTGCGTTTGCGAAACTATTTTCTGGCGGCCTCAAGCGTAGCAGATTTAAACCAATGCATTTAGGTTTGAAACATCATAAACCAACAAATAAAAAACATCAAAAGCGATTTTCCGGCAGTAGTAAAATATGTCTTTATCCCGAGGAGAATTCCATTTACAGGTATGTTGCATTCGATTCCAAGTTTACTATTTCTATAACAATATTGATTTATTTACTCACATGACACAATAGGCCGGTTCGATTGGGCTTACTATCCTAATTTTTTATGGAATTTACTCGCTTAACAAGAACTGCTCTCTTATCACTGCTGCCAGATTTTTCTTTGCTGTCACTTTTTCAAGTTTCATAATCATAAGCTAGTAAGCCCAATCGAACCGGCCTAATAATAGACGTAGAAGCAATTCCCCAACAGCAACTAAATTTCAAATACAACCAAGGCGTATTTATACAGGTGATAGCACTAGAACAACAACAAATTCGGCAACAACAAAATACAAGTAATTTTTTGAATGGTGAGCCATACTGTCAAAGCAAAATATATGGGATTTGACAGTTTCGGTTACTTTTGAATGAACAAAATTTCAGTCAGCTGGGCTCCTGCTATCACCTTTATAAATACGCCTTGGATACAACCCTTTGTGTTTCAGCATTTTGATTCTCAAATTTATTCAACTTCAAATTCAAATTGGAACGCTGAAAACGGACCATTGTCCCGTTGTTGCAGATACAAAATTCACACATTTTCGCAATTAGTTCTCACTTTTATCGAAAGAACACCGCAATATTTTCAAATATTCTTCGACAATTATTATTTATTTGCTTCAAACTGTTTTTTAAAACTGTCATATAAATGTAAACAAACATTTGGTATATAAACAAACAGTTTGACAATCAAAATGCTGGCAGAATACAAAAATGAAAAAAATGTAATCAGCTGTTCGAGCGACACTAACTCTGTTATTGTGCCATGATTTACTGAAATATTAAGTTTATGAAACCAAATTTCATTGAGGCAAAAAAAAAACGTAAAAATTTTTTTTTTAGTTTTTTCGTTTGCATTTTTTTGGTCTGTAATCAATATTTGATTTGAACTGGGATATTGTCCTGGCTCAAGACCATTTTGCTTCTATATTTAATAGAATGCAAATTTATTTACAAATGGCATGGTGACATTTATTACTTTGCTGCAGACTACCACTATCATGATTTCCACCCTGTCTAAAGGTTTCATTCAGGTGGCTTCGCAGCGACTTTTCAACATCAAACCCGGCCTCTATAAGGAGATGATTCTCACAAACGAACGAGAATCACAACTCACTTGCCGAATTTGCGTTTAAAAAATCGCACCAGTTCAAATCAAATATTGATTACAGACCAAAAAAATGCAAACGAAAAAACTAAAACAAATGAGCGTTGGCACGGCAGAAGTATTGCTGGGTAACTATACCTGCATATACACATACTTACATATGCAACTCAATGAGATGCTTGTAAGATGGCATGTGTGCTTTATTACTTGGTGCGATTTTTTAAACGCAAATTCGGCAAGTGAGTTGTGATTCTCGTTCGTTTGTGAGAATCATCTCCTTATAGAGGCCGGGTTTGATGTTGAAAAGTCGCTGCGAAGCCACCTGAATGAAACCTTTAGACAGGGTGGAAATCATGATAGTGGTAGTCTGCAGCAAAGTAATAAATGTCACCATGCCATTTGTAAATAAATTTGCATTGTATTAAATATAGAAGCAAAATGGTCTTGAGCCAGGACAATATCCCAGTTCAAATCAAAACGTAAAATTTTTTATGTTCGCCTTTTCACACTGTATGCGAAATCTAGCTGAAATGACATAAAGTCGATTTACAAATGTCAGATGCAATACAAATTTGACATATGAAAATCTACCTTTCATGTCATTTCAGTTAGATTTCGCATGTAGTGTGACAAGTCTATGGGATCTAACATTTGTAAATTTGACAAGACAATTAGGCTGACGAAGAAATGTAAAAGGCAGCTTTGCACAGAGCAAATCTTTTGTCGGTTCACAGTTCGCATAGAACACAAGTAAAAACGTTAAGTTCTGCCGGGCCGAAAACAGGAAAATATAAATTTTTTAATATAGCCAAACCAAAACAAATACAAATATTGAAAAAAATGATTTTATAAATAAATATAATATTTTAATTATTTCAAACCATTATTTATTTCAAATCAAAAAATGAATATTCTTATATTTATATTTCCAAAAAGCTTAAATAGCATAAATATTGGTAGATAGTGGGTGCTACAGTTGGTTGTATTTCCATTCTATTTTAATTCCAAAAGTACAAATTTTTAAAATCCATTATCAGATGTACGTAGTGCAAAATAACCTAACTTCATGATTCAACCAATTTTTGCCGTAAAAGAAAAGGTACGAATTTGGAAAAAAACTTTCTATTTTGCGTGTATATGCAGTCAGAGGAATTCCATGATTTCAGCTGCGCCCATTTGGTTGGTACCATTTTTACCCCCTCGATGTTTCTACACAATTAGAATTTCATCATTCTAGCTGTAGTCGTTTAGTTGGTACTATTTTTATCCCTCTGTACCATTGTATCCCTTGAAAGTACGAATTTCGAAAATGCGTTTATTTTCCATGTCTACGCAGTCAGATTAATGTATACTCCGAATTTCATGACTCTAGCTGCGGTCATTTGATTGGTACTACTTTTATCCCCTTTTTTCATTTTAACCCCAAAAAGTACGAATTTCGAAAAATCTGTTTATTTTAAGTGTCTACGCAATCAGAGGAATGTATACACCGAATTTCATTATTCCAGGTGTAGCCGTTTGGTTGGTACAATTTTTATCCCTCCGTACCCATTGTATGCCTTGAAAGTACGGATTTGAAAAAAACAACCTGTAATTTTCCGTGTCTACACAGTCAGAGGAATGTATACTCCGAATTTCAAGACTCTAGCTGCGGTCATTTGATTGGTACTATTTTAATCCCCTTTTTCCATTTTAACCCCAAAAAGTACGAATTTTGAAAAATCCGTGTATTTTACTTGTCTACGCAATTAGAGGAATATATACACATAATTTCATTATTTTAGGTGCAGCCGTTTAGTGGTACAATTTTTATACCTCTATTCCCATTTTACCCCTTAAAGTATGAATTTGGAAAAATACTTTTATATTATGTATCTACTCAATTAGAGGAATGTACACTAGGGCGTACCTCAAAAAAAAAGTTCGCCGTACACCTTCGAATATGAAGTATTATTGAAAGGTAGTTTCAAAAAAAAAAATTTTATTTTTTTATGCCGAACGTAGGGGTCGCGCTTTTACATTTTTCTATATAACTTGTATTTATAAACGGATTTTAAAGTGTGATACATCGATGTTTTTGTCTCGACGAGGCCGATTTTTTTGTCTTTGAAGTCATTGAGCTCAAGCACCCCCTTCTGGTACTTACCCATCATTTCTCAGTTGCTACTACCCTAATGTACCACTCTAATAATCGAAAATTAAAGCTCGCATAAAATCATGAATCATGTTTGAGCTCAATGACTTCAAAGACAAAAAAATCGGACAAAAACATCGATGTATCACACTTTAAAATCCGTTTATAAATGCAGAAGTTATATAGAAAAATGTAAAAGCGCGACCCCTACGTTCGGCATAAAAAAATAAAAAAAATTTTTTTGAAACTACCTTTCAATAATACTTCATATTCGAAGGTGTACGGCGAACTTTTTTTTTTTTACTTGTAACCTGGTACGCTCTAATGTACACACCGAATTTCGTATTTCTAGCTGTTGTCGTTTAATATGTGCCATTTTATCCCTTTTTTGCCCCATTTCACCCCCTACAAATAACTTTATGGTGCACGTTTTTGCTATAAGAACGCGCATACCAAATATCAATCAAATATAAACAGACATATTCAAAAAAAAAAAAAGCTTAATTCCGCTAAAATATTAGGGATTATTATGGGTATTTTTTGTCCTTGTGAGGGAAAAAATTTTCCCTTTGGGCCGATTTCGCCCCGTTTCAATCCCAACTGATCTACGACTATAAGACGCATTTATGGAAAATTTGAACGTTCTAGCTCCTTTCGTTTAGATGCTAGCGTGCTTTCAACAGACGGACGGACGGACATGGCTAGATCGTCTTAGAATTTTATGACGATCAAGAATATATATACTTTATAGAGTCTCATGTCGACATTTCAAGGTGTTACAAACGGAATGACAAAGTTAGTATGCCCCCATCGTGACGTTTTGTGACGTTTTATTCTGCTTTCTTCTTCTTCCATTACAAGAAGTTTTAAATTGCCAGTGAAGAATTCTAATCGGAAGGACATCATCATATTCGATAGCATTCTTCTATCTTAATTATTATTATAATTCTTAGTGTAGGGTATTTTTTATTGAAAAATATATCTTGCTTTAACTAATATCTGGAGTTGACTCCGGATTCGAAACATTATGAAATGCTGAAATGTCCTAATCCTGACCAAGTGTGTCATACATCATTTGCCTTTTGTCCTCAATTTCTCGAAGACTTGGTCTATGATCGAATGAATATGAACTTCACGAATAAGTAGGTTCTGTTTAAAGTTATATCCAAAAGGACGTCAATCAAAATAACAAAAATAGAGGTAGAAAGAACAGAGGCCTTACAACTGTGTTCTACATACACTCGTCGGAGTGTGTTCTCTGAGGAGCATATATGCATTATCTTATCCAATAAAGTGTAAAAATCGCCAAAAAACTAGTGTCATATGGTCTAGTTATTTTTGAATTCGAAATAATCAAGGTTCGCGTACACTGAAACTTTTTTTAAGACGCTGCGTCTTTCTCGAACAGCTGATTTGACAGCGCATTAGAACAGTACTCTGTGCGCTATTTTTGGGTGTCCACCGAAAAACTGGTTATTAAAGGAACAACTCTAGTTTAAGCTCTGTTTACACTTTAAGAATTATTTATTTTATTTGTAACTGTTCGATTGGGCTTGATAAGGTGGCAGCGATGGGTAACATCGGTTTTTCTTAAATGAAACAACAAGAAAAATCAGGCAGCACCACTAAGCGATTAACAAACTACTGCTACTACTGATGTTGAAAAGTCGCTGCGAAGCCACCTGAATGAAACCTTTAGACAGGGTGGAAATCATGATAGTGGTAGTCTGCAGCCAAGTAATAAATGTCACCATGCCATTTGTAAATAAATTTGCATTCTATTAAATATAGATGCAAAATGGTGTTGAGCCAGGACAATATCCCAGTTCAAATCAAATTACAGGAAAATGTTATTTTTTTGTAATATAGTCAAACCAAAACAAATAAAAATAATGAAAAACTAATTTAATAAATAAATATAAAATAATCATTATTTTAAACCACGCTTATAAGGCAATATGTTTATACTATATATCGAAATAATACTTCAAGTCAATACCAAAAGTAAATATAAGGCAGCAGTCTTCAAAAAAGCTTAAATACCATAGATATTGGTAGATAGTTGGTACTGCAGTTGCTTGTGTTTCCATTCTATTTTAATTCCAAAAGTACAAATTTTGAAAATCTGTCATTTCTCACGTAAACAGTGCAAGATAACCTAACTTCACGATTCTACCCATTTTTGGCGTAAAAGTACAAAAGTAAAAATCTTTTCATTTTGCAAGTCTGTGCAGTCAGAGGAATGTATACACCGAATTCCATGATTCTAGCTGAGGCCATGTGGTTGGTACCATTTTTATCCCATTTTCCCATTTTACCACCTTAAAAGTAAGACTTTCGAAAATCTCTTTATTTTACGTGTCCACGCAATAAGTGGGATATTCACACCGAATTTCATCATTCTAGCTGTAGCCGTTTAGTTGGTACCATTTTTATCCCCCTGTTCCCATTGTATCCTTTGAAAGTACGAATTTGGAAAAAACATTTTACTTTTCGTATGTACGCAGTTAGAGGAATGACTCTAGCGCGGCCATTTGGTTGGTACTATTTTTATCCCCTTTTTCCATTTTACCCCCTAAAAAATCCCTTTTATCCGTGTCTACGCAATCAGAGGAATGTATACACCGAATTTCATTGAACTAGGTGCAGCCGTTTGGTTGATACCATTTTTATCCCTCTATTCCCATTTTACCCCTTAATAGTATGAATTTGGTAAACATTTAGGGGAGTGTACACACCGAATATCGTGTTTCTAGCCTTGGCTTTCGATAGGTACCATTTTTATCCCTTTTTGCCCCATTTCATCCTCTACAAATAAAAATCACCTTATGTTGCACGTTTTAGCTATTCCAAATATCAAGCAAATATAAGAAGAAATAATAAAAAAAATGATGAAATACTCTAAATATTACGGGAATTTAAAGTCCTTGTGGGGGAAAATTTGTTCCCTCTTGACCGATTTCGCCCGCTTTCAATTTCAACCGATCTACGACTAAAAGACGTATTCATGCAAAATTTGGACGTCTTAGCTCCTCTAGTTTAGCTCCTCTAGGTGCTTTCAACAGACAGACAGACGGGAGGTCGGACATGGCTAGATCGTCTTAGAATTTTATGACGATTAGGAATATATATACTTTATAGGGTCTCAGGTCGAAATTTTAAGGTGTTACAAACGGAATGACAATGATAGTATACCCCCATCCTGAAGGTGGAGGGTATAAAAACAGACCTATTAAAATTGTTCAAACAATGGCGCGATTATTTTTTATTGTTATCGGCCCCACGGGACCTAAATAGAAATTGAGTGTTTCTGTAATGTTTAGTGAGCACTTTAAGCATAAGATATCTAGACAATCATTCTTGTTGGTAAATATTGGAATGGGGTTACAAAAATCGAAATATTCCTCTTAAAGAATTTTTTAAAAGGCCAAGCATTTTTAGCGACAATCTGGAACACACGCAATCCATGTCGGTGCTTTCACTTTCACTAACGCACACAGATAGCAATGAGGTCAGCCTGTGATGTGGGTGAATACCAAGAATAGGCATATCACGTGTTCATCCCACAAACATTAGAGCAGCATCATTTTGGTTGCGTTAGTCTCATTACAAACGTCAGCACAAATGAATTATACGTTGTACCAACTGCCTGGTTTAATCACTCTGGAAGCTAAGATAAATTCACCAGTATTTCCCAACTTTACAACTACGAGTATATCACATTGTTCGTCATGTTGTTCTAAGAACTGGATATTTGAAACGTAATTTCATCTATCTATAATATGTGTTTATACTAATCAAATGTAATTCCCAGGTGCACGAGATGTGTGCAATTGTCGACCATTTATTAACATGGTTGAAAGCTTTGTTTTTTACCAACCAGAGTGACTCATGCTACGTTCATGTTGTGCAACGGCGAGTGTTCGCCACTGATGTAATTCTGCATTGGTTTTTTATCCTCTTATTTCAACCACGTAGTGTCGTTTGCAGTGCAATCGCAACATATCATTTTGGGTGAATTACAAACAGTTGTAACTAACAAACATTTAAGAAAGGAATATTTTCACTTTTCTATCAAATGTTATTTTAAAAGCGATTAATATCGATCGAATAAACATATTTTCGACGATTATTGTTGTATAGAAACTATTTGGAAGTAATTTAGATCAATAACATTCATATTAGAATGGTTTTATTTCCTATTCAGTGACTAAGCGAATGAGTAATATTATTCCCAATTAATATAACTCATACGTCTCAAGTGGGATGATTGGAGAATTGTACAATTTAAAGCACTTTCTTCCATTTGAAATGAAATGAAAGAGACTTTGCATTAATAGATGACTATAGCATTGTGCTGTGCTGTAAAATTTTGTACATTAGGGGAGTCAACCCTAGAGCGGTGGGAGCATATGTTATAAAAATTTTGCTTTTGTATTAGAGCCCCCTTAAGCATAGTAGGAAGTCTGTAAATTTTTCCCCTTAAGGAGTGTTGATAGGGGGTAGGTATGTTTGGGGAAAATGTTGGGGACTGCCTTCTAGGGGTGACTCGGGGGCAGTTTTGGGTTTTCTTTTTTCTAACAAATATATAAAAATAAATAAAAAAACGTATGTGGACCACCATAAGGGTTGAAGATGGAAGGTAGCTATGTTCAGAAAAAATGCAGGGGTTGAACAAATATTGGGGGTCGGTCATACATATGACTCCACTAGCGGCCTCCTTGGAGCAGATAGAGCGGTGGGAGCCCCCTTAACACATTAAGTGCCACGTCGTACGTTTCCTAACCGTACCTAACCCGTCGTGGGGTGCCACGTCGTACGTTTCCGTACGTTTTCGTTTTTTGGTCGTGGCAAAAGTGTTTTTGAAAGTTAGAAGGCTGAAAATTGGTACATATATATTACTGACCACGAGAATGATAAATATGATGCCGAAATTTGGATTTTCGTTTTGTGGGCGGAGTGGGCGTGGCAAAAGTGATTTTGAGAGCTAGAAGGCTGAAAATTGGTACACATACATACATTACTGACCACGAGAATGATAAATATGGTGCCAAAATTTGTATTTTCATTTTGTGGGCGGAGTGGGCGTGGCAAAAGTGTTTTTGAGAGCTAGAAGACTGAAAATTGGTATATATATATTACTCACCACGAGAATGATAAATATGACGCCGAAATTTGGATTTTCGTTTTGAGGGCGGAGTGGCCGTGGCAATAGTGTTATTTGAGTTAGAAGGCTGAAAATAGGAATGTATATATAACTGACCACGAGAAAGATCAATTTGATGCCGAAATTTGGATTTTCGTTTTGTGGGCGGAGTGGGCGTTGCAAAAGGGTTTTTTTGAGAGGTAGTAGGCTGAAAATTGGTACATATATATTACTGACCACGAGAATGATAAATATGATGCCGAAATTTGGATTTTCGTTTTGTGGGCAGAGTGGGCGTGGCAAAAGCGTTTTTGAGAGCTAGAAGACTGAAAATTGGTACACATATCTTACTGACTACGTGAATGATAAATGTGATGCCGAAATTTGGATTTTCGTATAGTGGGCGTGGCAGTAGTGTTTTTAAGCTAAGAGGCTGAAAATTGGAACGTATATATTACTGACCACGATAATATCAATATAAACGCTGATTTTAATTTTACCATTTGCTTTTTTGCCTGGCGAAGCGGGCGGGGTTCAGCTAGTACATTAATAAAGGGTGTCCCAAGAAGAACGCAATTTTTAAATCTGGCAACATTCGAAGTGTCATTGTTTGACATTTGAACAATTGTTATTGTTTGTTAGTAGAAGGTACGAGGTTAGCAAAAATGGAGCGCTACACGAATGAACAACGCATTCTCATTGTGAAATTGTTTTACCAAAATGTTGAAAGTTTTGCGGCTACAGTTCGCAAATTCGCGATAAAATCATCTTCAGTGACGAGGCCCATTTTCATCTTGATGGCTTCGTCAATAGGCAGAATTGTCGCATTTGGGGTGCGGAAAATCCTCGAGTGATTCACGAGAAGCAAATGCATCCTCAACGTGTCACTGTGTGGTGTGGTTTTTGGGCTGGAGGAATCATTGGACCTTTTTTTTATGAAAATGAGGCAGGTCAAGCGCAAACAGTCAATGGTGTTCGGTATCGTGAAATGATAACCAGTTTTTTCTTGCCTAGAATTGAAGAAATGAATGTGGAGGGCATGTGGTTCCAACAAGACGGCGCCACATGTCATACAGCCAGAGAAACAATTCAATTGCTGCATCAGTCATTTCCCGGTCGTGTTATTTCGCGTTTTGGAGATCAGAATTGGCCGCCTAGATCGTGCGATTTAACACCATTAGATTTTTTCTTTGTGGGTTTTTTGAAGTCGATGGTTTACGCGAATAAGCCGACGACGACTCAAGCCTTAAAAGACGAAATTGGACGCTGCATTAATGAAATACCGTAGCATTCATGCAAAACGGTCATTGAAAATTTCATTAAAAGATCGCGTGCATGCCAGCAAAGCCGCGGCGGCCATCTGCACGATATATTGTTCCATACATAACATCATTCTGTCTACTTTACGATATAATAAAGTTTCACGATTTTTTCTTAAATATCTGTGTTTTATTTAAAATTAAAAAATTGCGCTCTTCTTGGGACACCCTTTATATTTAACCCCTCTGGGAGCAATTTTTGGCAATTTTTGGGCTTTTTGTGTATTTTTAACCTTTTTCCCTCACCTTAGACCACGATGAGCACCCACCAATCCACCCCCATTTTTTGACCCATGCCTATCCCAATCGAATTTCATCTCGATTGTACTATAAAAGTAAAATAAAATATGTTATTAAAGAAATCTTATTATTATACCCTACACCACTTCGTGGTCTAGGGTATTATATGTTAGTTTCGCGCCAAATGTTTGTAACACCAAGAAATAATCGAGCTAGACCCACCTTTAAGTATACCGATCGGCTTAGAATCACTAGCTGAGTCGATTTATCGATGTCTGTCTGTCCGTCCGTCCGTCCGTCTGCTGTCCATCTAAGCTTGTTCGCACTCTACAGGTCGCAATTGTTGTCCGATTGTCATGAAACTTGGCAGAAGTTATTTTTTCTGGCCAAGGACCATCGGTATTGAATTTGGAGGAAATCGGTTCAGATTTAGATATAGCCCCCATACAAATGTCGCTCCCTATTTCACCTTTTCCGCTTTAGAAACGACATATTGTAACCGATTTTCTTTGAATTTTGCAGAACATCTTATAATCCAACTAGAAACACGTATGCAAAAATTGGGTAAGATCGGTTCAGATTTAGATATAGCCCCCATACAAATGTCGCTCCCGATTTCACTTTTTCCGCTTTAGAAACGACATATTGTAACCGGTTTTCTTTAAATTTTGCAGAACATCTTATAATCCAACTAGAAACACGTATGCAAAAATTGGGTAAGATCGGTTCGGATTTAGATATAGCCCCCATACAAATGTCGCTCCCGATTTCACTTTTTCCGCTTTAGAAACGACATATTGTAACCGATTTTCTTTAAATTTTGCAGAACATCTTATAATCCAACTAGAAACACGTATGCAAAAATTGGGTAAGATCGGTTCAGATTTAGATATAGCCCCCATACAAATGTCGCTCCCTATTTCACTTTTTCCGCTTTAGAAACCACATATTGTACACGATTTTCTTTAAAATTGGCACAACATTTTATAATCGAACTTAAAACACCTATGGTAAAAGTGGGTAAGATCGGTTCAGATTTAGATATAGCCCCCATACAAATGTCGCTCCCGATTTCACTTTTTCCGATCTAAAATCCACACATTGCACCCGTTTTTCTTTAAAATTGGCACAACATCTTATAATCGAACTAGAAACACCTATGGTGAAAGTGGGTAAGATCGGTTCAGATTTAGATATAGCCCTCATACAAATGCTGCTCCCGAATGTTTAACCGATTTTGGCCAAATTTTACATATTATATTTCACCAATAAACAGACATGGTGAAAGCGGGTCACATCGTTCCAGGTTTCAATATACCCCCATACAAATGTCCTTTCCGATTTAACATTTTTTGTCAAACACATACATTTACAGGATGCAAAAATCCTTCCCGATTTCACTTTTTTACCGAATTGAATTGCAATGAGAATTGTTTGGGTGATGTCCATATGTCCATACTTTGAAATGACTTTGGTATACTACTGTATAATTTGTATTTGTCTGTCGGACAATTAGATCAAATACCATATTATTTACCATACTCGTTAAATTTGACTGAAGATGAATTTATAGCATATAAATTATATGAATATAATTTATATAATTTGTATGAACTACATAAAATTTCTCCCATGAAATACCTGGGTTTAGTAATCAAAGCGAGGTACATACGCAGGGAGTGGTGTAGGGTATTATATAGTCGGCCCCGCCCGACTTTAGCCTTTCCTTACTTGTTAATATTACTATATTAAAATCGACGACCCAAAAATGTCATTATCATTAATTATTTGACAATATAGGGTAGGGCGTCCAAAAAAATGGTTTTTATTCTCATCTGGTTTAGCCGAAAATTTTATTTAAAATAGCGCATTTCGCAAACCGGGTTTCAAAATAAATACAAATATATTTAAAAATGTTTAATCATAAAACATAAATTTGTTTTCAAAAATTGTTTTACTAAAATTTAAATTTTTACAATGGTGCATATTAAAGACACTCTCATTTTGGAAATAATATCCCATCACATTCACATTTATGATGAAGTGAAGATAATTACACTGGCTACAAATGCTGCTGTAGTCGTTTAGGAACAGTCTGCAAAAAATGCCGGAAAAAAATATTTTTTGCTGGCACGACGAAAACGTAAAAATAAAGAAATCGTAATAAATTCTGGATTTTTGGGTGATCTTGGGTTTTAGCTTTAGGAGCTATATTTAAGACTTTATGGCCGATTTAATATTTTATACAAATTCTTGATTTTTGGGTAATTCGTTTAGCTTTCGGGCCTATATATAAGAAGTTATGTCCGTTTTAATATTGTTATGGTCGATTAAATAGATTTACAAAAATCTGGATTTTTCGGTGATTACAAATTATCCTTCTTTTAGCTTTCGGGCCTTTATATAAGAAGTTATGGCCGATAAAATAGTTTTAAAAATTCTGGATTTTGGGTTATACTTCTTTTAGCTTTAGGACCTATTATTAATACTTTTAAAAAATTCTGGATTTTTGATTGATCACAAAATCCTTCTTTTAAGAATAAATGTATAAGTTATGTCCTTCTGGGTGGACACAAAAATCACTATTATTTGTTCAAATAGAGCGTTCAAAATTGTTCAAAAATCCGCCACAAATTAAATAACAGAATATTTTGTTATATTTTTAATGTCTGGCATCTTAACGAAGAAAATAAGGCATATTTCGAGAAAATCTATCGATAAATGTAGAAGTTATGATCCGTAATCCAATTTTTTCTCAATTTTTAGGAGGCTGTTCCTAAACCATTCGCAATGTGTGTAGCCTTTAATTGAACATATGTATATTTCCAAAATAAGAGTACAAATATTAAAGGTACTTTCAACGAGAATTGGAATTTTAGTAAAAAACAAGTAAAAACGGCGTTAAGTTCGGCCGGGCCGAACATTATATACACTCCACCATGGATTGCATTCCACAGAGGTTGTCGGTTTTCGTAGATGTGCAGTATTATTACAGGAAAATATAATTTTTTTAATATAGCCAAACCAAAACAAATACAAATATTGAAAAAAATAATTTTATAAATAAATATAATATTTTAATTATTTCAAACCATTATTTATTTCAAATTAAAAAATAAATATTCTTATGTTTATATTTTCAAAAAGCTTAAATACCATAAATATTGGTAGATATTGGGTGCTACAGTTGGTTGTATTTCCATTCTATTTTAATTCCAAAAATACAAATATTGAAAATCCAATATCAGACGTACGTAGTGCAAAATAACCTAACTTCATATTCAAGCAATTTTTGCCGTAAAATCAAAGGTACGAATTTGGAAAAAAAACTTTCTATTTTGCGTGTATATGCAGTCAGAGGAATGTATACACCGAATTCCATGATTCCAGCTGCGCCCATTTGGTTGGTACCATTTTTACCCCCTCGACATTTCTACACAATTAGAAAGTCATCATTCTAGCTGTAGTCGTTTAGTTGGTACTATTTTTATCCCTCTGTACCATTGTATGCCTTGAAAGTACGAATTTCGAAAAATCCTTTTATTTTCCGTGTCTACGCAGTCAGATGAATTGCATGACTCTAGCTGCGGTCATTTGATTGGTACTATTTTTATCCCCTTTTTTCATGTTAACCCCAAAAAGTACGAATTTTGAAAAATCTGTTTATTTTAAGTATCTACGCAATCAGAGGAATGTATACACCGAATTTCATTATTTCAGGTGTAGCCGTTTGGTTGGTACCATTTTTATCCCTCTATTCCCATTTTACCCCTTAAAAGTACGAATTTGGAAAAAATACTTTTATATTATGTATCTACTCAATTAGAGGAATGCACACACCGAATTTCGTGTTTCTAGCTGTTGTCGTTTAATATGTACCATTTTTATCCCATTATTGCCCCACTTCACCCCCTACAAATAAGAGTCACTTTATGGTTCACGTTTTTGCTATAAGGGGAATGCGCATACCAAATATCAAGCAAATATAAACAGACATATTCAAAAAAACATGCTTAAATACGCTAAAATATTAGGGATTATTATGTGTATTTTTAGTCCTTGTGAGGGAAAAAATTTTTCCTTTGGGCCGATTTCGCCCCGTCAATCCCAACCGATCTACGACTATAAGAAATTTGAACGTTCTAGCTCCTTTCGTTTAGATGCTAGCGTGCTTTCAACAGACGGACGGACGGACGGTCGGACGGTCGGACATGGCTAGATCGTCTTAGAATTTTATGACGATCAAGAATATATATACTTTATAGGGTCTCATGTCGATATTTCAATGTGTTACAAACGGAATGACAAAGTTAGTATACCCCCATCCTGGAGGTGGAGGGTATAAGAAATACAAAAATATATAATAAAGAAAAAATAAATTTTTAGGTCTCGGGCACAAAATGCTTTCTTTTTGTTATAAAAAAAAATGTAACACTAACCAATCCACTAAAATCTGTATTTGAACTGAAACAGTAAAAACTGAGCGGCCTCAAATTCTACAATCTTTTCAGCAACTATCATCACTATATTATAAAGCCCCCATAAAAATGTCCCACCCCATTTGGCGTTACATAACGTCCGTAATATCACAAGCCTTTAATATTTCTCACAAACCTACAGATGAACGACATGTAAAATAATTAGGGACAAAAGCGGGTTTAAATTATGTTACGAACAAAAATGGGATAGAGAGACGCTCAGAGCAGAAATTAATTAATCGCTAACCCAATTTTGCTTGTAGTCAAACACGAGTACTCCGATGACCAATCCGCTAAAACTAGAAATTTGCGAATTACAAATGTTTTTGTAATTAATTATTTCAAACCATTATTTATTTCAAATTAAAAAATAAATATTCTTATGTTTATATTTTCAAAAAGCTTAAATACCATAAATATTGGTAGATATTGGGTGCTACAGTTGGTTGTATTTCCATTCTATTTTAATTCCAAAAATACAAATATTGAAAATCCATTATCAGACGTACGTAGTGCAAAATAACCTAACTTCATATTCAAGCAATTTTTGCCGTAATATCAAAGGTACGAATTTGGAAAAAAACTTTCTATTTTGCGTGTATATGCAGTCAGAGGAATGTATACACCGAATTCCATGATTCCAGCTGCGCCCATTTGGTTGGTACCATTTTTACCCCCTCGACATTTCTACACAATTAGAAAGTCATCATTCTAGCTGTAGTCGTTTAGTTGGTACTATTTTTATCCCTCTGTACCATTGTATGCCTTGAAAGTACGAATTTCGAAAAATCCTTTTATTTTCCGTGTCTACGCAGTCAGATGAATTGCATGACTCTAGCTGCGGTCATTTGATTGGTACTATTTTTATCCCCTTTTTTCATGTTAACCCCAAAAAGTACGAATTTTGAAAAATCTGTTTATTTTAAGTATCTACGCAATCAGAGGAATGTATACACCGAATTTCATTATTTCAGGTGTAGCCGTTTGGTTGGTACCATTTTTATCCCTCTATTCCCATTTTACCCCTTAAAAGTACGAATTTGGAAAAAATACTTTTATATTATGTATCTACTCAATTAGAGGAATGCACACACCGAATTTCGTGTTTCTAGCTGTTGTCGTTTAATATGTACCATTTTTATCCCATTATTGCCCCACTTCACCCCCTACAAATAAGAGTCACTTTATGGTTCACGTTTTTGCTATAAGGGGAATGCGCATACCAAATATCAAGCAAATTTTCACTTTTGCGGCTACCTAAGCGCTACCTAAACGGTGTTAAGAATAATTCCTAGGAAGTTCATATGTTCTAGAAAGTTGTTTATTGAAATCTTAAGTACATTTTTGTTGTTGATTGTTTCCTTGAATTTTTAACGGTTTGCTACCTATGGACCTGAACAGGGCAAAAAAGGAAAAAAATCTAATTTTTGGAAAATTTTTCACTTTTGCGGCTACCTAAGCGCTACCTAAACGGTGTTAAGAATAATTCCTAGGAAGTTCATATGTTCTAGAAAGTTGTTTATTGAGATCTTAGGTACATTTTTGTAGTTGATTGTTTCCCTGAATTTTCAACGGTTTGCTACCTATGGACCTGAACAGGGGAAAAAAGGTTAAAAAAAATCTAATCTTTTTAAGTTTTTTGCGATTTTGACCTTGAAGATGAAGTTTTTTTGATTTTATATGTTCACAATTTTTGTTCTTTATGACAAGAGCTAGAACTTTGCTTCAGAGAGTAAATCAAAATTCCGAACGGTTTGCAAGATATGAGCCTGAGAATATGATCACTTTTTACCAAAAATTACACCGAGGCCTCAAATCTCTGGGGGCCCATAAAAAAAAAGTGCATGACTTTGGGGGGAAAAAAAAAACACGGGTCTTTTTTTTTGGTCTTTTATCATGTAGCGGTGTCCGTATATGGTTATTTTTTTTCGTGTTGCACTGTGTTATGATTCTCTTTAACTGTATTTGTTCGATAAATTGCCAAGATTTTAGAACTTTCAAAGAATTGGTTGCAAATAATAGCTAATTTGTTCATAGTGTAATTAGTTAGCTATTTTCTATAATCAAAAGGATTTCCGGCCTGTGAAAGCCTTCGTCGTGATAGTGGTAGTGTGCTGTCAAGTAATAAATGCCACCATTACGTTTGTAAATAAATTCGCATTGTATAAAATATAGATGCAAAATGATCTTGAGACAGGAGAATATCCCAGTTCAAATCAAATATTGATTACAGACCAAAAAAACAACAAACGTTAAAACTAAAACAAATAATCGTTGGCACGGTAGAAGTATTGCTGGGTAACTATACCTGCATATACACATACTTACATATGCAACTCAATGAGATGCTTGTAAGATGGCATGTGTACTTTATTACTTGGTGCGATTTTTTAAAACGGATATTCGGCAAGTGAGTTGTGCTTCTCATACGTTTGTGAGAATCATTTACTTCAAGACACCGGGTATGTTCCCTTTTTAGTAATTCGTATTTTGGGGGAAATTTTTTGATATATTATAGATTTAGTATAAGTGATATGTATGTATAACTATTACATATAAACGTTAGAATATATAGTACTAGAAAAATACTTTAAGTATGTTAGTAATAATGTAAGAATGACTAATGTTAGCTCTTAAGCGCATTTAAATATTGTATTAAGGATATCGAATTCAATAAAGCAAGCAAGCAAGTACAACGGGTATGTTGTTGAAAAGTTGCTGCGAAGCCTGATGAAGTCTTTCACAGGTAGTGTGCAGCCAAGTAATAAATCTCACCATGCCATTTGTAAATAAATTTGCATTTTATAAAATATAGATGCAAAATAGTCTTGAACCCGACCATTTTTATACACTCCACGAGGGTATTTATTGTCTTTGTGCAGATGTTTGTAACAAAAGGAAGCGAGATAGACACATTGTTAATTATACCGATCGACTTAGAATCAATTTTTGCAATGTCCGTTTGTCTGTCTATCTATTCTTGTAATCACGATACAGGTCGCAATTGTAGCCAGAACCAAATGAAGCTTTGCATAACGAAGTTTTTCGGGATAACGACGAATGCTTTTTAATTAGAATAACATCGGTTCAGATTTAGATATAGCCCCCATATGAATTTCACTCACGATTTTACTCTTTTCACTCTAGATACCACATATTTAACAGATTTTCATCAAAATTGACAAAACATCCTTTATTTTAATTAGAAATATCTGTGGTGAAAATGTGTTAGATGGGTTCAGATTTATATATAGCTCCCATACAAATTTCGCTCCCAATTTGACTTTTTCCGGTCTAGAAACCACATATTTTAACAGATTGTCTTTAAATTTGGCAAAACATCTTATATTTCCATTAAAATCATCCATGGTGAAAATAGGTCAAATCGGTTCAGATTTATATATAGCTCCCAGATTTATATATAGCTTCCGCCCTTGAATCCTCCAAATTTCTTCAAATTTAGCATAACACTTGAACTGGAAGCACCTATTTTGAAAGTGGGTCTCTTCATTCCATATTTGGATATAGCCCATATACGAATATTCTTCTCGATTTGCCAAATTGGGTCTGGTCATATCAGTCTATGAGTAGGACGTATTCAAAAATCCTTCCCATTTTCACATTTTTACCGAATAGAATTGTATTCGGATATAAAGTGGAGGTTATCATATAGTCGGCCCGGTCCGACTTTAGCCTTTACTTACCTGTTTTAAATGCAGGACCACTTATGGCAAAGTAAAAATGGGGTCCATGTTTACCATGAGATTGGGTTGGTTTCACGGTTATCCAAAAATTTATTTTTTTGTTAACAAATGAAGTGTAGAACCATTACTACTTGGTAGTTGTATTCCAATCGGCTGCAGAAGATACATTAATTTCTAAATAGAAAATTTTTTTCCAGTCTCCGCATGGAAATAAAGCAAAGATTGTTTAATGATGATTTGCAAAATATTTCGTTCCTAGATCAAGCCGTTTGTGAGCCAATTATTTACAATTTTCTGAATTAATAGACCCCTGAATGTACTTTAAAGAAAAATGTCTACTCTTGCCTTAGAATAACTTATTGGACGTTTGTAGTAATTTTTCGTGAATTTTCATAGTATCAAATGAAAACTTTTTCATATTTTGAGGCAGTGTTTTGGAAACAAAAATAAATAAATGTTTAAAAAAATTAATGTCGTTACACTTGAACCGATATATGAAATTATGGGCAAAATGGATTTAATTGGCGTTGTTAGTTTTTCACTTCTTCATCCTGTTGCCCCTTCACAGGACTACAAAGTTCCAAAGGAAACAATTTTTCGAAAATTATTTTAAGTACTTATTCGCACCTTATGTTAACGGTATAAGTGTCAAATTAAAGAGTAGAGTATCATTTAAAAATACTTCAAATATTATGATTCTATTTGCAATTATTCAGAATAAACACCCATTTCAAATTTAACCCTTAATTTATTTAGTTTATTCATATTTTACTTTTTAAGGGGGAACATTTGAAATGGTTGTTAAAGCTAAGCTAACACAGATAGAAGCTTGTAATTGAAAGTATTTTTAGTATATATACTCTTCTTTAATTTGAAATTTATACCGATATCATAGGGTGGGAATAAGTATTAAAAATAATTTTTAAAAAATTTTATCCTTTGAAACTTTTGTTGTCCTTTTAAGTGACAACATGGTGAGGAAATGAAAAACTAAAAACCCCAATTAAATCCATTTTACCTAAACCTTCAGGCGTATATCATCTAGCACAAGTGTAATATGGGCTGTCGGATGGAGTGTAATCAATACCTTATGAATGATGCCTAAATGTTGAACATCGAAAGGAAATTGACGGTGCAGCGCTCATTTTTGTAAAAATAGTTGGCTCTGAAAAAAACATATTTTGCATTTAACTATTTTCACAAAAATGGAGTCGGTGACGTCATTTATCGCCTGATAACATTATGTAACACCATTTACAGTATGTTGCCATAAAATATGAGATTCTAGTTGTCTCTTTGAAAAAACGCAAAACAAATGACTGCAAACGTCCAATCATACGACAAATGAGTTGTTCTAAGATAAGAACAAAAATTATATATTTTTAAATTCAGTAAAAATTGACAAATGCTACATAGAAAACATGATTTTTATACGTGTTTTCAGGAGTCGGTTTGACCAAGCGACGTTTTTTGCAGATCATCATTAAGCAATTATTTCCGCAGCATTTGTTTGTGGTCCAGCCTAATGTACATATGTGTCAGTTAGTATGATTAATGTTTGAGTCTGATCAAAATAATGAGAAAAATATGTCAAAGTATTGAGAAAAATATCTCACTTTTTTTGTATTTTTGACTTAGGCCGCTATCATACTAACTGGCACATATGTACATTAGGATGGGTCACGAAAATAAATTGCAGCGGTCACCCCCCAGAAATGAAGATTGGATAGTTTAATGATGATTTAAAAAATATTTCGTCACTGGGTCAAGCCATCTGTGAGCTAAACGCTCCTGAAAACACTTCTAAAAATCATGTTTTTCCCGTGTAATTTTTTATGTTACATTTTTGGATTTACAGAGCAACAAATTCAAACTCTTTTTCAAATCTCTTTTCAAAATGAGCGCAGCGGCGTCAATTTAATTCCGATATTCATCATTTAGGCATCATTCGAAAGGTATTGACTGCCGCTATTTATTTTTTATAAAATACTGACACCAAATACGAAAAAGTTTTCTGTAGTCACTGTGAAAATCCACAAATCCAAAACTACTATCAACGTCCAATAATTCGAGCAATAAGTTACTCTAAGACAAGAATCATAATTTATATTTAAAGTGCTTTATTCTATTATTTCAGAAAAAAATTGGGAAAAAATGAAACACAACAAGTAAAAAGTCGTTAAGTTTGGCCGGGCCGAATCTTATATACCCTCCACCACGGAGTGTATTCGACAGTATTATCGGTAGATTAAAGGCTTTCGACATTACACAGAAGTGCACTACCATATTAGGAAAATTGTGATTCTTCATTATTATAATATTATTAAATATATATTATATTCATTATATAATATTATTATTAATAATATTATTAATAATTATTTTAATTATTAATAGTCCTCTGCTATATATAAATATTAATATAATTATTAGTCAGAAATCTTCAAAAATGTGCCCTAAATATTATTAGGGAGACAATTTCGCTCAAGCCCGATTTTCCACATTTGCAATTTCTTGATCCCAGCTACAGCCTAAATTCGTACCTCTTATTTTCCGCGTCTACGTAGACAGGCGAATGCAAATACTGAATATCATGATTCTAGCTAGAACCATTTGATTGTAGCTAAATTTAATTCCATTTACATTCTGAAGCTATGAATATCGGAAGATATCTTTATTATTCGCGTTACCACCGTCAGTCAATTGTACACACCGAATTTCATTATTATAGCTGCAGCCGTTTGATTGGTACCATTTATATCCCCATTCGCCCCATTTTCCACCTAAAAGCAAAAATTTCGACAAAATTCTTTTTATTTCGCATCTTCAGAGTCAGATGAATATACACACTACATTTCATTATTATAGCTGCAGCCGTTTGGTTGGTACCATTTTTATCCCCATTCACCCCATTTTCTGATTAGAAGTACACATTTCGAAAAAATCCTCTTTATTTCGCATCTTCATAGTCAGATGAAAGTACACATCGAATTTCATGATTTAGACTTCAGCGGTACCATTTTTATCCCTCTTTTCAAATTTTATCGCTTAAAAGTACGAATTTTGAAAAAGTCCTCTATTTTACGTATCTACGCAATTAGACGGATGTACAGTCCAAATTTCATGTTTCTAAGCAGTCATCGTATCATTGGACCATTTGTATCCCTTTTTGTACCATTTCACCCGCTAATTTTGTTGTACTTTTTGATGTTTACACGTTACTAGAGGAAGGTACGAAACAAATTTCAAGTGTGTAAGAATCGGAAATTTTCAAAATAATTGCTTAAATAGTCTAAATATAAGGTGTATTTTCAGTCCTTGTTAGGAAAAAATTTTTCCCTCTGGGCCGATTACGCCCACTTTCGATCCCGACCGATCTACAACCATAAAACACAAATTTTAACCTCCTAGCTCATTTCGTTCGGCCGCTATCGTGCTTTCAACAGACAGACAGACGGACATGGCTAAATAGTCTTAGAATTTTACCAGAATACAGAATATATATACTTTATGGGGTCATATTTCAAGGTGTTACAAACGGAATGAAAAAGTGAATATACCCCCATCCTGGAGGTGGAGGGTATAAAAAAATTACACCGGAAAAGCTCACAGATGGCTTGATCTAGGAACAAGATATTTTGCAATAATCATTAAACAATCCAAACTTTATTTTCGTGGTGTGACTGGAACTTGTTTTTCCATTTGTATGGACGGCGACCCAGCCTAATGTGCAAACATTCTTCTTAGCATTTCTTGTTATTTTGATACCAGTGTATATCGGATTTTTTAAAAATAAACATTTATTAAATGCGACGTAATAGTACTGCGTTATACTTATATCTACGTAATGTATGGAATTCCCGTAAGTGTACACCACTCGTAAGATGATGCATTTCTATGTGATAAAAGGAAAAGGCCGAGCTAGGAAATCGATACACTGCAACAGTGTTTTTGTTTCTTTTTTTTCATCTGTTTAGCTCCACATTCTATACTGCAAAGGGGTACATATGTATGCATGCACATACACACCAAAGGCCCAGAAGAATTTATGTCACGTATACGCAATGGTGACCTCAATGCATATGAACGACTATGAGTTTGGATGGCGAAGTGCTCCTTTCGCATGTGTTGTGTGTGTGTGGCTGTGTGGCTGTGCCTATGTTACTTCATCATCATCGTGCTGTGTATGTATTCATAAATTTGACACGAAGTTGATGAAGATGTTCTTGAACTTACCATATTTTTGCGACAAACCTATTGAATTTGCAACATGAATTTCATTAGAAACACAAGCATACACACACTCACATACATACATATGTATGTATCAAAGACGTCTATGAGTACATCAGATATGTGAGAATATTACTTTGGTTTAACTGGCATCGCCACTATGTTGTGAGATTTTCACAGAGAAGAGAGCGAGAGGGGAGATATGATGTGAGAGAGAGAAGTGCCGTGATAACGCAAACTCACCTTTTTGTACTCTTTCAATTACTCTCCGGCTCATAGCCCAACTTAGCCACTCAATTTCTCTGCTCCAACACTGTGTGTGCGTGCGTGTCTACTGAACTCAGTTCATTTGTGTTGTGTTGGTTGGCTGTTGGTGGGGAGGTGTTTAACATATGTTGCTTCCGTTATCCTTTGTCGTACATTGACTTTGACATAAACAAAGAATGACAGTAGTTAAACTAACGATGTTGCTGCTGCTGCTGCGGTTTGGCTTATGCCGTTTATTTGTTTTGGTGCTCTTCCTCAAAGTGTGTGTGTGTGTGTTTCTTTTCTTCTGCTCTTTGTTCGTTTTGGGTTGACCTTTAGTTTCATTATGACCCATTGATGCTGAAGTAGTAAACAACACTCGTACGATGAATACGAGTGTTGTTGTTTATTAATGCTGCCGTCTTTGTTGTTAGCCCTGCTGAGCGGGGTGTACTCTCCGTTCTCTGTTCTTGCTTTGGTGGCTTTTACTGCAGTAGTGTTGTCATGTGTGTGTTTTTTTTTTGTCATGGGTCATGATGTTTGCTTTGTTGCACTATCTGACGAATGTTAGCAAATATTTGCATTAGTCATCAATTGTGAAAAGGCGTGGAAATTGTACGGCATGTTGCAGTTGTGAGCTTTTCCCAGTTGGGAAATTTTCATACGTACATACATACATATGTAAATATGTGAAGAATTTAATGTAAATGGTTATTCGATACGTTTAATTTCTGGTGGGTGTTTTTCATCGGATATGTTAACATGATATAACGTCGGTCATAGTTCAGTTGATGGACTGCTTGATTTAATATTCCATTTGTCATAACTACACAAGTAAACAGAACAAAATATAAACGCTGTTTTGTAGAGTTTATAACATTAAATAATTTTTTTATAACAAAAAACGTTTAATACTTAAAGTATTGTTAAATTCAATGTCACAGCTTATTCGAAGCACAGCACTTTGACGTATTATTAAACAGTAGGCTGGGTCGCCGTCCATACAAATGGAAAAACAAGTTCCAGTCACCCCACGATAATAAAGTTTGGATTGTTTAATGAGGATTTGCAAAATATTACGTTCCTAGATCAAGCCATCTGTGAGCTAAACGCTTCTGAAAGTAACCCTAAAAATCATGTCTTTCCGGTATAATTTTTTTGTGTTACATTTTTTCCCATTTTTTTTTTTCTGAAATAATAGACCCTTGAAAGCATTTTAAATAAAAATTTTGATTGTTGTCTTAGAGTAACTTATTGCTCGAATTATTGGACGTTTATAGTATTTTTTGTTGATTTTAACAGTGACAACTGAAAAATTTTTCGTATTTGGTGTCAGTATTTAATAAAAAATAAATAGAGGCAGTCAATACCTTTCGAATGATGCCTAAATGATTTTCTCATTTTTCTAAAAAGAGTTTGAATTTTTTTGCTCTGTAAATCCATCTCCTGTATTAAATTATTTTACAAACAAGGAGTCAGTGACGTCATTTTTCGTCCGATATTCATCATTTAGATGTCATTGGAAAGGTTGGATTGCCTTCTATTTTTTTTTCATATCAACTCTTAAAAAATGTTTCAAAGAAATATGAGTTTTTAGCTGTCACCTTGAAAACCACAAAGAAATCAATATAAACGTCCAATAATACTACCAATGAGTTATTCTAAGACAAGAATAAAAATTTTTTTTTAAAGTGCTCCCAATGGTCTATTAATTCAGAAAACAATTTTGGGCAAAAATGCATCATAAAAAAATTACAAGGGAAAAACATGATTTTTAGAGGTGTTTTCAGGAGCGTTTAGCTCACAGATGGCTTGACCCAGTGACGAAATATTTTGCAGATCATCATTAAACAATCCAATCATCATTTCTGGGGGAGTGACCGCTGCAATTTATTTTCGTGACCCAGCCTATTAAACAGTTGTCAGATTATTTCCGTTCATATTTGGTGCGACTGCCAACTTTCCCAGCAACATCCCACAAGAAAATCAGTTCAGATTTATATATAGCTCCCATACAAATTTCGCTCCTGATTTGACTTTTTCCGCTCACATATTTTAATAGATTTTCTTCAAATTTGGCACAACACCTTGCATTTAAACTATAAGGACTCTTTGACTCTTTCCGCTCTAGAAGAATGGATGTAGAATTAGTTCGACATTCCGTTTGTAACAATCTGAAATATTTACCTGAGACCCTATAATGTATGAATATAAAGGGTGATTTTTTAAGAGCTTGATAACTTTTTTAAAAAAAAAACGCATAAAATTTGCAAAATCTCATCGGTTCTTTATTTGAAACGTTAGATTGGTCCATGACATTTACTTTTTGAAGATAATTTCATTTAAATGTTGACCGCGGCTGCGTCTTAGGTGGTCCATCCGCTTAGTCCAATTTTGGCATTTCCACGTTTTTGAGTAACAGAGACCCAATTGGTGCGAACGGCGACGAATCGAAAATTGGTGGTCATCATTAACACTGGCCGATACAGCTGCGATATTTTCTTCAGTTCGCACTCTACGTAAGCGTGTTGGTGGTTTAATGTCCAACAATGTAAATTTGGTGCGAAATTTAGTCACAATAGCCCGAATAGCCGCTTCAGTGGGTCGATTAAACTGACCATAAAATGGAAGCGCGCAATGAACTTTCTTAACAGAGCACGCATTTCGATAATAAAATTCAATAATTTGCAAGCGTTGTTCGTTTGTAAGACGATTCATGATGAAATGTCAAAGCATACTGAGCATCTTTCTCTTTGACACCATGTCTGAAATCCCACGTGATCTGTCAAATACTAATGCATGAAAATCCTAACCTCAAAAAAATCACTCTTTATATACAGTCAAAAAATTCTAAGACGATCTAGCCATGTCCATTTGTTGATAGCACGCTAGCATCCAAACGAAATTGTGAACATTTCGATTTTTTAACATTTTTCTCCAGTTCAGGTCCATATTCAAAATTCATGGAAACGATCAACTACAAATCTGTACCTAAGATCTCAATAAACAACTTTCTAGAACATATGGACTTCCTAGAAATGATGCATAACACCGTTTAGATTGGAAAAATATACCTTGGAGGACTGTTTCTGTTAATGGTCAGTCCGACTGTAGTGCGTATGAGTGATATTATCCTTAATCAACAGCACTTATACGCTACCCACACACACTATAGCCTATAAGATTTGTTCGACGTCATTTGCGATTTTGAGCTTGAAGATGAATGAATTTTTGATTTCATATGTTCTTTATAACAAGAGCTACAACTTTGCCTCAGAGAGTAAATCAAAATTCCAAACGGTTTGCAAGATATGAGCCTGAGAAAATGATCAAATGACACCGAGGCCCCAAATCTTTGGGGGCCCATAAAAAAGTGCATGACTTTGGGCAAAACTGGGAGACACGGGTCTTTTTTTGGTCTTTTATCACGTAGTGGTGTCCGTATATGGTTATATTATCATGACTTAAAAAATTACACACAGTGTAGTTTATTTACAAATGTTATTGGGGCATTTGTTATAAATTCCCAAATCGAGCCTTGTTCAAGCCTTTTATACAGACGGGGTAATAAAATTTAGTCTTAAAGACAAGAAAAAACTGTCTGTTCTGCGAGGAAATAAAATGAAATAAAAAACTCATCGTCTGAATTGAAGGCGTCGTAATATTTGATTTTTAAGTCTGACATTTACCTTAGAAAAATGATATACTTAAATAAATATTTAACTATTTTTGGAAAGAATGTATTAATATACATTGTCCAACAAATTAAGACTTTTTGATTGGAACAGAATTGAAAAAGGGCATGCTGAATAGACCATTTGTGCAGAATAACCTTATAGCCAAGCTGGTCTGAGTTTCTGTTTACAGTGGGTCCAAGTTTTCTTTTCTTGGTCGAAGGAAGCATTATACTAAGTGTAAAAACTGTTGTAAGTTAGTGTCTGAGAGAATTCTTATTGTGAGAAATATATTGAGGAATTAGACGAGGATTATTTTTGTGCAAGATCTTAACCCTCTAGCTCCTCTCTTAATGGGACAATTTGACCTTTTTTTTTGGAAAATCCAAAAAAAAAGTCTTTTAAAAAAGGGACATTTAAGGATAAAAATGTTCTACGAAAAAAATTTCCGTGCATATGCAACACTGTATTGTCTTGAATATTGAAAATAATTTATAGAGAAGTTACATGAAGTCAATAACAAAATTAGGTTGTAAGTGGTAGCATATTTTCAAAATTGTCCAAATTCGTCGAAAGTAGTAGTCTCTTTATAAAATCAGTCGGAAATCATATGAACTGGAGACAATTACAATTGTTTTTTGTGATGTTGTTCATGCAAATTGGGAAAACTATTTCCAGTCACCCCACGAAAATAAAGTTTGGATTGTTTACTGATGATTTGCAAAATATTTCGTTCTTAGATCAAGCACTCAGTGAGCTTAATACTCCTGAAAACACTCCCAAAAATCACGTTTTCCCGTGCAATTTTTTCTGTGTTAATTTTTGTTATTTTTTCCCTGAAATTATAGACCCTTGAATGCACTTTAAATATAATTTTTTTGATTCTTGATGCCTAAATGATGAACTTCGGAAGGAAATTGACGCCGCAACGCACAGAGGAATATTGTCATACAAGCTGCGGCAAAAATTACAAGGAATAGAGCTAGGGCCTTGAAGTTTCGCACACATCCCTTATATCGCCAAATTAGATCAAAAACAATTTTTTATTTAAATTCGCCCACAACCACCTTTCATTTTAACATATATGTTGATACAAGTCATTACCAGTGATTTCATTTGAGGTAACAATTAAAGGAAAAATGTCAGTGCCATGTCCAGCGCCCAAATAAAAATTTTAGTTTTTCGTTTTGCCTTTTGTTCGGCTTGAGGTCAGTTTTTTTTTTCAAATAATAAAAAACAAAAATTACTATTTTATTATTTTCTTGGTTTTTATTTCCCAATATTTCGACCAACTCCGTTGGTCATCTTCAGGGGTCTAGTACAAAAAACACAAATTATTCAATTACAACTTACAAGCATTAACAATCAAAAATATATCACAATATGTATTTATATTTACATTTTTAAAAGTTTTTCACAATAGAAAATGTTCCTGTCACTCTCTGCAAGCTTTTGTCTACTACTACTAAACAACTACTACTAAATCCTTTAGAGGTCAGTGGAATATATACACCGAATTTTGCAAAAGGGCGGTTATACAATTTTTATCCCTTTTATCCCCTTTTACCCTTAAAAAGTATGAATTTCGAAAATTCCTTCATTTTGCGTTTATAAGCATTTTGAGAATACGAATTTTGCAAAAATATTTTCTTGGACGCATTCTTGCTATAAGAGTAATGCCCGTTCCAAATTTCAAGCTTGTATGCCCCGCCATTTGGCACTAACTTTAACCCATTTAATCCCTTAAAAGTACAAATTTCGGAAAATTCCTTGTTACGCCGTAAGAGTATGAATTTCGAAAAATTCCTTAATTTTGCGTTTGTAAGCATTTTGAGGTATATACCCGCCGAATTTAATGATTCCAGATCAGTCTGTTTGGTTGGTACTATTTTTATCCCTTTTTATCCGATTTTACCCCCAAAAAGTACGAATTTTGCAAAAATATTTTCTTGGACGAATTCATGCTACAAGAATAATATGCGTTCCCAATTTCGAAATTCTAGGTCCAGTCGTTTGGTCAGGGCGGTGGTACAATTGTTATCCCATTTAATCCCTTAAAAGTAAAAATTTCACTCATCTACACTGTAAGGCGAATATACACACCGAATTTCATGATTGCAGCGTTAGCCGTGTTTTTGGTACCTCTGTTATCCCCCTTTCCCGTTGGTCCTTTAAAAGTACGAATTTTGAAAAATTCGTTCATTTTGCGTTTCTAATCATTATGATGGATGGACACACTGAATTTTATGATTCCAGGTCCATCCGTTTGATTGGTACAATTTTTATCCCCTTTTACCCGATTTAACCCCCAAAAAGTACGAATTTTTAAAAGAATTTTATTGGGCGCGTTGAATCTATAAGAAGAATTTACATACCAAATTTCATGATTCTAGACCCAACCGTTTGGTCATTGCCGCGGTACAATTTTTATCCCTTTCAACCTCATTTTACCCCTCAAAAGTACAAATTACGACAAACTCCCTTCATATCTGACCGCTACGCTGTAAGAGAAACGTACACACCAAATTTCATGATTCTAGCTCTAGCCGTTTGGTCTGGGGAGTGATCAGTCAGTCACGCAACTCCTTTATATAAATTGAAGATAGATAAATAACTTAATATTAATATCGGACCAATATTTATATGCGCTCGCATGCCATCAAACCTCACATCCTAAAGTATGCTTTAAATAAATTTTCCAAAATACATTAACAGAGAACAACGAAGAAAGTATTGTTTAGTTTTACACTGTTGACAATACTGAATAAATACAACCTTCAGGTAAACCATTTTCTGAAAAGGAAAGCAAAAACGTAATTACACTTTTTTTAAATGCAAAAGAACACGTCAAGAGCTCCCATTTTCTACGAACTAAACGAAATTTCAATACGATATATGGTTTCCGAGACACATCCCAATAAAATAACCTTTATTATGATGACATTTTCAACTATTTTAGCATTTATGAACTTTAAATGTATCCGCAGTTTAAATTAGCCGCGATATTGACAAAATCTTTTAGAATATGCTTAATAAGAATGTTCTTAGCAAAATTCAATAAATAAAGATAAGATTTGGGCGTATGAAATTTGGGAATTTTTCACGCTGATAATACACTGTGCAGCGTCGTCCGATATTCATTATTTAGGCATCATTCTTTCAATTTATGATTAACATCTACATAACACCTTTAACAAAATGTTTCCAAGAAATATGAGTTTTTAGCTGTCACTTAAAAAATAAAAAGTATCAATATAAACGTTCAATAATATGACCAATGAGTTATTGTAAGACAAGAATACAAATTTATATTTAAAGTGCTGGAGAGTTCCTGCAAAGTCCTTTAGTGTAGACATTGAGAATATTACAAAAAGTGAAGTAAAGGGTGGTTAAATTTTATGTGGCGATGTTGATTTTGAATAAAACACAAATTATTTAGGAAATTATTGTCATTTCTTTTTATTATGATATTATTGGTATGGTTCAATTATGTATGAAACAAAATATAGGCCAAATGGCCGCCGCGACCTCGGCGTCACACCTCCATCCGGTGGTCCAGATTTTCGATGACGCTGAGACATAATTGAGGTTCTATGCCGTTAATGTGTCGAATTATCTCATCCTTTAGCTCTTGAATTGTTGCTGGCTTATCGACGTCTACCTTTTCTTTCAAATAACCCCAAAGAAAGAAGTCCAACGGTGTCAAATCATATGATCTTGGCGGCCAATTGACATCGCCACCACATGAGATAACACGGCCATTGAATTTGTCGCGCAAAAGAGCCATTGTTTCGTTAGCTGTGTGCCAAGTGGCATCGCACTTTTGAAACCACATATCGTCCACATCCATATCATCCAATTCGGGCCATAAAAAGTTCGTTATAAGCTCACGATAGCGAAGACCATTCACCGGCCTCATTTTGGAAAAAATACGGCCCGATGATGCCGCCAGCCCATAAACCGCACCAAACAGTCACTCTTGGATTATCATTCGCCCAAATACGGCAATTCTGCATATTGACGAATCTACTGAGGTGGAAATGTGCCTCATCACTGAAGATGATTTTCTTCGAAGTGCACGATATGTTTGATGCTTGATTTGAACGCCCATTTTCATAATAAGCCTGAAAAACTTTAACGCGTTGCTCGATTGTGTAGCTTTCCATGGCACTATGGTCCCAAATCCATATTTTTTGGCAGAAATTCGAAAAATTTAAATCGGAAATTGTTAAATGTGTATATATTTTCTTAATGGCAACACTCCAAGCTATCAAGAATATGTATTGGAGAACAACAAGTGAAACAAGTGGGATTAATTCAAGTCTAAGGCAGATATACAAAATACTAAAAAATTAAGGCGTAAAAAGAAAATAATGAAGTGACTATATTATTGAAAATGATGGCCGGCGTAAGTAGTTGAAAAATATATTTAACATTTTTTTGATTACTGTAGTCTTGTTAGTTTTCTGAAGTGTTGTAATTTTGTGATTCGTAGTGAGCATAACCTATAAATGTGGTGGACCAAAAAATATATGTAACTTGACTCAAAGTGTAAATGTGAAAGTGTTCGTCTGAGTGTGTAGTTTATGGTAGAATTAATATCTCGTCAGCATTTTTCGGCAAACTCTTACAATTGCCACTTTATTTTAGCACAATTTCGATTAGCCATAGTACTTGTATTTGATCATATCTCTGAATCAGATTTGTGTATGAGACCCATCAACATCTCATTTTAAAGGTATTGTAAGTACCTTTAAAATGGTATATAGTGTTATTCACATTACTGTACACATGTAGACGTTTTATATTATTTCCTGAAATAATTATTTAAATTGCAGTGTCAAGTAGAATATTTGTTTGATATATTTTGCTTTTGTAATAATGTTCAGAAAAACATTGTTCGTCAAAGCGAAATGAGTTTCATTATTTTAAGCTTTCTTAAAATTTTGTTTTTGGTCACCCTGTATTAATGTAGGGTGATAATTATGTTGGTCCGATCGGCGCAATTTTATTTTTCATTTTTTAAGTGTGTTTTGACTAGCAAAATTGCTATGTTATTTATCGACTTTATGCCATAAAAAATGGATTTGGGACCAGTGTGCATGGTTCAAATTGCATTAGTCTGAAATTGAGAAATGTCAAATGAAATGCAGAAAAAAACTTGACGTTTAGTTGTGGTTCACATTCAACATCGGCCCTTACAATTTAACCACCCTTTATTTCTATAAGAAACCTAAACAATTGCATTTCTTTCGACACATCAAATACCTGTTTCGCCCAAAGAACATCATATTTCCACGCCCAGGTACATCAAGTGCTACTTACTCGACCCCGGCCAAAAATTGTCAGTAGATCCGGGTCAAATGTCTCATTCATCAACCTATCTCAGTCTACAATCTCCTGATGACTTTGTCTACGGTCGAATGTATGCGAATGACAATGTCCTCCGTGAATAAGTACTTTGAATTCAAAGCCTGACCGAAAAGGTCATTATTAAAAATAAGTAAAAGAGAGGGAGGGGGAGAAACAAATATGCCATGAACAAACAGCACTTATTGAAATGCCTACTACGTCTGGTGGCTGGCGCACTTTTAGTCCTCGCAATTCTATCAATTAATCGCTATGCGATTAAACTCAAACGATTATCGTTCATTTTTACAAATTGCTAGATTACATTTAAGCGAGCCGAAAACAAAACAACACTTTTATTGATTTGACAGATTTGACATTTGTCAAATTTAATTCAGACTTAGATTCTAAGTTTGTTAAATTTATCGTAATTTTTCATTAAATGATAGCCGAGATTTTAATAGAATTTAATGTATAATTTCAATTCACTTGAAGTTGCAAAAAATATGTCATGAATTGAAGTTAAATTCAAATTTAAATTTAGGAATCCATGCAGTAATGTGTTAGAAAAATATAAACTTTTACCAACTTATCATA
Source organism: Polietes domitor (assembly GCA_947397865.1). Lineage (NCBI taxonomy): Eukaryota > Metazoa > Arthropoda > Insecta > Diptera > Muscidae > Polietes > Polietes domitor. The sequence continues at coordinate 115,304,778 of OX377622.1, forward strand.
TAGAGATTAAGAAAATATTTGTTGGCCTATGATTGCTGACTAAATATTTGGAATATTTGTTACAGAATTGTTTCCAAGGCAGAGAAAGTTGACTGTCTACATAAAGGGTGATTTTTTAGCTATTATCTTTTTGGCAACACTGGTTTAAACAGCTGACGCACGTTTCGTCTTTTGTTTCACTGTCAAACATCTTCATTTTGGTCTATAATTTAACCATGAATCGTCTTACAAACGAACAACGCTTGCAAATTATTGAATTTTATTATCAAAATCGTGCTCTGTTAAGAAAGTTCATCGCGCGCTTCCATTTTATTGTCAGTTTAATCGACCCACTGAAGCGGCTATTCGGGCTATTGTGACCAAATATAATGACTGTATCGGCCAGTGTTAATGATGACCATCAATTATCGATTCGTCGCCGTTCGCAGCAAAGTGGAAATGCCAAAATTGGACTAAGCGGATGGACCATTTGAGGTGCAGTCAAGGTCAACATTTGCATGAAATAATCTTCAAACATTAAATTATATGGACCGTACTATCGATTCAAATAAAGATTTCATGCGTTTTTTTGAATTTTATGTGTTTTTTTTTATTTGAAAAACTTTCCTATAGCTTTTAAAAAATCACCCTTTATATGGTACAAGCGAGATTTTTTCCTAATACACATGCAAAAAATCATTGGATAGATCGCGAGAAAATTACAAAACAAAAATGTAATTCATACAAATCATTTTAGTCATATCTACCGCGAAAATGAAATTTTGCAAAAATATTCAATTTGTATTTTTATACCCTCCACCTACAGGATGTAACACCTTGAAATATTCAACGGAGACCCCATAAAGTATATATATTCTGGGTCGTGGTAAAATTTTAAGACGTCTGTCTGTCTGTTGAAAGCACGACAGAGGCCGAACGAAATGGGCTGGAGGTTCAAATTTTCCCCAAATGTGTCTTATGGTTGCAGATCGGTTGGGATTGAAAGTGGGCGAAATCGGCCAAGAGGGAACAATTTTTCCCTAACAAGGACTGAAAATACCCCTAATATTTAAACTATTTAAGCATTTTTTAAATTTCCGATTTTTATACACATGAAATCTGTTTCGTACCTTCCTCTAGTAAGGTGTAATCATCAAAAAGTACAAAAAAGATTTAGCGGGTGATATGGGACAAAAGGGATAATAATGGTACCAATGATACGACAACAGCTAGAAACATGAAATTCGGTGTGTACGTCCCTATAATTACGTAGACACGTAAAATGGAGAGATTTTTTCGAAATTTGTACTTTTAAGGGATAGAAATGGAAAAGAGGGATAGAAATGGTACCAACCAAAACGCTGAAGTTAAAATCATGATAATCGGCGTATGCATTTATCTGACTGCGTAGACGCGAAATATAAAGATTTTTTTTCGAAATTTTTACTTTTAGGCGGAATATGGGGCGAAAGGGATAAAAATGGTACCAATCAAAGGGTTGCAGTTAGAATAGTGAAATTCGGTGCGTACACTGCTGTGACTGCGTAGACACGAAAAATAAAGATATCTTTCGTTATTCATACCTTTAGGATCAAAATGGGATGACATTGGTATACCATACACCGAATTCCATGATTCCATTTGGTCGGTACCATTTTTACCCCCTTGATTTTCTACGCAATTAGAATTTTATCATTCTAGCTGTAGTCGTTTAATTGGTACTATTTTTATCCGTCTGTACCATTGTATCCCTTGAAAGTACTAATTTCAAAAAATTCGTCTATTTTCCGTGTCTACTGAGTCAGAGGAATGTATACTCCGAATTTCATGACTCTAGCTGCGGTCATTTGATTGGTACTATTTTTATCCCCTTTTTTCATTTTAACCCTAAGCAGTACGAATTTCGAAAAATCTGTTTATTTTCCGTGTCTACACACTCAGAGGAATGTATACTCCGAATTTCATGACTCTAGTTGCGGTCATTAGATTGGTACTATTTTTATCCCCTTTTTTCATTTTAACGCCAAAAAGTAAGATTTTTGCAATCAGAGGAATTTATACACCGAATTTCATTATTCTACGTACAGCCGTTTAGTTGGTACCATTTTTATCCTTCTATTCCTATTTTACCCCTTAAAAGTACGAATTTGGAAAAAATACTTTTATATTATGTATCTACTCAATTAGAGGAATGTACACACCGAATTTCGTGTTTCTGGCTGTTGTCGTTTAATATGTACCATTTTTATCCCATTTCACCCCCTACAAATAAGAATCACTTTATGGTGTACGTTTTTGCTATAAGGGGAATGCGCATATCAAATATCAAGCAAATATAAACAGACATATTCAAAAAACATGCTTAAATACGTTAAAATATTAGGGATTATTATGTGTATTTTTAGTCCTTGTGAGGGAAAAATTTTTCCCTTTGGGCCGATTTCGCCCAGTTTCAATCACAACCGATCTACGACTATAAGACGCATTTGTGGAAAATTTGAACGTTCTAGCTCCTTTCGTTTAGATGCTAGCGTGCTTTCAACAGACGGACGGACGGACGGACGGACGGACATGGCTAGATCGTCTTAGAATATTATGACGATCAAGAATATATATACTTTATAGGGTCCCAGGTCGATATTTCAAGGTGTTACAAACGGAATGACAAAGTTAGTATACCCCCATCCTGGAGGTGGAGGGTATAAAGATAAATAGGTACCAAGCATACGGATGTACCTAGAATCATGAAATTAAATGCGTTCATTCCAATATAGACGCGAATCATAACAGATCTTTGAAATTTGTAATTTTCTTATCAAACTGATACAGTCACTATGTTTGTAGCTGAATCAATAAATTGCAAATGGGAGAATTCGGTCCTGAGGAAAATTGTTGCCTCTAATGACGACCGACAGTACACCTAATATTTAGAGTACATTTTGGAAGATGGCTCCCTCATGTTCACATTTTGATTACAATTGCAGTATTATATCTGTGGTCACAACCCTTAACAGCCTAACTCGAGTTAGGACACAATTGAGTTATTAGCACCATCGTATTCAGCGTATCTAAATTTATTTGCTCTAAATTTTTCATGTTTGTATCTCTTCTAGGAAGGCAATTAATCCTAAAAAACCTAATAGCTTAAGTTATTTTTCTAAATTACTGTTTTGGCATAACTGCCTAAGTCAATTTAGGATTACAACAAATATAAACATTATTTTGTCATCATTGCCAAAATCAACTTAAGTCGTTAATCCAAAAAAACAAAGAAACAATTTTATTTTCCTAACTTGAGTTAAGCTCTTATTCCGAATTACAATTTCGTTTTTTGATAAACATAAATTGAGTTAAGGTCTTTCCTCAATTTAATCTTTCTTTTATTTAATCTGGAATAATAGCCTAACTCAACTTGAACTTTTTGACTTTCTTTCGTTCAACAATTCATAAGAGCCTAAGTGTCTTTTTCGATAATATCTTTTGACTGCGAGAATAAACAACTATTTTTTGTTAACAATTCGTTTCCTTGGAATCTGCAGCAAAGTTTTCCAAAAAACACCTTCTCCTGATTTTCAGTGAAGATTCAAAACTTTAAACTCCTGTACTGAAAATATTGAAAAACAGACTTAGGCTGTTATGGGTTGTGACCACAGATATATATATATATTAGTAGACTAATATTATAATAATGAAGCAATGAAATTTATTTTAAACAGTGCGCATAAGTATGCCTGAAATAGTATACATACAAATATAGTAATGCGTATATCACAATTTTAAAAATATGTTACTTCACTTCTTTATAAAGTCGACAGCCTTTAATCTATCGGTAATGCTATGGAATGCACTCCGTGGTGGAGGGTATATAAGATTCGGCCCGGCCAAACTTAACGCCTTTTTACATGTTTTGTTTACCGTGCTCTACTGAAATACTCACATTTTTGCAGAAAAAGATCGATCTCCCAAAAAAACAAGGACGAATTTTAACCCTAGTAATTTCGTTGTATAGGTGGCCAACCTAATAATGCAGTTTAGCTATTTAAGCGTGAATAGCATTGGTGTCTTTGGTGACCCCCACTGAAATTTTCCGGGATTTTTTCGTAGAACATTTTAATCTTTCCTTTTCGAAAGTATTTTTTTTTTGATTTCTCGAGAAAAGGGCCAGAGTGACCCATAAAGAGGGGAACTAGAGGGTTAAGATCTACCACAAAAAAGATCCTCACAAAATTCCGCCAATTTAGTTCTGACATATAAGAATTCTCTCAAACATTAACTATCCACCTCCAGGATGGGGGTATACTAACTTTGTCATTCCGTTTGTAACACCTTGAAATATCGACCTGGGACCCTATAAAGTATATATATTCTTGATCGTCAAAAAATTCTAAGACGATCTAGTCATGTCCGTCCGTCTGTCCGTTTGTTGAAAGCACGCTAGCATCTAAACGAAAGGAGCTAGAACGTTCAAATTTTCCATAAATGCGTCTTATAGTCGTAGATCGGTTGGGATTTAAATGAGGCGAAATCGGCCCAAAGGGAAAAATTTTTCCCTCACAAGGATTAAAAATACACATAATAATCCCTAATATTTTAGCGTATTTAAGCATGTTTTTTGAATATGTCCGTTTATATTTGGTATGCGCATTCCCCCTACAGCAAAAAACGTGTCCCATAAAGTGATTCTTATTTGTAGGGGGTGAAATGGGGCAAAAAAGGGATAAAAATGGTACATATTAAACGACAACAGCTAGAAACCCGAAATTCGGTGTGTACATTCCTCTAATTGAGTAGATACATAGTATAAAAGTATTTTTTCCAAATTCGTACTTTTAAGGGGTAAAATGGGAATAGAGGGATAAAAATGGTACCAACCAAACGGCTGTACCTAGAATAATGAAATTCTGTGTATACATTCCTCTGATTGCATAGACATGTAAAACAAACGGATTTTTCGAAATTCGTACTTTTTGGGGTTAAAATGAAAAAAGGGGACAAAATAGTACCAATCAAATCACCGCAGCTATAGTAATGAAATTCGGAGTATACATTCCTCTGACTGTGTAGACACGGAAAATAAACTGATTTTTCGAAATTCGTACTTTTTGGGCTCAAAATAGAAAAAGGGGATAATAATAGTACCAACAAAATGACCGGAGTATATATATGAAATTCGGAGTATACATTCCATTGACTACGTAGACATGAAAAATAAAAGGTTTTTTTCCAAATTCGTACTTTCAAGGGATACAATGGCTACGGAGGGTTAAAAATGGTACCAACCAAACGGCTGTACCTAGAATAATGAAATTCGGTGTATACATTCTTCTGATTGCATAGCCAAGTAAAATACACCGATTTTTCAAAATTCGTACTTTTTGGGGTTAAAATGAAAAAAGGGGATAAAAATAGTACCAGTCAAATGATCGCCGATAGAGTCATGAAATTCGGAGTATACATTCCTCTGACTGTGTAGACACGGAAAATAAACTGATTTTTCGAAATTCGTACTTTTTGGGGTTAAAATGGAAAAAGGGGATACAAATAGTACCAACCAAATGACCGCAGCTAGAGTCATACAATTCGGAGTATACATTCCTCTGACTGCATAGACACGGAAAATAAACGAATTTTTCGAACTTAGTACTTTCAAGGGATACAAAGGGTTAAAAATAGTACCAACTAAACGACTACAGCTAGAATGATGAAATTCGAATTGCGTAGAAACGTCAAGGGGGTAAAAATGGTACCAACCAAATGGGCGCAGCTGGAATCATGGAATTCGGTGTATACATTCCTCTGACTGCATAGACACGCAAAATAAAAAGTTTTTTCCAAATTCGTAATTTTTCTTTTACGGCAAAAATTGGTTGAGTCATGAATTTCAAAATTTGAATGGATTTTCAAAATTTTTACTTTTGAAATTAAAATAGAATGGAAATACAACCAACTGTAGCACCCACTATCTACCAATATTTATGGTATTTAAGCTTTTTGAAAATATTGTTTATTTTTTTTTTTAATTTGAAATAAATAATGGTTTGAAATAATTAAAATATTACACTTATTTATAAAATTATTTTTTCGATATTTGTATTTGGTTTGCGTTTTGGTTTGGCTGTATTAAAAAAAAAATATATTTTTCTGTAATATTACTGAACTTCTACGAAAACCGACAATCTCTGTGGAATGCAAATCATGGTGGAGGGTATATAAAGTTCGGCCCGGCCGAACTTAACGCCGTTTTTACTTGTTTTTATTTTATTTATTTTATTACAAAATTGGGAAATATTAAAAACTTACATCCAAAGTAGTTCTTTAGCGCAAACTGTAAGAAATTTACGTGGAAAATTTTCGAGAAGGTATCGTCTTTCAGTTCAGCCTTCATCAAGCACATTTTCATCTCGGTAGCTATGTTAATAAGATTTGCATATGGGGTTAAGATTTAAATTACAAAGTTCAAACTTTCCAATAAAACCAGAAATTCCAAAAAAATCAGTACTTCTTTATAGCCGATTCTAATTTAAAAATTTAAATGATCTACCCTATACTTTAAATATAATTTTTTATTCTTATCTTAAACTATCTCATTGGTCGTATTATTGAACGTTTAGTTTGATTTTTTGTGTTTTTTTTTTGTCAAAGTAAGAGCTAAAACTCCATGTATCATGGAAAGCTTTTTGTAAAAGTTGTTATGAAAAATAAATAAAGGAATCAATATCTTTCGAATGATGTCTAAATGATGACTATCAAACGAAAAATGACGTTTGTGAAGCAAATTAATACAGGAGTGTCCGAATATTCTATCCTTTCTCTTTCCAATGTTCATCGTTTAAGCATTCGAAAGGTTTTGACGGCAGCTATTTATTTTCTTTTATGAAATACTATCACAAAATACGAAAAAGTTATCAGTTGTCAATGTAAAAAAACACAAAAACGTCCACTAATTTGATAAATAAGTTACTCTAAGGCAATAATCAACATTTATATTTAAAGTGCATCTAAGAGTCTATTAATTCAGAATTTGTTTGACAAATATGCGACACAAAAAATTACACGGGAAAAAACATGATTTTTAGGTGTATGTTTCAGGAGCGTTTAGCTCACAGACGGCTTGATCTAGGAATGAAATATATTGCAAATCATAATAAAACAATCCAAACTTTATTCTGGTGGGGTGACTGGAAATTCTTTTTTTTTAATTTGTATGGAGCGCGATCCAGCCTAATGTACATATGTATAACGATGCTCATCCCACAATGATTTCATTGTTGATTTTTAATTTTTCCCCGCTTCGAAAATGACATAAACTTTCACTCAATATGACTTACGATGATGGCGCACAGGTATTGGTTGGTTGGTTGGTTACCAGGAACTGCCAGTGTGTAACCACAAGAGAGATCTCTGCTGGCGCGCGGTAGGGTTACGAGGCGCAAACAGATAAATTCAGTTGTTATTTGTTCTGCTTTTAATTTAAGTTGTGATATGCGATACATTAAGTAATTGAAGACAGCAAACAATTTAGCAAGCAATAATCCAAATTAACATTGAACAATTCGTGGCACGCAATCCTCCATTCCCCCCTGCCGGCAGCCTAAAAGTATGCAATGCTGCCATAAGAAACCCACATGCCTAAATGTACACACGTACTCGTGCACGGCAACAACAATAGCAACAACAGCATTATGTATGCGAAGTAAATAAATAAATTAATTGAAAAAAAAGAAAGAAAGCAAAATCAAAAAACAATATGAATGAAGATGACGTCAGTCGTAAGCCCCAGATGCAATCACCAGATACGATGATTACGCCCGTACACTGTACCTACACTTGTAGAACTTTCATGTCGTCGTTGGGGCCACCTTCTGCATGCCGAGCAAATTACATACATTTTCTATTATGACAGACAAGTGGTGCTGAATGCCATTCCATTCCGTTCTGTTCGGGTTTTCCTTACTGCGCCGTAGGTGGTTGGTAGAGCTTCTCGGTGTTCTTGCCATTCCAAGCCATTCCTTATGGCGAAGTTTTGTTGCACGAGGGACGTGTGCAAACTCTTACACAAATTGCAATCATTTTCAAATATTGGAATCATTCTCAAACATGACGAATATTTGCGAATTTTCCATTTTAAACTCAGGGCTTAACTTTTCTGAAACAAAAAAAAAAGAAAACCCAATTTTCTGACATCTGCTCTGATTCTTCTTCTTGTGTTCTTTTCCGGAAGAATTTGAATAGCATTATATATCAAGGTCTTTCTTAATGTGTTGTCTTTGTAAAAATTTTAAATTTTGAACTGGGATATTGTCCTGGCTCAAGACCATTTTGCTTCTATATTTAATAGAATGCAAATTTATTTACAAATGGCATGGTGACATTTATTACTTGGCTGCAGACTACCACGATCATGATTTCGACAATGTCAAAAGTCCAAGTAATAAATGTCACCATGCCATTTGTAAATAAATTTGCATTCTATTAAATATAGAAGCAAAATGGTCTTGAGCCAGGACAATATCCCAGTTCAAATCAAATATTGATTACAGACCAAAAAAAAATGCAAACGAAAAAACTTAAATTTTAAATTTTTTCAATTCAAGGGGTGGGCAACAAAAAATTTCAAGTTTTCAAAGATGACAATTTGATAAAGTAACAATTCCATCCTTAATTCAAAATCACAAGGAGACTGTGTGGCAGAAACAAAGTACAGCGTGGGTATTTCTTTTATTTATCATACGACCCTCGTACCCATAGTGTGTTGTTAAATCGATTGCTGTTTATTTACAATTTCCGCTAAAACGAACTTTGGAAATTTCCCATTCGTTACACCATTTTCAATTAAAATCGAGCGAATGCCAATTAGAATTGGCATTTTCCAATCAATATTATTTGAGTTTTTTTCAATTGAAATAATAATGTCTTCAATTAAGATTTGATTTTCTTTTGAATTACTAATAAGATACTATTAATGTACACTTGGAATTTTCTTCATTTTAAATGAAAAAAAAAAAAATATTTCATTGGATTTTTTTACATTGAAACTAAATCTTATTTAAAACTATCAAATGTTCAATTTTAAAATCTCAGTTAGTGTTTGATTACACAAAAAATTTCGAGTCCGAGACCTAAAAACTTATTGTATGTCTGCATTGAGGCATACTGATTCATAAAATCAGCATACACAATTGTTTCATGGATAATTTTTAATTTTATTTTTTATTAAATACCAATTTTCATCGAAGCTACCTTTAATATTTGTATTTTGGACATATAGGTTCGATTAAGGATAATGTTGCGAATTTCACTTTCCACTTCGTGGACTAGGGTATTATAAGTTAGTTTCGCGCCAAATGTTTGTAACGCCAAAATATAATCGAGCTAGACCCACTTTTAAGCATACGGATCGGCTTAGAATCACCAGCTGAATCGATTTCACGATGTCTGTCTGTCTGTCTGTCCGTCTGCTGTCCATTGTCGCAATTGCGGTCCAAATATTATGAAATTTGGCAGAAGTTATTTTTTGGCCAAGGACGATCGGTATTGAATTTGGAGGAAATCGGTTCAGATTTAGATATAGCTCCCATAAAAATGTCGCTCCCGATTTGACTTTTTCCGCTCTAGAAACCGCATATTAACCCCGATTTTCTTTAAAATTGGCACCACATCTTATAATCCAACCAAAAACACCTACGCTGAAAGTGGGTAAGATCGGTTCAGATTTAGATATAGTCCCCATACAAATGTCGCTCCCGATTTGACTTTTTCCGCTCTAGAAACCGCATATTGTTCCCGATTTTCTTTAAAATTGGCACAACATCTTATAATCCAACTAAAAACACCTATGGTGAAAGTGGGTAAGATCGGTTCAGATTTAGATATAGCCCCAATACAAATTTAACCGATTGTGGCCAAACTTTACATATTATATTTCACCAATAAACATACATGGTGAAAGCGGGTCACATCGTTCCAGGTTTCAATATACCCCCATACAAATGTCCTTTCCGATTTAACATTTTTTGTCAAACACATACATTTACAGGATCTTTTTTGGATCATAAAAAATAGAAAAAATCTGAAAGTATTATTTTGTTAAATTTCTTTAATAGCTAACATTCTAATAAGGCCTAGTTGAAAATATCTATGTATAAATGACCCTTAGTATCGTCTCCACCAATGACTATCAATTTAAGCAAAAAAAATATATTTTGAAAATTTATTTTGCGTCTACAAAGAAAGAGTGTCACAATTTCTACATTTATCCATAGATCTGATACATGTAGACATTGTTTTCTGCTTTATAATGTTTGCTATTAAAAAGTGGAATAAAATACATATATTTTTTACGTTTTTTATGATTTTTTGCTTGCCAGTAAAAACAAATTTTGCGAAAAAAATTAAATTTATTTGATTTTTTTTGGAGAACCATTGTAATCGGAGTTTTTCCAGAACAAATTAACAAACCCTCTGCAGTATGAGTATATGTACTCAAAACGGCAACTTTGGGCAGAAATATAAATATTGGATTATTCCTGTGCAATTTTATTAAATTCAAAACTACCGATAAACTTTTGGATTTACATCTTTAATGGATTTACATCTTATATTCAAAAGCCCTCGAAAATGAGTTTTTGATGCTAAACTATTCTCAGATTTGGATGTCATCTGTCATATAAATTTGGAAAAGAAAATGTTTTTTCTAAAGCCATTTTTTTCAAATTTTTCTGATTTGGCTATCAACTCACACGTTAGTTTGTGACTGCATAAGTAGCTATGATGTTCATAATAATATAAATAAAATAGTTCAACAATGGAGCAGCATATATCCGAAGGTTATAAAGGGTGATTTTTTAAGAGCTTGATAACTTTTTTTTAAAAAAAAACGCATAAAATTTGCAAAATCTCATCGGTTCTTTATTTGAAACGTTAGATTGGTCCATGACATTTACTTTTTGAAGATAATTTCATTTAAATGTTGACCGCGGCTGCGTCTTAGGTGGTCCATTCGGAAAGTCCAATTTTGGGCAACTTTTTCGAGCATTTCGGCCGGAATAGCCCGAATTTCTTCGGAAATGTTGTCTTCCAAAGCTGGAATAGTTGCTGGCTTATTTCTGTAGACTTTAGACTTGACGTAGCCCCACAAAAAATAGTCTAAAGGCGTCAAATCGCATGATCTTGGTGGCCAACTTACCGGTCCATTTCTTGAGATGAATTGTTCTCCGAAGTTTTCCCTCAAAATGGCCATAGAATCGCGAGCTGTGTGGCATGTAGCGCCATCTTGTTGAAACCACATGTCAACCAAGTTCAGTTCTTCCATTTTGGGCAAAAAAAAGTTGGATATCATCTCACGGTAGCGCTCACCATTCACAGTTACGTTACGATTCGCATCATCTTTGAAGAAGTACGGTCCAATGATGCCACCAGCCCATAAACCGCACCAAACTGTGACTTTTTCTGGATGCATTGGTAGCTCTTGCAATGCTTCTGGCTGATATTCACTCCAAAATCGACAATTCTGCCTATTTACGTACCCATTGAGCCAAAAATGAGCTTCGTCGCTGAACACAATTTCTTTATTTCTGAACTTTCTTAACAGAGCACGCATTTCGATAATAAAATTCAATGATTTGCAAGCGTTGCTCGTTAGTAAGTCTATTCATGATGAAATGTCAAAGCATACTGAGCATCTTTCTCTTTGACACCATGTCTGAAATCCCACGTGATCTGTCAAATACTAATGCATGAAAATCCTAACCTCAAAAAAATCACTCTTTAATTCGCTACAACGATTTTGTTTTAAACATATCGTACTATCAAATTCCATCATTTCGCGTTAATAGCATTTTGATTCCCAAGTCATCACAGAAAATGCGTTTTCTACACAACATTGCCAAGATTTCATGAAAAACGTTATCGAATTTGCAATAAATATTTATATTTATATATTTGGGCTTAAATGGCTTTTAAACATGCAAAAGTGGCTATGAACCATAAAACTGCGAATTTTCAAAAACTTTTTAATCTTAGCAATTTGTAATCCCTTGTAGATTAAACTGTGGAAGAATGATTAAAAAGTACTCTTAAAATTAAGTAGAAAATCAGGAGAGCTCCTGAAAAGTTGTGTTTTTGTTCATAGCCACTTATGTATGTAGATGCCCTCGATATATGTACATGCAAAAAGGTCTTAAGCCAGACAATATCCCAATTCAAATATAATTTTAAACTGGGCTATTTTTCTGACTCAAGACCATTTTGCATCTATATTTTATAGAATGCAATTTTATTTGCAAATGGCATGGTGACACTTATTATTGGGCTGTACACTACAGAATGAGAAGCACAACACACCTTCCGAATATCAGTTAAAAACCGCACCAACTAACAATGCACACATTGTCATCTTACAATTGAGTTGTATATACACAGAAAAAAATATTGGGCCAACATATTCAAGCAAACTTTTTATTGAAATCAAATTTGGCTTTCAATAAATGTCTTAATTGAATCAATAAATTTTTTAATTGAATTTGTGTTTAACAACTTTTTTATATAATATCAATTAATTTTTGTTTATTTTATTTTTTCACTTTATTTAATGCAAATCAAATCAGTTGCAGTTCAGCATTTTATTTGGAGCAAGGTGTCGCTGTGCGTTTATTTTAACGTGCAGAAAATTGAACTTGTTTTTTTCGATTTTTAAATATTTTGATTAAAGTATTAATTGGCCCAATTAAAATATTTAATTGAAATTTTTTGAAATATTTTGATTAAAGTATTAATTGATTCGATTAAAACATTTACTTGAAAATTAAAAAAAAATAAACAAACTTTTAATAAATGCAATTAAATTTCTCGAAATATTTCAATTAAATTAAATTTTTGAAATGAATTTGCGAATTTTTTTTATAGGTCCGAAATTAATAAACTTTTTAATTGAATCTGCGAATTTTTTTATTTGATATCTGATTTTAGTTTTTTCTGTGTATAAGTATGCATATAAGCAGGTAAATTATACGAAATAATTTCGAATGAAGAAAGAAATTTCTCAGTTTCTTTTGAAATTTCCTGCTTAAGGATTTTTCTAAAGGTTCTATTTTCCGATAACGATTAAACGGTCACAAATTGCTCAGATCTACAACGTTATTATCAATCGTGGTGTTGAAATTATACAAATTTATTTAAATCGTGGTCCAGATTATTAGCCACGGAGAATACTAGCCAATCGGAAGAATACAAAATTCATTCCTTCATTCCGTTCGATGAGGCCCATTTTGAATGCATCAGAAATAAAAAACTGTTGAAATTCCTACACTTCACAAGGTTGCCCAATGTCATAAGTCGTATTTGAAAAGATAGCACTAGGGTATCCAATTATTCAGACTTTTTAGATATTCGATTAATGGTTTATTCGAAAACAAAGAATTTCCAATTAATCGAATAATGGCCTCAAGATTTATTCCATTAAACGATTAATCGAGTAATTGTTCCACTTATTAATATCATTAAAAAGAGTTAAATAGCAAGGAAAATGTAGTCGCTACTTTTGCATATTTATGTGTAAATACATTTCGAAAAAAAAAAATCAGGAAAAAACAAGAGCTTGCCAGCAGTCCTTTCCCATATTGGAACAATATCTATGTTATATAATATTTCTTAAAGATTTATCTTCTTATATGAAGCAGAATATACTTAGGCTTTAATTTGAAAGTCAGAATAAGTTGAAAGCGTAATTTTTATGTGGTCGATTGAAATATCTAATTGAATTTTACAGTATTTTAATAATAGCAATTAACATAAATCCAAGGGTATATTATCTGAATGATGTATGATGACTCTGGATTTTCTTCAAAAATATAATTTAATTCATTTAAAGTCCTTATAACATGGTTGGACCTTTCCAAAGTAGTTTGTCAAAGGTTGTCCGAGGTTAAGTATAGAACATCGTCAATAAATTTGGACCTCTCCAAAGCAGTTTGTCAACAATTCCGTGTTTAAGTACAGAATATCGTCAAATAAAGCAAACGGATTATTTTAAATCAATTTACAATATTAATTTCGGTATTTTTATGCAAAAATTTTAATATAGACGAAACAAAAAATAAATTAGACAACACTAATAGCTTTTAACTTTATTATACCCTCCACCTCCAGGTGGTGGGGGTATACTAACTTTGTCATTCCGTTTGTAACACCTTGAAATATCGACCTGAGACCCTATAAAGTATATATATTCTTGATCGTCCTAAAATTCTAAGACGATCTAGCCATGTCCGTTCGTCTGTTGAAAGCACACTAGCATCTAAACGAAAGAAGCTAGGACGTCAAATTTTCCATAAATGCGTCCTATAGTCGTAGATCGGTTGGGATTGAAACTGGGCAAAATCGGCCCAAAGGGAAAAAATTCTCTCTCACAAGGACTAAAAATACCCGAAATAACCCCTAATATATTATAGTATTTAAGCATATTTTTTCAATATGTCTGCTTGTACATATTTGGTATGCACATTCCTCCTATAACAAAAACGTGCAGCATAAAGTGATTCGGCGTACGGTCATAACGCCCAAATCGATAAATGTCATAAAGCCCAATAATCGGCATATCGCCCAAATTTGGGCAATAAAAATGTCAGAAAGTCCAAATAATTTATTACAGAGGGATAAAAATAGTACCAACTAAACGGCTACAGCTAGAATGATGAAATTCGGTGTGTACATAAAATAAAGAGATTTTAGAAAGTCATACTCTTAAGAGGGTAAACTAGGAAAAAGGGGATAAAAATGGTACCAATGGCCGGAGCTAGAATCATGGAATTTGGTGTAAATAAGCACGCAAAATAAAAAGATTTTTCCAAATTCGTACTTTTTACTTTTACGGCAAAAATTTTGTTGAATCATGAATTTAGGTACGTGAAATAGTGGATTTTCAAATATTGTACTTTTGGAATTATAGCAATAAATAACAACTGTAGCAAGCATTATCTACCAATATTTATGGTATTTAAGCTTTTTTGAAGATTTCTGTCTTATATTTACTTTTTGAATTGACTATTTTTGAATTGAAGTATTATTTCGATATATAGTACTAGCAGTACCCGCTGCTTCGCACGTGAAATAGCCAGGTATTTTTTATTAGTTTTATCCGTCTCTGTTTTAGGATAGTATTTATTTGATTTTCTTTTCTAAAATAGTAAATTGGAAACATAGCACTCATATACAGTGAAAGGAATGTGTTTGTCGATGTGCACTGTTTTAGCTGAACTCCCTTCGTATATATATTTTTTATCATTTTCTACCCAGCTTTTAACAAAAAATTACAACCGCAGAGCCTTTTATTCGAAAAAAAAATCATTTTGATGACGCTTCTACATGGTCAGAGGAATTTACATACTAAATTTCATGATTCTAGCTGTAATCCTAAAGTTGGTACCATTATTATCCCTTTTTGTCCCGCTCTACGCTTAAAAGTACAAATTTCAAAAAATCAATTTGGATTTGTTCTTCTACGTTGTCAGAGGAATTGACACACCAAGCTTCACGACTATAGCTGCAATACTTAAATTAGTACCATTATTATTCCTTTTTATCCCTCGTAACCCTTAAAAGTACAAATTTTGAAAAATCCAATTTTAATGCGATTATACAGAGGATCAGAGGAATTAACATACTAAATTTCACGATTCTTGCTATAATAATTTAGTTGGTACTATTTTTATCCCGCTCACCTCTTATAAGTACAAATTTCGAAAGATCCAATTTTACTGCGCTTCTGCATGACCAGAAGAACTTACATATCAAATTTCAAGAATCTAGCAGCAATACTTTAGTTGGTACCATTTTTATCCCTTTTTGTCCCGCGCAACCCTTAAAAGTGCAAAATGTATTTATATTCCGCTTCTATGTGGTGAGAGGAATTTACATACCAAATTTCACGATTGTAGCAGCAATACTTTAGTTGGTACCATTTTTATCCCTTTTTGTCCCGCTGACCTCTTTTAAGTATAAATTTCGAAAGATCCAATTTTACTGCGCTTCTACATGTGCAGAAGAACTTACATATCAAATTTCAAGATTCTAGCTTTAGTTGGTACCATTTTTATCCCTTTTTGTCAAGCTCACCCCTTATAAGTACAAATTTCGCAAAATCAATTTATATTGCAAGTCTACGTTGTCAGAGGAATGTAAATACCGATTTTCACGATTCTAGCTGCAATTCTTAAATTGGTACCATTTTTATCCCATTTTGTCTCGTTCCTCCCTTAAAAGTACAAATTTCGAAAAATCGCTATTTGTCTGCATGGTCATTGCAAGGAACACACCAAATTTCATGTTTCTAGCTACTGCCGTTTTGTCAGGACGAAGTTTCGTTTTTTATCCCTTTTTGTTCCATTTTACCCCCTAAAAGTACGAATTTCGTAAAACCCTTTGGGAACTACCCTGAAAATTTCATGAGCCTGGCTTCAGTCGTTTGGTCTGTGGGCTGGTCAATGATAAGTCAGTCAGTCAGTAACGCAACTCTTTCAGATTAAATTTTTAAGCGGAAAACATTAAATTTCAATTGGAACCAGTTCAAATTTAAATGGGAAATCACCATTTCAAATGAAAAAATCTCAATTTCTTTTGAATGTTACAAATTTTCAATTTTATTAGAAATATCTAAATTTCAAAAGAAATCACTCAATTTTAAGTGAAATTTTTGGAATTTCCAATGGAATCCCAAAATTTGTAATGAAAACTGAAAACTTTATTAAAAAAAAAAAAAAACAAATTGATTAGAATTCGCCAATTTAAAATGGAAAACATCAATATGGTCTTCAATTTTTATTTGATATTTTTCTATTCAAATGAAAAAATAACAATTTCTTTTGAAAATTTCTTATGTTTGAATTAATTGTCTTATTTCTTTCCAATATCAAACGTAAACTTCTAAATATTATTTGGAATATCTTAATTTCAAAAAATCTCTCAATTTTAAGAGTATGGAAAATTAACAAGTTGAAAGGAAATTTTCTCAATTTTCGATGAAAGTTTCTCAATTACAAATGATTTTTCTTACATATCAATTACCTTTGGAAATGGTGTAGAAATAATTTCAAAAAGATGACGGCCTGTCACCATAGCAGAGGGAAATCGAGGATTTGTTTCTGTTGTTTACTAATGGCGAAGAAGAAAATGGAATTTTTCCGAACGCATATACAAACACACACACACACTCAGACATACTTGCAATGGCAAGGTCAAGTCTACAAAGTGTACAAACAAACATACATACATACATACACCTACCGACTACAAAGCAAAGAAAGAGCCTTGAAATTTATATTAAAAAAGCGGCAAATTTTAAGAAGCTTTAAAGTCGGTGGCAGTTGACAGGACGACTTTGTTGTTCGTTCGTTGGTGTGTGTGTGTGTGGGTGGGCAGCTTTGTCATTTGCATTCGAATGAAGCAAGAAAATTTCTCAAATGGCCAAGTTACGAGAGCGGCAACAACAACTCGTGGACCATGAATAGATTTTCCGCAGAATTAATTTAAATGGGAAATAAACATAATTCGGCTGAATTAAAATCAAATGTTTCTTTAATTATTTAGCCCTAAGTGTATGCGGGACTTTTTCGGATAAAAAATTATTGAATTAATGAGTTACCTCAAGAGTTTTTTCTGCTTGGCCAGTTATCCTTTGGCGTAGATTAATTGGGAACATTGTTTTGGGGTTGCTGTTGTAAGTGGCGTTTATGGGCATCAGTGAGATTTCGGAGAAATGTATGTAAAGTTTTATATTGTTGTCAGTTGAAATTTACCTCCATTTTCATCATCTCGAACCAAAAACTGACCATATTTATGGAGACAACACTTCTCGTTCATTTGTGTAGCTTGACGAATTCACTCCCACGCTTGGATCTTCGACAAAAAATAGCTTTTGAGGAATGACATGATTATTAATCTACTTTATACATATTTGATTTATAATTTAAAGGTGATTTTTTAGCTATTATCTTTTTGGCAACACTGGCTTAAACAGCTGACGCACGTTTCGTGTTTTGTTTCACTGTCAAACATCTTCGGTTTGGTCTATAATTTAACCATGAATCGTCTTACAAACGAACAACGCTTGCACATTATTGAATTTTATTATCAAAATGCGTGCTCTGTTAAGAAAGTTCATCGCGCGCTTCCATTTTATGGCCAGTTTTAGTTTTGGACTAAGCGGATGGACCATTTGAGGCGCAGTCAAGGTCAACATTTGCATGAAATAATCTTCAAACATTAAATTATATGGACCGTACTATCGATGCAAATAAAGATTTCATGCATTTTTCTGAATTTAATGTGTTTTTTTTTAAACTTTCCTTTCCTTTTCCTTTTCACAGTTAAAGAGATAAATGGACTTTTAGTCTCTCAGAACGAATTTCACACGATTTGATTATTTTACAAAAACAACACTATTTTTATCTAGCATCTAAGCTAGCATCTAAACGAAAGAAGGAAGCTTGGACGTTCTAATTTTTCTTATAGTCAGACTACCACGATCATGATTTCGACCATGTCAAAAGTCTTTCGAAATCATCATGATCGTGGTAGTCTGCAGCCAAGTAATAAATGTCACCATGCCATTTGTAAATAAATTTGCATTCTAGTAAATATAGATGCAAAATTGTCTTGAGCCAGGACAATATCCCAGTTCAAATCAAATATTGATCACAGAGCAAAAACAAGTAAGGAAAGACTAAAGTCGGGCGGGGCCGACTCTATGATACACTCCACTTTCTATCCGAATACAATTTAATTCGGTGAAAAAGTGAAAACGGGAAGGATTTTTGTATCCTGTAAATGTATGTGTTTGACAAAAAATGTTGAATCGGAAAGGACAATTGTATCGGGGTATATGGAAATCTGGAACGAAATAGGTGAAATATAATATGTATAGTCTGGCCAAAATCGGTTAAACATTTGGGAGCAACATTTTTATTTGGGCTAGATCTAAATATAAACCGATCTTACTCTCTTTCTGCATAGGTGTTTCCAACTAGGATTATAAGATGTTGTGTCGAATTAAAAGAAAATCGGGTACCATATGTCGTTTCTACAGCGGAAAATGTCAAATCGGGAGCGAGATTTGTATGGGGGCCATATCTAAATCTGAACCGATCTTACCCAATTTCTGCACAGGCGTTTCTAGTTGGATTATAAGATGTTGTGCCAAATTTAAAGAAAATCGAGTACAATACGCGGATTCTAGAGCGGAAAATGTCAAATCGGGAGCGACATTTGTATGGGGCTATATCTAAATCTGAACCGATCTTATCGAATTTCTGCATTCGTTATGATTCTAGTTGGATTATAAGATGTTGTGTCAAATTTAGAGAAAATCGGGTACAATATGTCGATTCTAGAGCGGAAAATGTCAAATCGGGAGCGACATTTGTATGGGGGCTATATCTAAATCTGAACCGATCTTATCGAATTTCTGCATTCGTTATGATTCTAGTTGGATTATAAGATGTTGTGTCAAATTTAGAGAAAATCGGGTACAATATGTCGATTCTAGAGCGGAAAATGTCAAATCGGGAGCGACATTTGTATGGGGGCTATATCTAAATCTGAACCGATCTTATCGAATTTCTGCATTCGTTATGATTCTAGTTGGATTATAAGATGTTGTGTCAAATTTAGAGAAAATCGGGTACAATATGTCGATTCTAGAGCGGAAAATGTCAAATGGGGAGCGACATTTGTATGGGGGCTATATCTAAATCTGAACCGATCTTATCCAATTTCTGCACAGGTGTTTTTAGTTCGATTATAAGATGTTGTACCAAATTTAAAGAAAATCGAGTATAATATGGGGTTTCTAGAGCGGAAAATGTCAAATCGGGAGCGACATTTGTATGGGGGCTATATCTAAATCTGAATCAAATTAAATAGCGTTCGTCCTTGATCCACAAAACGTACTTGTGCCAATTTTTGTTAAGATCGGACTATAATTGCGACCTGTAATTTGATTACAACAATAGATGGACAGACAGACGGACATTGCTAAATCGACTCTACGTCGATTCTACGTCGATCGTTATACTTAACAATGGGTCTATCTCGCTTCCTTTTGGCTGTTACAAACAAATGCACAAAGCCATAATAATCTCGTGGAGTGTATAAATAGGTCAGATCGGTTCAGATTTATATATAGCTCCCATACAAATTTCGCTTTCAATTTGAGTTTTACCGCTCTAGAAACCAAATATTTTACCAGATCTTCTTCAAATCTTGTAAAATATCTTATATTTCAATTAGAAACACTCATGATGAAAATGAGTCAGATCGGTTCAGATTTAGATATAGCCCCCATACGAATTTCTCTCCCGATTTGACTCTTTTCACTCTAGATACCACATATTTTAACAGATTTTCTTCAAAATTGGCAAAACATCTTATATTTCAACTAGAAACACCCATGGTGAAAATAGGTCAGATCGGTTCAGATTTATATGTAGCTCCCATACAAATTTCGCCCCAGAAACCACGTATTTTCACCGAATTTCTTCAAATTGAGCATAACTGGAAGAACCTCTTGTGTTAGTGAGTCTCTTCATTCCATGTTTGGATATAGAGCTCCGATACAAATATTCTTCTCGATTTGACAAATTAGGTCAGGTCATATGAGCCTATGATTAGGAAACATACAAAAATTCTTCCAGGTCTAATTTTTTTACGATTTGAATTGTATTCAGATAGAAAGTGGAGTGTACCAACTTACCGGTCCATTTCTTGCGATGAATTGTTCTCCGAAGTTTTCCCTCAAAATGGCCATAGAATCGCGAGCTGTGTGGCATGTAGCGCCATCTTGTTGAAACCACATGTCAACCAAGTTCAGTTCTTCCATTTTGGGCAAAAAAAAGTTGGATATCATCTCACGGTAGCACTCACCATTCACAGTTACGTTACGATTCGCATCATCTTTGAAGAAGTACGGTCCAATGATGCCACCAGCCCATAAACCGCACCAAACTGTGACTTTTTCTGGATGCATTGGTAGCTCTTGCAATGCTTCTGGCTGATATTCACTCCAAAATCGACAATTCTGCCTATTTACGTACCCATTGAGCCAAAAATGAGCTTCGTCGCTGAACACAATTTCTTTCTTTCTGAACTTTCTTAACAGAGCACGCATTTTGATAACAAAATTCAATGATTTGCAAGCGTTGCTCGTTAGTAAGTCTATTCATGATGAAATGTCAAAGCATACTGAGCATCTTTCTCTTTGACACCATGTCTGAAATCCCACGTGATCTGTCAAATACTAATGCATGAAAATCCTAACCTCAAAAAAATCACTCTTTATGTTAAATTTTAAATTCTTAAGAATCTGGACAAAAAAACATCAACGTAAATTATTTTGGCCTAACGAATTCGATATTGTGTAAAAACCACATATTTAGATTTATATTTATTTCAAAACGGTTTAGCTCTCCAAGGGTTTAGCTCGCCAATCGAAATATTTAAGGAATTATCACAAAACATAAAAAGCTTCTTGTTATGCGAGTAAATTCCGTACAAATATTAGGTTAGTGCTCATAGTGAATCGAACAAGCCTATTGTACTTGTTCAACGATTTCTATTTCTTCACTTTTTTCACACAGAAGTCTGAAGTGCAACCATCCAGTTTTTGTCTAACATGGGCTATACTACCTCAATATAGGAGATTCGCTGTTTTCTATAGATGCTTATGCTTCTTTTGTACTAATAACCGAGCCCTGGTCTGCACATGGTTACTTACGTAATGGACAAATGATAAGACTTTTTAATGTACCTTAAGTCTGACAAGAGGACATGGCTTCAAGGCTGTCTGTCTATCAACATATATTGTAAGCTTAGTTTCTGATCTCCGCATCCTTAAAAAAGCTAGAATCTTTGGTAGAAATGTCTATATTTTTCCTTCTGTACTAAGCCTATTTCAATTTCAGCTTTCCGCTAGTTTTAACTCCGTCTCATCTAATGTCGATAGTCAAAGCGCTCCCCCTTTGCGTCGAGAACCAAATACGTTTTGCTCGAGTTCTCGGTCCCACTAGTTTTAGTTCCGTTCCATCGGTAGTCAAAACTCTCCATTAAATAAGATTTGCTCGAGTTCCCGGTCCGCGATTGCCGCTCCATGATCTTCCCAGTGTCAGAGATAGAGATGTGACGTTGTCTATTATCTACAGGATTCCCAGTTTTGAAATGAATCGATCCTATTTCCTTGATATAAAATGTGATTTTATTTTACTCCGACTGCTTTTATTCGACCTTATCATTTGTTGTATCAAATTATATTCGATTAATAATAAGTATAATTATTTTCCACATCTATTCATCTAGTCGTACTAAATCCCCCTTTCCATACATTCCATTGCAGGATTCACGGGGATCGGTGTACTGCGCGAGTGAACCGGACCCAATTAGTCGAGTCCAGTACGAGTCGGGAAGGCTCATTCACTCCAACGCCAGCATTGGTCAAAGGCATCTCAACAGCCAGTCGTCTGCCCTTGAGGGTAACTCCACCGAAATCATTGAAGTCATCTGTGAATCGCAATACACTCGCGATAGAGAACATGGCGAGTTGCCACTTGTCGCATGTTCACAACCGCCAGCCCCATCACTACTCACCGAATGTCAGCAGTCCAGCGGTTCACTCTTCTCGATTGTTTCGGCGCCACCCGTCCCTCTGGGCGATATGGATGGCAAACAAATGGATACGCTTGGTGTCGGACTGCAGCCGGGCTGCGGTCTCGGCATGCAAATGGGCGGCAGCGCCCAAAACCCGTTCATTACGGCCCATTCGGCGGTGTCGATCAATGATGTTGCTGCCTCGGCACCGGGTTCGGCCACATCGACGATACCGAGGCGTCCGGTCTCCTTGCCCATCGAAGCGCCGTATTGCCCGGCACCGGCTAGCCGTACGTTGCACGCCAGTTTGTTGGAACATCAAATATCGGAAATTGAAGAGGATGACAACGAGAACTTGTTAACGGTCTCCAGCATTACGGCAAGACCTCTAATTGCTAAATCCCGTGAAATACGCTCGAATCGTAATATAATCGGTGGCACAGACAAGAGGAAGCGTGGCAAGGGTGTGCAGAAAACGCCCAGTGGCATTTCCAGTATCTCGAGTACACGAGATCGCGTTAGCTCCGGTCATCCACCATCATCACGTTCCTCTATCAGCACCGATCCGCCCGATGGTGGCTACGGTTGGTTCATTGTCTTTGGAGCATTCTCTGTGCAATTCTGGGTGGCGGGTCTAGTGAAATCTTACGGTGTGCTCTATGTCGAAATCATGGAAACCTTCCCCAGTTCCACAGCAACGGTAGCCTCCTGGATACCGGCCATACTCTCGGCTCTCTGTTTAGCTTTAGCACCTGTGTCTAGTGCACTATGTCAACGCTTCTCTTGTCGCACCGTCGTCTTTGTGGGAGGACTCTTTTGTGCTTTGGGCATGACACTGAGTTATTTTGCAACAAGTCTGGTACACTTACTCTTCACATTCGGTATTTTGACTGGGATAGGAGGTGGCCTCTCCACGACACCGGGCATCGTTATTGTCTCCCAGTATTTTGATAAGCACAGGGCTTTGGCAAATGGCATTTGTGTTTCGGGCACAGCTACGGGCAGTTTTATATTGCCGGTCCTAATAAAACATCTGGCCGAGAATTTCGGCTTCCATGGCACGAT
This sequence comes from Polietes domitor, assembly GCA_947397865.1. Lineage (NCBI taxonomy): Eukaryota > Metazoa > Arthropoda > Insecta > Diptera > Muscidae > Polietes > Polietes domitor. The sequence continues at coordinate 115,328,451 of OX377622.1, forward strand.
ACTAATATTGGGCTTTTGCATGTTCGACGTGTGTCTCTCGGCCATGCTGTACCGGCCATTGGAGTCCATGCAGAACGATGATAAAATCATCGAAGAGGAGGATGCAACAAAACCACTGAACGACATAAATCCTAGCAACATTGATATGTTGACCAATTCAACCTATTTGGATACGTGTGACGATGGCTTGAATACTAAGTTCATAGAACACTTATTTATGGAAGAGTCGAAAAATCGTCTCAACGACTACTACAGTAATAGATATAATGGTGAGTACTAAGGTGGGTGTGTTAGAACAACACGCAAAGAAAAAAAAACACGTTTGGAGGTCGTTTACGTCGCAAACATAATTTATTTGTCTCAAATGATCTACTTTTGCCTTGACAGTTGAAACGTTTCCCGCAAATGAAAACCTTTATAGTAAACGTAGTGTCTATTGCTGTGCACGAAAGTTCTTTTGTGCCAAATGGTTTTTTTGATAAATATAAATCGTTTGCGACAAACGAATTCCGCAGGTCGTTCAGGATGTCGTTTATCGCAAACATAATTTATTTGTCTCAAACGATCTACTTTTGCCTTAACAGTTGAAACGTTTCCCGCAAATGAAAACTTTATAGTAAATGTAGCTTCTATTGCTGTGCACGAACGTTCTTTTGAAATTTCTTTTGTCTAACTTTTCGTTTGTGGTTAACGATTTTTTCTTTGCGACAAACGAATCCCGAATCTTTTGTCTAACTTTTCGTGTGTGGTTAACGATTTTTTCTTTGCGTGTAGTAGCCCTAATTAAAGTATCTCGTCGTTTCAGCATCTGAAAAATCTGTTCCTAATTGCGCTCAAGAGAGCGACGACGAAATCAAAGACATCATTGGCGAGACAACGTTCATAAAGCCAATGAAGAAAGTACGCAGCTCTGGCATTATGCACTCCGTTGAAGATCTCAGCACCACCTCAACCTGGGTCTATCGCAAAAACTCGGGCACCGAATCAAATCGTGCTTCTCGCCGCCGCCGCAATGTTTTTGCCAACGATGAAATCATCTCCAAGATTCAGGCCCATTTGGAGAAGCCCCTCTCGCCGCCGACCGTTGTAACGCGTGGCCTCAGCAAGAGCATGGAAATACCCACACCGATCAGCAGTATGAGTGAACAAAAGTCAGCTGAAAATCCCCAGAATGGCAGTATAGTTGGGGTGAATTCCTTGGAGGAGGATGCCGATGATGTGCCCTTAACATGTATTGAGCGCGTGGAAATCTATTTGGATATAAGTCTTCTGAAGGATCCTACATTTATATTGATGTGCTTGTCGGTGACTCTGATGTCGGTCGGCTGTCCTTATATGTTGTACTATTTGCCGGCTCATGTCATTTCGATTGGTGAGTTCGTTTGTGTGTGTGTGTGTGGGAGCATTGTGGGAGGGGCAACTCTGATTTCATTCTCTTTCTCTTTTGCCGTTGAAGGTTACAACAAAAGCGAGGCCGGCTATTTGGTTACAGTTAGTGCTGTTCTAGATTTGGTGGGACGTTTGGGCCTGGGATGGCTGTCGGATTTGCAATTGTTCGATAGAAGGAAGATCTATGTTGTGTGGTAGGTCAAAGAGTCGTATATCGGTCGTCTTCAATTAATATTTTTTTCCTTTTCACATTTTCAGCATATTCGGCGCTGGCCTGGCCGTTCTCACCATACCCTCTGAGTACACCATCTACTTGGTGGGCCTCTCCGCAGCTATCTATGGCTTCTGTTTGGGCAGCTGGTATGTCCTGATGCCCGTGCTGTTGGCCGACATCTTTGGCACCGATCGCATCAGTTCCAGCTACGGACTGGTGCGCATGTTTCAATCGATCGGTGCCATATCGGTGCCACCCTTGGCCGGTTATCTGCGCGACTTATCGGGCAGCTATGCCATAGTGTTCTATTGCATGGGCTCCTGCATGGTGCTCGGCTGTGTGCCGCTGCTGGTGTGGGCCATATTGGAGTGCCGCGAGCGTAAGTTGTACCAGGGCGGCAATGACAATGAGGACGCCTCATCAGTATCTTAATGAGGAGGAGGAGCACATCAAATTCACAAGTATTTTGGCATAAATTTAGTTATAATTATTTTGATGTAGGTTGTGGGTGTTGTCACAAAAGAAAAATCTTCGAAAGAAGATTTAACAATTTGTTGTTATTATATTTTTTTATAGGAATTAGCAATGTTGATTACCTAGTAGGTTACAAAACGATATAAAAACAAAAACAAAAACAAAACCAAAAAACATATACAATATTTCTTTGGAACCCTGAAATTCGATGATAATTTCAATGTTACACTTTAGTTAAGAGATCCCCACCCCCCCAACATTGTTGTTTTGTTTAACGAAATTGCACGTTTCAAAGAAGAAGAAGAAGAAGATACAGAAAAAAGTGTGGGGGTATTAAGCCGAATATTTTTATACACAAATTAGTCAAGTAGTTTGTAACAGAACCCAAAGATTTTGTTTGTAGTTCGTAGTAGATGTAGGATGTGTTTAGATTTTTAACTTAGATTGTGACTTGATATAAATTGCAAATGTTGGCCCTTCGAATCTATGCTAATTCTGGATTATTTATAAAGTAGGCTTTAGACTTTTCAAGTGACAACAAGATCATGATCTATTTAGCGTAATGCGTTGCACCCTTTATTGAATACCGTGCATTTATAACTAAAATGCGTTTTTAAATTTTTTTGTTGTTTCGTTCTGATGACATTTTTCCTCATTCCCGAAAGCACAGGGTGAAACGTACACCGACACCACTTACCGAACTGCATGGAATGTAGTGAACATGTGAGACTGGATTCTCCGCAGGGAATTACTTGTTCGAAATATCTTCATATGTAATTCATTCAGTCTACCAAATTTAGTCAACCACAAAATTCAATACCTTCATGGGGTCTCTAGATCGATCCTCTTCAGACTAGTTATTTATAGCAAATCGGTATATTTTCCAGTTTTAGCGGTATATCTTTAAAGATTTCAAACACATCTATGTCACCCTTTAGCAAAAATATATTATTTGGATTTTTGTATTGAAGGTGTGTGTGTGTGAGTAATTCGAGTTGGCAACTGAAAATGATTTTTTAATGTATATGACTGATTCCAAAAATTTTCGACACAGCCGTGGATCCGACTTCTTTTGATTTGTATAAAATTTAGCACGTTTATTCCCTTCGTTCATACGTTTTTTTGACGTCACAATTTTCGCGACATTCAAGTAGTTATACACTCCACGAGAGTATTATGTCTTTGTGCATTTGTTTGTAACACCCAAAAGGAAGGAAGTTAGACCCACTGTTAATTATACCGATCGGCTTAGAATCACTGTCCATCTATTGTTGTAATCACGATACAGATCGCAATTGTAGCCAGAACCAAACGAAACTTTGCAAAACGCAGTTTTTCGGGACAATGACGAACGTTATTTAATTTGATTCAATTCCAATTTGAATTTTTCCGCTTTAGAATCCACATATTTTAACAGATTGCCCTCTAAATTCGCAAAACATCTTATAGGTAAACTAGAAACACCTGTTGTAAAAATGTGTTAGATCGGTTCAGATTTATATATAGCTCGTTACCAATTTGAATTTTTCCGCTCTAGAATCCACATATTTTAACAGATTTTCTTCAAAATTCGCAAACCATCTTATATTTCAACTGGAAACACCTGTGGTAAAAATGTGTTAGATCGGTTCAGATTTATATATAGCTCCCATACAAATTTCGTTCCCAATTTGAATTTTTCCGCTTTAGAATCCACATATTTTAACAGATTTCCCTCTAAATTCGCAAAACATCTTATAGGTAAACTAGAAACACCTGTTGTAAAAATGTGTTAGATCGGTTCAGATTTATATATAGCTCGTTACCAATTTGAATTTTTCCGCTCTAGAATCCACATATTTTAACAGATTTTCTTCAAAATTCGCAAACCATCTTACATTTCAACTGGAAACACCTGCGGTAAAAATGTGTTAGATCGGTTCAGATTTATTTATAGCTCCCATACAAATTTCGCCCGCAATTTGAATTTTTCCGCTCCAGAATCACGTATTTAAACAGATTTTCTTCAAAATTGGCAAAACATCTTATATTTAAAGTAGGAAAACCTATGGTGAAAATGGGTCACATCGGTTCAGATTTACATATAGCTCTCATTCAAATTTCGTTCCCCCAGAAACCGCGTATTTTCAGAGAATTTCTTAAAATTGAGCATAACACGTTACACTTCAACTAGAAGAACTTATTGTGAAAGTTAGTCACTTCATTCGATGTTTGGATATAGTCCCGATACAAACATTATTCTCGATTTGACAAATTGGACCAGGTCATATTAGCCTGTGATTAGGAAACATACAAAAAATTTTCCCATTTTCACTTTTTTACCGAATTGAATTGTATTCCGATAGAAAGTGGAGTGTATCACATAGTCGGCCCCGCCCGACTTTAGCCTTTCCTTACTTGTTTTTATTCTATGGCCCATCAAAATAGGCCATTTACAGTGTTCGCATGCATAGGTATCATCGGAAAGCTCTTCACGTCTGCTTTAAAATTGTATAGAAAATTATTCATGTCCTGGTGGAAAAAGGACGTTGAAAATTTAAAAATATTTTTTATCCTTGAATATCCTTGTATAACGTTTTTTTTTTTTTGCAAAATTTGTCAGAAAATAGCCCACAAATTTCCATAAAACCTGTCAAAATTTCAAGATGGTATCATCATGAGATCGGGATAGTCCCTTGGAGACTAAAAATTAAAAAAAAATGCGGTTGCGGTCCTTAATGGGCTAGGACATTTCAAAAATACCGATCCAACGAGCCCTTTCAAACACAAATCGGACCAAAAATGTGGAAGTAAAGTGGATTTTAGTGTGTGTTTTTTTGTGTCGAAAAAATTTGGAATTTGGTGGAATTCGGCTGCAGATTGAGTTCGATAGGATTGAAATTTAGAAAATTATTTAGACAATTTTAAAGAAAGTACAACAAACATACAATAGCATATAAAGTAATGCACTATCTGCAAAAATGAATACGCTATGACCCTTCTTGTCAAATCGTGAAGGGTGTTTGTATGGGAGGATATATCAGTGAACAGGTTCCAAGCAGTATGGTGGCCCTGACGGAGCCTAGAGGAGACAATTTATAAAAACAACACAAATTTTTAATTTTTTTAATATTTTATTTCAGCAAGTGTTGCTCAAATAAAATAACAGAAACGATACCGCCATCTATCGGACTTATCAATATGTATTTTATAGCATTGCCATAAATTCATCAGTTGAGATCGACCATATGATCGATCTGCAACAATCAGAACATGTGGGCAGTGACAACATAGATGTGTGCATTTTTTAACAACATCGGGTAATAGTGCGAAATCGGCAGTGATAATTTTATGGAGTGGTGTGGCCTAACTACATCTACTGTCTGGCCCGTTTTTCATCTACCCTATTTAATTTTCTTTTTATTACCATTGATCTGAAATTCAATTTAATATACTATCAACTGATACTTGAATTGTTGCAGCTTTAGCCAATGTTGCCGTTTATATGACGAATATTTCTTAAGCTACAGATAGACCAAATGTGCTGGGAAAAATTCTATTTTTTCCGAATAAATTTTAATTGATTAGAAATCAATTATAGGCCTGAAATTTATAGGTTTCTAATAGCCTTTTCACACCGCATACGAAATCGACCGATTTCAGCTGAAGGTCGATTAACAAATGTCATTTGAAAATCGACCTTATGTCCTTTTAAGATGAAATCGATTAGACTATAACTCAATATTTTACGTTTTTTTGTTTTGGACCACTCTTACTTGAAGCACGACATATCTAGTTTTGTTGCGATCAAGCACTTTACTTTAATTACAAGAATTTATGGACAAACTAACATAGATAATTAATTCAGAATTCGACTTGGATTGTAATTTAAGCTTTGCAACAAAAAAAAAAACAAATTTTGTGCCCGAGAACTAAAAATACAGATTCATAAAATCAACATCAAATATATTTTTTTTTAATTTTTTAAGGTACCTTTAATATTTATACTCTCATTTGGGGAATGTAGGTCCGATCACACCCTTTTATATGTTTAAAAATAAATTTATGAGGGCTGAAAAAGCGATTTTCACTTCTCATAGAAACAGTGGTTTAGGAAAAGTCTTCTAAAAATTGAGAAAAAATATTTTGCTTTTTTTTTTTTTGAAAAATCAACCATAAGATATAGAAAACATATTTTGTTTCATTTATTAATAGCTAACATTCTAATGAAGAAGATAATGTCTATATTTAAACAAGTAAAAACGGCGTTAAGTTCGGCTGAGCCGAACTTTATATACCCTCCACCATGGATTACATTTCATAGAGGCTGTCGATTTTCGTAGAAGTGCAGTAATATTACATCTGAATATAACCAAATACACTTTTTGAAAATCCAGTATCTCAAGTGCAAAATAACCTACCTTCATAATTCAAAAAATTTTTGCCGTAAAAGTAAAAAGTACGATTTTGGAAAAATATTTTTATTTTGCGTGTCTATGCAGACAGAGGAATGTATACACCGAATTCCATGTTCTAGCTGCGGTCATTTGGTTGGTACCATTTTTATCCCATTTTTCCTATTTTACCCCCTTAAGAGTACGACTTTCTAAAATCACTTTATTTTATGTGTCCACGCAATTAGATGGATGTACACACCGAATTTCATCATTCTAGCTGTAGCCGTTAAGTTGGTACTATTTTTATCCCTCTGTACCCACTGTATCCCTTGAAAGTACGAATTTGGATAAACATTTTATTTTTCGTGTCTACACAGTCAGAGGAATGTATACTCCGAATTTCATGACTCTAGCGGCGGTCATATGGCTGGTACTATTTTTATCCCCTTTTCTATTTTAACCCCAAAAAGTACGAAATTCGAAAAATCCTTCTATTATACATGTCTACGCAATCAGAGGAATGTATCCGAATTTCATTATTCTAGGTGCAGCCGTTTGGTGGGTACCATTTTTATCCCTCTATTCCCATTTTATACCTTAAAAGTACGAATTTGGAAAAAATAATTACATATTATGTACCTACTCAATTAGAGGACTGTACACAGCGAATTTCGTGTTTCTAGCTGTTGTCGTTTGATATGTACAATTTTTATCCCTTTTTTGCCCCATTTCACCCCCTACGAATAAAAATTGTTTTATTGTGTACTTTTTTGTTATCTGAGAAATTTAAAAAAATATGCGTGAATACTTTAAAATATTAGGGTTTATTATGTTTTTTTTAGTCCTTGTGAGGGAAAAATTTTTCCCTTTGGGCCGATTTCGTCCAGTTTCAATCCCATCCGATCTGCAACCATTAAACACATTTAGGGAAAATTTGAACCTCCTAACTCATTTCCTTCGGCCGCTATCGTGCTTTCAACAGACAGACGGACATGGCTATATCGTCTTAGAATTTTACCACGACCCAGAATATATATACTTTATGGAGTCTCCGATGAATATTTTAAGGTGTTACAAACGGAATGACAAAGTGAATATACCACCATCCTGGAGGTGGAGGGTATAAAAACTGGTCCTAAGTATGTAATGGGAGAAGGAAAGAAAAAGTAGACATTTTTTATGAAATATTTTTAGTCTCTAATTTAAACTGAAATCAGTATTAGAGTTAAAATAAAAAATTCAGTCCTTCTGTATTCTGTAGTTAACTACGAGGTTACTATCACAGCCAAGATGGTTGCGATCACAAAAACTATATATAAAATATATAGATAGTTCTCAGACTGCTAAGTCTAATTAAACTTCCATTAATATTTTAACTAAAATTTTAAAAATTATCTGGAGAACTTTATTTAACTGTCTGCGAAATGCAGTTTAAATTAAGCATCTGTTACCACTTTATGAAACTAAATCTAAATCTAACATTTAAAAATGGCCCGGAAAACTTTCCCTAAACTGTCTGTGAAGTGCTGCAATAAATTCTAGTTTTAATGCAAAATCTTAACAACTGGCTAAGTTACGCACTCGCACACACACTTCCTTAACGGAAATATTTTGATTGAATATTTTTTTCGAATGTTAATTTCCCCTAGATTCGAATAACGATTTATAAGAAAGAAAAAAAAACGCTGGTAGATAGCAAAAATATTATTGTAATAACACATACTACGTAGTAATTCAATATCATTTTGAAAACGTTAACAAAACAAAGCAAAACAAACCAAAAAATATGTTTAAAACGTTTTTGTTTTTCTGCTGTTTCACTGCTGGATCGGCAGAAAAAGAAAAACAAATCAACCTAAAAGCACTAAAAATGCGCAAAGAACTGAGTTATTTAAAAAAAAAAGACATTTAAAGATTATAATAATATTATAAATATATTTAAACAAAGACAAACAAAACACCTGCAAATTATACATTTATGTAACAACAAATCAGAGAAAAAAACTAATAATAATTTTTAATCTAACCGAGAACAAAACCAAAACATAAAATATATTAGAATTAATAAAGAAAAGAAATGCAAAATCAATGAATGAACATTCAGTTTTAGTCGATACAATGAAGAGGACAAAAATAATGAAAAATATAAATAAAAATAAAAAATATGAATTTAAATGTTAAACTCGAGAGATTATTTAATATAAAAACAAGATGAACTAAATAAAACGTAGTACGTATGTAATAAAAACAAAACTAAAGACACAAAACAAACCACTAAGTGTAACAGAATAAATATGCGAAATAATAAATGATGATTATGTTTTGATCCGAACAGGATTAAAATTTCAAAATTATGTTTTGTCTCATTCCATTGGGTATACCTTTTACCATTACCATTGGCAGAATGGATTCGCAATTTTATTATAAAGGTTGGTTAAATTGCAGCGGCCGATGTTGAATGTGAACCACTCCTAAACGTCAAGTTTTTTTCTGCATTTCATTTGACATTTCTCAATTTCAGACTAACTCAATTTGAACCATGGAAAGTTACACAATCGAGCAAAGCGTTAAAGTTATTCAGGCTTATTATGAAAATGGACGTTCAAATCAAGCATCAAACATATTGTGCACTTCGAAGAAAATCATCTTCAGCGATGAGGCACATTTTCATCGCAGTGGATTCGTCAAGAAGCAGAATTGCCGCATTTGGGCGAATGATCCAATAATCCAAGAGTGATTGCCGAAAATGCACCCACAAAGAGAGACTGTTTGGTGCGGTTTATGGACTGGCGGCATCATCGGGCCGTATTTTTTCCAGAATGAGGCCGGTCAGGCAGTTACTGTGAATGGTCTTCGGGCTTATATCTAGTTTACCACAAGAGCTCCAATTTGTCCAAAAATCATGTCATGCGTACAACTTTTTATTCTTATCAAAATAAAAAAAAACATTTCATGTGTAAACACCCCTATAGAAAATATTTAAATGACTCGCAATGGGTATAATAAAAACGAATCTGGATAAACCTACTTGACGATTTCGTGAGAGCAGCCAGTGTTTATTGAATCAATTTTTATTTTTTATAAGTGCCGTTAAAAACAAAGTTATGAAGTTATTTCTATTCAACTGTAAGTATTGTACTAACTTGGCGTTACTTTTTGTATTTAGCGGAGGAAGAATGTATGTAAAGAGTGATTTTTTTGAGGTTAGGATTTTCATGCATTAGTATTTGACAGATCACGTGGGATTTTAGACATGGTGTCAAAGAGAAAGATGCTCAGTATGCTTTGACATTTCATCATGAATCGTCTTACAAACGAACAACGCTTGCAAATTATTGAATTTTATTATCAAAATGCGTGCTCTGTTAAGAAAGTTCATTGCGCGCTTCCATTTTATGGTCAGTTTAATCGACCCACTGAAGCGGCTATTCGGGCTATTGTGACTAAATTTCGCACCAAATTTACATTGTTGGACATTAAACCACCAACACGCTTACGTAGAGTGCGAACTGAAGAAAATATCGCAGCTGTATCGGCCAGTGTTAATGATGACCACCAATTTTCGATTCGTCGCCGTTCGCACCAATTGGGTCTCTGTTACTCAAAAACGTGGAAATGCCAAAATTGGACTAAGCGGATGGACCACCTAAGACGCAGCCGCGGTCAACATTTAAATGAAATTATCTTCAAAAAGTAAATGTCATGGACCAATCTAACGTTTCAAATAAAGAACCGATGAGATTTTGCAAATTTTATGGGTTTTTTTTTTTTAAAAAGTTATCAAGCTCTTAAAAAATCACCCTTTACAATTTAAATAATGTCAAATAATTTTTTATTATAAAGGAAGGACCGATGTTGAATGTGGACCACACCTAAACGTCAAGTTTTTTTCTGCATTTCATTTGACATTTCTCAATTTCAGACTAACTCAATTTGAAACATGGAAAGTTACACAATCGAGCAACGCGTTAAAGTTATTCAGGCTTATTATGAAAATGGGCGTTCAAATCAAGCATCAAACATATTGTGCACTTCGAAGAAAATCATCTTCAGCGATGAGGCACATTTTCATCGCAGTGGATTCGTCAATAAGCAGAATTGCCGCATTTGGGCGAATGATCCAATAATCCAAGAGTGATTGTCGAAAATGCACCCACAAAGAGAGACTGTTTGGTGCGGTTTATGGACTGGCGGCATCATCGGGCCGTATTTTTTCCAAAATGAGGCCGGTCAGGCAGTTACTGTGAATGGTCTTCGGGCTTATATCTAGTTTACCACAAGAGCTCCAATTTGTCCAAAAATCATGTCATGCGTACAACTTTTTATTCTTATCAAAATAAAAAAAAAACATTTTTTGGCGGCGGCCTATATTTTCCGAGTTATAGACCCTGAAAGTTCGTAGATATATTCCTCGATATCTGCCATGTTTTTCATCGGATCGGATGGGTATCATTAGAAAGCTTATCGCAATACCTTTAAAACAATATATTTATGATGCGAGCCAAATTGAATATTTACGATTTTTAAGTCGTAATTTCTACAAAAGAGCTTATTATCTGGAAATAGTACTGATATGGCGATACGTATTTTACACCACACACATGTAGACAAGATCATAAGCCAAAATTTGAGCCCCTTTAGGGGTAGCTAACCCTTTAAAAAAACGGAGATATTAGACAACAAAGTAGTGCAAATGAAAAAAGCGAAAAATTGCTTTAAAATAACCGCTACGCAAGAAAATTTTAGTCTGCGTAGCCCGTTTTGGACATAACCCAGAGGAAAACATCTTTAACCCTGGCCGAAGGCCTGCTACACAGAAAAACTTTAGTCTACGTAGCCGGTTTTGGACATACCCCAGAGGAGAAAATCTTAAACCCCGGCCGAAGGCCGGCTACGTATAAAACCTGTTTCTGTCTGCGTGTTTACACATAAACTACTTTTAGGCAGAGTTACAAGCCGAACCATAATTATCGGTGGCGGCGGCTTTCGGCTGATTTACCGGCTCGTTCTGTCATTCGATCACCCCCATTACGAAATTTATTTGCCAATTTTGGAAAAAGGGAAGGAACAATTTGTATTGGTTTTTAATACTTTTTCTTTTATTTTTTGGCAAGTAGTTCAATATTTGTTAATATTAGCCGATATTAGCCAATGTTCCCATAATTTCATATTATTATCTCATAAAATTTTTTTGGGAGTGGAAATCCATCCCAAAATTTTTACAGCTTTTCATGTGAGGCATATTTGATCAGGCATTCTGAATATCACAATCCTTTCAAAGAATGGTAAAGCTCTAGCTACTTTAACACACCAAAGAAGCACTATATTCAGGTTCATGTTTCAAAAGTGTCCGAATAGTGCAAATGGTATTGTAGTCGGAGGACAGTGCAACTTCATGTCCTATATATACATGTCTGTGCCGACGAAGATCATCGTCGCGAGATTCGTGGCTTTCTGTCCTACACAAGAGTGGCCAAAGAAATGCGACTTTCAAATCAAAATACAATTCAAAGAAAGATCAATATATGGCACAGTAGTAAGTTATCTAAGTCGACAGTTATATTTTCTTTTGTAATTGTAAGTGGGTTGTATATTTTGGTAGTAAGATTTGACGGAGTTAGACCTCCTTCAGATCTAAACAATTATCGGCGGCGTGGTTGAAGTCGATAGGAGCCGATGAAATCGGCGGCGGCGCGGCTCGTTCAGAAACGTACGGCGGCGGCGGCTTGTCGGCTTAAAATCGGTCGGCTTGTATCTCTGCTTTTAGGAGGTACAATACATCCTCATGTGTAAACACCCCTATAGAAAATATTTAAATGACTCGCAATGGGTATAATAAAAACGAATCTGGATAAACCTTTTTCAAAACGGTGCCATAAGGCGCTACTTGACGATTTCGTGAGAGCAGCCAGTGTTTATTGAATCAATTTTTATTTTTTATAAGTGCCGTTAAAAACAAAGTTATGAAGTTATTTCTATTCAACTGTAAGTATTGTACTAACTTGGCGTTACTTTTTGTATTTAGCGGAGGAAGAATGTATGTACAATTTAAATAATGTCAAATAATTATAATTTATACTATAATAAAAACTAATTGAAAACAAAATTTGGATATGTGTTTATTTGTGAAAAAGGAGATAGTAAAAACAGCAGACTTTTCTGCTGTCTTTACAGTCAAATTCTTTTGAGTGTACCCTGCTTGGCTTTTTTAACTTCACAAATCAATATTTTGGGAAAATCTTAACCCTGCGGTATTAAGAGGTCTGTTCAGTTTAATTTCGCAGCTAGTAAACAAATCGTGTGAGAGTCATGATTTTCTTGTGTATTTTTATTTTAGAATATATCCACGAAATACCAATATTTTGTAATCTAAAAACCGGTTAGCCGACAACCGTTTACATAGTCTTAAAATTGCACATCACAAAATTAATTGTTCATCATTAACAAAATTATATTTTAATTAAAAATAACAATACTGTGTACGCTGTTAACATTTGAAAGGACCTTTTTCACTTGTATGTTCCACTTCCTAAAACCGCAACATTTATTTAGATTGCCCAAAGCGTCCTTTTTCACTTTTGATATTTTAGTGGAATAAGATATTTGCTTATAATATTTGCTTAAAATTAATACACTCAGAAAAATAGCATGCCGAAATCTGAGTAAAACCCATACTATTATTTTGTTCAACAATGTTACTCAAGTTCAGTAAACATTTCTTTAACAGTAGGAAAATTAAGTATATTACGTATGAGTAAAGTTTCCTTCTTTTAAAGCCGTAGTAAATAGTTCATTTACTAGAAATAGGGTAGTAAATTTACTTAAAAAACATTTCTTTTGATTTAATAAAAAAATCTTACAATTGAGTAAATTCGTACTAAGTAAGAAAAAATATCAAAAAATTTTTGTATGAAAAAAATCATTTAGGAAATTTTAACTAAAAACTGTGTTTTTTGCCTAAAATTAAGTTAATATGTTTACTGAAATTTATGCCGAGTTCTTCGTACATACATACAGTATTAATAAACTTATAAAAAATCACTTGAAATTGCTTAGAAAATTCTTGAATATTAATCTAAGAAGCAATTCTCGTTCTGTTGCAGAAACTTATTTCTTAAATACTTCAAGTATTTTTCTAAACAACTACTACGAAGGCGCCTATCTTGCCTTCGCGGAAATCTTGGAGTAATAGCTCAACTCTTTATGGCTTAGCTATCATGAAACTTTTGAGAAATATTTCATGTTGTCATTTTTTGTATTAGCATACTCTAAAGCAAACTCATTTGTTTGAATTATTTTTAGTTAATTAAACTTATATTAAGTTCATTTTTATACCCTACACCACAGGGTATAATGTCTTTGTGTTTGATAGACCCATTGTTTATTTTACCGATCGACTTAGAATCACTTTTTGAGTCGATTTAGCGATGTCCGTCCGTCCGTCTGTCCATCTATTCTTGTAATCAAAGTCCAGGTCGCAATTGTTGTTAGAACTAAATGAAACTTTGTATAACGAAGTTTTATGGGATAAGGACGAACGCTATTTAATTTTAAGCAAATCGGTTCAGATTTAGATATAGCTCCCATACAATTTTTGCTTCCGATTTTACTTTTTCCGCTCTAGAAACCACATATTTCAACAGATTTTCTTAAAATTTAGCAATACGTCATATATTTTAACTAGAAATAGCTCTGGTAAAAATAGGCCAGATCGGTTCAGATTTATATATAGCTCCCATACAAATGTACCCTATGATTTGACTCTTTCCGCTTTATAAACCACATATTTCAACAGATTTTCTTCAAATTTGGCAAAACTACTCATATTTCAGCTAGAAACAACTCTGGTAAAAATGAGCCAGATCGGTTCAGATATATATATATAGCTCCAATACAAATTTCGCCACTTAATTGATTATTTCCGCGCTAAAAATAGCATATTTATATAGCTCCCATATAAATGACTCCCCCGATTTAATTCTTTCCGCTCTAGAAACCACATATTTAACAGATTTTCATCAAATTTGGGAAAGCGTCTTATATTTCAGAAAGCCTATGCTAAAAATGTGTTAGATCGGTTCAGATTTATATACACCTCCCATTTAATGTTTGTGTTAAAATTTTCTTACAAATACAGGTGAACGTATGAAATGTGTAGTAAAGGGTGATTTTTTTTAGCTATTATCTTTTTGGCAACACTGGTTTAAACAGCTGACGCACGTTTCGTGTTTTGTTTCACTGTCACACATCGTCAGTTTGGTCTATAATTTAACCATGAATCGTCTTACAAACGAACAACGCTTGCAAATTATTGAATTTTATTATCAAAATGCGTGCTCTGTTAAGAAAGTTCATCGCGCGCTTCCATTTCATGGACAGTTTAATCGACCCACTGAAGCGGCTATTCGGGCTATTGTGACTAAATTTCGCAGCAAATTTACATTGTTGGACATTAAACCACCAACACGCTTACGTAGAGTGCGAACTGAAGAAAATATCGCAGCTGTATCGGTCAGTGTTAATGATGACCATCAATTATCGATTCGTCGCCGTTCGCAGCAATTGGGCCTCTGTTACTCAAAAACGTGGAAATGCCAAAATTGGACTAAGCGGATGGACCATTTGAGGCGCAGTCAAGGTCAACATTTGCATGAAATAATCTTCAAACATTAAATTATATGGACCGTGCTATCGACTCAAATAAAGATTTCGTGCATTTTTCTGAATTTTATGTGTTTTTTTTTTGAAAAACTTTCCTATAGCTTTTAAAAAATCACCCTATATACCAGGTTCAAATGTAAGTCCTTCTTATACCCTTCACCATAGGGTATATTGACCAGGTGTAGGGTATCATATAGTCGGCCACGTCCAACTTTAACCGTCCTTACTAGATTTTTCCTTGTGTTAAGTAAAAATTTCCTCAGTTTAAGTAAATATTTACTTGTTTTGAGGAATAAATCAGCAAAATTGTCCTTAGTTCAAATAAATATGTACTTGATTTGAGTAAAAATTAACTTAGTTTTAGGAAAATTTTACTTAAATTGAGTAAAAATTTACTTGGATTTAGGAAACAATTACTTAGATCTAGAAAAATGTCAGCAAAATTTTACTTTGGTTTAGTAAAGGTTTGAGGGAAAACTTACCGGCTTTTCCTCGGTTTGAGTAAATATTTACTTGGTTTGAGGAAAATTGAACTAAAATCAAGTTTAAAGCATGTATTACTTTTAAGGAAAAGTTTGAACTTAATATGAGGAAATATTGCTTTAGCGCTATATTTATTTTCAGAGTGTAGTTTCTGATGTAATCAGTTAGCTCTTATTTGCAAATCAAAAACATTCTACAATCTGACAATTTATCAGAAATGAGTTAAATAAAAATGTCTGCTGAAATAGCAGACATTTTTACCAAGAATATCAAACATGTTTGAT
Source organism: Polietes domitor (assembly GCA_947397865.1). NCBI lineage: Eukaryota > Metazoa > Arthropoda > Insecta > Diptera > Muscidae > Polietes > Polietes domitor. The sequence goes on from OX377622.1 coordinate 115,344,332, forward strand.
GAATTACGCTATTTCAGCAATATTTGTTGTTGTTGTTACAGACATATGAATTTTCTTTCGTGTAATCCCAATATATTGTGTAGCTGCGCTATATGAAGCTTTCACTTCCCATCATTTTTGGAATGAGTAAATTTAATGCCAATTTTTCTTTTAATTTACATATATGAAAATAATAATTTATTTAGAAAAGATTCGTTATAGTTATGACTATCCTATCACAAAAACAAAAATAACAAGAACAATTAATGCATATTAACGACAACAGATAACAGAAACTTAACGAGATTGTACTACTTGTTAACAACAAGGGAATGAACATAATTTAAGTTATGTGGGTGGGGTTGGAGGGATGGGGCGTTCGAAGGTTCGTTAAAATATGTACACAACAGAGCCTTCTAGATCACCACTGATCACCTAGAATTTCTCAGCGGGTGGTCCGTACTGTTCGGCTGGTGCGGCAGGTGGGCCGTATTGTTCGGCTGGCTTAGCTTGGTTTTGCTTGTACTTGATGAAGTAGACCTCAGGTTTGCTGGGTTCAGTGGGCTGGGGCGTGGGCAAAATCAGGGGCAATTGTTCCTCGGGTTTCTTGACCAACACATAGACCAGGGTCTTGTGTTCATCCTGGACGGGTGGTGGCAGGACTTGACGGACGGGAGTAGGTGGGTTGGGGGCCTTGATGAAAATGATTTTGTAGTGCTTCTTGGCGACGGCCGTTTGAATGGGAGCGGCAGCGGGATAGGACTCGGGCTCCTCTGGTGGTACATGCACATAGACGTTCTTGGTTACAATCGTCTCGGCGGGAGGTCCATAGAAAGGAGCTGGAGGACCATAGATGGGTAAAGGTTGAGCTGGTGGTTGGGTAGGTGGCGGGCCATACTGTTCAGCAGGTTTGGGTGGCAAGTATTCCTTTTGGGGTGCTGGTGGTGGTGGGGCACCGTAGCGGCTTTTCGGTGGCTCAGGCCGGGCGGCAACAATGGCCAGGGTACAGGCAAGCACAATTAACAATTTCATCGTGTATTTCGTTTGTATGTGTTTTCCGAGAATGTGTTGTATGTTCTGCTGAGAGTAGTTGTGATTTGATACCTTTACACGGAACGAACTCGGTTTTTATACCACAACGGAAGTTGGAAATTTTTCTTTGTCGTTTTCGTTGTCGCTGTAGCGTTTATTGCCTTTTCGCGTACAATTTCGGTTATTACATATTTATTTTTATCGTTTTCATTTCATTTTCAATTTCGTAGCGGTGGCAAGCAGGCGAGTGAATTGTTTTTGCTTTTCGACTGGAATTGTGTGCGACTTTTTGGGGTTTTTGATTTTTTGCATAATTTTTCAAATTGCTCGGCGCACTCATATCGATCAATCGATCACATACAGCACGACCACGATGTACCCAAAGTGATTTAGCAAAAGCAAAAAAAAAGCTCATAAACAATGCGTCTCGTACGCTTATATCGCGTATACGAGACGCGCATATTAATGACCGGCTCAGATTGGTTCGCTGCTGCTGCCGGGCGGGCGGCCGCCTGACGATGTTGACCAAATGCAACCATGTTTGTACACATGCGCAATGCATTGCTGCGCTGCTCCGCTTGCTCGACTCGGCTCGGCTCGTCTTTACCGATGAGTCTTGTTGTATTTTTTGCCAAAATAAAAACGATGACCGGCTCTCCATGTTTGTTGGTCTTTTACAACAAATTATGTAATGTTTTGTTTTTGCTTTATTCGACGTTATTAATTTGTTGTTGCTGTAATTTGTTTGGCATGCGTGCTGGGAGCCAAGGTGTCAACAAGCAACAATTAGCGGGCATTGGACACTGGACAATGTTGTTACGTTATGTGGGTGCCTTTTGGCAAAAGTCTGAGGAAAACCAACCAACAGTGCAAATATTTAGTTTGTACTGTAAACATCGCAGCCTTAACTGTCTTAACTGATTTTACACTGCGCGAAAGGATGCCATCCTTTAGATGCGAGGGCATTAAGAGTATTGGAATATACGAGTATTCGGATTCAGCACCGGACTATAAAAATAAACAAATTTCAAAACAATAGACCAAATATTATTAAGCTCCTTCAAAAATAAATTTTCGTGTTTGGAGCTAAACAAAGGTTTCAGGAATGGTCGAACCTATAAAAAAAACAATGGGGCCAATACAACCCTAACGATAGTGATGCGAAAAATAAAGAAATGCATCACGGAATCGGAAAGAGAATATTTAAATATTTAATAAATACGAAAGTTCGCAAAATGACCAATGCTGCAGATTTACTCTGAGCTGCGTGATGTGTTGAAAAATAAAAAATAACGTTAGTGGTATGTATGGTTGACCTTTTGATGTGTTGCGTTATGTCTTTTGTTCGGCTTGAGGTCAGTTTTTTTCAAATAATAAAACAAAAATTACTATTTTATTATTTTCTTGTTTTTTATTTCCCAATATTTCGACCAACTCCGTTGGTCATCTTCAGGGGTCTAGTACAAAAAACACGAATTATTCAATTACAATTTACAAGCATTAACAATCAAAAATATATCACAATATTTATATTTACATTTTTAAAAGTTTTTCACGATAGATAATTTTCCTGCCACTCTCTGCAAGCTTTTGTCAACTACTGTCTAATTTGTCGTCTATGTTTTTCCACCGTGTTCCTATATATTTGAGCACAACCGTCTGTGTCTCTCTTATAATTAAGCCTTTTTCCAGGGGAGACGTCAATTATATTTATTATTATTGTGTATCTCCTTGTATATTTATTCTCTTACGCTAATATTTCGACGTCATTAAAGTTTGGTTTATGTCCCGTCAAGGTACAGTGGGCTGCAAGGGCAGTTTTTTGCTCAATGGGTTTGTCAAGAGATTTGTGTTCGGTTTTATGTGGTGAAAGTCTGGTTTTCAATTTATTTTTCGTAGTGCCGACATATACCTTCTGGCATATGTCGGACTTGTCACCATTGCATTTTATCTTGTACACGACGTTTGGTTTCTCCACTTTCTTGATTTTTGATTTTGTCCTACTAAATAGTTGGTTGACGGTCCTGTGTGTTTTATATGCCAACTCAAATGTTTCCTTGTCGTAAATATTAGAATGTTTCAGTCTTTCGGATAGTCCTGGAATGTATGTTGTGGATTTATAAATTTTGCTTGGTGTTTCGTCATTTTTGTTAAGTTTTTTTTCCGTCGTTCGCTTGATTAGATTATTTATTAATTTTTCGGGAAAGTCGTTCATACGCAGTATATTTCTAATTTTGGACTTGTTTGTTTCGTGAAATTCCTTATCACTGGTTTGTAGGACCCTGTTTATAAAATTCGTCGCGTTATTTATGATTGTTCGTCTTGGGTGTTTAGAATAAAAATTAATTAGACGTCCGGAAGCCGTTTGCTTTTGGTACCAGTCAACTTTCAGCAGATTCTCTTGTCTAATTATCACCGAATCCAAATATGGTAGTTTATTGTCCAGTTCTTTTTCCATCGTAAATTGTATTTGTCGGCTGAAAGAGTTTAATGCGTTAAGTATGGCTTCTACTTCACTACGCTTTACAATTGCGAATAAGTCGTCTACATATTTGGTCAGTACTCTTGGTTTTTCTTTTATCTTTTCCATCGTGGCGTCCAGCAGTTCTTCCATAATGATGTCAGCAATTACAGGTGAGGCGGGGTCACCAGCCTTTTCTGTTCATATACCTTGTCTTCGTACTTGAAATAGCGTGTCTCTTTAATGCAATAATTCTATGAAGAGGTCCCGAGGTATTCTTGTATGTTGTTCAATTTGATTCCATTTCTTTTCTATTGTCAAATAACCTAACCTCATGATTCAATCAATTTTTACAGTAAAAGTAAAAAGTACGAAAAATCTTTTTATTTTGCTTGTCTATATACTGAAAGGAATGTATGCACCGAATTCCATGATTCTAGCTGCGGCCATTTGGTTGGTACCATTTTTATCCCTTTTTTCTATTTTACCCCATTAACAGTACGACTTTCGAAAATCTCTTTATTTAACGTGTCTACGCAATTAGAGGGATGTACAAACCGAATTTCAACATTCTAGCTGTAGCCGTTCAGTTGGTACCAATTTTATCCCTCTGTTCCCATTGTATACCTTGAAAGTACTAATTTGGAAAAAATCTTTAATTTTTCGTGTCTGCGCAGTCAGGGGAATGTATACTCCAAATTTCATGACCCTAGCTGCGGTCATTTGGTTGGTACTATTTTTGTCCCCTTTTTCCATTTTAACTCCAAAAAGTACGAATTTCGAAAAATCCCTTTATTTTACGTGTCTACACAATCAGAGGAATGTTCGTATACATCGAATTTCATTATTCTAGGTGCAGCCGTTTGGTTGGTACCATTTTTATCCCTCTATTCCCATTTTATCCCTTAAAAGTACGAATTTGGAAAAAATACTTTTATATACAATTAGAGGAATGTACACGCCGAATTTTCTGTTTCTAGCTGTTGTCGTCTGATATGTACCATTTTTATCCCTTTTTGCCCTATTTCACCCCTACGTATAAAAATCACTTTATGTTGCACGTTTTTGTTATAGGGGGAAAGCGCATGCCCAATATCAAGTATGTACAAGCAGAGATATTGAACAAATATGCTTAAATACTCTAAAATATTGGGGATTATTATGGGTATTTTTAGTCCTTGTGAGGGAAAAAATGTTTCCCTTTGCGCCGATTTCGCCCAGTTTCAATCCAACCGAGTCTGCAGCCAAGTAATAAATGTCACCGTGCCATTTGTAAATAAATTTGCATTCTATTAAATATAGATGCAAACTGGCCTTGAGCCAGGACAATATCCCAGTTCAATTTATTAAAATATTAAATTTATTAAAAATTAAAATATTATTAAAAATTGAGATATCGTAATGAAATTCTGTAAATTATGTAGAAATCTTTGGAATTATGTAGAACAAATGTCTTTGAAAGCAGTGGCTTATTAGATTTTTAATTGTTGTCCAAAAAAATAACCAAAGTGGGGAAAATATGTTCCACAATTTGGGATTTTTTTACTAAAATGGTTTTTATTTACCGCTGTGGGTTAAATAAATATACTAAACATTTTCTGTGCGGTCCAAACGGGAATGTCCGCTGAACAAAATACTTCGTGTACTCTAAACATGAAATAAAGGAGGGATAATTTTCACCCTGTGTTATATTCGAAATTTTATTTTACTTCTATGAAATCAGAGGGATAATTCAGTTATTTCCCCGTAAAAGAACAAATTTCGCCAAATCCCTTTAAGTCGTGCATCGAAGCAGTCTGATGGGCGTGTGATTTTAGATGACGTTGATTTATTGGTACGATTTTCATCCAATTTTGTACCATTTATCCCTAAAAGTACGTATTGGGAAAATCCAATAAAAATACATAAACTTCATAAAAACAGATAAAAATGGTAAAAAAACAAGGCGACCATTTTAATAAAAAATCCCCAATTCTGGAACAGATTTTACCCAATTTGGGAATTCGGGTATTTTTTGGAAATCTGATATTTTTTCATCATTCACCTTTTTGACAAATTTTAAGAATTTTAAGGCCTCAATTCGTAAAATTATGAGATGCCGTCGCTTTGTTGGTACAATATTGATCAATTGTTGTACCTAAAAGTACGTATTGGGAAAGTCCTATGAAAATACATAAACTTCACAAAACAGATACAAATAGTAAAAACGGCGTTAAAGTCCGGCCGAATCGAACTTTATATACCCACCACCATGGATTGCATTCCACAGAGGTTGTCGGTTTTCGTAGAAGTGCAGTAATATTACAGGAAAATATAAATTTTTTAATATGGCCAAACCAAAACAAATGCAAATAATGAACAAATAATTTTATAAATAAAAATAATATTTTAATTATTTCAAACCATTATTTATTTAAAATCAAAAAATAAATATTCTTATATTTATATTTTCATAAAACTTAAATACCATAAATATCAGTAGATAGTGGGTGCTACAGTTGGTTGTATTTCCATTCTATTTTAATTCCAAAAGTACAAATTTTGAAAATCCATTATCTCACTACATAGTGCAAAATAACCTAACTTTGTAATTCAACCAATTTTTGCCGTAATAGAAAAGGTAGGAATTTGAAAAAAAAAAAAACTTTTTATTTTGTGTGCCTATGCAGGCAGAGGAATGTATACACCGAATTCCATAATTCCAGCTGCGACCATTTGGTTGGTACCATTTTTACCCCTTTGACGTTTCTACGCAATTAGAATTTCATCATTCTATCTGTAGTCTTTAGTTGGTACTATTTTTATCCCTCTGTACCATTGTATCCCTTGAAAGTACGAATTTCTAAAAATCCGTTTATTTTCCTTGCCTACGCAGTCAGAGGAATGTATACTCCGAATTGCATGACTCTAGCTGCGGTCATTTGGTTGGTACTATTTGTATCCCCTTTTACCATTTTAACCCCTAAAAGTACGAATTTCGAAAAATTCGTATATTTTCCGTGTCTACGCAGTCGGAGGAATGTATACTCCGAATTTCATAACTCTAGCTGCGGTCATTAGATTGGTACTATTTTTATCCCCTTTTTTCATTTTAACCCCAAAAAGTACGAATTTCGAAAAACCTGTTTATTTTAAGTGTCTACGCAATCTGAGGAATGTATACACCGAATTTCATTATTCCAGGAGTAGCCGTTTAGTTGGTACCATTTTTATCCCTCCGTACCCATTGTATCCCTTGAAAGTAATAATTTGGAAAAAACCTTTTATTTTTCATGTCTACGTAGTCAAAGGAATGTATACTTCGAATTTCATGACTCTAGTTGCGGTCATTTGGTCGGTGCTATTTTTATCCCCTCCACCTCCAGGATGGGGGTATATTCACTTTGTCATTCCGTTTGTAACGCCTTAAAATATTCATCGGATACCCCATAAAGTATATATATTCTGGGTCGTGGTAAAATTTTAAGACGATATAGGCATGTCCGTCTGTCCGTCTGTCTGTTGAAAGCACGATAGCGGCCGAACGAAATGAGCTAGGAGGCTCAAATTGTTCCCAAATGTGTCTTATGGTTGCAGATCGGTTGGGATTGAAAGTGGACGAAATCGGCCCAGAGGGAAAAATTTTTCCCTCACAAGGACTGAAAATACCCCTAATATTTAGAGTATTTCAGCATGTTTTTTGAACATATTAGCTTATATTTACTTAATATTTGCAATGCTCTTTCCCTTTATAACATAAAAGGCCACCATAGAGTAATTTTTATTTGTAGGGGGCGAAATGGGACAAAAAGGGATAAAAATGGTACCTATCAAACGACAACAGATAGAAACACGAAATTTGGCGTGTACATTCCTCTAATAGAGTAGATACATAATATAAAAGTATTTTTTCTAAATTCGTACTTTTAAGAGGTTAAATGGGGATAGAGGGATAAAAATAGTACCAACCTAACGGCTGCACCTAGAATAATGAAATTCGATGTATACATTCCTTTGATTGCGTAGACACATAAAATAAAAGAACTTTCCAAAATTCGTACTTTTTGGGGTTCAAATGGAAAAAGGGGATAAAAATAGTACCTACGAAATGACAGCTGCTAGAATCATGAAATTCGGAGTATACATTCCTTTGACTGCGTAGACACGAAAAATAAAACGTTTTTTTTTTCAAATTCGTACTTTCAAGGGATACAATGGGTACGGAGGGATAAAAATAGTACCAACTAAACGAATACAGGGGAATAATGGTACCAACAATATGGCCGCTGATAGAATCATGTAATTCGGTGTATACATTCCTCTGACTGCATAGCCACGTAAAATATCTTTTTTTTCCATATTTATACTTTATTTTTATCCCTCATTGCGTACGTGAGGGATAAAATAGGATGGAAATAAAAGTTTTAGCGGGCGAAATGGGACAAAAACGGATAAAATATGGTACCAATGATACGACAACAGCTAGAATCATGAAATTCGGTGTGTACATCCCTCTAATTGCATAGACACGTAAAATAGAAGGATTTTTCGATATTCGTACTTTTAAGGGATATAATTAAAAAAGAGGGATAAAAATGGGACCTACCAAACCTCTGAAGTTGAAATCATCAAATTCGGTGTATACATTCTGACTATGAAGACTCGAAAAAGTTTTTTTTTAGAAATTTGTACATTTGGACGGAGAAAGGGGATATCTTTAAAATTTATTCTTTTCTTATCACTTTGTCTGTATCTGAAAATGTGTCTTTCTAATGGCGACTGACAATCGCCTAATATTTAGGCATGTTTACTTTCACAATTTTAGCATTTTAATTATATATAGTAGTCGATTTTAAACAGTGCACATAAGTATACATTATAGTTTGAAATAGTAAACAAATATGGTAATGTGCATTAAAATATCACAATTTTCGTAATATGGTGCTGTGCTTCTATGTAAAGTCGACATCCTTTAATCTGCAGGTAATACTGTTGAATGCACTCCGTGGTGGAGGGTATATAAGATTCGGCCCGGCCGAACTTAACGCCTTCTTACTTGTTCTTTTTAAATCCGATGAGAAAGTGAAAATCGGTTCATAACTTATAAGTGTGCAAAGGTACGAAAACCCGAGTTTTTACTCGCAACTCAAGATTTTGGAGGTGTACAGCAAATTGCAAATACATATCCTTGTTCTACTCGACAATACCTACCAGAAAAAAATTACTTTCCAGAGCTTTTGGACTTTCGCACAGTATAATATATAATAGTACTAATAACTAATAGTACTAATTTCGAGGACTGAGGAAGCATACGGAAGTATAAATTGTTGAACAGCTTCGATTCATTTCAATTGATTAAATTTTGAATTAACAAATTTCTAAAAAAGTGAAAACTAAATAAATATGTTCAAGATTAATTTTATTCGAAGATTAATTTTACTGAATTTTAGTTCACAGTTTTACTTGAATTTAGTGCACTTTTTGCGAGTGCATTGAAAGGGGAACCCGGTCATTAAGAACCAGATCAGCCGCAGTTTAATGAACTCCATATCCCTCCATTTCCTACTCCCATCAATGCAGAAATCGTATCTAAAAAAACAATAAAATAAATTGCTGCAAGTGTATGTACTACTTTTTTATAATTTTCAATAAAATGTTTAACCGAAAAAAAAATAAAAACAACAAATCAAACAAATGACAATCACGTACCAATCAACCAACCAACTCAAGCTACGAGTATAACCATTATTTTTTGGGGCCGCGCGTGACCATGCAAACTTCGATGTTCGATATTGGCCACCAGCACCAGTTACTGGGTTGACAAGACGGGTGTTCTGTGAACAAAAAACGCCGATACGTTAAAGTCATCAAAATGCCTAAATTTTTTGTGGCGTCTTTATTTAATCAATTATAAATAATTATTTATGTAATGTATGTAAGTAAGTAGTGCTCGTGTATGGATAAAAAGAAAAAAACCCGTATTTAGGTTAGGGTCAAGTTGTCGTACTTGTGCGGACGTACGCGTTGTCCAGTGTGATTGACCTACATTTTGATTTGAGGTAGGTCCGCGTTTAATTTATGCGGGAATATGATGGAATATCTGCAGCTGTAGCTGTCTGGTATGTTTAGCGGGGAGCACTATTTAGTTTCTTTTAAGCCATCGACAAGTAGATTGGAACTGTTAAGGTACTTGGACAAATTAAGACAATTATATATAAATCGATATTTACGCGGACTCCTTTTTCGGGTAGATAAAACCTGTTACCGTTATTTATTTGTGTCCAGAACGGGATTAGGTCTTCAAAGGGCCTTGGGAAAAAAGTAAGGAAATGCAAAAGTTGTACGTGTCCTATTAAATTATGCAGTACATCACCGACTATGCAAAAATAAAATTTTCAATAGGAAACCTGATAGGGACAGGCTAAGCTAAGCAACAATTATAGATGTCAAACTCCACACATACTGGTAATTATAACTGACGGTTAGCTCTAACATTAAGTTATCCTGTCATTGCGAAAACGGCCGTAAATAGAATAAATACTAAATTTGAGAACACATTTTTACTTTCATCCTCTGGTGTACGCGGATTAATAGTATATACCCGGGTAGATACAACTAATGTTATTCTCAAGTTTTCTACTTTTATCCATACATTTGATATGAGTGAAACTAAAATAGTTCTGCAAACTTACATTTTTATATTCGTGAATTCGAATTATGGGCGATTTAATTTTTTGAAAAATTCTGGATTTTTAGGTGATCACAAATTATCCCTCTATTATCTTTTTAAACTATGTAAAGAGTGATTTTTTTGAGGTTAGGATTTTCATGCATTAGTATTTGACAGATCACGTGGGATTTCAGACATGGTGTCAAAGAGAAAGATGCTCAGTATGCTTTGACATTTCATCATGAATCGTCTTACAAACGAACAACGCTTGCAAATTATTGAATTTTATTATCAAAATGCGTGCTCTGTTAAGAAAGTTCATTGCGCGCTTCCATTTTATGGTCAGTTTAATCGACCCACTGAAGCGGCTATTCGGGCTATTGTGACTAAATTTCGCACCAAATTTACATTGTTGGACATTAAACCACCAACACGCTTACGTAGAGTGCGAACTGAAGAAAATATCGCAGCTGTATCGGCCAGTGTTAATGATGACCACCAATTTTCGATTCGTCGCCGTTCGCACCAATTGGGTCTCTGTTACTCAAAAACGTGGAAATGCCAAAATTGGACTAAGCGGATGGACCACCTAAGACGCAGTCGCGGTCAACATTTAAATGAAATTATCTTCAAAAAGTAAATGTCATGGACCAATCTAACGTTTCAAATAAAGAACCGATGAGATTTTGCAAATTTTATGCGTTTTTTTTTTAAAAAAAGTTATCAAGCTCTTAAAAAATCACCCTTTATATTAAAAAAGTTGTGGCCGATTTATTTTTTTAATTAGAATTTTTAGGTGATGACAAATTGTGATTTTTTGTTGCTAGATACATTTTATGTAAATAGATAAAACATTTAAAATTTAAACAAGTAAAAACGGCGTTAAGTTCGGCCGGGCCGAATTTTATATACCCTCTACCATGGATTGCATTCCACAGATGTTGTCGGTTTTCGTAGAAGTGCAATATTATTACAGGAAAATTCTTTTAATATAGCCAAACCAAAACAAATACAAATATTGAAAAAATAATTTTATAAATAAATATAATATTTTAATTATTTCAAACCACGCTACCAATACGTTTACATATCGAAATAATACTTCAAGTCAATTTAAAAAACAAATATTCTTGTATTTATATTTTCAAAAAGCTTAAATACCATAATTATTGGTAGATAGTGGGTGCTACAGTTGGTTGTATTTCCATTCTATTTTAATTCCAAAAGTACAAATTTTGAAAATCCATGCAGTCACAGGAATGTATATACCGAATTCCATGATTCCAGCTGCGCCCTTTTGGTTGGTACCATTTTTACCCCCTTGACGTTTCTACGCAATTAGAATTTCATCATTCTAGCTGTAGTCGTTTAGTTGGTACTATTTTTAACCCTCTGTACCATTGTATCCCTTGAAAGTACGAATTTCGAAAAATCCGTTTATTTTCCGTGTCTACGCAGTCAGAGGAAAGTATACTCCGAATTGCATGACTCTAGCTGCTGTCATTTGGTTGGTACTATTTGTATCCCCTTTTTCCATTTTAACCCCAAAAAGTTCGAATTTCAAAAACTTCGTCTATTTTCCGTGTCTACGAAGTCAGAGGAATGTATACTTCGAATTTCATGACTCTAGTAGCGGTCATTTGATTGGTACTATTTTTATCCCCTTTTATCATTTTAACCCCAAAAAGTACGAATTTCAAAAACTTCGTCTATTTTCCGTGTCTCCGCAATCAGAGGAATGTATACACCGAATTTCATTATTCTAGGTGTAGACGTTTGTTTGGTACCATTTTTACCCATTGTATTCCTTGAAAGTACGAATTTGGAAAAAAACTTTTATTTTTCATGTCTACGTAGTCAATGGAATGTATACTCCGAATTTCATGACTCTAGCTGCGGTCATTTGGTTGGTACTATTTTTATCCCCTTTTTCTATTTTGACCCCAAAAAGTACGAATTTCGAAAAATCAGTTTATTTTCTGTGTCTACACAGTCAGAGGAATGTATACTCCGAATTTCATGACTCTAGCTGCGGACATTTGTTGGGTACTATTTTTATCCCCTTTTTTCATTTTAACCCCCAAAAAGTACGAATTTTGAAAAATCCGTGTATTTTACTTGTCTATGAAATCAGAGGAATGTATACACTATGTATATCTAGGTACAGCCGTTTGGTTGGTACCATTTTTATCCCTCTATTCCCATTTTACCCCTTAAAAGTACGAATTTGGAAAAAATACTTTTATATTATGTATCTACTCAATTAGAGGAATGTCCATACCGAATTTCGTGTTTCTATCTGTTGTATGTACATATATATATATATACAACATACATACATATATATGTATATATATACTAGCTGAACCCCGCCCGCTTCGCCAGGCAAAAACATAAATGGTAAAATTAAAATCAGGTTTCATATTGATCTTATCATATTGATATTATCGTGGTCAGTAATATATACGTTGAAATTTTCAGCCTTCTAGCTAAAAGACACTTTTGCCGCGCCCCAACTACCCACCAAACGAAAATTCAAACTCCAGCATCATATTTATCTTTCTTGTGGTCAGTAATATATACGTTCCAATTTGCAGCCTTCTGGCTCAAAAAAACACTATTGCCACACACATAAAATGAAAATCCAAATTTCGGCATCATATTTATCATTCTCGTGGTCAGTAATATTCATGTACCAATTTTACATCCTATGTCCTTCCTTGGGCCAACACGAATTCATCAAGCCCAAAATCGTGAAAATCAGACGATCCGTTATAAAGTTTTGCGTGTTCACACGGACGGCATTCTCTTTTATAAATATAGATATATATATATATATATATATATATATATATGTAGTATGTACCATTTTTATCCATTTTTTGCCCCATTTCACCCCCTACAAATAAGAATCACTTGACAGTGCACGTTTTTGCTATAAGGGGAATGCGCATACCATATATCAGGAAATATAAACAGACATATTCATATAAATATCCATATAAAATATTAGGGATTATTATGGATATTTTTAGTCCTTGTAAGGGAAAAATTTTTCCCTTTGGGCCGATTTCGCCCCGTTTCAATCGCAACCGATCTACGACTATAAGACGTATTTATGTAAAATTTGAACGTTCTAGCTCCTTTCGTTTATATGCTAGCGTGCTTTCAACAGACGGACGGACATTGCTAGATCGTCTTAGAATTTTATGACGATCAAGAATATATATACTTTATAGGGTCTCAGGTTGACATTTCAAGGTGTTACAAACGGAATGACACAGTTAGTATACCCCCATCCTGGGGTGGAGGGTATAAAAATCGCCACGTTGCATGAAACACATTAACAATGATCCCTCACATTGTAATTATACCCTCCACCTCCATAATGGGGGTATACTAACTTTGAAAATTATTTTGGAATTTTTGGAAGATCGCAGCTTAATCCACTTTTAGCTATATTTAAGAAGTTATGGCCGATTTATGTTTTTGAAATAATTCTGGGTGATAACAAATTTACTAATTTTAGCTCTAGAAGCTACATTTAAGTTATGGTTTTTAATAAGTTTTTTTTTTTAAATATTCGATCCGTTCTTTTCATAGTTTTTGTTGTAACTCTTACTCAGGTTTTTTAAATACTTTGTTTTCTGTTTAAGAAAGCAAAAACAAATGTTCTCGAACCTGAGTAAGAGTTAATAAGTTTTGAAAGAAATTCTGGATTTTTAGGTTATAAGGTTTAGCTACGTTTAACAAGTGATTCGCTGTTAAAGCGTTTTGTTAAAGCACAGGTTCTGCCCCTTCCGAAATGGTATAAAGAGAGTATTTTGCTGCTGGTTCACTAGAATATGATCAATTTTGATAAAAAAAAAAATAATTTATTTAGAAAATTAATTCTCGAATGACAAAGCACCGAACACAAGTGTAAAAAAATCGTAATCGAAGTGAAGGTCTACAAAAATGAAGGTGAACAAAATCTAATTTTTGGGATTAATTTCCCCTTTTTAGAAATTGTGAGATTTTTATATGATTTATCAAAAATGGTGTGTATTCTATATAGTTTTTGTTAACCGCAACACTTTATATAGTTTCCTACACTATCAACTTTTTGCGAAGAAATTAGTCATCTATTCGATATTCCCTTTTTTTCAAATACACATTTTACCGGTGTAAACCCCTTTGTTATATACGTTTTATTCGCTGCTCTTTAAAATCCCACAGAAAATTCAAAGAAATATACATATTTGATTATTTGTCAATTATACCTTGATTCTTTCTACCTAATTGCTATTCAATTGGAAATGGTGTTGGTCAATTTTCCAATTAAGATCCCCGGTTAATTATTCAATTTCGAAGAACAAGTGAATCGTTTTCAGTGGCAATTCCGAAAAGAAAGACAATAAACAAAAAAATGACACAAAAGTATCTCCCACACTCGCTCTAACTCAACATATTTTCCTTCCATAAAAACAACGACAAATGTCCAGTCATACCCTGCAGTCGTTGAACTTTTGCGTGTCATCGAGGAGATCATGAGACGAGTTTCCGTTTGTCCCACATCACATCGATGCCAAAACAGCTCATTTGTATTTATTATAATGTGCACACTTGCAGCGCAGTAAAACTAAATGGGCCAAAGAGCGTAAAAAAAGATGAGTGTATCCGATCTGTGAGTAGATATGCACATTAGGGTGGATCGCGAAAATTGTTGAATTCAAAAAATGGCAGGGGTGGATGGCTACTAATGTTGCGAATTTCACTTTCACATACAAATAGTTATTAAGGAACAGTCTCCAAATAATTAAAAAAATTGTTTTTTTTTTCAAAAAAAAAATCTTTTTTTTTTAAATGACCCTTAAAATATCCTTAAAATTGTCGAAAATATTTTGTTTTATTTTTCAAAAATAAAGCATAATAATTTACTATATGTAAAAGATTTATAGATAAATGTAGAAGTTAAGGCAAAGTTCAAAAATCATGATTTTTAAATTTTTGTTTAAATAGCACGAAAACAAATTACTACATAACTTCTAACTTCTACATTTATCCATTGAGTTTCTTCACCTTGACCTAGTTTCTTAAATTAAAGTCATATTTTTTAAATTATTTTGTGTCTTCAGACAGTGCCTCATAACTTCTACATTTATCCATATATCTGCTACATATAGACAAAATATACTTTTCATTTTTATGAGTTTTTCTTGCCAATTAAAAAATATATATGGAATATTTTTTTCTAACGTCTATTCCTAAACCACTGTTTCTATGTGAAATTTGAAATTCGTAGTATTTGTAGCCATCATAAGGGTTATATTTCCAAAATGAGAGTACAAATATTAAAGGGTACTTTCGACGAAAATTGGAATTTTAGAAAAAAAAATAAATTTTATTAAAAAAAAAACATAAAATTTTTTATATCGCTTTCGAGTTTTCTAAAATGTTGTACATGACCTTATACATGTTGTACATGAGCCTTTTTTGATGCATAGCGTAATCGACAATTTATTGCAAAATTATCACAAGCTTGGAGTTCGTATGTCTCGCGAAATATATTGCACTTCTTCATTCCCATCTCGAGTTTTTTCCTGAAGATTTAGGTGAGCGACGAATAAGGAGAGCCGCTACACCAAGATTTGGCGAAAATTGAAAGGCGATACTAGGGGATGAGGGCATGAGCTACTACTGTTGGGCCGGAAACATATCCTGCTCATCATTTAAAAATTATCAATTTTTATTGAATAAAATGGACTATAAAAATTGTAAAAATATATTAATTAGAAAATTACAACCAACCTAAATAATACATATTTGATGCTATGACCCAAGGCCGTGTATACCTCAAAAAAAATCCAAAAATGTACCTTTCTATGTGGAGAATAAAGCAGCATTACTTGATTTTCAAAAAAATAAGATATTTTAGACACTAGGGTGGATCGAAAATAAAGTATTTTTGCTGTAAGGTAATTTTATAAAATGTTTAAATTTGTATGTGATACAAATATATTTTTTCTAATTTCAAGCAAATTTCTTCATGTTTAACAGAAAATAGTCTAAATTTAAAAAATATATTTTTTTTCTTTATTGAAGCCTGTTTAAAGTAAGTTATTTTAATTATTTATATTAAATAGTTTTATTTTATTTATTTTTTTATTTTATTTAATTGTTTTAGAAACATCATGAAACTCATGGAGCGTCTTTCTGACACTATTAACTATTAATAACATCGAAGCTATATTTTTATACACTCCACGAGAGTATTATGGCTTTGTGCATTTGTTTGTAACACCCAAAAGGAAACGGGATAGACCCATTGTTAAGTATATCGATCGACTTAGAATCATTTTCTGAGTCGATTTAGCAATGTCCGTCTGTCCGTCTGTCCGTCTGTCTGTCTGTCTGTCCGTCTGTCTGTCTGTCCGTCTGTCTGTCCATCTATTGTTGTAATCAAACTACAGGTCGCAATTATAGTCCGATCTTAACAAAAATTGGCACATGTAAGTTTTGTGGATCAAGGACGAACGCTATTTAATTTGAAGCATATCGGTTCAGATTTAGATATAGCCCCCATACAAATGTCGCTCCCGATTTGACATTTTCCGCTCTAGTAACCACATATTGTACCCGATTTTCTTTAAAATTGACACAACATCTTATAATCCAACTAGAAACACCTATGCAAAAATTGGGTAAGATCGGTTCAGATTTAGATATAGCCCCCAAACAAAAGTAGCTCCCGATTTGACTTTTGCCGCTTTAGAAACCCCATATTGTACTCGATTTTCTTTAAATTTGGCACAACAGCTTATAATCCAAGTAAAATACCTATGGTGAAAGTGGGTAAGATCGGTTCAGATTTAGATATAGCACCAATACAAATTTTGCTCCCAAATGTTGGCCAAATTAAACATATTATATTTCGTAGCAGATTTCAATATACCCCCATACAAATGTCCTTTCCGATTTAACATTTTTTGTCAAACACATACATTTACAGGATACAAAAATTCTTCCCGTTTTCACTTTTTCACCAAATTAAATTGTATTCGGATAGAAAGTGGAGTGTATCATAGAGTCGGCCCCGCCCGACTTTAGCCTTTCCTTACTTGTTGTTTATAAAATAAATAAATAAATAAGAAACAATTTAAAAAGTATATTTTTTAAGATTTGAACATTTTTTGTAAAACTGGAAGAAATTTTGCTTGAAATTAGTACAAAATTATATTTGTATCTCATACCACAAACTAGTTTATTTTTTTTTCTTATTTTTGAAAATCGGGAAATGTGTGATCGCTTCACATGAAATTACTCTTACACTACCTGACAGCCAAAAATAAACAGACATAAAAAGGAATTTTTATTGTGCGTCATTTATAATTTGGCATCATTGGGCAATATTAAAAAAATGGTGTTTTTAAAACCATTGCTGGCAGTGTGCATGTTTCCTCCTGATACCTTATATCATCTGAAAAAATTGGCTATCGTCCATCGTAGGATGGCAGCTGTTTGAAAAAATACGAATTTTCATCAAAATTTTGGGCAAGCAAATTGCCTAACTGTGGAACCGCATCCTAGGTTTAAGGGTAAAAAAAAACAAATTCATATCAATATTTTTTCCAAATCTACAAATTCAATAAATCATACACATATTTTAATCGAACAAATTATCCAAATTTAAAAATATAGATATTTTCCGAAAAAATCAATTCTCAATCCACCCTATTATACAAATATATGTATTATTATGTACGAAAGCATCACGCAAGATCTTGTTGTTTGGATGTTATTAATTTTACGACAAATGGACACCTTACTCTCTCCACTCGTACGGATTGCGGTTGGTTGTGTGCAAGAAGAACGAAAACAATGGAACGACAGTGACGCAGTGACACCAATAACAATAAGAGAGCTGGTTGCAGTGGCAAGGCAACTACTTGAACATACCCTACACAAGAGCAGTGACACAACTTGTTGCCAAATTTATTTTTTGTTTTCTTGAGAATCCAAATTAAAGTAAGTAGATTTAATTATTTCTACTATATATTTTTAATTACGACTGTAATTACATTTATAATTCTTGTAGAATAAGCAGGAATCGTCGCAGCACCTGATATGTTCATGTAAGAGTATCGTCTCGCCTACTTGGGGAGTAGGCCCTTCATTGACCTTAGTGACTTAGCAGGTGTTCCTATTAAACCACTCATCCTATTTTTAGAGAAATCCTCCTGGTTCAAAAGAATCAATGGAAATACAAACTAAATATGTCTTAACCCCACCTTTCCCTTCACTCATCATTCTTTCCTTCACCCTACCCTATGGGTTGATTTTTTTGGCCCTGAATGAACTCGTCGGGCATACCCTACAACCTAACCTAACCCAGCAAAAACTCTAGCTCCGTATTCAGCAGGTTTGTAAGAGAGAGAGATGCACTGCTTCCAAAATCTAGATAATTTTTTGCTGCGAACCCAGAATAAGCACCAGGAACTCCGCCACTTTTGCTTAAATATGTTTAATTCATTGGCTGGGATTTTTACGAAACAAACGAACGAGAATAAAATACACATGTAAGGCCCCCCATTCACGTACAGTTTTAACTGTCAGTTTGAACTGTTCAGCTAAAACTGTCAGTTGAAACTATATGTGTGTGGTATATAACTGACAGTTGTACTCAACTGTTCAGTTTAACTGAGAAATATGAAAATTTTATATTTTTAACCGACAGTTTTAATTGAAGTGAACGTGTGTGGGGGTTCGCTGTACTGTTCTCAGTTCAATTAGTGTCGAGCGAGAGTGCGTATCATCATGTCGCGTAAACAGAACCAAGTAATAGTTGATTTTATTGGAATATATAGATCTGAACCTTGCCTATGGCAAGTTAAGTCTAGCGAGTATCATGATCGCGCCAAAAAAGATGCTGCCTACAACAAGCTGGCGAAGAAGTTACAAGAACTAACTAACTTAATTCTGTTAATAAACTAATGTGGGAAGATAAATTTCGTTGTAATAACCACTTCTTGCACCACTGTTTACGCTGTTTATTTTGTCTTTTTTGTAAAATTACAAAAACTAAACCGAGAGCGGCCAAACCGTCCTGCTCGTTCGAATCCATGTTAAAAACTGAAGTACTGAACTGGAAGTGTGTGTACATCTCAGTTCACAGTTTAAGACCGGCAACTCACGTACAGTTATAACTGACAGTTTTAACTGACAGTTAAAACTGTACGTGAATGGGGGGCCTAAGATGGCATGTGTACTTTATTACTTGGTGCGATTCTTTAAACGCAAATTCGGCAAGTGAGTTGTGCTTCTCGTTCGTTTGTGAGAATCATATCCTTATAGAGGCCGGGTTTGATGTTGAAAAGTCGCTGCGAAGCCACTTGAAAAGACTTTTGACATGGTCGAAATCATGATCGTGGTAGTCTGCAGCCAAGTAATAAATGTTACCATGCCATTTTGTAAATAAATTTGCATTCTATTAAATATAGATGCAAAATGGTCTTGAGCCAGGTCAATATTCCAGTTCAAATTACATATGCATTTTCTTAAAATTAAGTTAATGTGTTTACTGAAAATTATGCTGAGTTTTCATACATTTAAGTATTAATGAACCTAAGAGATCACTTCAAATTGTTTAGAATATTCTAGAATATTAATTTAAGGAGCAATTCTCGTTAGTTTGTAGAGAGTTATTTCGTAAATACTTCAAGTATTATTCTAAACAACCACTGCGAAGGCCTATCTTGTCTTTGCTGCGATCAGGGAGTAATAGCTGAACTCTTTATGGCTGAGGTATCATGAAACTTTTGAGAAATATTTCATGTTGTCTTTTTTGTATTAGTTTTGCATGCACTGAAGCAAACCCATTTTTTGGTTAAATTGAACTTATTATAAGTTCAATTTTGTCCTCAGTTTAAATAAAAATTTACTTGTTGTTTAAGTAAATATTTACTTGATTTGAGTAAAAATCTACTTAGTTTTAGGAACATTTCAGCAACGGATTTAGTAACAATTTACTTGGTTTGAGAAAAAATTTACTTAATTTTAGAGAAATTTTCAGCAAAATTTTACTTAGATTTAGTAAAAATGTACTTGGTTTGAAGAAAAACTTACTGCAATTTTCCTCAGTTTGAGTAAATATTTACTTGGTTTGAGGAAAATTGAACTGGAATCAAGTTCAAAGCATGTACTACTTTCAAGGAAAAGTTTGAACTTGAATATGTAGATATAAAACTTCAAGTGTTATCGAAAAGTAAACATTAGACAGCAATCATCAAAAATGTGCCCTAATATTCTTAGGTAGAAACAATTTCTCCATTTGTAATTTCTTGATTCCGAGTACAGCCTAAGTGTCTGTACCATATTGATAGGAAAGGTTCTATATTGAAAATCCAAAACGCTTCAGGATATAATATACACAGCTATTTTCATGATTTTTAGCTACAGCCGTTCGCTTGGTAAAACTTTTTCCATTTTGGACCTAAAAGTACGAATTTTTCTAAATTCGTACCTCTTATTTTCCGCTTGATTGGTACCAAATTGAATCCCATTTAGATCCTGAAGGTACGAATATCGAAAGATCACTTTATTTTACTCGTTTACGCAGTCCATGAAATATACACACAGAATTTCAGAATTTTAGCTGCAGCCGTTTGGTTGGTACTATTTTTATCCCCAATTTCCCGCTTAAAGGTACACATTTCGAAAAAAAATCCTTTTTGTTTCGCATCTTCACAGTCAGATGAATGTATACACCGAATTTCATGATTTCAACCTCAGTCGTTTGGTTGGTACCATTTTTATCCCTCTTTTTAAATTATATCCCTTAAAAGTACAAATTTCGAAAAATCTCTCTATTTTACGTGTCTATGCAACTAGAGGAATGTACACACCGAATTTCATGATTTACTTAGAATCAGGAAATTTTAAGCAAAATTTTACTTAGATTTTGTAAAAATGTACTTGGTTTGAAGAAAAACTTACTGCAAATTTCTCAGTTTGAGTAAATATTTACTTGGTTTGAGGAAAATTGAACTGGAATCAAGTTCAAAGCATGTACTACTTTCAAGGAAAAGTTTGAACTTGATATGAGGAAATGTTGCTTTAGCGCTATACGAAGTTCAATTTTCCTAAATTTTAGTTCGTTTTAAACTATTACAGAGTTCCCATTTATATGAGTGTAGAGTAATCGAAACCGGGTTAAATAAACCGGTCCACCGGTTCTTCTTCCAACGTCCCCGGTTTTTCTCAAAATCACGGTTTTCGATCGTTCAATCGTTTAAACCGGGTTTTTTCGTCTGGTTCCAACGGTTTATCTATTCCACACAAACATGCTATCAAAAATGATTTATATATTTAAATAAATCAGCATATGATAACATAAACTATATAAAAAGTGAGTTTTGTAGCAGAGACATTCAAAGTTTATTTGATATATCAAGGTTAGTTATGAAAGCTGGAACATTTTCGAGCATAACTTTTGATAGAATTGACATCGGAACCAGATTTTGACAACTGTCTCCTTTTGAATGCTATCTCCCTTTAAAAGTTATAAGACTGTAATTTTCGTATGTCATATTGACGAAACGACTTACGTTTTCACATTATAAGGGCTCACCAAAAAAATGTTATGTTTTCAATTTTTTTTTCTAATTTTCATTCGGTACACAAACAAATAATATTTTCTAAACTACACCATTTCCAATTGAAATTGGGAAAATTCCAATTGAAATTGAGAAATTCCATTTGAAATTGAGATTTTCCATTAGAATTTGAGAAAATTCATAATGAAATTGAGATTTCCGTTTGAAATTGAGAATATTCCAATTGAAATTAAGAATTTCCATTTCATAATGAGGAAATTCTAATTGAAATTGAGAATTTTCATTTCATATTGAGAAAATTCCACTTGAAAATGAGCATTTCCATTTCATATTGAGAAAATTCCAATTGAAATTGAGAAATTTTCATTTGAAATTGAGAACATTCAGAAATTTCTGTTTTCACCCAGGAAAAAGATTGTTGAATTATCTTCTGCAATAAACAGTTTCAAATGCTGGAACATGTGTATGTTGTATGCAATTCTCTGTGGTCTTACATTTGGCGATTTGAGATCTCCCTTAACTTTGGATCAAATAACTACGATATCATTATCAAGTGGCAGTTTTCAAAGACTTTTTCCTGTCAGCTACGGAATTAAGCCTTATTGTATACCAAAACATGTTCATTTAAATTACTCATCTCCTCAGAACCCATTCTTTTGTTGAACGCGTTTTGAATAAGCCGATTCTTCTATTCAGTATAATAATTCCAGTAGCTGTAATTACATACTCGTTAGAGACACGTTGAAGGAACACCACAGGATCGGGAACAAACTCTGAATGAGCCTTTTTTGCTGTGGCACAATTGATTTAATTATGTAAATTGTCACATATTCACAACACATACGATTTATGCCAAAACAGAAATTTGAAAATTTCTCAATTTTAAATGAAAATTCTCCTTTTCATTCAGTTTTTTTCTCAATTTGAAATAAAAATTCTTAATTTCCATTGGAATTTTCTCAATTATAAATGGAAATTCTCAATATCAATTGGAATTTTCTCAATATGAAATGGAAATTCTTATTTTCAATTGGAATTTTCTCAATATGAAATGGAAATTCTCAATTACAAATGGAATTTTCTCAATTATAATTGGAAATTCTCAATTTCAATTGGAATTTTCTCAATTATAAATAGAAATTCTCAATATCAATTGGAATTTTCTCATCGTGAAATGGAAATTCTTATTTTCAATTGGAATTTTCTCAATATGAAATGGAATTTTTCAATTACAAATGGAATTTTCCCAATTTCAATTGAAAATGGTGTAGAGTAAACGATTTTTATCAATTAAACATTGATATTCCGCTCATCGTAGTATGTGCTCTTTGATGAAAATGTAATCTTTTCAAAAATTTTATTCCACATTTCGCTAGAGTGCGGTGTTGATTTTATGGCTCCTTGGGTTCTTTAGTATCTGCAGTATGTATGTATGTATGACTTAGATATCATATGACTTTTATATAAATCGTTGATAGTGGAACAATTTCTCCAAAATTCACTCAGCAAGCAGCGGCGTCAGTGTACATTTATGGCTCATTTTCGGTCTATTCCCAAGCCATTTGATTATGACATGTACTGTCATTAGCAGAAAGGCACAGTAATTAAATGATCATTAACATTAAGTCCTTTTTCGAATTCGGTCATCGGTAGTCAGTCTACGTACATAAGTACATGTGTAAACTACCTGTATTCTCTTAAAGGAGGTATGTCCATTACAAATTTTAGTTTTGCTCTAGCCTTTACAAAGAACATTCCGATAGGGCATATTCTAAACGATTTTGGAATAGATTTTTTTAACGTTCATAAATGTTAAAATAGTTGAAAACTGCATCCTATTAAATGTTATTTTATTATTTATCGTATTAGCATTTCGTTTAGTCCATGGAAAATACGACTCTTGGGGTGTAATTATGTTTTCGCTTTCTTTTTCAGACAGTGGTTTACCTGAAAGTTGTCCTTACTCAGTATAAAACTATACTCGCGATGCTTTGACATTTACACATACATATTAATACACTGGAGTCTCAGTTAATCATTGAAATAAATGCAGATATTTGCAAACATCCATTTAATTACAAACCAGAAAAAAGGCGTTAAGTTCGGCCGGACCGAATCTTATGTACCCTCCACCACGGAGTGCATTCCACAGTATTACTGGCAGATTAGGAAAATTGTGATGATATTAATAGATATCTACTATATGTAAATATAAAACTTCAAGTGTTATCGAAAAGTGAACATTAGACAGCAATCATCAAAAATGTGCCCTAAATATTCAACAATTTCTCCATTTGTAATTTCTTAATTCCGAGTACAGCCTAAGTGTCTGTACCATATTGATAGGAAAGGTTCTATATTGAAAATCCAAAACGCTTCAGGATATAATATACACAGCTATTTTCATGATTTTAGCTACAGCCGTTTGCTTGGTAAAACTTTTTCCATTTTGGACTTATTATTTTTTCTTGATTGGTATTTATTTGGTATTATTTTCCGCTTGATTGGTACCAAATTGAATCCCATTTAGATCCTGAAGGTACGAATATCGAAAGATCTCTTTATTTTATTCGTCTACGTAGCCCATGAAATATACACACAGAATTTCAGAATTATAGCTGCAGCCGTTTGGTTGGTACTATTTTTATCCCCAATTTCCCGCTTAAATTTCAAAAAAAAAAAATCCTTTTTGTTTCGCATCTTCACAGTCAGGTGAATGTATACACCGAATTTCATGATTTCAACCTCAGTCGTTTGGTTGGTACCATTTTTATCCCTCTTTTTAAATTATATCCCTTAAAAGTACAAATTTCGAAAAATCTCTCTATTTTACGTGTCTTTGCAATTAGAGGAATGTACACACCGAATTTCATGATTCTAGCTGTTGTCGTATAATTGGTACCATTTTTATTCCTTTTCGTACCAAAAGTACGAATTTCAAAAAATCCCTCTATTTTACGTGTCTACGCAATTATAGGGATGTACATTAGAGCGTACCAGGTTACAAGTAAAAAAAAAGTTCGCCGTACACCTTCGAATATGAAGTATTATTGAAAGGTAGTTTCAAAAAATTTTTTTTTTTATGCCGAACGTAGGGGTCGCGCTTTTACATTTTTCTATATAACTTCTGCATTTATAAACGGATTTTAAAGTGTGATACATCGATGTTTTTGTCTCCGATTTGTTTGTCTTTGAAGTCATTGAGCTCAAGCACCCCCTTCTGGTACTTACCCATCATATCTCAGTTGCTACTACCCTAATGTACCACTCTAATATCAGAAAATTAAAGCTCGCATAAAATCATGAATCATGCTTGAGCTCAATGACTTTTCAAATGTATAAAAAGCTGAAATTTTCAAAAGAAAAATTGCTATTAGGGGGTATTTTCAGTACTTGTTAGGGAAAAATGTTTCCCTTTGGGCTGATTTCGCCCACGTTTAATCCCAAGCGATCTGAAACCATAAGATAAGTTTCCGGGAAATTTGAACCTTTTGGACTAACAGACAGATGGACATGGTTAGATCTTAGAATTTTACCACGACGCACAATATATATATATTTTATAGGGTCTTTGAATATTTCGCGGTGTTACAAATGGAATGACAAAGTGAATACACCCCCATCCCAAGGTGGAGGGTATAAAAAGGTAAAAGTCATAGTTTAACAATTTTTGCACAGCATACCTTTAGGGGCAATATTTTATTTTAAGCAATCAGTCGATAAGGTTGTAGGCATAGGATTTGACAGGATATTTCGAATGATTTATTAATTAACTGAAAACGATAAGCCATTATCCCCTGAGTTTTCTGCAAGTGTTGAGCTGATATATGCTTATGTTATTTGTTAAGCTATAAGAGCTGGTTGCCATCGTTTAAAATATACGATATGTTTAATGTGAGATTTCGAAATTGTAAAAAATAAAAATTTCCATATGGACGGCACTGACAATTTTCATTTCACTGTGGACTCAACTGAAATCACTGATAGAGATTTGAATGAACGTATATATTTAAATAAGAAATTTATGTCGTTTTTTTTTTCGTTTTATGTTACCTTGCTTTTGATCTAACTTGACACATACCTCATATGGTCTTAGCACTATTCCTTCTAATTTTCGCCACAGCTTCTATGAAAATATTCCACTGTGCGCCGTATCTCGGCAATGCTTTGTTCAACATTGTAAAGGGTGGTTAAATTGTAAGGGCCGATGTTGAATGTGAACCACACTTAAACGTCAAGTTTTTGTCTACATTTCATTTGACATTTCTGAATTTCAGACTAACTCAACGCGTTAAAGTTATTCAGGCTTATTATGAAAATGGACGTTCAAGTCAAAATGCATATCGTGCACCTTGTGATTTTTTCATCTTCAGTGATGAGGCACAATTTCACCTCAGTGGATTCGTCAATAAGCAGAATTGTCGCATTTGGGTGAATTATAATACAAGAGTGATTTTCGAAAAACCAATGCACCCACAAAGAGTGACTGTTTGGTGGCTGGCGGCATCATCGGGCCGTATTTTTTCCAAAATGAGGCCGGTCAGGCAGTTACTGTGTGAATGGTCTTCGCTATCGTGAGATGATAATGAACTTTTTATGGCCCTAATTGGAAAATATGGATGTGGACGATATGTGGTTTCAACAGGACGTTGCAACTTGCCACACAGCTAACGAAACAATGGCTCTTTTGCGCGACAAATCCAATGGCCGTGTTATTTCAGATGATTGGACTTATTTCTTTGGGGTTATTTGAAAGAAAAGGTGTACGTCGATAAGCCAACAACAATTCAAGAACTAAAGGATGAGTTGATTCGGCACATTAACGGCATAGAACCTCAATTATGCCTCAGCGTCCTCGAAAATTTGACGCCATTGGAAGGAAGTGTGCCGTCGCGGCGGCATTTTGCCCGATATTTTGTTCCATACATAATTGAACCATACCAATATTATCATAATAAAAAGAAATGACAATAATTTCCTAAATAATTTGTGTTTTATTCAAAATCAACATCGGCCCTTAAAATTTAACCACCCTTTATTTTAAGGCGTCCATAGTTTTTTTTCACATAACCCCGAGGACTTCATATTCTCCCGAGAAAATAATCTAATTTGACGAGTAAACAGACAATCAAAAATAGATTAAATGTATTAGTTTCTTTATTAAAAAAGATTTCATACAGAAAAGGAAACACTGTAAGGAAATGTGTTACCAGTAGATTTCAAAAGAACCAGTGAAATGGGCGTTAAATTTAAAGGGGGGATAAAATCGTATATAAATATAGCCGCCGCCATGAAGTCGCAATATTTAAACATTAAATTAGAATCGGCTATAAAAGAGCACTGATTATTTTTTTAAATTTCTGGTTTTTATTGGAAGGTTTGAACTTTGTCATTTAATAATGGAACACAATATCATACATACTACCACGACTGGCTCGGCAGTACCTCAACCCAGCCCCAAATCCACACCAAACAGTGACTCGTTGTGGATTCATTGGCTTCTCAATAGTCACGTGTGGGTTCTCTGAATCCCATATGCGGCAATTTTGCTTATTGACATAGCCACCGAGATGAAAACGAGCTTCATGAAGGCTGAACTGAAGGCCGATCTCTTCTCGAAAAAACTCTTACAGTTTGCGTTAAATACTCACTACTTTGGAGGTAAGTTTTTAATATTTCCCAATGTCAAATATAATAAAATAAAAATGATCGATTTACGTTTCAAAGTCAAAGTAATCGATAGTTCAAATTTCAAATGACCCACCCTATACACTGAAACAATTTTATTTTTTTGTGAAGCACCTCTCTAAATGCCACTTATATGGGACATTTTCCCAAAAAAAAAACATTCACCCTTGAATTACCAGATCTATAGATGCCCCAAGGTCATCTATAGGGCACATTGTCATGCTGCCAACGTTTTCGATTTTCCTCTTACATATTCCTATAAAAATTCCCATTTCAAGCCAATAAATGAAGAAAACACAACCACTCAACGACGATCGCGGTAGGTAACGATGACGTTTAAACGGAATAAAGTAAAAATAAAATGCCAACAACAAAGAACACAATAATGAGCGCTGGCAACAACACACTCATACATACGAATGAGAAATCCTATGTTTCAAGATAAAAGGCCCGTCCGTCCCGGCTAGCACAATAAAGTGAATTGAGAGTGAGAGTGCGAGCAAATTTGGCGAATGACAAAGATCTGGAAGCGTAAAGTATTAATGTTAAGAAGAGATGTCATCCCGCTCCCTGAGAAGGCATTGCTATTGTGAAGAACAGCAATAAATTGGGCAGAGACTTTGTTGCTCTTGAAGAGATTGCAAACATATGAACTCATATTTAAGAATTTAATGTTTCATACTGTTGCTGTTGAAATCCACGATATTGTCCAAACTAAGTGAGATATTAGTGCTGATTTTCTTTAAGCCGGGATAACAAACTGCGATGAGATTTTGTTAAAAAATCCTTACTTATTTTTAAAATATTGTTCAAGGAGCTTTTTGTCAACAGCAAAAGTTTACTCCCAAATATCATGGAAAAAATATTCATTCATAGTTGTTTTACCTACTATTACGAACAATTTAACAAAATCTGAACAGAAAATTTAACTAAATTAATTATTCCATTCAATTGGGACGCGAAATAATCGTCAATCATGCACTCAGAATATAAATACCCCAATTTAGTTTAAACAAGTAAAAACGGCGTTAAGTTTGGCCGGGCCGAACTTTATATACCCTCCACCATGGATTGCATTCCTCAGAGGCTGTCGAGTTTCGTAGAAGTGCAGTAATATTACAGGAAAATATTTTTTTTAATATAGGTAAACCAAAACAAATACAAATATTGACAAAATAATTTTATAAATAAATATAATATTTTAATTACTTCAAACCACGCTTATAAGGCAAGGCTACCAATACGTTTACATATCGAAATAATGCTTCAAGTGAATTCAAAAGTAAATATTCTTACAAATATTTATATTTTCAAAAAAGCTTAAATACCACAAATGTTGGTAGATAGTGGGTGCTACAGTTGGTTGTATTTGGATTCTATTTAAATTACAAAAGTACAAATTTTGAAAATCCATTATCTCACGTACATAGTGCAAAATAACCTAACTTCATGATTTAACCATTTTTGCCGTAAAAGTAAAAAGTACGAATTTGGAAAAATCTTTTTATTCCGCGTGTCTATGTAGTCAGAGGAATGTATACACCAAATTCCCTTTTTCCAATTTTACCCCCTTATGAGTACGACTTTATAAAATCTCTTTATTTTACGTGTCTACGTTATTGAAGGAAGGAATGTCGTGTCTATGCAGTCAGAGGTATGTATACTCTGAATTTCACGACTCTAGCTGTTGTCATTTGGTTGGTACTATTTTTATCCCGTTTTTTCATTTTAACCCCAAAAAGTACAAATTTCCAAAAATCCGTTTATTTTACGTGTCTACGCAATCAGACGAATGTATACACCGAATTTCATTATTATAGATGCAGCCGTTTGGTTGGTACCATTTTTATCCCTCTATTCCCATTTTATTTGTAGGGGGCGAAATGGGACAAAAAGGGATAAAAATGGTACCTATCAAACGGCAACAGATAGAAACACGAAATTTTTCCTCTAATAGAGTAGATACATGATATAAAAGTATCTTTTCTAAATTCGTCCTTTTAAGGGGTTAAATGGGGATAGAGGGATAAAAATAGTACCTAACCTAACGGCTGCACATAGAATAATGAAATTCGATATATACATTCCTCTGATTGCGTAGACACGTAAAATAAAAGAACTTTCCAAAATTGGTACTTTTTGGGGTTCAAATGGAAAAAGGGGATAAAAATAGTACCTAATGACAGCAGCTAGAATCATGAAATTCGGAGTATACATTCCTCTGACTGCGTAGACACGAATAAATAATAAAATAAAATGTTTTTTCCAAATTCGTTCTTTCAAGGGATACAATGGCTACAGGGGATAAAAGTAGTACCAACTGAACGAATACAGCTAGAATGATGAAATTCAGTGTGTAAACACGTAAAATAAAGAGATTTTAGATAGTCGTACTCTTGAGGGGGCAAAAATGGAAAAAGGGGATAAAAATGGTACCAACAAGATGGGACCTACCAAACCGCTGAAGTTGAAATCATGAAATTCGTTGTATACATTCTGACTATTTTTTCGAAATTTGTACATTTGAGCGGAGAATGGGGCGAATGGGGATATCTTTAAAATTTATACTTTTCTTATCACTTTGTCTGTGATATGGTACTGTGGTTCTATGTAAGGTCGACATCCTTTAATCTGCTGGTAATACTGTGGAATGCACTCCGTGGTGGAGGGTGTATAAGATTCGGCCCGGCCGAACTTAACGCCTTCTTACTTGTTTATAAATTAATTATTACTTAAATGTATGAAGAACTCGGCATAAATTTCAGTAAACACATTAACTTAATTTTAAGACAGTTTTTTTTTGTTAAAATTTCCTGTGGATTTTTTGCCATACAAAAAAAATTCTTAATATTTTTCTTACTTAAAATCTTGGAAATTTTTTTCCCATACAACTATAAATTTACTCAATTGTAAGAATTTTTTATTAGATCCAAAGAAATGTTTTCAAGTAAGATTATTCCCTTATTGCTAGTAAATGAACTATTTACAATGGATTTGAAAGGAGGACACTTTACTCATACTTAGTTAATTTTCCTACTTTTAGAGAAATTTTTATTAAACTGGAGAAAAATTGTTGAACTAAATTGGAAGTAAAATCCATATTCAAATTTAGGAATGCTATTTTTCTGAGTGCACAAGTCGTACCAAACTTTTTATTTTTTAATGTTTGAACTATGGCAGCGACCAGTGTGTATTGTTTGAGGACAAACGTATTATATACTTCAATATTCTTTTGAGAAAAATATAATATTTGCTTGTCCAAAATTTAAGGAAAAATCTGAACTTGATATGAAGAAAAACCTCTTTAGCGTTATACGAAATACAATTTTCCTAGATTTTAGATCAGATCAGGCTAATTTGTGATTGTTATAAGAAAATGCATTTTAAGTCTTGGATATTTTTTACGCTCGATGGTGGCGTCTACAAATTATTTGCACGTGTGCTAATGGTTGGCTTCACATTGTATGAAATTCATGAACTCAATGCGTCTACGTAAAAAAACACATGACCCGGGGTGCTTAATGTTTTCACATGTTGCTTTCTTTGTAAAAGTGTCAGCAGGAGAGCGATGAACCCTCTTCTCGCCACAATACTCTTTGGCCTGAAAGGTGGTTATTAGCGGCGTTGGGTTCGCTCGATGGTTATCGAAGAAATGCTCGTACGTTTAGTATTTCGCAAGACAGCAACGGAGTAGAACGATCGCATTGTTGAAGTGAGTGAGCGAGCAACCGGGAAAGTAGAAACGCAAACAAAAAGAAGTAGACGTAACACGGTTGTTAAGCGAGTGAGTGATTGAATTCACATAAATTGTTTTGACATTCAAGAATAATTTAGTTCAAAGCGGATTGCGCTGCGTTTTTCGTTGAGTTGGGGTTTTTTGTTCCGCTAAGAAACCAAAAATCAAGAGCAACAAACATGAAGTGGAGTAGGAGCAAAACGAAAAAGACCGAAAACGATGATGATCAGAACGGTATCAGAGCTTTGGTGCGACAAGATCCTCGTACTTCGGTCAAGACCACTTCCGCCCAATCGGAAACAACCAATACGACCACACAAAATGCCACCATTTTCAATAACAACGCGAACACCGTCACCTACCAATCAACGAAGCAAACGGTGACGTCCCGCCAAACCGCCCGCATCACGGAAATCACAACACGACGCACCCCCACGCCCCAAGAACTGGAGGAAATGATGCGCCTGCTGCACATGAACAAAAAGGCGGAAACGAAAACGTTCACCTCCACCTCCACCACCTCAAGTGTGCCGCTGCGTCGCAATCGACCCAGCAACTTGCCAGCCCTGCCGCCAGCGTCCTCGCGCAACTCCATTAATAATATCTCCAGCAAGAGTACGCCGAAATTCAAAAGCACTGCCTCGCCGGTATCGCGTCTTATCTTCAGCTATGAGTCACATCCATCAGCGGCGGCGAGCAGTAATAGTGCAGGTGATGGCGGCTCGAAGACACCAACAACACCAACATTGGTGAAGACACAAACCACAACACTGTCGGAGAAAAATGGTCGCACCATAACACAACGCGTCGAGGAGCATCGCATTAAGTTCGATCCGAAGACGTTCAAACTGTCCACGCCTAATTCACCGCTAACGCGTAACTTTACGGGCGAGGACAATTACAAATTCTCGGCGACGGATGCCAGACCCACAATGTTGGCCTTGCCGCCGCCGTCGTCGTCGACTCTAAAGACAACCACGACCACGACTGTACGGCCATTCGGCACCTCCACCACAAAACAGCCGTTCATAACCTCAAGTACTTACACTTCTCCGTACAGCCAAAGGCAGGTGAATCGTGGACCGACCACCACCACCTCAAATTTTACTTTCACCACCGCCACCAAACCGATCTCATCTGTAAGTTTTGCAACTCCCAAAACTACCACTAGCACCACCAGCACGACGACGACTAAGCCGGGATCACTTTTTAGTTCGTGGTCGACATCTTCCAACAAACCCTCTACAGCTGGACTCTCAAAACCCGCAGCAAGTACCACCACCAAAGTCACTCCTACTTCGTTTACGACAGCAGCAACAACCACCAAACCGGCAGCAACCAGCTTTTTGGCCAGTGCCAACCGGGCTAGTGTCCCGCGGGCAAAACCTGGCTATGCCTACATCATCAACAATGTGATCTTTGATAATCCCAACAACGAGGAGCGTATCGGTAGTTCCGAAGATGTCAAAGCTTTGGTCCAGACATTTGAACATTTCAAGATGAAGGTAACGGTCATCGAGAATGCCAAAGTGGATAAGATCAGGAAGACTGTGGAAAAAAGTAAGTCACTATGTATCTGAATGTAATGTTTTTTATACATACATACAGACGTATGTATGTAGCTATATGTGTTCATAGAGGGGAAGACCATTTCAAACATCGTCCAATTGTCTGCTGATAACAGTGTTTACCCGAACATTTCAACGGTGAATTAGCAAAGTTGATTAATTACAATGCTATTTATAAGTGCACTTAGATAATCGTGTGAGAGTGTTAGTGTTGGTGTGTATGTGGTTGGTGTATACAGTTGTGGCCAAAAGTACTGACGATGTTTGCTATGATTTGTTTTGCGTGTTGAAAACATTTTTTTTGTAGTTTGGATATACCCCCCAGATTGGTAGTAAATAGGGTTTGCAGATCAAACCTATACACGCAGAAAAAAGTGAACTCTATAATGAGTTAAAATGAGCAAAAAATCAATATTTCCTCATATCAAGTTCAAACTTTTCGTTGAAAGTAGTACTTGCTTTGATCTTGATTTTAGTTCAATTTTCATCAAATCAAGTAATTTGCTGCGATTTTCCTAAAACTAAGTACAATTTTCCTCAAACTAAGTAAATTTTTACTAAATTTAAGTAAAATTTTCCTAAAACCAAGTAAATTTGTACTCAACCCAAGTAATCTTTTACTCAAATCAAGTAAATATTTACTTAAACTATGGGCAATTTCAAAATGTAAATGAGTTCAAACATTTCTTTGAAAGTAGTACATGATCTTAATTTTAGTTCAATTTTCTTCAAAACAAGTACATTTTTACTTAAACTGAGGAACTTGATACAAGGTGTACTTTTCACCTAAGTTCTATTTAACTAAAATAATGTAAACAACATTTGGCTCCAGAGTATGCAAAACAAGTAAAAACGGCGTTAAGTTCAGCCGGGCCGAACTTTATATACCCTCCACCATGGATTGCATTCCACAGAGGCTGTCGATTTTCGTAGAAGTGCAGTAATATTACAGGAAAATATATATTTTTAATATAGCCAAACCAAAACAAATATAGGGTGATTTTTTAAAAGCTATCGGAAAGTTTTTCAAAAAAAAAAAAACATAAAATTCAGAAAAATGCATGAAATCTTTATTTGAATCGATAGTACGGTCCATATAATTTAATGTTTGAATATTATTTCATGCAAATGTTGACCTTGACTGCGCCCCAAATGGTCCATCCGCTTAATGCAATTTTGTCATTTCCACGTTTTTGAGTAACAGAGGCCCAATTGCTGCGAACGGCGACGAATCGATAATTGCTGGTCATCATTAACACTGGCCGACACAGCTGCGTTATTTTCTTCAGTTCGCACTCTACGTAAGCGTGTTGGTGGTTTAATGTCCAACAATGTAAATTTGGTGCGAAATTTTGTCACAATAGCCCGAATAGCCGTTTCAGTGGGTCGATTAAACTGACCATAAAATGGAAGCGCGCGATGAACTTTCTTAACAGAGCACGCATTTTGATAATAAAATTCAATAATTTGCAAGCGTTGTTCGTTTGTAAGACGATTCATGGTTAAATTATAGACCAAACTGAAGATGTGACAGTGAAACAAAACACGAAACGTGCGTCAGCTGTTTAAACCAGTGTTGGCAAAAAGATAATAGCTAAAAATCACCCTTTACAAATATTGAAAAAATAATTTTAAAAATAAATATAATATTTTTATTACTTCAAATCACACTTATAAGACAAGTCTACCAATAAATTTACACTATATATATCGAAGTAATACCTCAAATCAATTCAAAAAATAAATATTCTTTTATTTATATTTTCAAAAGAGCTTAAATACCATAATTATTAGTAGATAGCGGGTGCTACAGTCGGTTGTATTTCCATTCTATATTAATACCAAAAGTACAAATTTTGGAAATCCATTATCTAACGTACATAATGCAAAATAACCTAACTTCATGATTCAACCAATTTTTGCGTAGAAGTACGAATTTGAAAAATCTTTTAGTTTGCGTGTCTTTGCAGTCAGTAGAATGTATACAACGAATTCCATGATTCTAGCTACAGCCATTTGGTTGGTCCCATTTTTGTCCCCCTTTTCCTATTTTACCCCCTTAAGAGTACGACTTTCTAAAATCTCTTTATTTTACGTGTCTACTCAATTAGAGGGATGTGCACATCGAATTTCATCATTCTATTAAGTCGTTTAGTTGGTACTATTTTTATCCCTCTGTACCCATTGTATCCATTGAAAGTACGAATTTGGAAAAAACCTTTTAGTTTTTGTGTCTATGCAGTCAGATGAATGTATACTCCGAATTTCATGTCTCTAGCTGCGATCATTGGGTTGGTACTATTTTTAGAATATATATACTTTATAGGGTCGCAAGTCGATATTTAGAGGTGTTACAAACGGAATGATAAAGTTAGTATATCCCCATCCTGGAGGTGGAGGGTATAAAACGTATATGTTATCTTATGTCTTCCTGGAGGAGGCATTTCTTGTTACAATTATGAAACAGAAAACTAAACTTTTTATAAAAATATTTGTTTTGAACTGGGATATTGTCCTGGCTGAAGACCATTTTGCATCTATATTTAATAGAATGCAAATTTAATTACAAATGGCATGGGTGACATTTATTCATGATTTCGACCATGTCAAAAGTCTTTTCAAGTGGCTTCGCAGCGACTTTTTAACATCAAACCCGGCCTCTGAAAGGAAATGATTCTCACAAACGAACGAGAAGCACAACTCACTTGCCGAATTTGAGTTTAAAAAATCGCACCAAGTAATAAAGCATACATGCCATCTTACAAGCATCTCATTGAGTTGCATATGTTAGTATGTGTATATGCAGGTATAGTTACCCAGCAATACTTCTGCCGTGCCAACGCTCATTTGTTTTAGTTTTTTCGTTTGTATTTTTTAGTCTGTAATCAATATTTGATTTGAACTGGGATATGGACCTGGCTCAAGACCATTTTGCATATATATTTAATAGAATGTTAATTTATTTACAAATGGCATGGTGACATTTATTACTTGGCTGCAGTAATACGAAAAGAACTAAAACTTTTTATAAAAAGTTATACCATTTTGGAAAAGTCAGAACTAGAGCTTTAATAACATAAAAAACATAACTTTATTTAAATTATATAGAAAAAATGTCTACCAAAATAATGTATTACTAGTTTTTGTGTCTTTGTCCAAAAAAATACCCAAATTACCAAAGTGGGGTAAATATGTTCCAAAATTTGGGATTTTTTATGATCACCATTTCTTTACCACAGGAATGTGGTAATAATGGTAATAATTTGTTTGTAGTGAAAATTTCACGATTTTGGAGTGGACCTATTGGGGAGGTCCATTGGCCAAAGCGATTCAAGAAGGGCTTTAAACGCTTCTGAATTAAGTCTTCTTTTTGATAAATAACAGAAATTTGCAGGAAGAAAGAGAAAAGTTACAAGCGAAATTTGAAAAAAACATTAAAAATTGGATTCTTTTTGATTGAAGTAACATATTTGCAGCTTTTGGAATAGTTTATTTAAATTTTTTATAATTAATCCAACACCGTAAACAGCTTTAAATTCAGACAAACAATGAGATCTGACACAGTTAAATATACGAAACCAACCTTGCCATCTCCTATGCAGTAGGGTTGCCAGTTTTGAAATGGACGAAAAAGTACACCGAGGAAAAAAAGGAAGTACATTTGAGGAAAAAAAGTACATTTATTTATTAAAAAGAAAATTAAATGCTGGACATAAAAGCAATAATTTATATAATTAGGAACAAAAAAAAGAACAAATTCATTTTATTATAAGAAATCAACTAGCATAAACAAATAAGATACAATGTCAGCATTCAAAAAATGTTTTTGATTGCAAATAAGAGCTAACTAACTACACCGGACATTATTTTTTTTTTTAAATTTCATACTAAAAAATCATGTTTTTCAATATGTTTTGTTCTAAACATGCACTCAGAAAAATAGCATTCCTAAATTTGAGTAAAATCCATACTCCAATTTAGTTCAACAATTTTACTGCAGTTTAGTAAAAATTTCAAGTAAATTCATACTTGTGTGGATGAAAATTCTAAATTAAATAATAGCTCAACTGAGGTATAATGAATTTTTTGAGAAATATTTTATGTTGCCAATTTTTGTATCAATTTTGCATACTCTGAAGGAAAATCATTTGTTTGAATTATTTTTGATAAGTTGCACTAATTTTAAGTTCATTTTTTCCTCATTTTAGTAAAAATTTACTCATTTTGAGCAAAAAATCGGCAAAATTGTCGTCAGTTGAAGTAAATATTTACTTAATTTGAGTAAACATTTACTTAGTTTTAGGAAAATTTCATCAAGATTCTACTTAGATTTAGTAAAACTTTACTTGGTTTTAGGAAAAAATTACTTAGTTTTAGGACAAATTTACTTGAATTTAGTAAAAATTTACTTGGTTTTAGGAAAAAATTACTTAGATTTAGGAAAATTTCAGCAAAAGTTCACTTAGATGTAGTAAAAATGTACTTGGTTTGAGGAAAAACTTACTGGAACAGAGTTACAAGCCGAACCATAATTATCGGCGGCGGCGGCGCTGTTCAAAATGGGTCGGCGGCGGCGGCTTTCGGCTGATTTGCCGGCTCGTTCTGTCATTCGAATACCCCTATTTGGATGGAACAATTTTCTTTTATTTTTTGGCAAGTAGTTCAATATTCGTTAATATTAGCCAATGTTCCAATAATTTAATATTGTTATTAGGGTATCCAATTATTCGGACTTTTATGTTATTCGATTTATCGTTTATTTGAAAACAAAAAATTTCCAATTAATCGAATAATGAAATCGAGAGTTATTCGATTAACCGATTAATCGAACAATTGTCCACTTAAGTAAAATATAATTAATTAGAGTTATATAGACAAGACACGGCAGTTTATATATTGAACGTTTATATTTATTTATATATTTTATATATTGAACGTTTATTATGTATCTGGTTTTATTTAAAAATTGTAACATCAAATTCGAAATTCATTAGAAGTTGACAAAAATCTTAATATCTTATCAAAATAAAGAACCTTCCCTTAAATGAGCATAATATCAGAAGTTATCCATTGACTTTTTTCGAATATGTATCATATGATTTATAACAGAACTGACTTTATTATCACGGTGTTAACCTCAATTTTTCTATGAATTTACTATTCTATGAAATTACTATTCTTTAAATTTTAAATAATTCCGTATTGCTATTCCGTATTTTTGCTATTTTTAAATGAAGTCGGATAAATCGTTATTTTAATATCTGTGGAGCATACAAATCAAAAATCGAAAAAAAAATTTGTTTTATATTTGGTGTACCCAAATGGAGCAAACTGGCGACGATTTCATTAGTTTTTTAAGGCAAAACTTATAATATCGATTATTTGGGACAATTTATTCGAATTATTCGTTATTCGAAAATCATGATTTTTTATTATTCGAACAAATATTTGACAAAAATTATTCGATTAATCAAATAAAATTTAATCGGTTGGACACCCTAATTGTTAACCCATACAATTATTTTTTAGGAGAAAGAATCCATTCCAAAAAATGTATAATATGGATAAATTTAATAAATATTTTTGCAATTACAGCTTTTCATGTGAGGCATATTTGACCAGACGTTCTTGAATATCATAATCCTTCCAAAGAATGATAATACTCTACCTACTTTGACACACTAAAGAAGCACAATAGATATTGTTATTTATAGGAACACATGGCCACACGTACTGGAATTGACTTATATAAATGAAAGATAGATCAATATATTTCACAGCAGTAGGTTGTCTAAGTTGACATTTATATTTTCTTTTGTAATTTTAAGTGGGTTGTCTATTTTGGTAGTAAGATTTGACTGTGTTAGAACTCCGTCAAATCACGGCGGCGTGGTTGAAGTCGATATGAGTCGATGAAATCGGCGGCGAGGTTGAGTCGATTTGAGCCGATGAAATCGGCGGCGGCGCGGCTCGTGCAGAAACATGCGGCGGCTTGTCGGCTTAAAATCGGTCGGCTTGTATCTCTGTACTGGAAGTTTACTTAGTTTGAGTAAATATTTACTTGGTTTGAGGAAAATTTAACTAGAATGAAGTTCCTTGTATCATGTACAATATTCCTCAGTTTAAGTAAAAATGTACTCGTTTTGAGCAAAAAATCAGCAAAATTGTCGTCAGTTTAAGTAAATATTTACTTGATTTGAGTAAACATTAACTTAGTTTTAGGAAAGTTTCATCAAAATTTTACTTGAATTTAGTAAAAATTTACTTGGTTTCAGGAAAAAATTACTTAGATTTAGGAAAATTTCGCTTAGTTTTAATAAAAATGTACTTGGTTTGAGGAAAAACTTACTGGAAGTTTACTTAGTTTGAGTAAATATTTACTTGGTTTGAAGAAAATTTAACTAGAATGAAGTTCAAAGCATGTACAACTTTCAAGGAAAAGTTTGAACTTGATATGAGGAAATATATCTTTAGTGCTATACGATGTTGAATTTTCTTAAATTTTAGTTCATTTTAACTAGTTAAAGGGTTCACTTTTTTCTGAGTGTGTTAACTTAACAAAATTAATTGTTTCTGGTGTATTAGTTAGCTCTTAATTGCAATCGCTAGCTTGTCAAATAAAACGTCAAATAATTTAATAATTTAAAAAAAATCTTAAAGGTATTTATCGTTTTATTTTGCACTTGGTTAAAAAAATCGAAAAATTCAGTACATCTGTACTCAAAATTAGTTTTTAATATTAGTTCGCTTTCTACATTTTCAATTAATAGCTTATTTTGTTCTTTTCTCCATAAATTAAACATTAAAGTGAATATTCTTACTAGAGGAATGAGGAATTGAAAATGTGCAATTGAAAATATAAATTTACAAATTTTTTTTCGAAATTGGGAAATGATCCACTTTTTAGGAATTGCTTCCATTTTTCTCCAACAGATTTTTCTTTAGAAATATTTTCAAAATTTTAAATATTTTAAAGGATACAAATTCGTCCAAGTGTTGATCTAAGTCGATTCTTTGAATTGAAAATAATTTAATTACTTCTACAAAGTCGTGAAATGAAATATTTGTTTAAGGTTAAAAATTCAAAAAAAAAAAAAAGAACAAAAAGTACACCGCGTAAAAAAGTACTTTTGCTTACTTCTCTAGGTGTTATGCATGCAGAAGTACAATTATTGAAAATGTACGCGTACTGCTGACAACAGTACGCCTGACAAGCCTAATATGCAGTCTGAAAAAGCTATTATCTGGGATTTCGGAATTGAAAATTCTTCATTTAATTGGGGACTCAAGTGAAATCACTGGTAACGTATAAATTAAAAGTAAGAAATGTATGACGATTTTTCATTTTATGTTACATGGGAGGTAGGATGTGTAAGGATTTAAACAAAAACTTTTTCTTATCTAATTTAACACTTTTCCTGCTAACTTGTATGAAAAAAAATCTATTCTTATAATGATCGGGTGTTTATATGGGCTTGTTGGTATAAATATCATTGATATCCAAATAACCGCATAGAAAGAAATTCAATGTTGTTGAATCAAATGAACCGAGGTCCCGATTAACGAATCGACGAGGAAATGACGCATGCAGTAATTGAATTGCTTCAGATAGCATGTATGGCATCGCCCAAATGAATATCATAGAAATTAGGCAGAAATAACTCGGTTATCATGTTGTGATATCGTTTTCAAAGAAATGTGGTTTAATGACGCTTCCCACCCAAAATCCACACAGTGGCATGTTGGCAAACCGCAAATTATTCAATTTTGATGTTTAACGAAGGCATTACATTGAGAATGAGCCGCCTTATCGCATGGAATGAGTTTGCTCTACAAATAAGTTTTATTTTTAAAATATTGCCAAGTCTTGCCGAGGCTTTCTTTTTTCGTGTATTGCATGTGAAATGAAGTGATTTCAGTTTAATTTATTTTTATACCCCCCACCTCCAGGATGGAGGTCATTCCGTTTGTAACACCTTGAAATATCGTCATGAGACCCTCAAAAGTATATATATTCTTGATCGTCATAAAATTCTAAGACGATCTAGCCATGTCCGTCCGTCCGTCTGTTGAAAGCACGCTAGCATCTAAACAAAAGGAGCTAGAACGTTCAAATTTACCATAAATGCGTCTTATAGTCGTAGATCGGTTGGGATTGAAACGGGGCGAAATCGGCCCAAAGGGAAACATTTTTCCCTCACAAGGACTAAAAATACCCATAATAATCCCTAATATTTTAGCGTATTTAAGCATGTTTTTTGAATATGTCTGTTTAATTCTTATTTGTAGGGTGTGAAATGGGGGAAAAAGGCGCCAAAAATGGTACATATTAAACAACAACAGCTAGAAACACGAAATTCGGTGTGTACATTCCTCGAATTGAGTAGATGCATAATATAAAAGTATTTTTTCCAAATTCGTACTTTTAAGGGGTAAAATGGGAATAGAGGGATAAAAAAGGTGTACCTAGAATAATGAAATTCGGTGTATACATTCTTCTGATTTCATCGACAATTAAAATACACGGATTTTTCAAAATTCGTACTTTTTGGGGTCAAAATAGAAAAAGGGGATAAAAATAGTACCAATCAAATGACCGCAGCTATAGTCATGAAATTCGGAGTATACATTCCTCTGACTGCGTAGACACGGAAAATATACGAATTTTTCGAAATTCGTACTTTTTGGGGTTTAAATGGAAAAAGGGGATACAAATAGTGCCAACCAAATGACCGCAGCTAGAGTCATGCAATTCGGAGTATACTTTCCTCTGACTGCGTAGACACGGAAAATAAACGGATTTTTCGAAATTCGTACTTTCAAGGGATACAATGGTACAGAGGGATAAAAATAGTACCAACTAAACGACTACAGCTAGAATGATGTAATTCTAATTGTGTAGAAACGTCGAGGGGGTAAAAATGGTACCAACCAAATGGGCGCAGCTGGAATCATGGAATTCGGTGTATACATTCCTCTGACTGCATATACACGCAAAATAGAAAGTTTTTTTCCAAATTCGTACCTTTTCTTTTACGGCAAGAATTGGTTGAATCATGAAGTTAGGTTATTTTGCACTACGTACGTCTGATAATGGATTTTCAAAATTTGTACTTTTGGAATTAAAATAGAATGGAAATACAACCAACTGTAGCACCCACTATCTACCAATATTTATGGTATTTAAGCTTTTTGAAAATATAAATATAAGAATATTTATTTTTTGATTTGAAATAAATAATGGTTTGAAATAATTAAAATATTAATTTAGTTATAAAATTATTTTTTTTAAATATTTGTAATAATTACATAATTATATTTGTATTAATTATATTTTAATTTTTGCATTTTTTCAGTTTTGAAAAAAGCCAGCAATCCAATCGCCCATGAGTTATCTTCCTCTTTTAATATTTTTGGATTATACTCTAGATCGGTGTCTGAAATGATTAACAAGCTTAAAAACACACCGGCATATGTTGGAGGGTATAAACAATTTCGGACAACACTGCATAGTGTATATTCGCGTATATGTATGTTTATTGTTATATTTAAAATGCTCTATTTGGATCTTTTTATCGTTTATTATATACACAAATTTCTGTACATACATATATATGTATGTATGTATGTATATAGTATGAGCTATTAGAACGTTTAGTCATTTGTTTACTTTTTTTGGTATTTTGCCACAACAAAAACGCTAATGATCGCCGACACAATTTCTCAACGAAATGTGTAATTTATAAAATTTATTTGAACTAAAAAAGAAAACCATTTAAAATTGAATATGAATGGTCTAAAGAAAACCTCTGATAAAACAGGTAATTGAACTTTGGCGAAAGGTGATTCCCGAGCATTAGAGCCATTCAGCCACTATCCACAGTGTTTTTATTCGTTGTCCATATACTTTGTTTCTCTGGGATGGAATCACTCCTCACTTTGTTCATTTTCAATGTCAATGAGAATTTTTTCCAAAAATTATCTATTTCAGTCAGAAATTTCTTAGTTTCATTTGGAAATGGTTAAACAAACAAAAGCTCTAAATGTTTCCATAGAAATTTCTTAGTTTCATTTGGAAATGGTGTAAACCTCTAAAGTTAAACAAACAAAAGCTCTAAATGTTTCCATATGCAGCAACTTATGACTTAAAAGAGCTTTTTATTTTATTTACTTAATTATGATGTTTTTTTCTTGATAAGTAACACGACTAGCATTTCGCTGAAGGGGAATCACATTTTATCGATAAGAAATCTTTCAGATTACCAATTGAGAATATGTAAATAATAAGTTTGGTATAGACTAATTCCATGTGAAGTGGAAC
This sequence comes from Polietes domitor, assembly GCA_947397865.1. NCBI lineage: Eukaryota > Metazoa > Arthropoda > Insecta > Diptera > Muscidae > Polietes > Polietes domitor. The sequence goes on from OX377622.1 coordinate 115,387,360, forward strand.
ATAAAGGATGATTTTTTAGCTATTATCTTTTTGGCAACACTGGTTTAAACGTTTCGTGTTTTGTTTCACTGTCAAACATCTTCAGTTTGGTCTATAATTTAACCATGAATCGTCTTACAAACGAACAACGCTTGCAAATTATTGAATTTTATTATCAAAATGGGTGCTCTCTTAAGAAAGTTCATCGCGTGCTTCTTCTGTTCACCGACGAAGCTCATTTTTGGCTCAATGGGTACGTAAATAGGCAGAATTGTCGATTTTGGAGTGAAAAGCAGCCAGAAGCATTGCAAGAGCTACCAATGCATCCAGAAAAAGTCACCGTTTGGTGCGGTTTATGGGCTGGTGGCCGTACTTCTTCAAAGATGATGCGAATCGTAACGTAACTGTGAATGGTGAGCGCTACCGTGAGATGATATCCAACCTTTTATTGTCCAAAATGCAAGAGCTTGACTTGCATGACATGTAGTTTCAACAAGACGGTGCCACATAGCACGCACAACAATGGACTTATTGAGAGGCGAGTTCGGTGAACATTTTATTTCACGTTCTGGACCGGTCAATTGGCCGCCTAGATCGTGCGATTTAACGCCTTTAGACTATTTTTTGTGGGGCTATGTTAAAGCTCATGTCTATACAGACAAGCCCGCTTCAATTGACGCATTGAAGTATTTATTCGTGAGATACCGGCCGAAATGTTGGAAAAAGTATGTCAAAATTGGCATACGGATGGACCATTTTCGCAGTCAAGGTCAACATTTGCATGAAATAATCTTCAAACATTAAATTCATGCATTTTTCTGAATTTTATGTGTTTTTTTTTGAAAAACTTTCCTATAGCTTTTAAAAAATCACCCTTTATTAGGTTCTACGATTTTAATGAAAGTTTGCCAATTTGTACTTCTGAATGAGGGAAGTAGAACTGCATTTCCCGATTTTCAAAAATATGGAATGTAGACACTAGGTTGGGTCGGAATTGGATCAGGAATTTTGCAAAAACGTAATTTAAAACAAGTAAGGAAAGGCTAAAGTCGGACGGGGCCGACTATATAATACCCCACACCTACAATTTTATGTAGTTCATATGAATTTTGCAGTACTATAGTAACTCTTCTTTAGGCAAATTTAAGGAATATGACAATTGACCCTATTTTCCAGCAGATATTCCGAGTAAAGTAAGTAAAACATGATCTGGAAAAATTGATTAAATTCCAATGACATATACAGATTACACAGCAGTAATAGAATGAATCGAACGGATATTTAAAGGGGGGCCTATAACAACGCTAGGGGCCTGTGCCAAAACATAGGCTAGTTGAAATATATCATGATCTGCAAAATTCGATGTAAGATGTAGTTTCTCGAGCTGTATAGAGAGTATAATGGGGCCCCATTTGGGTTATACCAAAGTATGGACACAAATATTTGACTTTCATACACTCAGCATTATATATTTGAGTAAAATCCATACTCCAATTTACTTCAACAATTTTACTCCAGTTTAGTAAAAATGTCCTTCAAAGTAGGAAAATTAACTAAGTATGAGTAAAGTTTCCTTCTTTCAAATCCATAGTAAATAGTTCATTTACTAGAAATAGGGTAGTAAATTTACTTAAAAACATTTCATTGGATCTTTTAAAAAATTCTTACAATTGAGTAAATTCATTCTAGTGTGGAAGAAAATTTCCCAGAAAAATATTAAGATTTTTTTTGCATGTACATTTTAACTAAAAAATGAGCTTTTTCTTACATTTAAGTTAATGTGTGTACTGAAATTTATGCCGAGTTCTTCATACTTTTAAATATTTATGAACTTATAAAAAATCACTGCCAAGGCACCTATCTTGCCTTCGCAGCACTAATTGAATAATAGCTCAGCTCTTTATGGCAGATCTATCATGCAATTTTTAAGAATTGGTATTAGTTTTGCATACTCTGAAGCAAAATCATTTGTTTCAATTATTTTTATTTTAAGTTCACTTTTTTCCTTGTCCTCCGTTTAAGTAAAGTAAAGTAAAAGTTTAAGTAAATATTTACCTGATTTTAGTAAAAATATACTTAGTTTTAGGAAATTTTACTTAGAATTAGGAAAAAATTACTAGGTTTGAGTAAAAATTTAAAATCACTAATTTAGCAATTTTGTTTTATGAAATATGAAACATTTATGAAAAAGTGTATCAAACATTTCATTGTACTTATGAATTTTTCATGCATATTAAGACAAAATTCACTAAATTTATGAAAAACTTTTTATGACATCGCATCATAAATATTATGGAGCAAAATTATGTCATAATGCATAATTTTAAATTAATTCACGCTCAAATTTGTCAATCAATATTTAATTTTGGCGATAATGTGAAAATCATTTTCCAGTTTGAATAAAAATTACGTGGCCTAAAATGAACAAAGTTCAGTTACTCTATAACATTTATTGTTTCTTATTCCAGTTCAAACTAAAGACTTCAGCGACAATGCTTGCCTCGTCATCGTGATATTAAGCCATGGCACACGCCACGAAGAGATTGCCGCTAAAGACGGCCACTATTCCATAGATGACCATGTACTCTTTCCCATACTGCGCAACACGACGTTGTACGATAAGCCCAAATTGTTTTTCATACAGGCCTGTAAGGGTTCCATGGAGAGCAATGGCTACTATACGGATGCGGTGCCCTTCTCGCCACCAGGCAGCGCCAATGAGATCTTGAAATGTTATAGTACATTCGAAGGTATGTTGAGATTTAATACCGTAAAAATATTTACATAAAATTTCCATCATTCCTTTGTGGCGGCTATTTAGGTTTTGTATCATATCGCACCGAGAAGGGTTCGATTTTCATTCAAGCTCTGTGTCAGAATCTGAAGAGCTTTGGAAGTGCGAAAAATGTTAAGGACATCATGGAGATGGTGACACAAATCGTTAAACAACAGTCACAGTGAGTATGGGATAGCAAAACCAATCATATTTTTCACAACAATTAGGCATTTTCGCCAAAACTGAAAATTCAATATTCAATGGTCCTACTGGAAATTATTTTTATTAAAAAATGACTAAAAATTGTTTTTGCTGGACAAAGGCACACGGATTACTTCAGTTATCTTAAATAAGCTATATATAATTGGAAAGCTTCAGGTTTATTCTTTTCAAATCAAATTTCAAGATTTTGGGGGTGTCTGGCAAATTTCAAACAACAATACCAACCAGAAAAATACTATCACTTCCCAGAGTTTTCTACTTCATTCTTTTTTGTAGATCTGTGTTATTTAAGAAATATTTACAAATTTTATTTATTTTATTTATTTTATTTATTTTATTTAATTTATTTATTTTATTTATTTTATTTATTTTATTTATTTTATTTATTTTATTTATTTTATTTATTTTATTTATTTTATTTATTTTATTTATTTTATTTATTTTATTTATTTTATTTATTTTATTTATTTTATTTATTTTATTTATTTTATTTATTTTATTTATTTTATTTATTTTATTTATTTTATTTATTTTATTTATTTTATTTATTTTATTTATTTTATTTATTTTATTTATTTTATTTATTTTATTTATTTTATTTATTTTATTTATTTTATTTATTTTATTTATTTTATTTATTTTATTTATTTTATTTATTTTATTTATTTTATTTATTTTATTTATTTTATTTATTTTATTTATTTTATTTATTTTATTTATTTTATTTATTTTATTTATTTTATTTATTTTATTTATTTTATTTATTTTATTTATTTTATTTATTTTATTTATTTTATTTATTTTATTTATTTTATTTATTTTATTTATTTTATTTATTTTATTTATTTTATTTATTTTATTTATTTTATTTATTTTATTTATTTTATTTATTTTATTTATTTTATTTATTTTATTTATTTTATTTATTTTATTTATTTTATTTATTTTATTTATTTTATTTATTTTATTTATTTTATTTATTTTATTTATTTTATTTATTTTATTTATTTTATTTATTTTATTTATTTTATTTATTTTATTTATTTTATTTATTTTATTTATTTTATTTATTTTATTTATTTTATTTATTTTATTTATTTTATTTATTTTATTTATTTTATTTATTTTATTTATTTTATTTATTTTATTTATTTTATTTATTTTATTTATTTTATTTATTTTATTTATTTTATTTATTTTATTTATTTTATTTATTTTATTTATTTTATTTATTTTATTTATTTTATTTATTTTATTTATTTTATTTATTTTATTTATTTTATTTATTTTATTTATTTTATTTATTTTATTTATTTTATTTATTTTATTTATTTTATTTATTTTATTTATTTTATTTATTTTATTTATTTTATTTATTTTATTTATTTTATTTATTTTATTTATTTTATTTATTTTATTTATTTTATTTATTTTATTTATTTTATTTATTTTATTTATTTTATTTATGTTATTTATTTTATTAAATTTTATTTATTTTATTTATTATATTTATTTTATTTATTTTATTTATTTTATTTATTTTATTTATTTTATTTATTTTATTTATTTTATTTATTTTATTTATTTTATTTATTTTATTTATTTTATTTATTTTATTTATTTTATTTATTTAAAATAAATTACAAATTATATATATCCATAAACAAATTTTGTATTGATTTTATGAATCAAATTAAATTAATTTTATGTGGCGGGAATTTAAAACATAAATTACATTTCTTCTTTTCTTCTCTTCTTTTCATTGCAGAAACAAACAAATTCCAGCCTATACGAGCACTTTAACCAAACCATTCGTTTTTGGAGATTATGTTAAGTGGGCCAAATAGATGACTCCTATTACTTAAGTTTTAATTTTTAAGCTCCACTGAGACCATAGTTATATATATGTATTTGTATAAATATCTACACACATACAAATGTATTAGTTTAGTAAAATTGTCTACATTTATACGTATAAGTTTAAATATGAATAAATTATAAGAAATAAATTATTACAAAATAAAAAATAGCGAAATGTCGTCCAGTTATCCCTACCTGAATCGATAGTTCAATCTTTTAGGTACAGTATTTATCGCTTATATGCTTATAAGCGGGAAATGCATATACTCGGTATATGCGTCATCATAAAAACTCGGTATATGCATCATCTGTGCATATATAAAAACCCGGTGAGATAGATGAGAGGTGCATGGCTCCATGAATATATATGTATATATTTATGTACATACAGTTGCGGTCAAATATTAGCACAGCTTAATAAACATTTTCATTTATTTATTTGTGTCATATTTTTATTGCTACTACTGCATTAAGTGCTGTGTTATGGTAGCACAAACACAAAATAATTATCTATTTGCTGATATGGTTTTAATTACTTAAGAAATTTCACATATTTTGGATTATTCGACATTTTGGACCGGTCAACATAATAGCAGTTTTCAAAAAATCTCAAGAAAATGAAATTTTATCGCAAATTTTAGATTCGATTTGATGTTATAAATAAGATATTATGAAATGTACACGACATCTGAAATGTTATTATTTTATTTTTCTTCATACGTAGGCGAGGAGAGCATTGTGGAGAAGAGAATCGGGTCCATATAAAAAGGTTGAAATCTGAGGGAAAATCAAATAGTGAAATTTGACTTTTATTGAAGGAAATGCATAAGAATATGTACGTTTAAAATAAAAATGTTTGAAAATAAGCGATCACCTTCAATTTATTTGGTTTTTATGACATAAATAAAGAGTGATTTTTTTGAGGTTAGGATTTTCATGCATTAGTATTTGACAGATCACGTGGGATTTCAGACATGGTGTCAAAGAGAAAGATGCTCAGTATGCTTTGACATTTCATCATGAATCGTCTTACAAACGAACAACGCTTGCAAATTATTGAATTTTATTATCAAAATGCGTGCTCTGTTAAGAAAGTTCATTGCGCGCTTCCATTTTATGGTCAGTTTAATCGACCCACTGAAGCGGCTATTCGGGCTATTGTGACTAAATTTCGCACCAAATTTACATTGTTGGACATTAAACCACCAACACGCTTACGTAGAGTGCGAACTGAAGAAAATATCGCAGCTGTATCGGCCAGTGTTAATGATGACCACCAATTTTCGATTCGTCGCCGTTCGCACCAATTGGGTCTCTGTTACTCAAAAACGTGGAAATGCCAAAATTGGACTAAGCGGATGGACCACCTAAGACGCAGCCGCGGTCAACATTTAAATGAAATTATCTTCAAAAAGTAAATGTCATGGACCAATCTAACGTTTCAAATAAAGAACCGATGAGATTTTGCAAATTTTATGGGTTTTTTTTTTTTAAAAAGTTATCAAGCTCTTAAAAAATCACCCTTTAGTTTAAAATAAAAATTCTTAAAAAATTAAGAGATATCACTAGAAATGAAAAAATGTACGCAAAAGCTGTGCTTTATCGACGTTTCTTTCAATATAATCAAAGCAATTGGAACTGCATATATCCGATTTTCTTTTCATAGGATTGCTTTAAATTCTCCAATTCCTGATGCATAGAAACGAGAAATGCATATAAACGATTGCTTATAAGCAAAAAAATGTCCGTGTATTTTAAATGTCAAAGTGAATCGACCTTATGTCATTTCAGCTACATTTCGCTGGCAGTCTGAAAAGGCTATTACATTTAGCAGCTGTTTTTCGATAACATAATGAAGTTTTTTGATAGAGTTTTTCATGAAATTAATATTTTTTTGAGTTAGTTTTCATTAGAAACGAGGGCGTTTTATAATAAATATAAAAAAGGATAAAGAATGATATAATACAAAAATGAGGGAGATGCCTTGTCTTCCTCTTTTAGTGAGGACAGTTCTTATACAAGATTTTCTCTTTGATAGCGAATTCAAACTCAAGAGCACAATTTAGGGGTGATTTTGTATTGAATTCTTTAATCTTTCACGTATTCTTTGAAATTTCTAAAGACTAACAACAAATAATTAACATATATCAATTCCCAACAAATTGATTAAAGTGCCAATTAACTAACCGGGCCATTGGTTTTTCGAAGCGATAAAGTTAATCGTTTTGGGTTTCTCGCGGAGATTATGATCTGACCATATATTTGAATAGAGCACATCAAAATAAAAAGTCAATTTTTTCGTTCCAATGGTCTCAAAATCGAAAATTAAAAATTCGATAACTTTTTTAGTTACCGATAACTGCCTTAGAAATCGATAATTTACATAGTTATCGATTGTGGAAATTCTATAAAAATAATGTGTATTTTTATTTCAAAAAATAATAAAAATTGAAAAAAAATGTTTTTTCTTTTTAATTTGCAATTTCGATAACTAAGATAGTTATCGAGAATTGTTATTTCACCACATTTTACACAAAAAAGTATGAGTTATCTATCGGACGTTTAAGTTTAAAAAAATCGAGTTTATTGTTCCAATAGACTCAAAATCGAAAATTAGAAGTAAAAAATTGATAACTTTTTTAGTTACCGATAACTGCCTTAGAAATCGATAATTTCCATAGTTACCGATTGTAGAAATTCTATAAAAATAATGTGTATTTTTATTTAAAAAATAGTAAAAATTAAAAAAATGTTTTTTTTATTTGCAATTTCGATAACTAAGATAGTTATCGAGAATTGTTATTTGACCACATTTTACACAAAAAACTATGAGTTATCTATCGGACGTTTAAGTTTAAAAAATCGAGATTTTTTGTTCCAATAGACTCAAAGTCGAAAATTAGAAGTAACAAAATTTATAACTTTTTTAGTTACCGATAATTGCCTTAGAAATCGATAATTTCCATAGTTACCGATTGTGGGAATTCTATAAAAATAATGTGTATTTTTTATTTAAAAAAATAGTAAAAATTAATGAAATGTTTTTTTTTTAATTTGCAATTTCGATAACTAAGATAGTTATCGAGAATTGTTATTTGGCCACATTTTACACAAAAAAGTATGAGTTATCTTTCGGACGTTTAAGTTTAAAAAAACGAGTTTTTTGTTCCAATAGTCTCAAAATCGAAAATTAGAAGAAAAAAGTCGATAACTTTTTTAGTTACCGATAACTGCCTTAGAAAATCGAAAATTAGAAGTAAAAAATTTATAACTTTTTTAGTTACCGATAATTGCCTTAGAAATCGATAATTTCCATAGTTACCGATTGTGAAAATTCTACAAAAATATTTAAAAAAATAGTAAAAATTAAAAAATCGTTGTTTATTTACAATTTCGACAAATCATTTTTTCGATTTTTCCAAACTTGAACGTCCAGTAACTCGTTAAGTGAGTTATCGATAACATGTGGGCCATTTTTTATTATTTTGAGGTCCTCAATATATTCCTATTCATACTCGGTTTCGGTTAAGAAATGCATAAGGAAGATTTTTGGTAGCTAAATTTTGTTTCGGGTTTCACGATTAAATTGTTCACACATAAATGTGTGAGTATGGCAACACTACTGATAATTATCATCTTAAACCAAATGGCAATGCTGAAGTTAATCAGCTTTCCCGTTTTTTATGCTTGAACAGAACTGAAAAAAACTGAAAGTTTTTTCACATGTCGCTCGAACATTAAAATTCAATGTTTTATAAAAAATAATTTTAATTTTGTGCACCCTTCGTCATCAAACTCGTGTCGTCTCACTTGTGTCGCAGAGACAAGTCCGCTCGTGTAAACGGGGTCTTCTTTTTTTCCATCTTTTGTAGTATCTGGCATCACTATGACGTACGTTATTGCCATGTAGAAAAAAAAAAGTTATCGTTGTTGTTTATTGTTGGTTGTATGAGGTGGGGTCGACTCGAGTCGAAGCGTACATACCGTACCCTACATTACGTACCATTATTACTAAAATTTTTAAAAAACTTTTGTTTGCACTACGAATGTGGGTGTCTAAATCATACTGAGTGCGTAGGCTTGGGGAAAAGGGTAAATTTCGAAACAAAATCCTTTTTACATCCTTTTTTTTTTTAAAGAAAAAATTTGTGTACATAAAGTTTAGAAAAATCGATTTCTTTTTTTTGTAGTCGATACCTATATTAATTATCGAAACTGTAAATTAAAAAAAAAATTGTCATTTTTGGTTCATTTAAAAAAAGCAAAAAATCAATTAAAAATTCCAGATAACTTTCGACCGATTTGGCAACATTGTTACCCCTCTGGCAACACAAGTAAGAGAGTACCAATCTACTTTCTCTTTAAGCGACCAAAAATTCAAAAATTAATCTAGTAAGCCCATTTCATTTTCATTTTTTACTTTTGTAGAATATTTTTGAAACCTTTAAAATACTTTTTTTTTAAATAAATAATTTTTCTTTTTAGTTTTCTTTGCAGGACATGTAAAAATAATTTTTGTTGTTGAATTTCTTTGTAATTTAAAATTCAGCTTGAAAGGAATAATATATATTATTTTTAAAGGAATTTCCACAATCGAAAACTATGGAAATTGTCGAGTTGCGATTTTTTTTTCGATGTTTTCTTTTTATTTTCGATTTGGAATCAAAAAAATCAATTTTTAAAAATTCCGAAAATTCGATAACTAAGCAATTGTATACGTATTCGTGATCCGTGATTATGGTTTCGAAGTTGTTTGCGGAAAATTAAATTTTTATTAAATAAAATGGAAAGTTATACGTGAATTGACGTGAGCGTGGTGAATTGCAGTTGGAGGCAGAGGAGCAAATCCAGGCTGGGAGTTTCACATTTTGATTAAAATCTATTTTTTCTACTTCTAACTAAACCACTGTTACTGCAGCTTTCAAGCGGATTTCATGTTAAAGTTAACGAAAATTAATGTAAAAGTCATCATTAATAAGTGTTCTAGGTAGATTGCTGATTGTTGACACATTCATAATTCATACACAACAACCACTGGTATCGCGTTTCCGGCAAAATTGAAGAATCTACAAATAAAATTAGTTAAATAAACACTAGGGTATCCAACCGATTAATTTTTATTCGATTAAACGAATATTTAGTATCAGATATTTGTGTGAATAATCAGAAATGACCGATTTTCGAATAACGAATAAATCGATTAATCCGTACCAAATAATCGAATATTCGAAATGTTATACTATCAAACATTTTTGGAGCGAAATATCATTTTGGAAAATATAAATAATTGCATAAATGATTTTGTTTTATATCTACCAAAGTTTGGAAGGCATCATTCAATGAAAACTTTGTGAAAATTAAATTTTTGCTTTGCTAGCTCAGTATACAAAAGTCTATTTGGAGTTGAAAACGTTTCAGAATAACCTGTCACTGCAAGAGAAAATATTGTTGCTGAAATTAGCCGAACTTGTCCGAACTGAACAATAAAAATAGTACAAATTCCAGCAAAAAAAAAAAGAAAAGTAGAATCGAATGACATACCAGATGATTTTTTTATATTTACATTTATATAAACCGAAAAAAGAATTCAAAAACTTAACTACATGCTCTTCTTTCTATTGCTCCGACTTCAACAGTAAGTGATAGTAGTTTTTCGAATTCGAACTTTATTAAAACAAAGGAAAAAAATCGCCTTAAATCCAATAGCTTTTTCAAATAAAACGATGAGTATGCGTCAAAATCTAAATAATTTACAGAAAATTTTATTCGATTAATCGAATATTCGAAAAAGAGCTGTCGAGATTATTCGGTTAATTATACCCTCCAGGATGGGGGTATACTAACTTTGTCATTCCGTTTGTAACACCTTGAAATATCGACCTGAGACCCTATAATATATAAATATATATATTCTTGATCGTCATAAAATTCTAAGACGATCTAGCCATGTCCGTCCGTCCGTCTGTTGAAAGCACGCTAGCATATAAACGAAAGGAGCTAGAACGTTCAAATTTTCCATAAATACGTCTTATAGTCGTAGATCGGTTGGAATTGAAACGGGGCGAAATCGGCTCAAAGGGAAAAATTTTTCCCTCACAAGGACTAAAAATAACCATAATAATCCCTAATATTTTAGCGTATTTAAGCATGTTTTTTGAATATGTCTGTTTATATTTGCTTGATATTTGGTAAGCGCATTACCCTTATAGCAAAAAGAGTGCACCATAAAGTGATTCTTATTTGTAGGGTGTGAAATGGGGCAAAAAAAGGGATAAAAATGGTACATATTAAACGACAACAGCTAGAAACACGAAATTCGGTGTGTACATTCCTCTAATTGAGTAGATACATAATATAAAAGTATTTTTTCCAAATTCGTACTTTTAAGGGGCAAAATGGGAATAGAGGGATAAAAAAGGTACCAACCAAAAGGTTGTACCTAGAATAATGAAAGTCGGTGTATACATTCCTCTGATTGCATAGACAAGTAAAATACACGGATTTTTCAAAATTCTTACTTTTTGGGGTTAAAATGGAAAAGGGTATACAAATAGTACCAATCAGATGACCGCAGCTAGAGTCATGAAATTCGGAGTATACATTCCTCTGACTGTGTAGACACGGAAAATAAACTGATTTTTCGAAATTCGTACTTTTTGGGGTCAAAATAGAAAAAGGGGATAAAAATAGTACCAACCAAATGACCGCAGCTAGAGTCATGAAATTCGGAGTATACATTCCTCTGACTGTGTAGACACGGAAAATAAACTGATTTTTCGAAATTCGTACTTTTTGGGGTCAAAATAGAAAAAGGGGATAAAAATAGCACCAACCAAATGACCGCAGCTAGAGTCATTCGATTCGGAGTATACATTCCTTTGACTGCGTAGACACGGAAAATAAACGGATTTTTCGAAATTCGTACTTTCAAGGGATAAAAATAGTATCAACTAAACGACTACTAGAATGATGAAATTCTAATTGTGTAGAAACGTCAAGGGGATAAAAATGGTACCAACCAAATGGACGCAGCTGGAATCATGGAATTCGGTGTGTACATTCCTGTGACTGCATAGCCACGCGAAATAAAAAGTTTTTTTTCCAAATTCGTAATTTTTCTTTTACGGCAAGAATTGGTTGAATCATGAAGTTAGGTTATTTTGCACTATGTACGTCTGATAATGGATTTTCCAAATTGGTACTTTTGCAAATAAAATAGAATGGAAATACAACCAACTGTAGCACCCTCTATCTACCAATATTTATGGTATTTAAGCTTATTGAAAATACAAATATAAGAATATTTATTTTTTTATTCGAAATAAATAATTAAAATATTATATTTATTTATAAAATTATTTTTTTAAAATTTGTATTTGTTTTTTGTTTGGCTATATTAAAAAATTTATATTTTCCTGTAATATTACTGCACTTCTACGAAACCCGACAACCTCTGTGGAATGCAATCCATGGTGGAGGGTATATAAAGTTCGGCCTGGCCGAACTTAACTCCGTTTTTACTTGTTAGAAATTTTGTATTTTCGAATAAACGTTTATTCGAATAATCCAAAAGTACGAAGAATTGGATACCCTAATAAACACCGAGCTATTTCTACAAGACTTATTCCTTTAACTTATTTAACTTATTCTTGGCTAAAATCTTCATCATTCACAATTAATTTTAACATTGTTTGTCCATCTGTTTTATAATTTATTTATTTAATTTCTTCATTTACTTGGTTAAGATTTTATTTATTTAAGAAATATAAATTACATATAATTTAAAGTATTTTTTCATATTTTCACTATTTACTCCATCTTCTTATTTATATGGCATTCACGTGGAATGATAGAATATTGTTTTTTTTTCACTATAATTGTTACAGGGGGCATCAAAACAGCTAAAATAGAAACAAAGGTAAATAAACACTGGATAATTATCCAGTCTTAACTTAGCCGCGATGGCTAAATTTATCCAGACAAATTTATATTGCAGCTAAATGAAAAACAGCCCTAGTATGTCCAATCGAAAAGGGCTAATGCCATGTCACAATTATAAAGGTAGAAGTAATTCCCCAACTACAACTAAAATTCAGATACAACCCTGTGTGTTTCAGCATTTTGATTGTCAAATTCAACTGACAGATAAACGTGTGCTGTTAAACGGACCATTTTGTTGCAGATACAACATTTACACATTTTCTCACTTTTTCTATTTTTCTCACTTCATTTATTTCAAACTGTTTTTTAAAACTGTCAAATGAATGTATAAACAAACAGTTTGACAATCAAAATGCTAACAGAATACAAAATTGAAAAAAACTGTAATCAGCTGTTCGAGCGACACTACCTCTGTTATTGTGCCATAGCTAATGCAGATAATTAGATTTTGAATTTTCCGACACTTTCATACCTTCACTCTACAGAGTACGACGGCATATATTATTTGAGACAGAAAAAACTTTCGATAAGGGGATTTTTGAAGAACATCGATGGAAAAATGCCAATGACTATTGCGTGAAAGAACTGGGACTTTTTACAATCTGATTGGCCAAACGAATATAGCCACATAAATCAGAGAATATCAAGAGATTACTAATGACCGGACATTCAGCTATAAAACCGTCCATTACACGAAATATGTAATTTCAGGTAATTCATATGTACATACGAAAGTGAAAGAAGAAGAAACAAGATAAAGCATGGTTAAGTGTATCTGTGATGTTGACGAATACGATGAAGAAGTGCGGGACGACTTTCGGAATCTAAATTTAAATCGACCCAGGAAATCGAATCAACATTCGAGACACGCGTACGAGGGCATCTGCTATCCTTTAGACCTTCCAAATCCGTATAAGTGGTGTCCAGAAGAAGTAGAAGACGATGACTACGACGACGAGATAAGGGAGCAGGACTCGAGGAACCAGACCATAACTTCATCCGGCTGTGGTACAGTAAACACAGAAGAGATATCGTACCGGAGAGCTTCATACAACAATACACCCGGAAATTCCACAGAGACTGTCCGAAAAAGATCATATCCTCCTGCAAGAGCCAGTGTATTAGAATGCAAAGTTACAAAGGCAACTGCTCCGCTAGGCTATCCTTTAGACCGGACAAATCCGTATAAGTGGTGTGCCGAAGAAGAAGAACACGACAATGGGGACGAAGAAGTAAGGGAGAAAGGGCTACAGGTTAATAGTTCACGTTATGCACAATCAAAGCTGCTCACCGCATCGAAACTCCTACTCCCAATTAGAAATAGAAATATATTTACAAAATCAGTGATGTACAACCTTCTTAAATGTTTATTCCTTATTATAAATGAGGTTTTCATAAAAAAATGAATGTAATCGGAAATATTTTATGTGACATATGTAGATGGAATTGTTTAACTCGTTCATAAAAAATAAAAACATTAATTAAGCATTATAATAGGGCGGTTTTTCAATAAGCCGGTTAAAGAGTTACTCAAAATAATACTATTTTTCAAATTGCCGCCGACTATAATAAAAACGAAGTTTCAAAAAAAAATATATGTTGTATTGACTTTTTTGGTGTTAATTTTTTAAAAATTAGTTTTCATCCACACATTGATATGGCTGTAGACGACAATTTTTTAAAACGTTTTTTTTTATTTATTTAGGTTTTTGTTATCGAAGCTTAAAGATTATCCAGACTTAAAGACACATTGCCGCCGACTACAATACAAATATTTGAATAAAAACGAAGTTTCAAAAAAAAATATGTTGTGTTGACTTTTTTGGTTTTATCCTCGATAACGATAAAACATTTTTAACACAAAATAATTTTTGTTTTCATCCACACATTGATATGTCTGTAGGCGACAATTTTTAAAAAGTTTTTTATTTAGGTTTTTGTTATCGAAGCTTAAAGATTATCCAGACTTAAAGACACATTGCCACCGAATACAATACAAATATTTGAATAAAAACAAATTTTCAAAAAAAAAAAAAAAACAAAAATATGTTGTGTTGACTTTTTTGGTTTTAGCCTCGATAACGATAAAACATTTTTAACACAAAATAATTTTTTAAAAAATTGTTTTCATCCACACATTGATATGGCTGTAGGCGACAATTTTTAAAAAGTTTTTTTATTTTATTTATTTAGGTTTTTGTTATCGAAGCTTAAAGATTATCCAGACTTAAAGACATATTGCCGCCGACTACAATACAAATATTTCAATAAAAACCAATTTAAAAAAAAAATATGTTGTGTTGACCTTTTTGGTTTTAGCCTCGATAACGATAAAACATTTTTAAAACAAAATAATTTTTTAAAAATTTGTTTTCATCCACACATTGATATGGCTGTAGGCGACAATTTTTAAAAAGTTTTTTTAGGTTTTTGTTATCGAAGCTTAAAGATTATCCAGACTTAAAGAAAAAGAGCCCTAAAATAACGCAAGGACAATATCAAAAAAACCCTGGCAAAAGTATACTAAGAAGATCTGGATATTTTTGGCTTCGACACAAAAAAAGAAAGAAATTGGTCTACATAAAGTTTGGAAAAAACGGTTTTTTGTAGTCAAAATGGGAAAATCCGAAAATACAATAAAATAAATAATTCGATAACTACTTAGTTATCGAAATTGTAAATTACAAAAATTTAATTTTTTGTTATTTTTAGTTCATTTGGAAAAAAAATTGCGAAAACATCACCTACATAACTTTCGAGTTATCGAATGTGGATTTTTTTAAAGTTGGAATGATTAGTCGAAAAGCACAATTTAGTAGGCCACGCCATTGGAGTAAAAACGCTATTGCTGCTGCATTTAATAATTATAACAATTATTTTTATACCCTCCACCTCCAGGATGGGGGTATACTAAATTTGTCATTCCGTTTGTAACACCTTGAAATATCGACCTGAGACCCTATAAAGTAAAGGGTGATTTTTTAAGAGCTTGATAACTTTTTTTTTAAAAAAACGCATAAAATTTGCAAGATCTCATCGGTTCTTTATTTGAAACGTTAGATTGGTCCATGACATTTACTTTTTGAAGATAATTTCATTTAAATGTTGACCGCGGCTGCGTCTTAGGTGGTCCATCCGCTTAGTCCAATTTTGGCATTTCCACGTTTTTGAGTAACAGAGACCCAATTGGTGCGAACGGCGACGAATCGAAAATTGGTGGTCATCATTAACACTGGCCGATACAGCTGCGATATTTTCTTCAGTTCGCACTCTACGTAAGCGTGTTGGTGGTTTAATGTCCAACAATGTAAATTTGGTGCGAAATTTAGTCACAATAGCCCGAATAGCCGCTTCAGTGGGTCGATTAAACTGACCATAAAATGGAAGCGCGCAATGAACTTTCTTAACAGAGCACGCATTTTGATAATAAAATTCAATAATTTGCAAGCGTTGTTCGTTTGTAAGACGATTCATGATGAAATGTCAAAGCATACTGAGCATCTTTCTCTTTGACACCATGTCTGAAATCCCACGTGATCTGTCAAATACTAATGCATGAAAATCCTAACCTCAAAAAAATCACTCTTTATATATATTCTTGATCGTAATAAATTTCTAAGACGATCTAGCCATGTCCGTCCGTCTGTTGAAAGCACGCTAGCATCTAAACGAAAGGAGCTAGAACGTTCAAATTTCCCATAAATGCGTCTTATAGTCGTAGATCGGTTGGGATTGAAACGTGGCGAAATCGGCCCAAAGGGAAAAAAGAGCCCTAAAATAACGCAAGGAAAATATCAAAAATCATGGCAAAATTATGCTAAGAAGATCTGGATATTTTTGGAAAGTGGGCTTCGAACAAAAAAGAAAGAAATTGGTCTACATAAAGTTTGGAAAAAACAATTTTTTGTAGTCAAAATGGAAAAATCCGAAAATACAATAAACTAAATAATTCGATAACTATTTAGTTACTGAAATTGTAAATTACAAAAATTGAATTTTTTCTTATTTTTAGTTCATTTGGAAAAAAAAAATTGCGAAAACATCAAATAAAACCCCTACATAACTTTGGAGTTATCGAATGTGGATTTTTTTAAAGTTGGAATGATTAGTCGTAAAGCACAATTTAGTAGGCCACGCCATTGGAGTAAAAACGCTATTGCTGCTGCATTTAATAACTATAATAATTATTTTTATACCCTCCACCTCCTGGATGGGGGTATACTAACATTGTCATTCCGTTTGTAACACCTTGAAATATCGACCTGAGACCCTATAAAGTATATATACTATTGATCGTCATAAAATTCTAAGACGATCTAGCCATGTCCGTCTGTCCGTCTGTTGAAAGCACGCTAGCATATAAACGAAAAGAGCTAGAACGTTCAATTTTCACATAAATGCGTCTTATAGTCGTATATCGGTTGGGATTGAAACGGGGCGAAATCGGCCCAAAAGGGAAAAAAATTTCCCTCACAAGGACTAAAAATACCCATAATAATCCCCAATATTTTAGCGTATTTACGCATGTTTTTCACGAAATTCGGTGTGTACAGATACATAATATAAAAGTATTTTTTCCAAATTCGTACGTTTAAGGGGTAAAATGGGAATAGAGGGATAAAAATGGTACCTACCAAACGGCTGTACCTAGAATAATGAAATTCGGTGTATACATTCTTCTGATTGCATAGACAAGTAAAATACACGGATTTTTCAAAATTCGTACTGTTTGGGGTTAAAATGAAAAAGGGGATAAAAATAGTACCAATCAAATGACAGCAGCTAGAGTCATGAAATTCGGAGTATACATTCCTCTGACTGCCTAGACACGGAAAATAGACGAATTTTTCGAAATTCGTACTTTCAAGGGATACAATGGTACAGTGGGACAAAAATAGTACCAACTTAACGACTACAGCTAGAATGATGAAATTCTAATTGCGTAGAAACGTCAAGGGGGTAAAAATGGTACCAACAAAATGGGCGCAGCTGGAATCATGTAATTCGGTGTATACATTCCTCTGACTGTATAAACACGCAAAATAATTTTTTTCCCCGAATTCGCAATTTTTCTTTTGCGGCAAAAATTGGTTGAATCATGAAGTTAGGTTATTTTGCACTACGTACGTCTGATAATGGATTTTCAAAATTTGTATTTTGTAATTAAAATAGAATGGAAATACAACCAACTGTAGCACACACTATCTACCAATATTTATGGTATTTAAGCTTATTGAAAATATAAATATAAGAATATTTATTTTTTGATTTAAAATAACTAATGGTTTGAAATAATTAAAATATTATATTTATTTATAAAATAATTTTTTCAATATTTATATTTGTTTTGGTTTGGCTATATTAAAAAAATTATATTTTCCTGTAATATTACTGCACTTCTACGAAAACAGACAACCTCTGTGGAATGCAATCCATGGTGGAGGATATATATATATATATATATATATATATATATATAGAATTTCTTTGTAATTTAAAATTTAGCTTGAAAGGAAATATGTATATTATCTTTAAAGCATTTCCACAATCGATAACTATGTCGATTACTAAGGTAGTCCTCGGCAACTAAAAAGTTATCGATTTTATCTTCTAATTTTCGATTTGAAATCAAAAACTTGATTTTTCTAAACCTTAAAAACATTTCTTTAAAATAATTTTTCTTTGCAGGACATGTAATACTTATCTTTGTTATTGAATTTCTTTGTAATTTAAAATTTAGCCTGACAGGAAAAAAGTTATATTATTTTTAAGGAAGTTCCACAAACGATAAGTATGGAAATTGTCGATTACTAAGGCAGTTATGGGCAAATAAAAGAGTTATCGAACATTTTTCGATTCTTCTGCTTTTCGATTTTGAACAAAAAAATCGATTTTTCAAAAGTTAAAGTCCGAAATTTCAATATTAAGCGAGATATAGATAATTTGAGGTAAGATCTCGGATATCATACCCTCGCAAATTCATGTCTCACGATTTGTTAATAGATTTTTAAAAACTAACGTCCGAAAATTCGATAACTAAGCGAGACATAGATAACTTGAGGACAGCTCTCGGATATCATACTCTCGCAAATTCCTGTCTCATATTTTTTTAATTTCTTTTTTTTTTTACATTTTTAAATAGCTCCAGAACTTTGCGTCAGGTTAGAAAATAATAGAACTTACGGGATTGATAATTGATCTTTGCATGGAACTCCTCGTATAGTGCAGCCAGCTTTTTTCTGATCAATTTCAGAACAACAAATGTCAATTCGCTTAATTATAAGCTAGTATGTCGAACTATCGAACCGGGCTAATGCCGATAATTAGATTTTTAATTTCCTGGCACTTTCAAAGAACATATCACTATTTGAGACAGAAAAAACGTTCGATTAAGAATTTTATTATATTTTTCTCAAATTTAGGAATTTTTGAAGAACATCGATGGATTAATTACAATGATATGGTCTATTATATGTGAACTGTTTTTTTTTTTCAAGGTTTACAAGCGGGTTGGCCAACCGAATATACCCACATTCTAGAGTAGAGTGTAAACGCGCTTTTACGTCTACAATAAATAAAAAATACCAAAAGATTTACAGCCGTGAGACCGTGCAGTGCACGAAATATTTTCATATAACTCATATGTATATAAGAAATTGAATGAAGATGAAAAAAAGCCAAAGCATGGTTAAGTGTATCTGTGATGTTGACGAATACGATGAAGAAGTGCGGGATGACTTTCGGAATCTAAATTTAAATCGAACCAGGAAATTAAATCAACATTTCAGACACACGTACGAGGGCATCTGTCCGATATGCTATCCCTTAGAACTGCCAAATCCGTATAAGTGGTGTCCAGAAGAAGTAGAAGACGATGACCAAGACGACGAGATAAGGGAAGAGGACGCGAGGAACCAAACCACAACTTCATCAGGCTGTGATACAGAAAACGTCGAAGAAATATCGTACAGGAGAACTTCATACAACAATAAACCCGGAAATTTCACAGGGACTGTCGGAAAAACGGCCCGAAAAAGATCATATTCTCCTGCAAGAACCAGTGGATTCAAATACAAAGTTGCAAGGGCAACTGCTCCGCTAGGCTATCCTTTAGACCGGGCAAATCCGTATAAGTGGTGTGCCGAAGAAGAAGAACACGACAAGGGTGACGAAGAAGTAAGAGGGAAGAGGGTACAGGAGATATCATGCCAGGAACAAGTGAAATCCACAGAGACTATCAAAAGGGCTCACAAAAGATCATATCCAGATGTAAGACCCACACTAGGAATTTTCAAAATGATAAGAGCAGCTGGTCGTAGTATGCGCAGTATAAATGAATCGGCTTTATCGTCAGCCGCTAATTTGAGGGAACTTCCCGCAACGCCGTCAATAAACAAAGCAATGGCAATGACATCATCATCAACACAATCGACTGAAACGGGGGGAACCACTGAAGTTTTTAAACCCCGAAGATCTACGAGGCGACACAAAGGTTCACTTATATATGCACCATTTAAGAGAAGATAATGCAAACCGTTGTGTCAGTCAGTGTTGCCAGCTGCGGATGATTGAAAAAAGTGATAATTTCAGAAATCTAGTTCCAGAATCAAATTAAAAGTTTGTAGATCATAAACAATAAGTTAGATTTGTGTGTGTTTTTTTTTGTTTGAAAAAGTATTGAAATTGTGTAAAATTTAATCCATAAAAATTTTTAGAAAGACATTTACTGTATATAATATTTTTTGTTAATTTCATGCTAGCTTTTTTGTTTAATTAAAATATATATTTCACTGATATTTTAACATGAAACACTGCAATTGTTTTTACAAAATAAAACACAATATTTCGATTTTTCGCAAAATCGTGTCAGAAAAAAAACGATTTTTTCGAAAAAAATATTTTTGGCGAAAAATAATTTCCCAACCACTGGTTCTACGTGAAAGTGAATTTATCAACATTTCTACACCATTTTCAGTTGAAATTGAGAAAATAAAAATTGAAATTCAGATATGCAAATTGAAATTGAGTACACCCAGAAAAATGTGAACCTATAATGAGTTAAAATCAACTAAAATTTAGGAAAATTGAACTTCGTGTAGCGCTAAAGCAATATTTCCTCATAGCAAGTTCAAACTTTTCCTTGAAAGTAGTACATGATGCTTTGAACTTGATTCTAGCTCAATTTTCCTCAAACCAAATAAATATTTACTCAAAGTGAGGAAAATCCAGTAAGTTTTCCTCAAACCAAGTACATCTACTACTACATCTAAGTAAAATTTTGCTGAAAATGTCCTAAATCTAAGTAAATTTTTACTCAAATCAATATTTACTTAAACTGTGGACTATTTTGCATTCCACAGAGGTTGTCGGTTTTCGTATAAGTGCAGTATTATTACAGGAAAATATAAATTTTTTAATATAGCCAAACCAAAACAAATACAAATATTAAAAAAAAATATATATAAATAAATATAATATTTTAATTATTTCAAACCATTATTTATTTCAAATCAAAAAATATATATTCTTATATTTATATTTTCAAAAAGCTTAAATACCATAAATATTGGTAGATAGTGGGTGCTACAGTTGGTTGTATTTCCATTCTATTTTAATTCCAAAAGTACAAATTTTGAAAATCCATTATCAGACGTACGTAGTGCAAAATAACCTAACTTCATGATTCAACCAATTCTTGCCGTAAAAGAAAAGGTACGAATTTGGAAAAAACTTTCTATTTTGCGTGTATATGCAGTCAGAGGAATGTATACACCGAATTCCATGATTCCAGCTGCGCCCATTTGGTTGGTACCATTTTTACCCCCTCGACGTTTCTACACAATTAGAATTTCATCATTCTAGCTGTAGTCTTTTAGTTGGTACTATTTTTATCCCTCTGTACAATGGTACAGAATATCCGTGTGGAAGTTACATAGGTTTTAATTTAACATAGGAATATGGGTCATTTGTGTGGGAGGTACCAGAAGGGGCGTGGTAATTTCGCCCATCTTCGAACTTAAACTAAGTTTGGGAAAAATATTACCATGTGCAAAGTTTGAATTGATACATTAACTCCTTTCGAGAGTTATCATACCAGCCAGAGGGTATAATCAAGGGATTTTTAGAAATTCGTGCGTAGACACGTAAAATAAGGAGATTTCAGAAAGTCGTACTCTTAAGGCGGTAAAATGAGAAAAAGACGATAAAAATGGTACCAACCAAATGGCCGCAGCTAAAATCATAGAATTCGGTGTATACATTCCTCTGACTGCGTAGACACGGAAAATAGACGATTTTTTCGAAATTCGTACTTTTTGGGGTTAAAATGAAAAAAGGGGATAAAAATAGTACTAATCAAATGACCGCCGCTAGAGTCATTAAAATTCGGAGTATGCATTCGTTTGACTACGTAGACATGAAAAATAAAAGGCTTTTTTCCAAATTCATACTTTCAAGGGATACAATGGGTACGGAGGGATAAAAATGGTACCAACTACACGGCTAATGAAATTCGGTGTATACAATCCTCTGATTGCGTAGACACTTAAAATAAACAGATTTTTCGAATTTCGTACTTTTTGGGGTTAAAATGAAAAAGGGGATAAAAATAGTACCAATCAAATGATCGCAGCTAGAGTCATGAAATTCGGAGTATACATTCCTCTGACTGCGTAGTCACGGAAAATAAACGGATTTTTCGAAATTCGTACTTTCAAGGGATACAATGGTACAGAGGATTAAAAATAGTACCAACTAAACGACTACAGATAGAATGATAAAATTCTAATTGCGTAGAAACGTCAAGGGGGTAAAAATGGTACCAACCAAATGGGCGCAGCTGACTGCATAGACACGCAAAATAAAAAGATTTTTCCAAATTCGTTCTGTTACGGCAAAAATTGGTTGAATCATGAAGATAGGTGATTCTGCACTATGTACGTGAGATAATGGATTTTCAAAATATGTACTTTTGTAATTAAAATAGAATGGAATAGCAACCACTATCTATCAATATTTATGGTATTTAAGCCTTTTGAAAATATAAATATAAGAATATTTATTTTTTGAAGTGACTATGCAGTAGCCTTGCCGTGAGCGTGGTTTGAAATAATAAAAATATTATATTTATTTATAAAATTATTATTTCAATATTTGTGTTTGTTTTGGGTATGGGTATCTATATCTATATTTTCCTGTAATATTACAGCACTTCTACGAAAATCCACAGCCTCTGTGGAATGCAAACCATGATGGAGGGTATATAAAGTTCGGCCCGGCCGGGACAGAAAGTTGTTGCCTTCTAAATTTAGTTGCAAGCCGTTATTGTACAATTTTTTACTGAACTGAATACTAAAAAATCATCCAAATCGGATGAGGGACTTCATAGGTACTCTGTTTTTTTCTTCTTTTTCAAATATGTAATGGATTTTTATGTGAATTCTCGACAAAAATTCTTATTTTTCACATCAAATGGACACATCGAAACAAATCACACGTCAAATAATAATATTAAAGAACCCCAACAAAAAGAACCCCAACAAAGGTTCCCAACCAAAATATATATATATATATATATATATATATCCCCTTTTAAGAATAAAATCACCCTAAACTGGCAACTCTGGTACATATCACGAAATTATTTTGTATGATTGAAATAAAAAACACCTGAGAATTACTCTCACTGTTACACATACTCTATCTCGCTCTCGTACATAGAGTTACGGTGCTACTTTTTTTGGGAAATTTGATTTATTTTTTGTACAATAAGGCTGTTTTTCTTTAAGGCTGGATACTAAGCTGCGATAACAATAACCTAAATAAAAAGTTAAAAATTCATTCAAAATAGAAAAATGTCGCCAATAGCAATATCCATGTGTGTATGAAAACAAATTAAAAAAAATATAATTTTATGTTAAACAAGAAAAAACGGCGGGGGTATACTCACCCACCATGGATTGCATTCCAAAGAAGCTGTCGATTTTCGTAGAAGTGCAATAACATTACAGGAAATGTATTTTATTTTTTTTATTGTAAGCCCACAGCCACCGGATGGAGATCTACTCCTAGTGTATGCGGATGATATTCTTGTCGCTGCTTCGGGGCCTAAGCCCCGTACCGTTAACTTGAGATTGAACACATATCTCTCAGAGTTGTCGGAATACTTTCGTAAGTGGAAATTGAAACTGAACACAGGTAAATGCGACAGTATCATATTCAAGGGGAAAAGGTCCCTCCTTAATCCAAATTGCAGGTCATATGAACCTGAAATACGGATTGGAGGGGAACGGGTGCGCAACTCGGTGAAAATTAAATAAAGAGTGATTTTTTTGAGGTTAGGATTTTCATGCATTAGTATTTGACAGATCACGTGGGATTTCAGACATGGTGTCAAAGAGAAAGATGCTCAGTATGCTTTGACATTTCATCATGAATAGACTTACTAACGAGCAACGCTTGCAAATCATTGAATTTTATTATCAAAATGCATGCTCTGTTAAGAAAGTTCAGAAAGAAAGAAATTGTGTTCAGCGACGAAGCTCATTTTTGGCTCAATGGGTACGTAAATAGGCAGAATTGTCGATTTTGGAGTGAATATCAGCCAGAAGCATTGCAAGAGCTACCAATGCATCCAGAAAAAGTCACAGTTTGGTGCGGTTTATGGGCTGGTGGCATCATTGGACCGTACTTCTTCAAAGATGATGCGAATCGTAACGTAACTGTGAATGGTGAGCGCTACCGTGAGATGATATCCAACTTTTTTTTGCCCAAAATGGAAGAACTGAACTTGGTTGACATGTGGTTTCAACAAGATGGCGCTACATGCCACACAGCTCGCGATTCTATGGCCATTTTGAGGGAAAACTTCGGAGAACAATTCATCTCAAGAAATGGACCGGTAAGTTGGCCACCAAGATCATGCGATTTGACGCCTTTAGACTATTTTTTGTGGGGCTACGTCAAGTCTAAAGTCTACAGAAATAAGCCAGCAACTATTCCAGCTTTGGAAGACAACATTTCCGAAGAAATTCGGGCTATTCCGTCCGAAATGCTCGAAAAAGTTGCCCAAAATTGGACTTTCCGAATGGACCACCTAAGACGCAGCCGCGGTCAACATTTAAATGAAATTATCTTCAAAAAGTAAATGTCATGGACCAATCTAACGTTTCAAATAAAGAACCGATGAGATTTTGCAAATTTTATGCGTTTTTTTTTAAAAAAAAAGTTATCAAGCTCTTAAAAAATCACCCTTTATCTAGGGGTGACTTTTAATGACAACTTTAGGTTCTATCGACACATTGACCTCATGTTAAGTAAGGTGAAGAAGACATACATGTTGTACCACAGAATTCTCAGACGTAGGGGAGGACTGGGTGACGAAGTTAGGCTCTTATTATATCGACAAATAATTAGGCCGCTACTCTGCTATGCCTTTCCAGTGTGGTATTGGATCTCTTCCAGGAGATGGGAAAGGACGATTTTGGTTTCCTGTCTGGGACTTAAGCGGGTCATGGGTTCCGATGGTATCCATAGGAGACCATCCTGCCGGAAGATTTACGGTTCTATCGATTTCGAATGCTCTGAACTTCTATGGAAGGGCTGAGTTTCTGGACAACAGACTGATTAGGGGTTGTCTTGAGATGACCGACAGTGTGGAAATGCAACTCAGTAATGAGTTCTATCCACCTGCTGCGCTCCTGACTCTCGATTCCGAGGGACTTCTTTACCGGGCGGACAACCTCTTGTTCTCATGTCTACGCAATTCGAGGGATGTACGTACCGAATTTCATCTCTCTAGCTGTAGCCGTTTAGTTGGTACCATTTTTATCCCTCTGTTCCCATTGTATCCCTAGAAAGTACAAATTTGGAAAAAAAAACTTTTTTTCGTGTCTACGCAGTCAGAGGAATGTATAGTCCGAATTTCATGCCTCTAGCTGCGGTCATTTGGTTGGTAAAATTTGTATCCCCTTTTTATTAGTTTACCCCCTTAAGAGTACGACTTTCGAAAATCTCTTTATTTAGCGTGTCTACGCAATTAGAGGGATGTACACACCGAATTTCATCATTCTAGCTGTAACCGTTTAGTTGGTACCATTTTTATCCCCTTTGCCCCATTTTACCCCCTTAAGAGTACGACTTTCGAAAATCTCTTTATTTAACGTGTCTACGCAATTGTGTACATCCCTCTACACGCCGAATTTCATCATTCTAGCTGTAGCCGTTTAGTTAGTACCATTTTTATTGGTAAAAAACTCTTTATTCGTGTCTACGTAGTCAGAGGAATGTATACTCCGAATTTGATGACTCTAGCTACGGCCATTTGGATGGTACCATTTGTATCCCCTTTTTCCATTTTAACCCCAAAAAGTACGAATTTCGAAAAATCACTTTATTTTACGTGTCTATGCTATCGAAGGAATTTATATACCGAATTTCATTATTTTTGGTGCATCCGTTTGGTTGGCACCATTTGTATCACTCTATTCCCATTGTACCCCTTATAAGTACGAATTTGGAAAAACAAATACTTTTATATTGTTTATCTACTCAATTAGGGGAATGCACATGCCGAATTTCGTGTTTCTAGCGGTTTTCGTTTGATAGGTACCATTTTTATCCCTTTTTGCCCCATTTCACCCCCAACGAATAAGAATCACCTTATGATGACATATTGAAAAACATGCTTAAATACTCTAAAATATTAAGGGGTTATTATGGATATTTTCAGTCCTTGTGAGGGAAAATTTTTTCCTTGTGGACCGATTTCGCCCAGTTGCAATCCCAAGCGATCTACGACTATAAGACGCATTTATGGAAAATTTGGACATCCTAGCTCCTTTTGTTTAGATGCTAGCTGATGCTCAACATACGGACGGACATGGCTAGATCGTCTTAGAATTTTATGACGTTTAACAATATATATACTTTATAGCGTCTCAGGTCGATATTTCAAGGTGTTGACAATGTTAGTATACCCTCATGGAGGTGGAGGGTATAAAAATGTTGGACTTAGCCTGCATAATTATCCAGTGTAAGTCAAATATATGGTTATCGGGGCAAGTTCAAACAAGTCAACAAAAAATAATGTCTTTGTTTGAAAATTTGTTTTGATACAAATATTGTAGTTGGTGAACGTTTTTATTTGAAAATTTGTTTGAAAATTTGTTTTGATACAAATATTTATATTGTAGTTGGTGAACGTTTTTATCCCGGCTTAAAGAAAAACAGCCCTAATGTGTCATTCTTACAAAAAGCAGATAAGAAAGTGTAAAACGGTCAAAGTAGGCTTTGTCTTTTACAAGAAAGAAATACAATGTATATCTTCTTCAGGTTTCAGTGACATTCGTGAAGTAAAGTGTTGAGTCGACATTGGCACGAGTTCAGCCAGTTCTGTGTAAAGTATTTACTTCATTCTTTGGATTCAAAGGATTTTCGAGTAATGCCTAATAAAAGCAACAATAAAACAATAAACACTTTTTCGTAATTTTACGACATTTTTCGTACAATCGTAATTTTAATAAATTAATACTCGTACTTCCACGAAAACTTTTGTAGCTAATGCGAAAATATACAAATATTTAGCAACGCACGCGAAGTTTTTTTGTGTACATTCTGCGAAATATTGAGCTGGTTCAAAACCACGAATTTTATATTGTGTATTTGACCTATGATTTGATTTTGTTTATGTGTGGGTTTGATTTTATGTTATGGACAGTGTGCCTCTTGGCATAGAAAAATATCATAAATAGTGTTATTTGTGATTTAATATCAAAGATATATTTAAAGTGCAAAATTATACATAAATAATAAAAAATGTATAGAAAAATATATAAAATAGTCAAATTCAGCAAATGATGAGAATGAGAAAGGTTTCAAAACGCTTCGTGACGCATATGTGATTTTCATAAAATGTAGATATATATATTGTAGATATATATTTAAAAAACAAGTAAGGAAAGGCTAAAGTCGGGCGGGGCCGACTATATAATACCCTACACCACTCCCTGTGTATATACCTCGCCTTGATTACTAAACCCCGGTATTTCATGGGAGCAATTTTTTGTAGTTCATATAAATTATACAGTTACTATAAATTCAGCTTTAGTCTAGTTTAATGACTATGGCAAATAATAAAGTAATTGATACAATTTTCCAGCAGATATTCCGAGAAAAGTAAATAAAACATTATATGGAAAACTTGATCATCTTGATCAATGATAAATACAGATTATACAGCGGTATTAGGATAAATCAGACGGACATTTGTAGGGAGCCTATAACAACACTTGAGGCCTGTGCCAAAACATGCGCCTATATATTTCTCATTCACGGTATTCCTAAAGTATGGACATGTGGGCATCTCCCCAACAAGTATGGAAAGGCTAAAGACGGATAGAGCCGACTATATGGTACACCCCACTTTTAATTTTACTACTATTCAATTCAGTAAAAAAGTGAAATCGAGAAGGATTTTTGAATCATGTAAATGTGTATGTTTGACAAAAAATGTTAAATCGGAAAGGACATCTGTATGGGGGTATATTGAAACATGGAACGATGTGACCCGCTTTCCCCATGTATGTTTATTGGTGAAATATAATATGTAAAGTTTGGCCAAAATCGGTTAAAGATTCGGGAGTAACATTTGTATTGGGACTAAATCTAATCTAAATCTGAACCGATCTTACCCACTTTCACCATAGGTATTTCGAGTTCGATTATAAAATGTTGTGCCAATTTTAAAGAAAATCGGGTACAATATGTGGTGTCTAGAGCGGAAAAAGTGAAATCGGGAGCGACATTTGTATGGGGGCTATATCTAAATCTGAACCGATCTTACCCACTTTCACCATAGGTGTTTCTATTTCGATTATAAAATGTTGTGCCAATTTTAAAGAAAATCGGGTGCAATATGTGGTTTCTAGAGCGGAAAAAGTCAAATCGGAAACGAAATTTGTATGGGGGCTATATCTAAATCTGAACCGATCTTACCCACTTTCACCATATGTGTTTTTAGTTGGATTATAAGATGTTGTGTCAATTTTAAAGAAAATCAGGTACAATATGTGGTGTCTAGAGCGGAAAAAGTGAAATCGGGAGCGACATTTGTATGCGGGCTATATCTAAATCTGAACCGATCTTACCCACTTTCACCATAGGTGTTTTTAGTTGGATTGGAAATTTAAAGAAAATCGAGTACAATATGTGGTTTCTAGAGCGGAAAAGGTCAAATCGGGAGCGAAATTTGTATGGGGGCTATATCTAAATCTGAACCGATCTTACCCACTTTCACCATAGGTGTTTCTATTTCGATTATAAAATGTTGTGCCAATTTTAAAGAAAATCGGGTGCAATATGTGGTTTCTAGAGCGGAAAAAGTCAAATCGGAAACGAAATTTGTATGGGGGCTATATCTAAATCTGAACCGATCTTACCCACTTTCACCATATGTGTTTTTAGTTGGATTATAAGATGTTGTGTCAATTTTAAAGAAAATCAGGTACAATATGTGGTGTCTAGAGCGGAAAAAGTGAAATCGGGAGCGACATTTGTATGCGGGCTATATCTAAATCTGAACCGATCTTACCCACTTTCACCATAGGTGTTTTTAGTTGGATTGGAAATTTAAAGAAAATCGAGTACAATATGTGGTTTCTAGAGCGGAAAAGGTCAAATCGGGAGCGAAATTTGTATGGGGGCTATATCTAAATCTGAACCGATCTTACCCACTTTCACCATATGTGTTTTTAGTTCGATAATAAGATGTTGTGCCAATTTTAAAGAAAATCGGGTACAATATGTGGTTTCTAGAGCGAAAAAAGTCAAATCGGGAGCGACATTTGTATGGGGGCTATATCTAAATCTGAACCGATCTTACCCACTTTCACCATAGGTGTTTTTAATTGGATTATAAGATGTTGTGCCAAATTTAAAGAAAATCGGGTACAATATGTGGTGTCTAGAGCGGAAAAAGTCAAATCGGGAGCGAAATTTGTATGGGGGCTATATCTAAATCTGAACCGATCTTACCCACTTTCACCATATGTGTTTTTAGTTCGATTATAAGATGTTGTGCCAATTTTAAAGAAAATCGGGTACAATATGTGGTTTCTAGAGCGAAAAAAGTCAAATCGGGAGCGACATTTGTATGGGGGCTATATCTAAATCTGAACCGATCTTACCCACTTTCACCATAGGTGTTTTTAATTGGATTATAAGATGTTGTGCCAAATTTAAAGAAAATCGGGTACAATATGTGGTGTCTAGAGCGGAAAAAGTCAAATCGGGAGCGAAATTTGTATGGGGGCTATATCTAAATCTGAACCGATCTTACCCACTTTCACCATATGTGTTTTTAGTTCGATTATAAGATGTTGTGCCAATTTTAAAGAAAATCGGGTACAATATGTGGTTTCTAGAGCGAAAAAAGTCAAATCGGGAGCGACATTTGTATGGGGGCTATATCTAAATCTGAACCGATCTTACCCACTTTCAGAATAGGTGTTTCTAGTTCGTTTATAAAATGTTGTGCCAAATTTAAAGAAAATCGGGTACAATATGTGGTTTCTGAAGCAGAAAAAGTGAAATCGGGAGCGACATTTGTATGGGGGTTATATCTAAATCTGAACCGATCTAACCCGCTTTCGCCACACGTATTTCTAGTTTGATTGTAAGGTGTTAAGCCAAATTTGAAGAAAATCGGGTACTATATGTGCTTTATAGGGTGGAAAAAGTCAAATCGGAAGCGACATTTGTATGGGGGCTATATCTAAATCTGAACCGATTTCAATACCGATGGTCATTGGCCAGAAAAAATAACTTCTGCCAAGTTTCATGACAATCGGACAACAATTGCGACATGTAGAGTGCGAACAAGCTTAGATGGACAGCAGACGGACAGACAGACATCGTTAAATCGACTCAGCTGGTGATTCTAAGCCGATCGGTATACTTAAAGGTGGGTCTGGCTCGATTATTTCTTGGTGTTACAAACATTTGGCGCGAAACTAACTTATAATACCCTAGCCCACGAAGTGGTGTAGGGTATAAAAATGTTAGTGGAGTCTTTTTTATATTTTGGAAACGATATGTACAACCGATGACATCATGTTAACGCAAGCACTCCATATAGAAGGATCATATGAAATACGTATATGGTCAAATGTGTGTATGGTTGAGTGTGGTTCTCCTCATATCCATTACCAAAACAAAGATTTCCTTCGTAAGAAGAAATTAGTTGATCGAATAGCTGGAATTCGAGTTTCATTTTCAGTTTTATCTTTTGCTACGTACACTCTAGCAATTGTTAAATTGTGTTAGGTGGGTAGACACAAAAAAGCAAAACCCCAGCTACAATTGTTGATTATCATTTTACTACCTCATTATACCCTCCACCTCCAGGATGGTGGTATACTAACTTTGTCATTCCGCTTGCAACACCTTTAAATATAGACCTGGGGCCCCATAAAGTATATATATACTTGATCGTCATAAAAATTCTAAGGCGATCTAGCCATGTCCGTCCGTCCGTCTGTTGAAAGCACGCTAGCATCTAAACAAAAGGAGCTAGGTCGTCCATATTTTCCGTAAACGCGTCCTATAGTCGTAGATCGGTTGGGATTGCGATTGGGCGAAATAGGTCCACAGTGAAACATTTTTCCCTCGCAAGGACTGAAAATACCCATAATAACCCCTAAGATTTTAGAGTGATTAAGCATGTTTTTCAATATGTCATCATAAAATGATACTTATTTGTAGGGGGTGAACTGGGGCAAAAAGGGATAAAAATGGTACCTATCGAACGACAGCAGCTAGAAACACAAAAAATCGGTGTGTACATTCTTCTAATTGTGTAGATACATAATACGCAAAGTATTTTTCCAAATTCGTACTTTTACGGGGTAACAAGTAAAAAGGCGTTAAGTTCGGCCGGGCCGAATCTTCTATACCCTCCACAACGGAGTGCATTTCATAGTATTGCCGGTAGATGAGCGGGTGTCGACTTTACAAAGAAGTGAAGTAACATATTTTGAAAATTATGATATTTCTAATGCGCATTAGTACATTTGTTTACTATTTCAAACTATAAGGCATACTAATGCGCACTGTTTTAAACAAATTTCATTATAATATTAGTAGTCTACTACTATATATAATACCTTCAAAAATATACTGTAAATATTAGGTGTATTGTCAGTCGCCATTAGAGAGAAACATTTGCCATCAGGGCCGATTTCTCCCATTTGCAATTTTTTGATTCAGCTACAAAAAGAGTGACTGTATCATTTTGATAAGAAAAGTACAAATTTCAAAGATCCATTATATTTTGCGTCCATATTGGAATGAACACATCTAATTTCATGATTCTAGGTACATCCGTTTGCCTGGAGTCACTTTTATCATTTTTTAAAATGTTGACACTAAAAGTACGATTTTGGAGAAATGTAACCGCTGAATTTCATGATTCTAGCTACAGCCGTTTTCGTGGTACCAACTTTATCCCGTTTAGATCCTAAAGATACGAATATCGAAAGATATTTTTATTTTCCGTGTCTATATTTTTGTTTTTCGTGTACGAGTATCGAAAGATATCTTTATTTGTCGTGTCTACGCAGTCACAGCAATGTACACACCGAATTTCATTATTCTAACTGCAACCGTTTGATTAGTACCATTTTTATCCCTTTCGCCCATTTTCCGACTAAAAGTACAAATTTCGAAAAAAAAAATCCTCTACACAGTCAGATAAATGCATACGACGAATTTCATGATTTTATATTCAGCGGTTTGGTTGGTACCATTTTTATCCCTCTTTGCCAATTCTATCCCTTAAAAGTACATGTTAAAAAAATCTATATATTTTACGTGTCTACACAATTATAGGGATGTACACACCGAATTTCATGTTTCTAGCTGTCGTCGTATCATTGGTACTATTTTTATCCCTTTTGTCCCATTTCACCCGCTAAATATTTTTTTTTACTTTTTGGTGATTACACATTACTAGAGGAAGGTACGAAACAAATTTCAAGTGCATAAAAATCAAAAATTTTCAAAAAAATGCTTAAATAGTCTAAATATTAAGGGTATTTTCAGTCCTTGTGAGGGAAAATTTTTTCCCTCTGGGCCGATTTCGCCCACTTTCAATCCCAAACGATCTGCAACCATTAGACACATTTAGGGAACATTTGAATCTCCTCATTTC
The DNA here is from genome assembly GCA_947397865.1 of Polietes domitor. Taxonomy (NCBI): domain Eukaryota; kingdom Metazoa; phylum Arthropoda; class Insecta; order Diptera; family Muscidae; genus Polietes; species Polietes domitor. Next base: position 115,420,344 of record OX377622.1, read on the forward strand.
GTTCGGCCGCTATCGTTCTTTCAACAGACTGACGGACATGGCTAAATCGTTTTAGAATTTTACCACGACCCAGAATATATATACTTTATGGAGTCTCTGATGAATATTTTAAGGTGTTATAAACGGAATGACAAAGTGAATATACCCCCATCCTTGGGTGGAGGTTATAAAAATAGTACCAACATTACATTCCTCTGAATTTGTAGACACGTAAAATAAACGAACTTTTCGAAATTCGTACTTTTAGGGGGTAAAATGGTCACGTGAGGGTTCTCCGAACCCCATATGCGCGCAATTTTGCTTATTGACATAGCCACCGAGCCCGGACGCGACATTCGTACGCCTTAAACTACGCCTAAAACAAGAAAGAAACTGAAAAAGTCGATCAGCCTTTTTAATGTTCTAAAGCGCTTAAATATTACTACGTTTTAAAAATATATCGTCAAATTAGTACAAAATTATAAACAATTTTACATTGAAACGAACGCTACAAAAAACAGAAACACTTTTGAAGCTCTTATAGAAATATACAAAGTTCAGCGATTTTTTGAGAACTTTGTTTTTCCATATATACATTAGGATGGGTCACGAAAATAAATTGCAGCGGTCACCACCCAGAAATGAAGATTGGATTGTTTAATGATGAAGTGCAAAATATTTCGTCACTGGGTCAAGCCATCTGTGAGCTAAACGCTCCTGAATACACTTCTAAAATTCTTGTTTTTCCTTTGTATTTTTTTTTCATGTTGCATTTTTGTTTTGGAGCGAAATATCATTTTGGAAAGTATAAATAATTGCACAAATGATTTTGCTTTATATCTACCAAAGTTTGGAAGGCATCATGCAATTTTTAACGAAAACTTTGTCTATTTGGAGTTGAAAACGTTTCACTGAAAAATAAAATATTGTCGCTGAAATTAGTCTTTTGTCCGAACTGAACAATAAAAATAGTAAAAATTCCAGCAAAAAAAGAAAAATAGAATCGATTGACAAGAAGATTTTTTATATTTAGATAAATCAAAAAAGAATTCTAAAACTTTAAAACAGCACTTCTTTCTATTGCTCTGACTTAAGTGAAAGAGTTTTTTCGAAATCGAACTTTATTAAAACAAAGGAAAAGAATAGTCTTAAATTTAATAACTTTTTCAAATAAAACGATGAAACTCGAGTATGTTTTATATATTCCTAACAAAATCTAAATAATTTACAGAAAATTTTATTCGATTAATCTAATATACGAATAAGAGCTGTCGACTTTATTCGGTTAATTATAAATTTTGTATTTTCGAATAAACGATTAATTTTAAATAATAATAATCTAAAAGTACGAACAATTGGATACCCTAGTTATAACACTTCAACTTTTAATAAAAATAAAAGGGAACAAGTTAACTTCAAGTTTCATAATAAAAAAAGTTTTCGAAATAAGGAAAAAACAAGTAAAAACGGCGTTAAGTTCGGCCGGGCGGAACTTTATATACCCTCCACCATGGATTGCACTCCACAGAGTTTGTCGGTTTTCGTAGAAGTGCAGTAATATTACAGGAAAATATAAATTTTTAATATAGCCAAACCAAAACAAATACAAATATTGAAAAAAATAATTTTATAAATAAATATAATATTTTAATTATTTCAAACCATTATTTATTTCAAATCAAAAAATAAATATTCTTATATTTATATTTTCAAAAAGCTTAAATACCATAAATATTGGTAGATAGTGGGTGCTACAGTTGGTTGTATTTCCATTCTATTTTAATTCCAAAAGTACAAAGCTTGAAAATCCATTATCAGTCGTACATAGTGCAAAATAACCTAACTTCATGATTCAACCAATTTTTGCCGTAAAAGCAAAGGTACGAATTTGGAAAACAAACTTTCTATTTTGCGTGTATATGCAGTCAGAGGAATGTATACACCGAATTCCATGATTCCAGCTGCGCCCATTTGGTTGGTACCATTTTTACCCCCTCGACGTTTCTACACAATTAGAATTTCATCATTCTAGCTGTAGTCGTTTAGTTGGTACTAGTTTTTCCCTCTGTACCATTGTATCCCTTAAAAGTACGAATTTCGAAAAATCCGTTTATTTTCCGTGTCTACGCAGTCAGAGGAAAGTATACTCCGAATTGCATGACTCTAGCTGTGGTCATTTGGTTGGTACTATTTGTGTCCCATTTTTCCATTTTAAACCCAAAAAGTACGAATTTCCGTGTCTACGCAGTCAGAGGAATGTATACTCAGAATTTCATGACTCTAGCTGCGGTCATTTGATTGGTACTATTTTTATCCCCTTTTTCTAGTTTGACCCCAAAAAGTGCGAATTTCGCAAAATCAGTTTATTTTCCGCGTCTACACAGTCAGAGGAATGTATACTCTGAATTTCATGACTCTAGCTGCGGTCATTTGATTGGTACTATTTTTATCCCCTTTTTTCATTTTAACCCCAAAAAGTACGAATTTTGAAAAATCCGTGTATTTTACTTGTCTATGCAATCAGAGGAATGTATACACCGAATTTCATTATTATAGGTACAGCCGTTTGGTTGGTACCATTTTTATCCCTCTATTCCCATTTTACCCCTTAAAAGTACGAATTTGGAAAAAATACTTCTAGCTGTTGTCGTTTGATAGGTACCATTTTTATCCCTTTTTTGCCCCATTTCACACCCTACAAATAAGAATCACTTTATGGTGCACTTTTTTGCTATAAGGGGAATGCGCATACCAAATATCAAGCAAATATAAACAGACATATTCAAAACATATGCTTAAATACGCTAAAAATATTAGGGATTATTATGGGTATTTTTAGTCCTTGTGAGGGAAAAAATTTTCCCTTTGGGCCGATTTCGCCCGTTTTAATCCTAACCGATCTACGACTATAAGACTCATTTATGGAAATTTTGAACGTTCTAGCTCCTTTCGTTTAGATGCTAGTGTGCTTTAAACAGACGGACGGACGGACATGGCTAGATCGTCTTAGAATTTTTATGACGATCAAGTATATATATACTTTATGGGGCCCCAGGTCTATATTTAAAGGTGTTACAAACGGAATGACAAAGTTAGTTACCCCCATCCAGTAGGTGGAGGGTATAAAAATGTTAAAAATTCACTCACAGTGTGTATGAAAACAAATCTTGAAAAAATAATTTTATGTTAAAAATTTCGAACTGGATAATAAATAAATAATTTTATGTTAAAAATTTCGGACTTAGATTGGATAATTAATTATCCAGTGCATGACAAATTTATGGTTATCGAGGCTAAGACCAAAAAGTCAACACAAAATATTTTTTTTGAAAATTTGTTTGGATACAAATATATATGTTGAAGTTGGCGACAATGTAAAAAAAATATTTTGAGCAAAAAATGAAATTTTTTATCCTTCTTGTTGTCGCAGCTTGTTATGCAGGCTTAAAGAAACAGTCCTAATTTAACACTGTACCCCTGTTCTGCTCAGTACACTAAAAACGGTTTTAAGTTTTTTGTGTAAATATTACAGTTAAAGAAATCGCTACCATTAACGAATGTTAACGATTTGAAACATTAGGGGTGTTTACATATGAATATGTCTTGACAACTAAAATTTTTAATAAAATTTTGGTAAATAACAATGCAAAAATAACCTGGCAGCGGCTTATTTGCGAAATTATAAAAACTGAGCTGAGCGCCCCGGTAGTCGAGTTGGTAGCGTGCTCGGCTATCAGCGTGGGGGTCGTGGGTTCGATTCCCACCAGAGGCTCTGGTCTGTCGCTGCAATAACTAGCTTAGTCACCACGGCTCAATCCCTGGACACAAAATTATAATATAAATTTACTTTGTATTGTAATTCATAATAAATAAATAAAAAATAAAAACTGATGAAACAACTTTAATTAAATCCAACCTTTTTTCGCGTTCAATTTGAAAACTCATACTCTTTCTTTTTGTGTTGACAATGATTTTTACTTTTTCCAAAGCTGGTACTTAAAAAATAAGATTTGTGTGTGACGCAGACTAAAATAATACAAATTGTATATACTATTTTTCTGGGATGGGCTTAGTCCCCCCAGGACCACCAATGAGTACAACCATCTACTACTAACGTACCGATACCAGCACCAAAAAAAAAAAAACAAAACAAGACAAAAAAGAAAAGAAACAAGGTTCCCATGGATCAAGCAAACTGAAGGTTGCTCATTGTTGCTCCTAAATCACATTCAGACATGTCTAAAGCAACCGCGCCTTGAAGATGACCTCACACTAGGGATGTATAGTTGGAGCAAAAAGTCGATTTTTCGACTTTTGGAAATATATGAATAATCGATTTTTCAACTTTTCGACTTTTGCAAATATATAAAAAGTCGACTTTTCGACTTTTGAAAAATTCGACTTTTCGACTGGTGCAACTAAATAAAAAGATGACATTGCAAATTAATGAAAAGACGAATAGACCAAATCAAAACCAAATCGAGAGACATTTATATTGGATATAAACATCTGAACCGATCTTACCCACTTTTTGCATAGATGTTTCTAGTTGTTGTGCCACATTTGAAGAAAATCGGATAAATGATGTGTTTTCTAGAGCGAAATAAATAAAATCGGTATTCAATAATTTAAATTCATTGATGCACAAAGTCGAAAACAAAAGTCGAATTTTCGACTTTTTCTCCTAAAAGTCGATTAATCGATTAGTCGAAAGTTGATTTATAGATCCCTACCTCACACAAGTCATTCGGTACGATCGAACAGATATTTTGTTGATCTTTGCGAGAAAAGAAGTGAAAAGAACAAAAGTGTAGCCAAAAGTTTTTGTTCGAAATTAAATGCTTTGCAGCTTATAACACTCCTGTACATTCAATAAATTATAAATACGTGTTTCACCTAGTACTAGCGTGGCCATAAATTGGATCTATCGATTATCCTGACAAGGAAAAAGAATAAATATGGAATTTTTGGATTCAGCGACGCAAACTCTGCAGAAAATGAATGTTTCATCTCAAAATTCGAAAATAATAATTACAGCACTATTCGGGTTAACTTAAAAGTCCCCCAAAATAAACTTACAATAAATTAGAGTAGAAATATATGCAAACTATTTACTTTAGTTATACTGTATTTATTTTATTTGATTATAATAAAATCGTTTCACAACTAAGACTCAATTTACACGGTGACTTATTCACTTGACTAAAAAGTCATGACTTTCGACTTAAAGAAGCTTTCAGGGTGGGCAGAAAAATATTTGTGGGGTTTTTGACTTCTCTCTGGTAGAATTTTCCAATTTATATTGTTTTGAACATATGCCCAAAGAAAAGTCATCGTGTGGAGCCACGCGACTTTACGTAGCTACTTCAAAAGAGAGAGAGAGAGAGTGTAAATAGGGACTAACAAAGCAGCATTCTATAGGGTTGGCCATGTAACATATTAAATTTGAACTACCGATTACTTTGACTTTGAAAAGTAGAATAACATGTATTATACCCTCCACCTCCAGGATGGGGGTATACTAACTTTGTCATTCCGTTTGTAACACCTTGAAATATCGACCTGAGACCCTATAAAGTATATATATTCTTGATCGTCATACAATTCTAAGACGATCTAGCCTTGCACGTCCATCCGTCTGTTGAAAGCACGCTAGCATTTAAACGAAAGGAGCTAGGATGTCCAAATTTTCCATAAATGCGTCTTATAGTCGTAGATCGGTTAGGATTGAAACTGGGCGAAATCGTCCCAAAGGGAAAAATTTTTCCCTCACAATGATTAAAAATACCCAAAATAACACCTAATATTTTAGAGTATCTAAACATTTTTTTACAATGCTGTCTGCTTGTACTTACTTCATATTGGGTATGCGTGTGATTTTTATTAGTAGGGAGTGAAATGGGCCAAAAAGGGATAAAAATGGTACATATTAAACGACAACAGCTAGAAACACGAAATTCGGTGTGTACATTCCTCTAATTGAGTAGATACATAAGATAAAAGTACTTTTTCCAAATTCGTACTTTTAAAGGGTAAAATGGGAATAGAGGGATCCATTTTTATCAACCTAGAATAATGAAATTCGATATAAAGGGTGATTTTTTAGCTATTATCTTTTTGGCAACACTGGTTTAAACAGCTGACGCACGTTTCGTGTTTTGTTTCACTGTCAAACATCTTCAGTTTGGTCTATAATTTAACCATGAATCGTCTTACAAACGAACAACGCTTGCAAATTTTTGAATTTTATTATCAAAATGCGTGCTCTGTTAAGAAAGTTCATCGCACGCTTCCATTTTATGGTCAGTTTAATCTACCCACTGAAGCGGCTATTCGGGCTATTGTGACTAAATTTCGCACCAAATTTACATTGTTGGACATTAAACCACCAACACGCTTACGTAGAGTGCGAACTGAAGAAAATATCGCAGCTGTATCGGCCAGTGTTAATGATGACCATCAATTATCGATTCGTCGCCGTTCGCAGCAATTGGGCCTCTGTTACTCAAAAACGTGGAAATGCCAAAATTGGACTAAGCGGATGGACCAATTGAGGCGCAGTCAAGGTCAACATTTGTATGAAATAATCTTCAAACATTAAATTATATGGACCGTACTATCGATTCTTTTAAAGATTTCATGCATTTTTCTGAATTGTATGTGCTTTTTTTTTGAAAACCTTTCCCATAGCTTTTAAAAAATCACCCTTTATATATTTCTCTGATTGCGTAGACACGTAAAATAAACTGATTTTTCAAAATTTCGTACTTTTTGGGGTCAAAATAGAAAAAGGGGATAAAAATAGTACCAACCAAATGACCGCAGCTAGAGTCATTAAACTCGGAGTATGCATTCCTTTGACTATGTAGACATGAAAAACAAAAGGTTTTTTTTCCAAATTCGTACTTTCAAGGGATACAATCGGTACGGAGGGATAAAAATAGTACCAACTTAACGACTACAGCTAGAATGATGAAATTCGGTATGTACATCCCTCTAATTGAGTAGACTCGTAAAATAAAGAGATTTTAGAAAGTCGTACTCTTAAGGCGGTAAAATGGGAAAGAGGGGATAAAAATGGTACCAACCAAATGGCCGCACATAGAATCATGGATATGCTTCCTCTGACTGCATAGACACGCAAAATAAAAATATTTTTCCAAATTCGTACTTTTACTACAAAAATTGATTGAAGCATGAAGTTAGGTTATTTTGGACTATGTTGTACTTGAGATAATAGATTTTCAAATTTTGTACTTTTGGTATTAAAATAGAATGGGAATACAACGAACTGCAGCATCTACTATCGACCAATATTTATGGTATTTAAGCTTTTTGAAAATATAAATATAAGAATATTTATTTTTTGAATTGACTTGAAGTATTATTTCGATAATTAAACGTTTTGGTAGCCTTGCCTTACAAGCGTGGATTGAAATATAAAAAATATTATATTTATTTATAAAAATATTTTTTCAAAATTTGTATTTGTTTTGGTTTGGCTATATTACAAAATTTATATTTTACGGACTCTGTAAATACATCGTCGACATTTTAAAGAACCTGACAAAGAATTCACCTTATAACGTAAAAGACGCAATAGACTTCAAATCAAAAATCAACAACACCTATATTGATGACGACGAAATCCTTATATCCTTTGACGTGGTGTCCTTATTCCCCAGCATTCCAGTTAACCTAGCTATAAAGACAATTGAAAGAAAATGGGAACAAATAGAAAAAAAAAAAAAAAAAAAATTTACAAAAATACCAAAGGACTTATTTCTAAAAATATTAACTTTCTGCATCAAGGACACCAGATATTTCAAATATAATGACTACATTTATGAACAAAGAAAAGGAATGCCAATGGGCTCTCCAGCTTCCCCTGTGATTGCTGATATAATCATGGAAGAACTATTAGACGCTTCAATAGGAAAATTAACAATAAAACCTAGAATTATCACAAAATATGTAGACGACTTGTTTGGGATTATAAAAAGAGAAGAAGTTGACAATACCCTAAAAACATTAAACGCATTTGATCGACAAGTACAATTTACCATGGAAAAAGAACAGGACAATAAACTCCCCTATCTGGACTCGATTGTTCATAGACAAGGCAACCTGCTGAAATTGGTTTGGTATCAGAAGCCAACGTCATCTGGAAGGCTGATCAACTTCTATTCCAATCACCATAGACGAATAATTATCAATACAGCGACGAATTTTATAAATAGGGTATTTAATATAAGTGACCAGTCATTTCACACAGACAACGAGATGGAAATTAAGAAAATTCTAAGATCTAATGACTTCCCAAAACAAACAATCAACGACCTTATAAAATACACTAAAAGGACACCAATTAAACATAACAATGAAAAAGAGGGGAAGATATATAAATCACTGACATATATACAAGGATTCTCAGAAAGGTTCAAAAATGCTGACGTGTATAACAAGGACAAATTTCAATTAGCACTTAAGACAAATTGCTCAGTAAATAAGTTATTCAGTAGAACTAAGTCTAAGATAAAGAATGAGGACAAGTCTAATGTTGTTTATAAGATATCATGTAATGGAGACAAGTCCAACATATGCCAAAAGGTATATGTTGGCACTACCAAGACCAAACTTAAAACTAGACTTTCCTCACATAAATCTGACCAAAAAGCTACTGACAGGCCAATAGAGCAAAAAACTGCTCTTGCGGCCCACTGTACTCTGACAGGGCACACGCCGAATTTTAAAGACGTAAAAATACTTGCAGAAGAGAGAAACTATAAACGAAGATTTACTCTCGAAGTATTACATATTATTGACGTTCCCACGGATAAGAGAATAAATTACAAAACGGACACAGAAAACTGTGCGAAAGCTTATCGTCATATTGTACAAAAATACAGACGAAAACAAAACATGACTTTTAGTTGACAATAACTTGTGCAGACGAACAGGACGACGCTAATTATTTTTAATGTAATTATTTGTAAAATTGTTTCGTGATTTTTATAGTTTACATTTGTTATAATTTAAATATGTTTTTGTTTAGTGTTTTTACCCCTGATGATGGTTGACGAAGGCAACCGAAATATTGGGAAAAATAAAATAAAATAAAACAAACAACACCAGTTTTTCTATGGCCTCAAGCTGAACAAATGCAAAAGAGAATTAATAAAACAAAAGGTCAACAATACACAACATCAATTATTTTCCTGTAATATTACTGCACTTCTATGAAAATCGATGGTGGAGGGTATATAAAGTTCGGCCCGGCCGAACTTAACGCCTTTTTTACTTGTTTTTGTTATCAGGTTTATGTTTGCCATTTGCAAAATGGGACGCTATAAGCTCGAATAAAATTGGGAAATATTAAAAACTTACTTCCCAAAGTAGTGAGTCTTTAACTCAAACTGTAAGAAATTTACGTAGAAAATTTCCGAGAAGACATCGGCCTTCATGAAGCAAATTTTCATCTCGGTGGCTATGTCAATAAGCAAAATTGCCGTATATGTGGTTCAGAGAACCCACACGTGACTATGGAGAAGCCAAAACATCCACAATGAGTTACTCACTGTTTGGTGTGGATTTTGGGCTGTACAGAAAAATTGGGTTGATCGGATGAGGTACTGCCGAACCAGTCGTGGTAGTCATATGAATGATATTGTGTTCCATTATTGAATGACAAAGTTCAACCTTTCCAATAAAACCAGAAATTTGAAAAAATAATCAGTACTTTTTTATAGCCGATTCTAATTTAAAATTTTAAATGGCCCACCCTATTATGTCCCAGATGTTGAAAATGCCATTTTCGAAAAAACAAAAGTTGTGCTGAATTGTGCTAGGTTTGTGCCCAATTGTGCCGTAAAAAGTTTTTCGAAAAATTGAAAATTGACCGAGATATTGCGAAAAAACTTTTTTCCAAAAAAATCGCTGGGATTGCCATTTCGTTTTTTTGCAAAAACAAAAGTTGTGCTGGATTGTGCTAGCGGAGTACATAATTGTGCCGTTTTTAAAAAAGTTCTATCTCAATCCGTTTTCGAAAAAATCCTAGAATTGCCATTTTGTTTTTTCGCAAAAACAAAAGTTGTGCTGAATTGTGCTAGATTTGTGCCCAATTGTGCCGCAAAAAGTTTTTCGAAAAAATGAAAATTGGCAGAGATACAGCGAAAAAACTTTTTGCAACAAAAATCGCTGAAATTTTCATTGTAGGTTTTTAGGGCAGCAAAAGTTGTGCTAGGTTCTTCTAGAGGAGGGTGTTATTGTGCCGTTTCAAGCTAAGTTCTATCTCAAACCGTTTTCGAGAAAATCGCTAATTAAAATTTTGGCGATTTTTCAAAAAAATGCTCTAATTTTGTTAAAATCGCGATTTTTGCAAATCCAAAAACTGTGCTGAATTGGCTCGCCTAGCACAATTTTTTCGTGATACATCAAAAAGTGCTCATTTCAAGCTTCATAAAAATAATCGCCATTTTAACTTTTTTAGCCATTTTCCATATAACTTTGCAAAAAACGCGAATTTCAAAAATCCAAAAGTTGTGCTGGATTGTGCTCGCCTAGCACAATTTTGCTATCATATTCCAAAAAGCGCCAACTTTTTCTAAAAGTCGCAAAAACGCCAAAAATTCTAGAAATGCCATTTTGTTTTTTCGCAAAAACAAAAGTTGTGCTGGATTGTGCTAGCCGCGCAGACAATTGTGCCGTTTCAAGCTAAGTTCTATCTCAAACCGCTAATTAAAATTTTGGCGATTTTTCAAAAATATGCTCTAATTTTGTTAAAATCGCGAGCACAATTAGGCACAGTTTTTGGATTTGAAAAAATCGCGATTTTAACAAAATTAGAGCATTTTTTTGAAAAATCGCCAAAATTTTAATTACTAGGCTTTTTGGAATTCGCGTTTTTTGCAAAGTTATATGGAAAATGGCTAAAAAGTTAAAATGGCGATTATTTTTATGAAGCATTGAAATGAGCACTTTTTGATGTATCACGAAAAAATTGTGCTAGGCGAGCACAATTCAGCACAGTGTTTGGATTTGCAAAAATCGCGATTTTAACAAAATTAGAGCATTTTTTTGAAAAATCGCCAAAATTTTAATTACTAGGCGAGCACAAACCAGCACAACTTTTGGATTTTTGGAATTCGCGTTTTTTGCAAAGTTATATGGAAAATGGCTAAAAAGTTAAAATGGCGATTATTTTTATGAAGCATTGAAATGAGCACTTTTTTTTGTATCACGAAAAAATTGTGCTAGGCGAGCACAATTCAGCACAGTGTTTGGATTTGCAAAAATCGCGATTTTAACAAAATTAGAGCATTTTTTTGAAAAATCGCCAAAATTTTAATTAGCGATTTTCTCGAAAACGGTTTGAGATAGAACTTAGCTTGAAACGGCACAATAACACCCTCCTATAGAAAAACCTAGCACAACTTTTGCTGCCCTAAAAACCTACAATGAAAATTTCAGCCAAAATTTTAATTAGCGATTTTCTCGAAAACGGTTTGAGATAGAACTTAGCTTGAAACGGCACAATAACACCCTCCTATAGAAGAACCTAGCACAACTTTTGCTGCCCTAAAAACCTACAATGAAAATTTCAGCGATTTTTGTTGCAAAAAGTTTTTTCGCTGTATCTCTGCCAATTTTCATTTTTTCGAAAAACTTTTTGCGGCACAATTGGGCACAAATCTAGCACAATTCAGCACAACTTTTGTTTTTGCGAAAAAAAAAACAAAATGGCAATTCTTGGATTTTTTCGAAAATAGCGATTTTTTCGAAAACGGATTGAGATAGAACTTTTTTAAAAACGGCACAATTATGTACTCCGCTAGCACAATCCAGCACAACTTTTGTTTTTGCAAAAAAACGAAATGGCAATCCCAGCGATTTTTTTGAAAAAATTTTTTTCGCAATATCTCGGTCAATTTTCAATTTTTCGAAAAACTTTTTACGGCACAATTGGGCACAAACCTAGCACAACTTTTGTTTTTTCGAAATTCGAAAATGGCATTTTCAACATCTGGGACATCACCCTATTGTTGTTATGGTGGAGAAATCGATTGTATTTATTTGTATTCTATAGAAATCTACCTAAACTGTTATTCAAGAAATGGAAAAAAATCGACATAAAACAGGCATTATGAAAAGAACATTGTCAAAGTTGGCAACCCTGCTGCACCTAATAATAATGAATGCAACAGAGTATGACTTATAGCCTTGTCACACTGCATGCGAAATCTAGATCAAATGACATAAGGTCGATTTACAAATGTCAGATCCCATACAAATTTGACATTTGGAAATCGGCCTTATGTCATTTCAACTAGATTTCGCAGGCAGTGTGACAAGCAAAAATATTTGTTTCTGTTTATCGACTTCAACACAACAGACATATACATGAGTGTTTGCGATGCGGACGATTACGATGAAGAGGTACGGGAGTTTGATGATGACACGGCGGTCCAACGTAGCACCAGCGGGCGAAGCTCGATATCGAGAAGCGAATATGGGAAATTATGTAAAATCATGGAACCACTCTTGCTAAAAAAAGAGCCCACCGACCAAATGGAAAAGGATGAATTTTCTTGGCATGACCATAAGGTGCATGATGGTAGTGACGACAATGAAGCAAAGGAACCGCAAAGGAAATGGGGCCTCCACAACAACACCAGAGCGACTAGGTCGAACATCAGCAACACCACCGCATCCGCCACCACCACTGCCTCTAGCATCATCAAGGCCACCAAGACCATAAACACTACCACCACCACCACTACCTCACCTAGCCACGCATATTCGAGCAATTCTTTTCACTTCGCAAATGACAAGCGCGGCTATGCTTACATCTTTAATCATTATGAATTTGATATTCCCGGGCTTAGCAAACGACCCGGCACTGAAAAAGATGTCCTTGCTTTGAAGAAAACATTCGAAAATTTTGAAATAGATTTTGAGGTTATCGAAAATGCTGAACTGGAAAAGATTAAAGAGGCAGTTGAAATAAGTAAGTAGAGTAGAGATAAAGAAAAATATATGTATGTTTGTATGTTTATCAGATAAGCTAGAGATAATAGAATAGATGTGAGATGTGGCACATAATTCTAAACTGTGGCATTGATCGAGATAAAATGGTTCCCAACTAGAGTTTGCATTTCGAATTTCCATATTTAAACGGGATCCCGCGAATTAAACGAAACAAATGTTTCCTTCTTTTTTTGCACTACCAGGAATGTACGACTATTAACACAACTGTGGCCGAGGTATTCACTTCTCTAAATGTTTATGCGTTAAAGACTGTTACGCACCCCTCACGAAAATTTCGTTTCCATAAGAAATGTTTTTAAAAAACGCACTATATTTTCGGTTTGGATTTTTTTATAGCCTTGTCACACTACATGCGAAATCTAGCTAAAAGTCGATTTACAAATGTCAGAGTCCATACAAATATGACATTTGACAATCGACTAAATTTCGCCTGCAGTGTGACAAAGCTATTAGCCCTTAGTTCGATTGAGCTTATTACTAGCCTATACTGAAGAGACTTGAGAACATTTGTATCCATTGGTTTTATTTGAATAAATCTGAGATAAAAAGTCTGGCACCACCTTACTTGGTAACTAAGAGAATAGTATGTTACTTTCTTGTTAAGCGAATAAATTCCATACAAATACTAAGCTAGTAAGCGAACAGGCCTATTATGCAATTTTCGAAACGCACTTTTGACATTTATGTCCTACTAGCTGAACCCCCGCATGCTGCGCCAGGCAAGAAAACAAACCAACGATAAAATTATTGATAAAAATATTGATTTTTCTCGTGTCGTACCAATTGTAATCAATGTACTTCCCTGAGATACTAAAGCAATGGATATGTTCCATGGAGAATATTGAAGAACAGAACGTAAGTTTACGGGGAATAAAGGAAGAATTGTCAAAAATCAAATTGATTTTAGGTTGAGTGCGATCCTCCTCCTTTCCATTACCAAAACAAAAAACTTCCTACGTAAGAACTTACTTAAACGAATAGCTGGAATTCGAATGTACTACATTCAAACACATAGAAAGTCAATCAAGTTGTTCACTAATCAAACAACACAAAAAATAAAAAATTAATATAATTTCCGTTTTCTAGACTTAAGTCGGCTTTTGACCAATGAATATTTCCATTCCCTCCCATTTATGGCACAACTACGCAGGTTAGATACTTTTACACAAAATGTCAGCACTCTAGGTGTCATAGATCAGACAATATTCAATAATAGGTATGGTAATAATAATAGGTACCACGCCCACTTTCCCAATAATGCCCACTTTTGGCACAACTAACCAGGTTTATGATAGATGCACTCACACAAAAGTTCAGCATTGTAGCTGTCATAGAACTGACAATATTCAATAATAGGCTTTAACTTCGTATGAGAGGAGCCACGCCCACTTTTCCAATACCGCCCATTTTTGGCACAACTACGCACATTGACGCTGGATACACTTACACAAAATTTGAGCCCTATAGGTGTCATAGAACTGACAATATTCAATAATAGGTTTTAACTTCGTATGGGAGGTGCCACGCCCACTCCTCCAATACCTCTCATTTTTGGCACAACTATGCATATTGATGCTAGGTGCACTTAGACAAAATTTCAGCATTCTAGGTGTTCTCGAACTGACAATATTTAATAATAGGTTTTAACTTCGTATAGAAGGTGCCACGCCCACTTTTCCAATACCGCTCATTTTTGACACAACTATGCATATTGATGCTAGATGCACTTAGACAAAATTGCAGCACTCTAGGTGTCATAGAACTGACAATATTCAATAATAGGTTTTAACTTCGTATGGGAGGAGCCACGCCCACTCCTCCAATGCCGCCCATTTTTGGCACAACTATGCATATTGATGCTAGATGCACTTAGACAAAATTGCAGCACTCTAGGTGTCATAGAACTGACAATATTCAATAATAGGTTTTAACTTCGTATGGGAGGAGCCACGCCCACTCCTCCAATACCGCCCATTTTTGGCACAACTATGCATATTGATGCTAGATGCACTTAGACAAAATTACAGCACTCTAGGTGTCATAGAACTGACAATATTCAATAATAGGTTTTAACTTCGTATGGGAGGTGCCACGCCCACTCCTCCAATACCGCCCATTTTTGGCACAACTACGCACATTGATACTAGATGTACTTACACAAAATTTCAGTACTCTAGGTGTCATAGAACTGACAATATTCAATAATAGGTTTTAACTTCGTATGGGAGGAGCAACGCCCACTTGTCCAATACCACTCATTTTTGGCACAACTATGCAGACTAACAATTAGTGAACTTTCACAAAAATTCAAGGCTCTAGCTGAAACAGTACTCCGAATATGCTAATTTATAAAAAAAACTAATAAAACCCCAATTTGTGTGGGAAGTGCCACGCCCACTAAAAATATAAAAAATTGATATAGCCTATTTTAACCACCGGTCCAGCATGATCATACTGTGAAAATTTCAAGAAGATCGGTTCAGTAGTTTAGCTGCTATAAAGAACAAATAAACACAGATTCATTTTTATATTTAGATTATAGCGTGTGAACTTCCTTTCTTATTTTTCTTTTCATTGCACACTGGTCCCAAATCCATTTTTTATGGCATAAAGTCCAAAAATAAACATATAGTCTTGTAATTTTGCACATTTGCTAGACATATCATACGCAAAAAATAAATTTAAAATTGGGCCGATCGGACCATGCCCACTACCACCTGCCATATAAACTCAATATTTATTTTATATATATATTTTTTTTAATTTCTGCCAAAAAAAATGGATTTGGGACCATAGTGCATTGCTTCTGTACGAAATTTATTGTTCAGACAATTGTTTGCTCGCGAAATATTACCGATTTAATGAAAACGAACTAGTAATCGCGAACCACCAGTTACATAATCAAGTTTAGCTAGAGAGAGCGAGGAAAAAGACAGAGAACTAAAAGAGATGATCTATGGTACAATTATTATCCTCTACGTCCTTATGTTTCGTCCATTAAATAAGACTTAGGGAATCATGATATAAATTAACATGTGAAAAGTTATTACTATTTAAGAATTCTTCGATAAGTTATAGTTTTTTTCTTAAATTAAGTTTAAAATTTTAAATTATAATCGGCTATAAAAGAAAAAGTACAGATTATATTTTCAAATTTCTGTTTTTATTGGAAAGTTTGGTTGAACTTTGTCATTTAATAATGGAACGCAATATCATTTCTATGATTACCACGACCTCAACCGATCAACCTCATTTTTCAGTACAGCCCAAAATCCACACCAAACAGAGACTCGTTGTGGATGCATTGGCTTCTCAATAGTCTCGTATGGGTTTTCTGAACCCCATATCCGGCAATTTTGCTTATTGACCGAGATGATAATGAGCTTCATGAAGGCTGAACTGAAGGCCGATCTCTTCATCATTTTTATACCCACCACCTGCTAACTTAGTCATTCCTTTTGTACACCCTGAAATATCGATCTGAGACCCTACAAAAGTATATTCCATTTATATTCTTGATCGTCATAAAATTCTAAGACGATCTAGCCATGCCAGTCTGTTGAAAGCACGCTACCATCTAAACGAAAAGAGCTAGGAGGTTTAAATTTTCCTTAAAAGCGTCTTATAGACGTAGATCTGTTGGTATTGCAACTGAGCGAAATCGGTCCAAAGGGGAAAAAATTGTCCCTGAACTGAACTGACTGAAAATACCCCTAGTATTTAGAGTATTTCAGCATGTTTTTACAATATGTCTGCTTATATTTACTTGATATTGGGTATCCGTATTCCCCTTATATTTAGTAGAGACGTGTACCATAAAGTCATTCGTAGGGGGTGAAATGGGGCAAAAAGGGATACAAATGGTACCTATCAAACGACTACAGCTAGAAACATTCCTCTAATTGATAATACATAATATAAAAGTATTTTTTCCAAATTCGTACTTCTAAGTGGTAAAACGGGAGTAGAGGGATAAAAATGGTACCAACCAAACGGCTGTACCTAGAATAATGAAATTCGGAGTATACATTCCTCTGATTGTGTAGATACGTAGAATAAAGGGATTTTTCGAAATTCGTACTTTTTGGGGTTAAATAGAAAAAGGGGTTAAAAATAGTACAAACCAAATGGCCCCAGCTAGAGTTATGAAATTCGTTGTATACTGCGTAGACACGAAAAATAAAAAGGTTTTTCGAAATTCGTGTTTTCAAGGGGGCAGAGGGATAAAAATGGTACCAATTAAACGGCTACATCTAGAATGATGACACGTAAAATAAACAGATTTTCGAAAGTAGTATTTTTAAGGGGGTAAAATGGGAAAAAGGGGATAAAAATGGCACCAACCGCAAATGGCCGCAGTTGGAGTCATGGAATTCGGTGTATACATTAATCTGACTGCATAGACTGGCAAAATAAAAAGATTCCAAATTCGTATTTTATTTTGTTGATTTTACGACAAAAATGGGTAGAATCATGAAGTTAGGTTATGGAAATACAACCTACCAAACGGCTGTAGCTGAAAATGCATCCGCTGCCCCCCCCAATACTTAGGGGTAATTCCATTGGAACGAGTGTGACACTTTTGCTTAATTATGTTTAAATATCTCCCATATTCATTGGCTGATACTGAAAACATCAGGTTAATCCAAATATAAAGTTTATTTAGCTTTTAATATTGGAGATATATAACAAACTAGAGCTGAGGTCACGGGTGTGACTGAAGAAAATCTTGAGGTTTTACGTATTTTCTTGAATTCTGCAATGTTCTGCCATTACTTGGCTTTATTCATTTTTGATAATTATACGTTACCGACATCTCTTTATGAATATAGGAAATATAGGATATCTATCTAATTGTAACGGGCATGACATTTTGACGGATATTCTGTTACGACATCAGCCTATATCTGGTAGAGGAAATGATCACACCAATTGTTGCCATTTTTTTTTTGAAATATAATCAATCATATTTATTTAATTTGAGAAGTATAAACATTGCTAATGTTTATCCGTGTTTTTTAACTATAAATTGTTTTTTGAAATTTTTGTCGAAAAAGTGTCACTTTACGTGGAATCACCCTTAGGGCATTTAACCTATTTGAAGATTTCTGCCTTATATTTACTTTTTGAATTGACTTGAAGTATTATTTCGATATATATATAGTATAAACACATTGGTAGCCTTGCCTTATAAACGTGGTTTAAAATAATAAAAATTGTATATTTATGCATAAAATTACTTTTTCAATATATGTTTTTTACTTGTTTTACATTATAAACAAACCTCACGATGAATCACCCACGAACATAGCCACGAAACTTACGCCGCCCCAATCATTACGAACTAATTGTATTTATCGTTGATTTCAGTTAAAACAAAAGACTTCAGTCATCTTTCCTATATCGTCATAGTGATATTAAGCCATGGTGGGCGCCATGATCAGATAGCCGCCAGAAATGGCTACTTTCGATTAGATGATGATGTAGTCTTCCACATGTTGGCCAATAGAACGTTGTTGGATAAGCCCAAATTATTTTTCGTGCAGGCCTGCAAAGGCGACAAGAATGTTGGCTACGAAACGGATAACATATCCTTTCAGCGGACCGAAATACCCAGGGAAATACTAATAGTTTACAGCACCTACGAAGGTAGGTGGAAATAAGTTTAATAAAATTAATTCCTAAATTTTTATTATTGATTACATTTAGGATATGTGTCATTACGTCACCCCAAAACAGGCTCGCTTTTCATCCAAGCCCTGTGTAATGTCCTTATGCAGTTCGGAGAAGACGAAGACATGATGCAAATAATAAATAAAGTGCAGAAAACAGTACAAGATAAATATGAGTAAGTGTGTGTGTGTGTGTTCACGTAATATAGCGAAAAAACTTTTTTCAAAAAAAATCGCTGAAATTGTCATTTTAAGTTTTTTGGACAACAAAAGCTGTGCTACGTTTTTCTAGAGGAGTTAGTTGTTGTGCCGTTTGAAACAAAGTTCTATCTCAAACCGTTTTCGCTAATAAACATTTTGGCGGTTTTCAAAAAAAATAAAATTTCGCGAATTTTACAAATCCGAAAATTGTGCTGGATTGTGCACAATTTGCAAAATTCAAATCAATAATTTTAACAAAATTATTGCATTTATTGAATTAGTTTATTTTATTAGTTCTACGCGGCTAGCACAATCCAGCACACCTTTTGATTTGCGAAAAAATCAGATGACAACTATAGAATTTTTTACGTTTTGGCGACTATTACAAAAATCATAACTTTTGAATTTTTGCAGTTATTTTGAAAATGGCTAAAAAAATAAAATGGTGATTATTTTGTTAACCATTGAAATGATCACTTTTTGATATATGATGAAAAAATTGTGCTAGGCGAGCACATTTTTTTGGATTTGCAAAAATCGCGATTTTAACAAAATTATTGAATTTTTTGAAAAATCGCCAAAATTACAATTAGCGATTTCTCGAAAACGTCACAATTTTTTTTTTTCACTGAACCAACACTCAGGGGATGTCCCCTATAAATGCAGTGCATTGCGTTGGTAGAAGGAAGATAAGGTATTGGAAGGAGGAAAGAGGGAGTAGTGTCTGTTGACGTCAGTTTTGAATTTCTGAATGTCGTAATTGGAGGGAAAGATATTTGCCGGAAGTCGATTCCACATACGGATAGTACGGGCGAAGAACGAATTTATTCTGTAATGTGTAGTGCGGTCGGTTGTCCAATCAACAACAAATGGGTGAGCGTTCCTGGAGAGTCGCGTATCTCTACCGAATGTTCTCACGGGCGGTATAAGATCACGGATTTCCGAAGAAGAAACACCATGAAAGTATCGATAGAACAATGACACACAACCAGCATTACGACGGTGTTCAAGGGAGGAATTGTCTACGCGGCTAGCACAATCCAGCACAACTTTTGATTTTGCGAAAAAAAAAACCAAATGACTTTTACAAAAAGTTGGCGCTTTTTGGAATATAATAGAAAAATTGTACTAGGCAAGCAAAACAAATCAGCACAACTTTCGTTTTTTTTTTAATTCGCGATTTTTCGAAGTTATTTTGAAAATTAAAGTGGCGATTATTTTTTAACCATTGGAATTAGGACTCTTTAATATATGATGAAAAAATTTTGCTAGACGTGCACAATCCAGCACCATTTTTAGATTTGCAAAATGCGCGAATTTAACAAAATTATTGAATTTTTCTGAAAAATCGCCAAAATTTCAATTAGAGATTTTCTCGAAAACGGCTTGAGATAGGAGAGCATAATCAAGCACAATTTTTGGATTTGCAAAAATAGCGATTTTAAATAAATTATGGTATTTTTTGAAAAAATCGCCAAAATTTCATTTAGTGATTTTCTCGAAAACGGTTTGAGATAGAACTTAGTTCGAAATTGTCTACGCGGCTAGCACAATCCACCGCAGCATTTGTTTAAAAAAAAATGGCAATTCTAAAATTTTTTGCCTTTTGGCTACTTTTACAAAAAGTTGGCGCTTTTTGGAAGATATAATAGAAAAATTGTGCTAGGCGAGCACAAATCAGCACAACTTTTAAATTTTTTAAATTCGCGATTTTTGCAAAGTTATTTTGAAAATGGCTAAAAAATAAAATGACGATTATTTGGTTAACCATTGAAATGAGCACTTTTTGATATATGATGAAAAAATTGTGCCAGGCGAGGCGAGCACAATTTTTGGATTTGCAAAACTAGCGATTTTAACAAAATTATTGAATTTTTTGAAAAATCGCTAAAATTTCAATTAGAGACTTTCTCGAAAAAAGTTTGAGATAGGAGAGCACAATCAAGCGCAATTTTTGCAAATTCAATTTGCAAAAAAAATCAATAATTTTGTTAAGATTATTTAAATCGCCAAAATTCAATTAGCGGTTTTCTCGAAAACGGGTTGAGATTAGAGATGGGCGCGTAATTATGGGTGAGTAATTATTGGCTCACGTTCACGCACGCTTACGAAAGAAAAATATTGAATCACGCACGTACACGCACGACGATTTTTTCGTTTCTCACGTTCACGCACGCTCACGTGAGTAAAATAAATTTTGTTTACGATCACGCGTGAATCACGCAATTCGCGTGAGTCGCGCCCATCTCTAGTTGAGATAGAACTTTGTTTCAAACGGCACAATAACGTCCTCCTGTAGAAAAAGTAGCACAACATGTGTTGCCAAAAAAAAAAATTCAGCGATTTTTGTTGAAATTAGTTTTTTTCGCTATATCTCACTCAATTTTCATATTTTCAAAAGCTTTTTGCCATACAATTGGGCACAAAACTAGCATAATTCAATACAACTTTTGTTTTTGCGAAAAAACAATATGGCAATTCTAGCGATTTTTTTCGAAAACGGCTTGAGATACAACTCTTTAAAAAAACGGCACAATTATGTACTCCACTAGCACTATGCAGCAGAATTTTTGTTTTTGCAAAAAAAGCGATTTTCTTGAAAGTTTGTTTTCGCAATATCCCGTTCAATTTTCATTTTTTTCGGAAAACTTTTTACGGCACAATTGATAACAAACCTGGCAAAATTTTTGTTTTTTTTTTTTTTTTTTTCGAAATGGCTTTTATCTGTTCTCCCCAGATATTTTATTTCAAAATGGCTTCTACAATTTATGGTTTTCATGGAAAACAATTCACTTTGAAGTTGAGAATGAAAAAAAAGGCGGACGTCCTGAGCCTTATCAAATCATGTAAATTTTCGCTTTCACAATCTCATGAATTTTTTTTCGAGTGTATTTATTTCATTATAAGATAAAGATGTTATGGGTGCGGCAGTGGAATGAAGTGGAGGACTGGATATAAGACTTATCAACGGTTTTTATTCGACCATTTTGTTATTATACATTTCTTCTTCATTTCAGATGTTATCAAATTGCAACCTTTCGTGGTACCTTAACTGCGTTCTGCTTTGGAAAAGAAAGAAAAAGAAAGACTAACTAAAAAGGTAAAAGCTATCTCATCCTGTCTCAGGTGCAACCTTTTCAAAATTACAATATAACTATGGAGTTGCATGGTTAGATCTCAATGAAAAGAAAGCATTTCAGCTAATACCTTTGAATAAGCTAAGTACATTAACTCATATAAACTCAGCTTACATGTTGATGTGTTCATTTATCGTTTATTTATTCGCGAAGTTCACCGCAAGCTCCGTCCATTTTATGGTCGACATAATCGTCCATCAGAGCAATTAATTCGGTTAACCATGGATCGTTTTCGCACTACGTTTACTCTATGTGATAATACGCATCCGCAGAGACGTCGAACAGTGCGCACCGAAGAAACAATTGCCGCTGTAGAGCAAAGTGTTGAAGAGGACCCGAATGAATCGATTCGCCACCGTGCACAGCAATTGGAATTATTGAAGGAAACATTCGATGAGCGCATAATTTCGCGGAATGGACCTGTCAATTGGCCACCAAGATCGTGTGATTTGACACCATTGGATTATTTAAACATTAATGGCATAAAATTATCCTTCCAATAAAGCCAAATTGATGGACATTAAAACGATTTTCTTGTGTTTTATTTCAATTCGAAGTTCTATACCTCAATAAGAAACACCCTTTATATATAGTTATAGAGTATACACGCACAACTATAACTATAAAAATAGTCTTTAATAATTAAATCAAGGAATTAATGTTTGTGTGTTTTACTATATTAAACTTGTTATTAAAAATATATAAAATAAACAATTTTTAATTGCAGCAATTATTTTTTTCTTAATCAAAGGAAATCAAAATCCTAAAGTAACCAAATTTCGTTGTATTAATAAAACTTTTCATTTATGATAGGTTTTGTTGTATTAACGGAATTTGTAAGTAAAAGTGTGCCAGATAAACCCGAAGCGGTTTTCTTTCTGTGTATAATAGGCCTATTTTTATACACTCCACCTATACTATCTTTGTCATTCCGTCTGTAACACCTTGAAATATCGTCCTGAGACCCTATAAAGTATATATATATTCTTGATCGTCATAAAATTCTAAGACGATCTAGCCATGTCCGTCCGAACGTCTGTTGAAAGCACGCTAGCATCTAAACGAAAGGAGCGAAGATGTCCAAATTTTCCCAAAATACGTCTTATAGTTGTAGATCGGTTGGAATTGAAAGAGGGCGAAATCGGTTTAGAGAGAAAAAAATGTCACTCACAAGGACTGAAAATACCCCTAATATTTTCAGTATTACAGCATGCATTTATACCCTCCACCTCCAGGATGGGGGTATACTAACTTTGTCATTCCGCCACCTTGAAATATCGACATGAGACCCTATAAAGTATATATATTCTTGATCGTCATAAAATTCTAAGACGATTTAGCCATGTCCGTCCGTCTATTGAAAGCACGCTAGCATCTAAACGAAAGGAGCTACAACGTTCAAATTTTCCATAAATGCGTCTTATAGTCGTAGATCGGTTGGGATTAAAACGGGGCGAAATCGACCCAAAAGGAAACAATTTTCTCTCACAAGGACTAAAAATACCCATAATAATCCCTAATATTTTAGCGTATTTAAGCATGTTTTTTGAGTATGTATTGGTAAGGGGAATGCCCTTATAGCAAAAAAGTGCACCATAAAGTGATTCTTATTTGTAGGGTGTGAAATGGGGCAAAAAAGGGATAAAATGGTACATATTAAACGACAACAGCTAGAAACACGAAATTCGGTGTGTATATTCCTCTAATTGAGTAGATACATAAGATAAAAGTATTTTTTTCCAAATTCGTACTTTTAAGAGGTAAAATGGGAATGTGGTACCAACCAAACGGCTGTACCTAGAATAATGAAATTCGGTGTATACATTCCTCTGATTGCATAGACAAGTAAAATACACGGATTTTTCAAAATTCGTACTTTTTGGGGTACTAATCAAATGACCGCAGCTAGAGTCATGAAATTCGGAGTATGCATTTCTTTGACTACGTAGACATGAAAAATAAAAGGTTTTTTTCCAAATTCGTACTTTCAAGGGATACAAGGGATAAAAATGGTACCAACCAAACGCCTACATCTGGAATAATGAAATTCGGTGTATACATTCTGATTGCGTAGACACTTAATATAAACAGATTTTTTGGTGTTAAAATGGAAAAAGGGATACAAATAGTAACAACCAAATGACCGCAGATTCATGCAATTCGGAGTATACTTTCCTCTGACTGCGTAGACACGGAAAATAAACGGATTTTTCGAAATTCGTACTTTCAAGGGATACAATGGTACAGAGGGATAAAAATAGTACCAACTAAACGACTACAGCTAGAATGATGAAATTCTAATTGTGTAGAAACGTCGAGGGGGTAAAAATGGTACCATCCAAATGGGCGCAGCTGGAATCATGGAATTCGGTGTATACATTCCTCTGACTGCATAACACGCAACATAGAAAGTTTTTTTCAAAATTCGTACCTTTTCTTTTACGGCAAAATTTGGTTGAATCACGAAGTTAGTTTATTTTGCACTACGTACGTCTGATAATGGATTTTCAAATTTTTTACTTTTGGAATTAAAATAGAATGGAAATACAACCAACTGTACCACCCACTATCTACCAATATTTATGGTATTTAAGCTTTTTGAAAATATAATTATAAGAATATTTATTTTTTGATTTGAAATAAATAATGGTTTGAAATAATTAAAATATTATATTTATTTATAAAATTATTTTTTTTTTCAATATTTGTATTTGTTTTGGTTTGGCTATATTACAAAATTTATATTTTCCTGTAATAATACTGCACTTCTACGAAAACCGACAACCTCTGTGGAATGCAATCCATGGTGGAGGGCATATAATGTTCGGCCCGGCCGAACTTAACTCCGTTATTACTTGTTTTTTTTTTCAAAAAGGCGACAACATTATTTCGCTTGTTTTGTTTTAGTTTGGCTATATTAAAAAATATCAACATTTTCCTGGCTCTGTGGAATGCAACCCATGGTGGAGGGTATATAAAGTTCGCCCCTGCCGAACTTAACGCCGTTTTTACTTGTTTTTATTTGCTATTGTTTTTGTCGTGCCACCCAAATTATTAAAATTAAAAAAAAATCATTCAATTCTTTCAATTTTTGACTTGAAAGTTAAATCCAGAACATTTGTATAATGGCAATTACATTTAATTTACTGACGTCGGACTTATACTCCCAAAATTATAGTACAAATATTAAAGGTATCTTCGACGAAAAAGTCTACAAACGATGTTACATATTATCTTTTATTTATTTTTATTTTCTGGCTTATTTCGATAGCTGCGATTGTTTTGAAAGTTTGTGTATGTATTCTTCTCATAAAAATATTGTATACGTATTTTTGGAAAAAAATTGAAAATTTTTTTCCACGAGTTATGACCGATTTAACAGTGAAAAATACTAATTTTTCATTCAATCGCCTGTAACTTTAGATTTTTTAAAGTTTTTGCAATTTTAATTCTTTTCTATTTGATTTTCGAAATGATTGCACCAATCCATTTTGTTGAAATTTTAAAGTAGTGTGCTTAGGTCTATTTTTAAGCGACTGTATGAGTTTGAAAGTGGTGAAATGATGGCTTCTATTTATTACGAATTTTTTCGATTTTTTTTTTTAAATTCAACCAGAATTACAGTGAAAAATTATAATTTTTTCATTAGTTCATAAACACAAGATATAAAAACAATGAAAAATCCATGGAAAAATAGGTTATGGAAAAATTTAATTTTTTGTGGTGTGAGATTTCACCATCGGAAAAAATTGAAAAAATTTAGTATTTTTTCACCGTTAAATTGGTTATAACTCGTGGAAAAAGTTTTCAATTTTTTCCAAAAATACGTATACAATAACTTTCAAAACAATCGCAGCTATCGAGGTCAAAAACCGTACCGCTTGACATGGAATGACTCATATTATTCTTCAACTTCAATCTAACAGTATACACATAAATAAAACCCATCTCAACTTTATCGTGTCTGAACAACACAACAACAATCCTAATTTTATTCATAATATATGTTTGTAATGTATCCATGGGTGTTGATTTTAGGTCCTGGACATAAAATTCTTAAAGATCAATTCCATATTCGGCGACGAATATGGATGTTACATTATTTGATGTTGAAAAAACTGAGTTTACGTTCTTCGACACCTGTATAAGAACAAATAAACTAGGCAAATAAATAAATCATCTAAATGATAGTTTCAGAAGTCACATATCTCAATACTCTGCCGTTCTTCTTCACGGGTATATATTTACACATTAAACAAATAATGTCTTTGGTAGTGTTTTACCGGCTTTCTTTTGGAACTACATCGGACTGTTGGTTTAGCCCCATATAGAGATCGTCATACTCTATTGTTCTTCTTCTCAGGTACATTAAATAAACAATCCAATCTCTTTTGACTGCATTTAATTGTTTTCATTTGAAATTACTAAAAACCGACAGACTTCAAGCAAGTGTGGATGGATAAAAGGAAAGATGAAACGGTTGTCATCGAAAGTCACCCTTATTATCAAGGGCTGGGCCCAGAACAGAGAACGACGCTCTTATTCTCATATTTAATTTTCACCGAATTTCGGAATATTTTTTCTAAAAAAATATAACAATAACTTCGGAATATGTAATTAACGTGATTTCGAAAAAAATTGTTAGTTACGCTATTTTAGAATTTGTCAGCCATATGTGTGCTGTAGGTTTAATAATATATATATGTATGCATGTATGTACATGCATTAGTGTGGCCCAAACAGACATTGTACGATTTGTATAGCCTCCATCTCCAGGATGGGGGTATACTAACTTTGTCATTCCGTTTGTAACACCTTGAAATATCGACCTGAGACCCTATAAAGTATATATATATTCTTGATCGTCATAAAATTCTAAGACGATCTAGTCATGTCCGTCCGTCTGTTGAAAGCACACTAGCGTCTAAACGAAAGGAGTTAGGACGTCCAAATTTTTCATAAATGT
Source organism: Polietes domitor (assembly GCA_947397865.1). Taxonomy (NCBI): domain Eukaryota; kingdom Metazoa; phylum Arthropoda; class Insecta; order Diptera; family Muscidae; genus Polietes; species Polietes domitor. Next base: position 115,447,346 of record OX377622.1, read on the forward strand.
GTCTGGGATTGAAACTGGGAAAAAATTTCCCTCGCAAGGACTACAAATACCCATAATAACCTATATGTCTGCTTGTAATTACTTGATATCGGGTATGCGCATTCCCCCCTATAACAAAAAAGTGCTTCTTATTCGTAGGGGGTGAAATGGGGCCCGAAAGGGAAAAAAATTTCCCTCACAAGGACTAAAAATACCCATAATAACCCCTAATATTTTTGGATATTTCACCATGTTTTTTCAATATGTCTGCTTGTAATTACTTGATGTCGGGTATGCGCATTCCCCTTATAGCAAAACCGTGCACCATAAAGTGAATCTTATTTGTAGGGGGTGAAATGGGGCAAAAAAGGGATAAAAATGGTACATATTAAACGACAACAGCTGGAAACATGATATTCAGTGTGTACATTCCTCTAATTGAGTAGATACATAATATAAAATTATTTTTTCCAAATTCGCACTTTTAAGAAGTAAACTGGGAATAGAGTGATAAAAATGGTACCAACCAAACGGCTGTACATAGAATAATGAAATTCGGTGTATATATTCCTCTGATTGCATAGACAAGTAAAATACACGGTTTTTCAAAATTCGTACTTTTTGGGGTTAAAATGGAAAAAGGGGATAAAAATAGTACCAGTCAAATGACCGCAGCTAGAGTCATGAAATTCGGAGTATACATTCCTCTGACTGTGTAGACACGGAAAATAAACTGATTTTTCGAAATTCGTACTTTTTGGGGTTAAAATGGAAAAAGGGGATAAAAATAGTACCAACCAAATGACCGCAGCTAGAGTCATTCGGACTATACATTCCTCTGACTGCGTAGACACGAAAAATAAAAGGTAAAATGGGCACAGAGGGATAAAAATAGTACAAACTAAACGACTACAGCTAGAGTGATGAAATTCGGTGTGTACATTAGAGCGTACCAGGTTACAAGTAAAAAAAAAAAAGTTCGCCGTACACCTTCGAATATGAAGTATTATTGAAAGGTAGTTTCAAAAAAATTTTTTTTATTTTTTTATAAACGGATTTTAAAGTGTGATACATCGATGTTTTTGTCTCGACGAGGCCGATTTTTTTGTCTTTGAAGTCATTGAGCTCAAGCACCCCGTTCTGGTACTTACCCATCATATCTCAGTTGCTACTACCCTAATGTACCACTCTAATATCAGAAAATTAAAGCTCGCATACAATCATGAAACTCTTCCTAAGGAAGTATGTCGATTTTCAAAAAAATCGGCCTCGTCGAGACAAAAACATCGATGTATCACACTTTAAAATCCGTTTATAAATGCAGAAGTTATATAGAAAAATGTAAAAGCGCGACCCCTACGTTCGGCATAAAAAAATAAAAAAAATTTTTTTGAAACTACCTTTCAATAATACTTCATATTTGAAGGTGTACGGCGAACTTTTTTTTTGAGGTACGCCCTAGTGTACATCCCTCTAATTGCGGAGTAAAATAAAGAGATTTTAGAAAATCGTGCTCTTAAGGGGGTAAAATAGGAAAAAATTGATAAAAATGGTACCAACCAAATGGCCGCAGCTAGAATCATGGAATTCGGTGTATACATTCCTCTGACTGCATAGACACACAAAATAAAAAGATTTTTCCAAATTCGTAATTTTTTACTTTTACGGTAAAACTTGGTTGAATCATGAAGTTAGGTTATTATGCACTATGTACGTGAGATAATCGATTTTCAAAATTTGTACTTTTGAAATTAAAATAGAATGGAAATACAACCAGCTGTAAGACCCACTATCTACCAATATGTATGCTATCTAAGCTTTTTGAAAAAATAAATAAAGCAATGTTTAATTTTTGAATTGACGATATGTAGACGTATTGGTAGCCTTGCCTTATATGCGTGGTTTGAAATAATAAAAGTATTATATTTATTTATAAAATAATTTTTTCAATATTTGTATTTGTTGTGGTTTGGCTATATTAAAAATTTATATTTTCCTGTACTATTACTGCACTTCTACGAAAATCGACATCCTCTGTGGAATGCAAGTCAAGGTGGAGGGTATATAAAGTTCGGCCCGGCCGAACTTAACGCCGTTTTTTCGTTATAAGCGAAAATTACTGTATTCTTATATTTATATTTTCAAATAGCTTAAATACCATAAATATTGGTTGATAGTTGCTACAGTTGGTTTTATTTCCATTCTATTTTAATTCCAAAAGTACACAAAATAAAAAAAAAAACTTCATGGTTCAACCAATTTTTGCCGTAAAAGAAAACGTACGAATTTGGAAAAAAAAAAACTTTTTATTTTGCGTGTCTATTCAGTCAGAGGATTGTATACACCGAATTCCATGCGCCCATTTGGTTGGTACCATTTTTACCCCCTTGACGTTTCTACACAATTAGAATTTCATCATTCTAGCTGTAGTCGTTTAGTTGGTACTATTTTTTTCCCTCTGTGCCATTGTATATCTTGAAAGTACGAATTTCGAAAAATCCGTTTATTTTCCGTGTCTACGCATTCAGAGGAATGTATACTCCGAATTGCATGACTCTAGCTGCGGTCATTTGGTTGGTACTATTTTTATCCCCTTTTTCTATTTTGACCCCAAAAAGTACGAATTTCGAAAAATCAGTTTATTTTCCGTGTCTACACAGTTAGAGGAATGTATACTCCGAATTTCATGACTCTAGCTGCGGTCATTTGATTGGTACTATTTTTATCCCCTTTTTTTATTTTAACCCCAAAAAGTACGAATTTTTTTTGAGGAATGTATACACCGAATTTCATTATCCTAGGTACAGCCGTTTGGTTGGTACCATTTTTATCCCTCTATTCCCATTTTACCCCTTAAAAGTACGAATTTGGAAAAAATACTTTTATATTATGTATCTACTCAATTAGAGGAATGTACACACCGAATTTCGTGTTTCTAGCTGTTGTCATTTAATATCCTATTTGCCCTATTTTGCCCCATTTCACCCCCTACAAATAAGAATCACTTTATGGTGCACTTTTTTGCTATAAGGGGAATGCGCATACCAAATATCAAGCAAATATAAACGGACATATTCAAAAAAAAAAACATGTTTAAATACGCTAACATATTAGGGATTATTATGGGTATTTTTAGTCCTTGTGAGGGAAAAAGTTTTCACTTTGGGCCGATTTCGCCCCGTTTCAATCCCAACGGATCTACGACTATAAGACGCATTTAGGGAAAATTTGAACGTTCTAGCTCCTTTCGTTTAGCTGCTAGCGTGCTTTCAACAGACGGACGGACGGACATGGCTAGATCGTCTTAGAATTTTATGACGATCATGAATATATATACTTTATAGGGTCTCAGGTCGATATTTCCAGGTGTTACAAACAATATTTATGGTATTTAAACTTTTTTTTTTGAAAATATAAATATAATAATATTTATTTTTGAATTGACTTGAAGTATTATTTCGATATATGTGCCAGTTAGAATGATAGTGGTCTACGTCAAAAATCCAAAAAAATGAGATATCCCAATGTTTCTCTTAAGTTTGATCACATCTATAATTTAAGAACTTTAATTTTTGACATTTATAAAAAATGTACCCTTACAATGACATTTCACATTTTATGCACACCAAAATTGTCTTTAGTGTTAGTTTGAAAGTGGTCTAAGTCACACTATATACACTAATATTGATGTGTGCCGATGCAAACAAACATTTTTTATTTATAATGTTCATTTTAGGTGATTCAGATAATTTGAATAACATATACATAAAATAAAATTATTTGAAAAGTAAAAAATAATTTTAATATAAAGTTTCTGGACGAACAACCGTAAATATTTGTATATATTTTTTATTTTTTTATATATTTTTAATAAAATATTTTGTGTTTTCTTTCATTTTGGTAAGGAAATATTACAATATTTTCATATAACGTAGATACAACTTATGACTTCATGTTAACGCATGCACTCCATACAGAAGGATCACTGATGAGTTGTCTGTACATAGGACAATGAAATACGTATATGGTCGAATGTGTTGTTGTCGAATGGTTGAGTGTGGTTCTCCTCCTTTCCATTACCAAAAACAAAGATTTCCTTCTTAAGAAGAAATTACTTGATCGAATTAGCTGAAATTCGAATGTATTGCCTTCAAAACTCATAGAAAATCAATCAATCGACCACTAATCAACAACACAAAAACTAATAATATTATATTTATTTATAAAATTATTATATTAGAAAAATTATAATTAAAATTATTAAATTAATTTCCTGTAATATTACTGCACTTCTACGAAAATCGATTTAATAATACAAATTCTGAAATCTAGCGTTTCAAAAAATTTGTAAATTGTCTAAATTTGTCTAAACAACTAAAAGAGGTTGTCGATTTAAGTAGAAGTGCAGTAATATTACTGGAAAATATATTTTACTTTTATATTTTACTATAGCCAAACCAAAACAAATAAAAATATTGAAAAAATAATTTTATAATTAAATATAATATTTTTTTATTTCAAATCAAGGCTTCTTATATTTATATTTTCAAAAAGCTTAAATGCCATAAATATTGGTGGAGAATGGATGTTACAGTTGGTTGTATTTCCATTCTATTTTAATTAAAAAAGTACATCTTTTGAAAAGGCACTATCTCACGTACATAGTGCAAAATAACCTAACTTCATGATTCAACTAATTTTTGCCGTAAAAGTACGAATTTGGAAAAATCTTTTTATTTTGTGTGTCTATGCAGTCAGAGGAATGTATACAACGAATTCCATGATTCTAGCTGCGGCCATTTGGTTGGTACCATTTTTATCCCCTTTTACCTATTTTACCCCCTTAAGAGTAAAACTTTCTAAAATCTCTTTATTTTACGAGTCCACACTATTAGAGGGATGTACATACACACCGAATTTCATCATTCGTAGGTTGGTACTATTTTTATCCCTCTCTACCCATTGTATCCCTTGAAATTACGAATTTGGAAAAAACCTTTTATTTTTCGTGTATACGTAGTCATAGGAATGTATAATCCGAATTTCTTGACTCTAGCTGCGGTTATTTGGTTGGTACTATATTTATCCCCTTTTCCATTTTAACCCCAAAAAGTACTAATTACGAAAAATTAATTTATTATATGTGTTCGCAATCAGAGAAATGTATACACCGAATTTCATTATTCTAGGTGCAGTCGTTTAGTGGGTACCATTTTTATCCCTCTATTCCCATTTTACCCCTTAAAAGTTCGAACTTGGAAAAAACTTTTATATTATGTATCTACTCTATAAGAGGAATGTACACACCGAATTTCGTGTCTCTAGCTGTTGTCGTTTGATAGGTACCATTTTTATCCCTTTTTGCCCCATTTCACCCCCTACGAATAAGGATCACTTTGTGGTGAAAGTGTTATAGAGGGAATGCGCATTCCAAATATCAGTAAGTACAAGCAGACATATTGAAAAATATGCTTAAATATTCTAAAATATTAGGGTTTATTATGGGTATTTTCAGTCCTTGTGAGGGAAACATTTTTCTCTTTGAACCGATTTCGCCCAGTTGCAATCCCAACATAATCTACAACTAGTAGACGTATTCTGGGAAAAATTGGACACCCTGGCTCCTGTTGTTTAGATACTAGCGTGCTTTCAACATACGGACAGACATGGCTAGATCGTCTTAGAATTTTATGGCGATCAAGAATATATATACTTTATAGGGTCTCAGGTCGATATTTCAAGGTGTTACAAACGGAATGGTAAATTTAGTATACCCCAATCCTGGAGGGTATAAAAATATTATAATTGAGGATGCCTAAATCTACACTGCATGCAAAATCTAGCTGGGTCATTTGCATGCGAAATTCGATCAAGGTCGTCTTACAAATGTCAGATCCCATGTAAATTTGTCATGTGTAAATCGACCTTGATCAAGTTCTGCTTTATATTTGTGTGTTTTTTTTTCGTACTTGTTTATTATTTTGGCGCCTTTTCCATATTATTGTGAACAAAAGCAAAAAGCAGAAACGTTAAGATAGTATAAGAAAATATTATAATTGAGAATGCACCAAATCTACCCTTGTAAAGGGTGATTTTTTAAGAGCTTGATAACTTTTTTTTAAAAAAAAACGCATAAAATTTGCAAAATCTCATCGGTTCTTTATTTGAAACGTTAGATTGGTCCATGACATTTACTTTTTGAAGATAATTTCATTTAAATGTTGACCGCGGCTGCGTCTTAGGTGGTCCATTCGGAAAGTCCAATTTTGGGCAACTTTTTCGAGCATTTCGGCCGGAATAGCCCGAATTTCTTCGGAAATGTTGTCTTCCAAAGCTGGAATAGTTGCTGGCTTATTTCTGTAGACTTTAGACTTGACGTAGCCCCACAAAAAATAGTCTAAAGGCGTCAAATCGCATGATCTTGGTGGCCAACTTACCGGTCCATTTCTTGAGATGAATTGTTCTCCGAAGTTTTCCCTCAAAATGGCCATAGAATCGCGAGCTGTGTGGCATGTAGCGCCATCTTGTTGAAACCACATGTCAACCAAGTTCAGTTCTTCCATTTTTGGCAACAAAAAGTTTGTCGAACGATAGCGATCGCCATTCACCGTAACGTTGCATCCAACAGCATCTTTGAAAAAATACGGTCCAATGATTCCACCAGCGTACAAACCACACCAAACAGTGCATTTTTCGGGATGCATGGGCAGTTCTTGAACGGCTTCTGGTTGCTCTTCACTCCAAATGCGGCAATTTTGTTTATTTACGTAGCCATTCAACCAGAAATGAGCCTCATCGCTGAACAAAATTTGTCGATAAAAAAGCGGATTTTCTGCCAACTTTTCTAGGGCCCATTCACTGAAAATTCGACGTTGTGGCAGATCGTTTGGCTTCAGTTCTTGCACGAGCTGTATTTTATACGGTTTTACACCAAGATCTTTGCGTAAAATCTTCCATGTGGTCGAATAACACAAACCCAATTGCTGCGAACGGCGACGAATCGACATTTCACGGTCTTCAGCAACACTCTCAGAAACAGACGCAATATTCTCTTCTGTACGCACTGTACGCATTCGTGTGGTTGGTTTAATGTCCAATAAAGTAAACTGAGTGCGAAACTTGGTCACAATCGCATTAATTGTTTGCTCACTTGGTCGATTATGTAGACCATAAATCGGACGTAAAGCGCGAAACACATTTCGAACCGAACACTGATTTTGGTAATAAAATTCAATGATTTGCAAGCGTTGCTCGTTAGTAAGTCTATTCATGATGAAATGTCAAAGCATACTGAGCATCTTTCTCTTTGACACCATGTCTGAAATCCCACGTGATCTGTCAAATACTAATGCATGAAAATCGTAACCTCAAAAAAATCACTCTTTACAATTATGTACGACTTTTGTCAGTCAATGTCATTTCATTTCATTTCATTTTTTCAGCGATTAATGCTTTCTTTGACAATTCTCGCTGGATTAGTTTTAAGCGAGGCGCCGAAAAAAAACACCACTGCTATTGGGCCACACTAATGTGGTTGTGCACTCTGTTGGTATGGTAGCAGAGAACAGAGAACACTGGCCGTACTATTGCACTTCTTCATGGATAAGGCTTGTTTCAGTATACGGACTATAATTGGAGCGATAAGACAACGCGGGAAAATAAGGCAGAAAAAAATGTGTGAAGTGAAATGATTAAAAAACAATCGAAATAAAATATCGAATGAAATAATAACAACAAGTTATTTACGCAAAATTAACAAAGGCAACGATATAAAAAAAATTAACAAAAATTAAAAACTATAAAAAGTCGATTTAAATAAATTATCACTATAATTAATGTTAGAGATTATTCTGGCATTTTTAACCGATATATTTTCTTTTCTATAAAGTTTCCATTGCATTGAAAATATAATTGCATGGCTGGGCGAAATATTACACAAGAACAATATAACTGCCCGCAACAAATTTGAAATTATGGCCAGTTTTTACGTTAGTGTCGATGTTGCCAACATAAATATTTAACAGACATCGTGTGGGTGCAACGATACAATTTTCCCACGATTAAATATGCGCCACTTTTAAACTTTGGATAAATATAGTTTTCGCTAATGTTGCAAATATTTAAACCGAAATGTTTATTTTTAAACATTCCAACAGGTGCGGCGAAGGAGGGAAAAATGCGCTGTTGTGTCGTCATTTTCCTCTACCTCCACCGCACACTGTGGCACCGGGTATTGTCACAAAAGAAATCGTTGTGAGAGAGCCGGCAAAAACTTTCGATTTGTGATGCGATGACATCGTTACGAAAAACATATGGAGTGGTTGAGGGGAGGAGGTTAGTTTATATAGGTAGCCCCTATATTCTCCATGGAGCATATAAAAGTTTAAATTATTTTAAATTTTAATTATTTTTTCAAATTTCTGATTTTATTGGAAGGTTTGAACTTTGTCATTTAATAATGGACCACGACTGGCTCGGCCCACACCAAACAGTGACTCGTTGTGGATGCATTGGCTTCTCAATAGTCACGTGTGGGTCACGTCTGAACCCCATATGCGGCAATTTTGCTTATTCACATAGCCACCGAGATGAAAATGAGGTTCACACGATTTTTCGGTAAAATTCTTCATCACCTGCCAAACAATCTTCAGACCATTCGCTGAAGGGAAAACGCAGCGGATAGTCATGACGCTTCAGTTGTTGGACCAATTGAACTTTGTAAGCCTTCTGAAAGAAGTGCGAGAAATGTGTTCAGTTCTTGAGAACGATGTCGAGTTGATGTTGATGGATGTTCTTGGACATTCTCAGCCACAGCCGCAATGTCTTCGATTGAATGCCAAACAAAAAGAAATAAAAATATTGAAAAAATAATTAAAAAATATATATATATATAATTTTAATTATTTTAAACCACGCTAAATATTGGGGGATAGAGGGTTAATTTTGCGGCTTCAGCCTTGTTTGGTTGTATTTCCATCCTATTTTAATTCCAAAAGTACAAATTTTGAAAATCCATTAACTCTCACGTACAAGACCTAACTTCACGATTCTACCCATGACTCTAGCTGCCGCCATTTGGTTGGTACAATTTTTATCCCCTTTTTCCACATTACGCCCTAAATGTACGAATTTCGAAAAACCCCTATATTTTAAGAGTCTACGCATTCAGAGGAATGTGTACACCGAATTTCATTATTCTAAGGGCAGCCGTGTTATTGGTACCATTTTTATCCCCCTATTCACATTTTACACCTTAAAAGTACGAATTTGGAAAAAATTATGGAATTTACACACCAATTTTCGTGTTTCTAGCTGTTGTCATTTGGTTGGTACTATTTTTATCCCCTTTTTCTATTTTGACCCCAAAAAGTACGAATTTCGAAAAATCAGTTTATTTTCCGTGTCTACACACTCAGAGGAATGTATACTCCGAATTTCATGACTCTAGCTGCGGTTATTAGATTGGTACTATTTTTATCCCCTTTTTTCATTTTAACCCCAAAAAGTACGAATTTTGAAAAATCCGTGTATTTTACTTATCTGTGCAATCAGAGGAATATATACACCGAATTTCATTATTCTAGGTACAGCCGTTTGGTTGGTATCATTTTGATCCCTCTATTCCTATTTTACCCCTTAAAAGTACGAATTTGGAAAAAATACTTTTATATTATGTATCTACTCAATTAGAGCAATGTACACACCGAATTTCGTGTTTGTAGCTGTTGTCGTTTGATAGGTACCATTTTTATCCCTTTTTCTCCCATTTCACCTCGTACAACTAAAAAACACTTTATGGTGCACGTTTTTGCTATAAGGGGAATGCGCATACCAAATATCAAGCAAATATAGCAGACATATTCAAAAAACATACTTAAATACTCAAAATATTATGGGTATTTTTAGTCCTTGTGAGGGGAAATTTTTTTCCCTCTGGGCCGAGTTCTCCCACTTTCAATCTCAACCGATCTACAACTATTAGACGTATTCTAAGAAATTTTGGATGTCCTAGCTCCGTTTAAGTTTCAACAGATAGCCGGACGGACATGGCCAGATCGTTTTAGAATGTTATGACGTTTAAAAATATATATACTTTATAGGGTCTCAGGTCGATATTTCAAGGGACTGAATGCGAAATCTAGTTGAAATGACATAAGGTCGATTTTCAAATGTAAAATTTGTATGAGATTAGACATTTGTAAATCGACCTTCTGTCATTTCAGCTAGATTTCGCTTGCAGTGTGACAAGGCTATAAGGGTTTTACGACAAAACGCGATCAGATGGTATATAGAGTCTTGACAGACTATTTAAATTAGACATTTCGAGCGTTCGCTGACGTTCATAAAATAAATCACCATATGTACTAAGTGTGTATACAACATATAAGTATGTATGTATGTCCGTAGATTTTGTACACTCATTAAGCAATTTTTAATTGTGATCGGCGGTTGGATGGTTCATGTTTTGCCAGCATTGATATTTTTACTTATCAATTCGATTGCACGCAATTTCATTCATTTCAATTGATTGCAATGAACATTAACCCCTTTAGAGGTTAAACTGAACAGCGGAGGCAATCTATCAACTTTGAGCACAGTGTGGGACAAAACAATGCAAACGTGCAGTTTTACAATTTATTTAAACAACTAACAGCCAAGTCCATAAAGTTATGTTCCAACACTAAATATTACCCGCAAGAAAGAGTTGAATGTACACGCAAGGAAAAAAATGTGAGAAATCATACAAAACATTTACCTAAGTTTCTTAGATGAAATGCAACATTAAAAGTTCTTTGGCAACTCATACAGAATACTTGGGTAATTTGGTACCAAAAAAAAACTACTGCCAGTTATACAATAAAACTTGTGTAAAATTAGCTTGTACAACATCAGCCAAATGGACACCACGACCACGCTTACAGGACCATATCCTTTTCATGAGATTTTCCATAATCAAATCGCAAAGTGGCTGCCCTATGTCCTCGATAGCCTCACGAATTGTATCTTTGAGGTCTTAAATCGACTCTGGGCTGTTGGCGTAGACCTTCTCTTTCACGTTGCCCCAAAGGAAGAAGTCGCAAGGCGTTAAATCACAAGGCCAATTGTGATCACCTCTTCGAGAGATAACACGGTCCGGAAACTTTTCCCGTAAAAGTACAATGGTTTCGTTGCTTGTGTGGCACGTAGCGCCGTCTAGTTGAAAGTAAACGTTGTCCAGATCAATACCATCCAACTCCGATCATAAAAAATCATTAATCATCTCTCGATAGCGCAATCCATTGACCGTAACTGTTGATCCAACCTCATTTTCAAAAAAGTAAGGTCCAATGACCCCGCCGGACCATAAACCGCACCAAACAGTCACACGATGAGGATGGAGAGGCTTCTCAACAATAACTCTTGGGTTTTCCGAGCCCAAGATGCGACAATTTTGCGGCCCGACAAGGTGCTTCACGACGACCCAAAAACGCTTTAGTTTTTTTTTAATTTCAATGCGTTGTTGAAGCGTGTATCGTTCCATTTTTAGTAATGGCGTAGTTTCTACTTGTCAAATGACAAAGAATAAAAGCTTCAAAACTGACAGCTACCGAAATACCGGGTGGTTCAAAATAACACCTCTTGTTGGCAAACCCTGTATGTTTTGGCTGTATTTCAAAGCACTTTGTTCTCTTAAACAATTTGCATTTTCTCAATACATACAAGTGAAGAAATAAATAAACTAATTGCCACAATAAAAAACCCAAGAAATTGGAAATTTTTACCATTTTCCATATTTCATTTATGCAATTTCTAATGTTTTTTTACTAAATAGAATAAATAAATAATAATAAATAATAATAATAAATAAATTCTATCCCGCCACCCCTGAATAAAAAGCGCTGATGGCTTTAATAAAAATCAAAAAAGTATTTAATATATTCAATAAAAGTGTTAAAGGCTTACATTAAAAAAGGAAGGATTTAAAGAATATTCCACTACAACATTAATGTTAAAAAGACGCCACTTTTAAAATTTTAGATTGGACGAGGGGAACCATGTCACATCAGGATCAGTCTGACTGCTGTTACAAGCGATATAATTTTGTCGCCTTTGTGAAAAGCATACAAATTGGACCATATTGCATATTGGAAGTTTCGTGTTGAGCATCTAAAGAGGAAACATAAAAAAATCACAAAACATACACTTACCTTATTCGACAAAATTCCTTTGTACCTTTGTTTTGTATTCCTGTTGTGCCATTTTGTCTAAAATGTTTAAAAAATATTTATAAACATTTTTTACATTTGGACGACTTACCTTGTTGAAGATGACAAATTCAATAAAATGTTGTTCTGTTGTTGCCAGATTGTCTTGAAAAATCATACGGACAGTTGTATATTTTTGCAAGTATCTGCTACGAAATCCATGAAATTGGCTACTTACATATTCACACTTACACCATTATCCAACTAACTAATTAATTTTAACAAAGAAACTTGTGTAAAGGCTATAAATTTCTAAATTGGGAAAAAGAACATGGTGGAATATTTTAAGGTACACAAGCACTGAACACCTACTTAGTAATTTATGCAAAAGAAGCACATGTGTAATTTACACATGCACGAGGGAAATTTAGCATTTACTTGCATGACTTCTGTCAAATCTATACAAAAAAGATTTACATAGTTGAATTAGGTATTTTTACACAAGTTTTTTTTCTACGTGTATGTACCAAATTTGATCAAAATCCATACTAAATCGAAAACTCGTTGAACCCATTTATATAGAACAATTACTAAATAATGTCTAAAAGGCTAAACTATATACTATGAACATCAATTCACATAGTTCTGATGCCAATCGTATTCCCCAACCGTGAAAAGTGTATAATTATTGTCTCTATTGTGAAATTGTTAGTTTTTTTTTCTGCCACAGCGACAATGTCAATATTTAACGATTTAAATGGAAATTGTCAGCTTTTTATTTGCATCTAACAATAGATAAACATGCAATCGCATATCGTGAAGTGTGAACATCTATTCCGTGGCGATGTAAGTAAATAAGTTCATGCAAAAATGATATGAAACTAGACATGTACGTACATATGTGTCAATTACAGGCAGTGAGTGAGTGATTGGTCCATATTTAATGTGTGTCCAGTGGACCAGAAAGCAATGCACCAGCATTAGTGTGAGTCTCATTTAAAGCTCACATACACTCAGAAAAATAGCATTTCTAAATTTGAGTAAAATCCATACTCCAATTTAGTTCAACAATTTTACTGCAGTATAGTAAAAATTTCCTTAAAAGTAGGAAAGTAGGAAAAATGCGTAGTTAGTATGAGTAAAGTTTTCTTATTTCAAAGACATAACAAATAGTTAATTTGCTAAAAATAGGGTTGTAAATTTACTTAAAAACATTTCATTGGATTTAATAGAAAATTCTTACAATTGAGTAAATCCATACATGTGTGGAAGAAAATATCCAAGGTTTTAAGTAAACTTAGAGAAAAAAGTCTGTTACTAACAGCAGTCATTTTTCTGCTATTGCAGCAGTTTTTCTGCAATCTTGCATCAGCATACACACTGCTAAAGACTTTGCAGTCTGCTAAAAATGACTGCTGTTAATTAAGTTCTTCTGCAATCTTGCATCAGCATTCACAATGCTAAAGACTTTGCAGTCTGCTACAAATGACTGCTGTTAATTAAGTTTTTCTGCAATCTTGCATCAGCATTCACAATGCTAAAGAATTTGCAGTCGCTAAAAATGACTGCTGTTAATTAAGTTTTTCTGCAATCTTGCATCAGCATTCACACTGCTAAAGACTTTGCAGTCTGCTAAAAATGACTGCTGTTAATTAAGTTTTTCTGCAATCTTGCATCAGCATTCACAATGCTAAAGACTTTGCAGTCTGCTAAAAATGACTGCTGTTAATTAAGTTTTTCTGCAATCTTGCATCAGCATACACACTGCTAAAGACTTTGCAGTCTGCTAAAAATGACTGCTGTTAATTAAGTTTTTCTGCAATCTTGAATCAGCATTCACACTGCTAAAAACTCTGCTACAAATGACTGCTGTTAATTAAAATATTAAAAAGTAGATAAAAATAAGCATTCGCAATTTAAAAGCCTCTCAGATGGGCGGTTAAAACGAGTTTCCTTTTATATTAGCTTGGAACAACATGCTTATCATTAAAATGACAATCGCAATATCTTTCAGTGGTAATAAATTAAATTTCCTTATAATAACATTTATTCTGCAAGTGTTGTTAATATGTTTAATCAACTAGTCATACTTTTCTGTACATATGCTTAAAGATTCAACAAAGCGTTTTTCTTTATTTCTAAAAACGGCAAACCGCAGTTTGCTATTTCAGCAGACACAACTCTGCTATCTCTTTTTCAGCAGACACAAATCTGCTATTTCTTTTTCAGCAGAAAATTTGCTCTTACAGCAGACTTACTGCTTTTATTTACTGACAAATTCCTTTGAGTGTAAGAACGAGTAAAAAGACATTAAGTTCGACCGGACCGAATCTTAATTACACTCCACCACGGAGTGCATTCCACAGTATTAGCGGAATGTAAAGCATATTTATGATTGATTAGTGCCAAATTTAATCTCATTTAAATTCTGAAGGTACAAAAGATCTCTTTATTTTTCGAGTCTACGCAGTCAGAGCAATGTACACAGCGATTTTCACTATTTTACCTGTAGCCGTTTGGTTTGTACCATTTTTATCCCCATTCGCCCCCATAGCTTGTAGCTTAAAAGCATCACAAAGTAAATAAAAGTTTCAGCGGGCGAAATGGGACAAAAAGGGATAAAAATGGTACCGATGATACGGCAACAGCTAGAATCATGAAATTTGGTATATACATTCCTCTGATTGCTTAGACACGTAAAATAAACGGATTTTTCGAAATTCGTACTTTTTGGGGTTAAAATTGCAAAAGGGGATAAAAATAGTACCAACCAAATGACCACTGCTAGAGTCATGAAATTCGGAGTATACATTCCTCTGACTGCGTAGACACGAAAAATAAAAGGCTCTTTCCAAATTCGTACTTTCAAGGGATATAATGGGTACAGAGGGATAAAAATAGTACCGACTAAACGACTACAGCTAGAATGATGAAATTCGGCGTGTACATCGCTCTAATTGCGTAGACTCGTAAAATAAAGAGATTTCGAAAGTCCTATTTTTAAGGGGGTGAAATGGAAAAAAGGGTATAAAAATGGTACCAACCAAATGACCGCACCGACTAGAATCACGGCATTTGGTGTATACAATCCTCTGCCTGCATAAACACGCAAAATAAAAAGATTTTTCCAAATTCGTTCGGCAACAATTGGTTGAATTACAAAGTTAGGTTATTTTGCACTATGTACGTGAGATAATGGATTTTCAAAATTTGTACTTTTGGAATTCAAAAATAGAAAGGAAATACAAACAACTGTAGCACCCACTATATACAAATATTTATGGTATTAAAGCTTTTTTGAAAATATAAATATAAGAAATTTATTGTTTGAATTAACTTGAAGTATTATTTCGATATATATAGTGTAAACTGAAATAATAAAAATATTATATTTATTTATAAAATAATTTTTTTTTATTTGTTTTGGTTTGGCTGTATTAAAAAAAAATATTTTTTCCTGTAATAATAAAATCGACAGCCTCAGTGGAATGCAATCCATGGTGGAGGGTATATAAAGTTCGGCCCGGCCGAACTTAACACCGTTTTTACTTGTTTGTATTAGTTTTGCATACTCTGAAGCAAACCTATTTGTTTGATTTTTTAGTTAAATTGAACATATTTAAAGTTCACTTTTCCTTGTATCAAGTAAAACTTTCCTCAGTTTATGTAAAAATTTACTTGATTTGAGTAAAAGAAAATACTTAGATTTAGACAAATTTCGCCTAAATTTGCTTTGAGTAAAAATTTACTTAGCTTTAAGAAAATTATATTTAAATTTATTAAAACTTTGCTTGGTTTGAGGAAAAATGTTTTTAGTTTTTTGAAAATCACAGCAAAATTCTACTTAGATTTAGTAAACATGTCTTTGGTTTGAGGAAAAACTTACTGCAAGTTTCCTCAATTTAAGTAAATATTTACTTGGTTTGAGGAAAATTGAACTAGAATCAAGTTCAAAGCATGTACTATTTTCAAGGAAAAGTTTGAACTTGATGTGTGGAAATATTACTTAAGCGCTATACAAAGTTCAATTTTCCTAAATTTTAGTTCATTTTAACGCATCGTAAGGTTAACTTTTTTGTGAGTGTACTACAACCTAAATGGCAAATGATGAATTACTAATATAACAAGTAAAAATGGAGTTAATTTCGGCCGGGCCGAACTTTATATACCCTCCACCATGGATTGAATTCCACAGAGGTTGTCGGTTTTCCTAGAAGTAATATTACAGGAAAATATTTATTTTTTTTTAATATAGGCAAACCAAAACAAATACAAATATTGAAAAATAATTTTATAAATAAATGTAATATTTTAATTATTTCAAACCATTATTTATTTCAAATCAAAAAATAAATATTCTTATATTTATATTTTCAAAAAGCTTAAATACCATAAATATTGGTAGATAGTGGGTGCTACAGTTGGTTGTATTTCCATTCTATTTTCATTTCAAAAGTACGAATTTTGAAAATCCATTATCAGACGTACATAGTGCAAAATAACCTAACATGATGATTGAACCAATTTTTGCCGTAAAAGCAAAGGTACGAATTTGCAAAAAAATACTTTCTATTTTGCGTGTATATGCAGTCAGAGGATTGTATACAAGGAATTCCATGACTCTAGCTGCGGCCATTTGGTTGGTACCATTTTTACCCCCTTGACGTTTCTACGCAATTCGAATTTCACCATTCTAACTGTAGTCGTTTAGTTGGTACTATTTTTATCCCTCTGTACCATCCCTTGAAAGAACGAATTTCGAAAAATTCGTTTATTTTCCGTGTCTACGCAGTCAGAAGAATGTATACTCCGAATTGCATGACTCTAGCTGCGGTCATTTGGTTGGTACTATTTGTATCCCCTTTTTCCATTTTAACCCCAAAAAGTACGAATTTCGAAAAATCAGGTTATTTTCCCTGTCTACACAGTCAGAGGAATGTATACTCCGAATTTCATGGCTCTAGCTGCGGTCATTTGATTGGTACTATTTTTATCCCCTTTTTTCATTTTAACCCCAAAAAGTACGAATTTTGAAAAATCCGTGTGTTTTACTTGTCTATACAATCAGAGGAATGTATACATCGAATAGATTAATAATAAAAGTTTAATATGTACCATTTTTATCCCTGATTTTCCCCATTTCACCCCCTACAAATAAGAATCACTTTATGGTGCACGTTTTTGCTATAAGGGGAATGAGCACACCAAATATCAAGCAAATATAAACAGACATATTGAAAAACATGCTTAAATACGCTAAAATATTAGGGATTATAATGGGTATTTTTAGTCCTTGTGAGGGAAAAAATTTTCCCTTTGGGCCGATTTCGCCCCGTTTCAATCCCAACCGATCTACGACTATAAGACGCATTTATGGAAAATTTGAACGTTCTAGCTCCTTTCGTTTAGATGCTAGCGTGCTTTCAACAGACGGACATGGCTAGATCGTCTTAGAATGTTATGACGATCAGGAATATATATATACCTGAGACCCTAGGTCGATATCACTACTCAACAAAATGAAAAAAATTTCATGTACTCCGGATGCGATAATTTTTTCTGTGTAGATAACCTTGACATGAGCTCGAAAAACGCAATAAAAAATTTTTTTTTCGTTTGGTTTTTTTTTTATTTTTTTTTTTTAAATTTAAAAATTTTTTTTTTGGTTAATTTGTTTCGTCCGGCATAACTCGGGAACCACTAGCCCGATTTAATTGAATTAAATTTTAAAAATTTTAAAAATTACAATTCCCTTAATCTGTTCATATATTGTTTTCCTATACAAGCATCAGTTTCCAAGTTAAAAATGAATATATAAAGGAAAAAACTTATTTTTTGCCTAAAGATTTAAATTTTTTTTTTTTAAATCCATAAAAAATCCAAAATGAAAAAAAATGTCAAATCTTATTACTTTTACGTAAAGTCACATAACCTATGAGCAAAATGAGACAAAGATCATGAAAATCGATGCACGCGTTTCGCTTTTATTCGCAATTGAGTAAAGGTATGAATTTCAAAAATTTGCTCGACATATGCACAACTTTGTCTATGGTAAGGTTTTTTCTTTTTTATTACAAAAAAAATTAAAATTTGTTGGGTGACAAAAATATATGACTTTAAATTAAAAAACAATTCGATATATGTACAAGAAATTATCCTAAGGATATCAACATTAATTAATTATAAAAAAGTTAAAAAAAAAAATATCTAAACACAAAAATAAAAACCTTCAAATTAAAAATAATTATGTGCTTTTGTCTTTCTTTTATATTGTTGTGGGTCTGTTTCTCTTATCAGGAACCAGATATAGTCCCCCATCATAGCTTCGTTCCAAAATCCTTGGTATCGGTGCTCAATTTCTTTCATTTGCTGATGAAAACGCTCACCATGCTCGTCACTCACATCGCCCAGGTTGTCCGGAAAGAAGTCCAAGTGCGAGTGTAGAAAATGTATCTTAAGCGACATATTTGCTCTAATTTTTTTATAATTTTGGAGTAGTTGTTCGACGATCTCTCTGTAATTTGAGCTTTTGTTGTTTCCAAGAAATCCGGAAACAATTTGCCGAAATGAGTTCCAAGCTGCAGCTTCATTTGGTGATAAAATGTGCTCAAACTGTTGGTCTTGCAACAACTTTTTAATTTGCGGACCGTCGAAAACGACTTCTTTAATCTTTGCCGATGAAAGGTGAGGAAAAATGGTTTTTAAATAGGCGAACGCTTCGCCGTCTTTGTTGATAGCTTTCACGAAGTTTTTTATGAGTCCGAGCTTTATGTGAAGAGGTGGGAGAAAAACATTTTCCTTTTTTATGAGTGGTGTATATTTCACGTTGTCGCTGCCGGGGATGAAGTTAACTCTTTCTGTCCAACTCCTCCTGGTGTAATGATGTTGACGATCGCGGCTGTCCCAAAGGCAGAGAAAACAACAGTACTTTGTGAATCCACCTTGTAATCCACAAAGGATACCGATAACCTTAAGGTCGGCACAAACTTTCCAATCGTGCCTCTCATAGTTAAGGCACTTTAGTAGATTGTCCATGACTTCGTATGTTTCCTTGGTGTCAACGGCATGAGCAATTGGAATCGAAGGTTTCTCGTTGCCGTTGTGCAGTAAAATTGCTTTAAGGCTCTGCTTGTTGCTGTCGATGAAAAGACGCCACTCTCCTGGATCGTAAGAGTACCCGAGTTCACCAAATAATCCGGGAATGTCCTTACAAAAACAGATGTTGTCTTTTTTTGTGTAGTACCTTGCGTATGGTTCATGACGCTTCCTGTAGATTGTTGTCACCACACCAGGAGCCAAGAAACCGAACTGTTGCATGCGCGATGCATGCAACTCTGCATCTTCCTTGGAGAGTTTCAATTCTCTAACCCAATCGTTCAGTTCTGCTTGGGAACATAAGCGTTGACCTCCATGCAATGTATATGTTGACTCGCATTCTGATGTGGTTTCTACTGTCTCCGGATCTGATGTTGGATGTATCGCCTCATTATTAGATGCCCATCTTGAAACGGACGGTTGCGGGTCCACTGGTTCTTCGGAAAATGGCACTGGAAAATTCACTGTTGAAACAGCAGCGTAAGTCCATCATATATTTTTTCCCACGCCTGTTTTTTTGCTAAGACAGAAGTAGCAATCTGTTACATGGCAAAGCGGAGCTCTCCAAAGTATTGGCATGATGATTCTCGGCTGTCGTCTGAAAGAATTTCAATAATAAGTTATATATGTTCTTGAATTTCGTAATCTACACTTACCTTGAGTCAGCTAGCTGTACGTAGCACTTTGGACATAGAGCACTTGGTGTCCACCGCTCATCTATGTTTGAGACCTTTAAATTGAAGCTCTCTTCAAATGAATCTCTCAATTTAGGTGAAAAACAACGCTTGTTTTTTCAGAAACGTATTCTCCGCACATGTAACAAAAATTACTTGGATTGGTATTGCATTCAAATCCTCGCGAACGTTTGCTCATTTTAACTATCGCGTTCGTCGACACTTGTTGAATGAGTAAAATCGATCAATGAAGACCTATTTATACTGTGTATTGTTTAGTATTTTACTGACAGGTACTTATAAATGGGTGTATATTTTTTACGGTGGCTACATACCTGTTTCACCATGTGTGAGTCCTCAATTTTCCGAATAATGACCACCCTTAAATGTGGGTTGCATTTCTGTAAAAAAATCATACAGGTAGCCAACGGAAAACCCAAATAATTAAAAAAGTCCCCTTTCCTTTTTTCCTTTTAATTGTTCACGCACATTTGTTAGCGTTTATTACTTTGCTTACGCAATCATAAAAATTAAATAACCCTTTGTTTATTCCGTTTTGTTAATTCTGAGAATCAAAAAAAAGAAAAAACCTTACCATAGACAAAGTTGTGCATATGTCGAGCAAATTTTTGAAATTCATACCTTTACTCAATTGCGAATAAAAGCGAAACGCGTGCATCGATTTTCATGATCTTTGTCTCATTTTGCTCATAGGTTATGTGACTTTACGTAAAAGTAATAAGATTTGACATTTTTTTTCATTTTGGATTTTTTATGGATTTAAAAAAAAAAATTTAAATCTTTAGGCAAAAAATAAGTTTTTTCCTTTATATATTCATTTTTAACTTGGAAACTGTTGCTTGTATAGGAAAACAATATATGAACAGATTAAGGGAATTGTAATTTTAAATTTTTTAAAATTTAATTCAATTAAATCGGGCTAGTGGTTCCCGAGTTATGCCGGACGAAACAAATTAACCAAAAAAAAATTTTTTAAATTAAAAAAATTTTTATTGCGTTTTTCGAGCTCATGTCAAGGTTATCTACACAGAAAAAATTATCGCATCCCGAGTACATTTTGACTGTTGACTAGTGTATTTGAAGGTGTTACAAACGGAATGACAAAGTTAGTATACCCCCATCCTGGAGGTGGAGGGTATAAAAACCCATATTTTTGACTGTTTAGGGCACAAAGAGATTAATGTTAGGACAAATAAAAATTAATTTGTCCCAATTACACTAGTTTACAGTGATTTTGTCGTGTAACATTGGTGCCACATTAGCATGTCTCTTAATTGTAAGCTAGTAAGTCCAATCGAACAGGCCTATTCTATTAACAAATTTCTTCCTAGAGCCAAGAAATTCTCAATATAATAAACGAA
Source organism: Polietes domitor (assembly GCA_947397865.1). Lineage (NCBI taxonomy): Eukaryota > Metazoa > Arthropoda > Insecta > Diptera > Muscidae > Polietes > Polietes domitor. The sequence goes on from OX377622.1 coordinate 115,468,661, forward strand.
AGTGAGCAAAAATTAAATTGAAATTCTCTTAAATGAACACTTCCGTAATACAACAGTCATGTATAGGGTGGGCCATTTAAAATTTTTAATTTTTACTACCGTTTACTTTGACATTGAAAGGTAGAATAAAATTAATTTTTATTTGTATTTTCAGGTTTATGTTTGACATTTGCAAAGTGGGACGCTATAGGCTCGAAGAAAATTTGGGAAATATTAAAAACTTACTTCCCAAAGTAGTGAGTCTTTAACTCAAACTGTAAGAAATTTACGTGGAAAATTTCCGAGAAGAGATCGGCCTTCATGAAGCCCATTTTCATCTCGGTGGCTATGTCAATAAGCAAAATTGCCGCATATGGGGTTCAGAGAACCCACATGTGAAGCCAATACATCCACAACGAGCTACTGTTTGGGTTGATCGGATGAGGTACTGCCGAGCCAGTCGTGGTACTCATATAAATGATATTGTGTTCCATTATTAAATGACAAAGTTCAACCGTTCCAATAAAATCAGAAATTTGAAAAAAATAATCAGTACTTTTTTAAAGGCCAATTCTAATTAATAGTTTTAAATGACCCACCCTATACAAATGCCCTACACTTAATGGCCAACACACTACCAATCTCTCTGCCTCAAGTGTCGAGCTGATGATCTCTAAAAACAGACAACGGACCATGTGCTGGCCTATAGGGAGAGAGAGAGAGTTTATATATATGATATAGTATTTATCGTATCTAACGACAGTCGGTAATCGATAGCGATGAGAATGTCAAGCAACAACCCAGCGCAAATGAAACAAACAGATTGAGTGGCTGTTTTGGTGTTTATTCAACGATTAAATATCCATATGTATATATGTATGTATAATCACACTCGGTTTATAGCTAATTACACGGCGCGTACCAACTGTGTCGGAGCCCTCAACAAACAAACAATGAAAATCACAGCATTTGTTTAAAGTGTTAATAAATTAAAACCGCATCAGAACAGATAACAGATAAAAATCACCTATTAAATACCCGCAATGTGGACAAATCAATGAAAACAACTCGTTAATTTCGAACAATAAGAAACGCTTAATTTATCCGTGTGTAACGTGTACTAATCCCACTCAATCACAATGGATTTCGATCAAGTTTTAGAGGAAATCGGTGAATTCGGTCGTTACCAAAAGACCAACTATTTGCTGATATGTTTACCGGTCATGTTTGCTGCGGCCAATAGTCTGTCATATGTGTTTACAGCTGGTACACCCTCATACAGGTTTTTAGTCATTTCCTTTCCTAAACAAAATCGTACTAGCCAACAACTCGCTTCTCCTTTTAAAGATGCCTTATACCCCAGTGTGAAGATGGCGCTCAACAAACGGAATTATATCCTGTTTGGCTTAAAAACGCCACCCCAGGAGATACGGATAAAAAGGGCGTGTTTACACCGAAAACCTGTTATCGTTATCGCATTAACGATACGATATTTGCCCCGGATGCAGATGGCGGTGCTGATGTCTCTGCAACTCTGTGTTCCAGTGAACTATTCGATGACAATGTAACAGAACGTTGTCATGATTGGGTGTATGACTCGCAGGAGAGGACCATCGTCCAAGAGGTAAGCCATTTATAGAGCGGTTGAATTTAAGGGATTTTTAAGTTTATGGATATTTCTTGTATCTATGAAAGTAAGTTTTTTTATACCCTCCACCTCCAGGATTGGGTTATAAATACTAAGTTTGTCACTCCGTTTGTAACACCTTGAAATATCGACCTGAGACCCTACAAAGTATATATAGTCTTGATCGTCATAAAATTCTAAGACGATTTTGCCATGTCCGTCCGTTTGTGGAAAGCACGCTAGAATCTAAACGAAATGAGCTGGTACATCCAAATTTGACATAATTGTGCCTTATAGTTGTAGGTTGGTTGGGATTGTTGTAGATCGGTCCACAGGGAACAATTTTTCCCTCACAAGGACTGAAAATACCCCCAATAACGCTTAACATTTAGAGTATTTAAGCATGTTTTTGAATATGTATGCTTCATTTGATATTTGAATGCCCCTTATGGCATTAATGCGCACCATAAAGTGATTTTTATTTGTAAGGAGTGAAATGGGGGATAAAAATGGTACCTATCAAACGACAACAGCTAGAAACACGATATTCGGTGTCTATATTCATCTAATTGAGTAGACACATAGTATAGAAGTAATTTTTCTAAATTCGTACTTTTAAGGGGTGAAATGGAGCAAAAAGGGATAAAAATGGTACCTATCAAACGACAACAGCTAGAAACACGATATTCTGTGTGTACATTCCTCTAATTGAGTGGATACATAATATAAAAGTATTTTTTCCAAATTCGTACTTTAAAGGGGTAAAATGGTAATAGAGGGATACAAATGGTACCAAACAAACGGCTGCACCTAGAATAACGAAACTTGGTATATACATTCCTTTGACTGCATAAAAAGGTTTTTCCAAAGTCGTACTTTCAAGGGATACAATGGGAGCACAGGGATAAAAATTGTACCAACTAAACGGCTGAAGCAAGAATGATAAAATTCGGTGTGTACATTACATTAATTGCGTCGCCACGTATTTAAGATGGGAAAAAGCGACTACGATGGGAAAAAGCGCGATAAAATGGTACCAACCAAATGGCCGCAAATAGAATCATGAAATTCAGTGCACACATTCCTCTGATTGCATAACCGCGCAAAATAGAAATATTTTTCAAAAGGTTTTTTTCAAATTCGTACTTTTAAGAGATAAAATGAGCATAGAGAGATTAAAATATTGCCAACCCACTGGCTACACCTAGAATAGTGAAACTCGGTGTATACATTCCCCGGATTTCGTACACTCAGAAAAAAGTGAACTAAAATTTAGGAAAATTAAACTTCGTATAGCACTTAAGCAATATTTCCTCATGTCAAGTTCAAAATTGTCCTTGAAAGTAGTACTTGAACTTGAAAGTAGTAGTGAACTTCATTTTATTTCAATTTTCCTCAAACCAAGTAAATATTTACTCAAACTAAGGAAACTTCCAGTAAGTTTTTCCTCAAACCAAGTACATTTTTTCTTAATCTAAGTAAAATTTTGCTGATATTTTCCTAAATCTAAGTATTTTTTCCTAAAATCAAGTAAATTTTTACTAAATTCAAATAAAGTTTTCCTAAAACTAAGTAAACTTTTCAAAAAAAAAAAAAGAATAAAAAACAAGTAAATTTTTAATCAAATCAAGTATGAATTTAATCAATTGTAAGAATTTTTCATTAGATCCAATGAAATAGGGTAAATTTACTACCCTATATCTAGTAAATGAACTATTTGCGATAACTTTGAAATAAGGAAACTTTACTCATACTTAGTTAATTTTCCTATTTTCAAGGACTTTTTTACTAAACTGGAGTAAAATTGTTGAACTACATTGGAGTATGGATTTTACTCAAATTGAGGAATGCTATTTTTCTGAGTGCAGACCAGAAAAGTGCAGAGAAAAGAGGGATAAAAATTATACAAGCTAAACGGCTACAGCTAGAATGATGAAATTTGGTGTGAACATCCCTTTAATTGCGTAGACACGTAAGAAAATGATTTTCGAAAGTCGTACTTTTAAGGGGGTAAAATGGGAAAAAGGAGATAGAAATCGTACCAACTAAATGGCCGTAGCTAGAATCATGGAATTCTGTGTATACATTCTTGTGACTGCTTAGACACGCAAAATAAAAAGAATTTTCCAAATTCATATTTTTTTACTTTTATGGCAATAATTGGTTGAATCATGAAGTTAGGTTATCTTGCACTTTGTACATGAGAGATAATGAATTTTCAAAGTTCATAATTTTGACATTATAATAGGATGTATTTCCATCCAACCAACCAAACGGCTGTAGCTGAAAATGTTCCCACTATCCCTCAATATTTAGGGTATTTAAGCTGTTTTTAAGATTGCTGCCTTATATTTACTTTTTGGTGGTTTAAAATAATTAGACTTTATTTTATTTATTTATAAATTTGTTTTTTTATTATTTTTCTTTGTTTTAGTTTGGCTATATTAAAAAAAATAAGATTTTCCTGTAATGTTACTCAATTTCTACGAAAATCGATAGGCTCTGTGGAATGCAACCCATGGTGAAGGGTACACTCAAAGGAATTTGTCAGTAAAAGAAAGCAGATAGTATGCTGGAAGAGCAGATTTCCTGCTAAAAAAGAGATAGCAGATTTGTATCCGCTGAAATAGCAAACAAAATAGCTTTCTTGAAGCTTTAACAGAACAATATAGCCAGTTAACAATTTTATAAACAACACTTTTTAGAATAAATGTTATTATAATAGCCTTGTCACACTGCATGCGAAATCTAGTTTAAATGATATAAGGTCGATTTTCAAATGTCAAATTTGTATTGCATCTGACATTTGTAAATCGACCTTATGTCATTTGAACTAGATTTCGCATGCAGTGTGACAAGGCTATAAGGGAATTCAGTACCACTTAAAGATATTGTGATTGTATTTTTTTTTTTGATACGCATATAAAACGAAATTCGAGCTAAATTCGTTTTCGCCGTCAATCTGAAAGGCTTTTAAATTATAAACTCTTATTTTTTTTATCTATTTTTATAATTTAATTAACAGCAACCATTTTTTGCAGACTGCAACACTTTAGCAGTGTGAATGCAGAAAAACTGCTGTTGTCTGCTGATAGGCAGCAGGCAATCGCTGCTGTTAATAACAGACTTTTTTCTTTAAGTGTATATAAAGATTTTTTATATCTATATCTATAAGTTTACATGCGATTTCAGTCGATTCGATTTCAGCTTGAAATGACATATGGTCGATTTTCAAATATCAAATTTGTATATATCTGATATTTGTAAATTGACCTTATGTCATTTCACCTCAAAATCGCATGCAGTCTAAAAAGGTTATATTCATATTTACATATTCTAGAGCAGAAAAAATAATCGAAAGAGTTTCCAAATAGGGACGGGTAAATGTTAATTTCACAAGTTGCGAGTGAGACGTCAACGGATTTGTTGTTTTATTTGAAGGACATGTTCAAACGGCCGCGGTGAATTTCTCAAATGTTTCTTCAATAAGCCTGTTCGATTGGGCTTACTAGCTTAAACTTATCATTGGTTTTATTTAAATAAATCAGAGATAAAAATTTGGCACCACCTTATTCGGTAGCTATGAGAGTAGTACGCAAATTTCTTGTTAAGCGAGTAAATTCCAAACAAAAAGTAAGTAAGCCCAATCGAACAGGCCTAATAAGTCCATTATTAGACGCGCTGCTCTAAGCTCAATTGATAATAGCGTTGCCAAATCAGACCAATTTCTGATCGGAATCGCAAAATCGAACCTCTAAAAGCCGATATAAGCTTTTAGTTCTTTTTGCTAATTAATAAAAATGGATTTTGAAAATATGTTCAAATTTCTACTTTCTCATTTCAGTGGAGTCTAACATGCAAGGAGAATGCCTGGAAATTGGCTTTCGTCGGTACAATGCACTTTGCTGGTTTAGTAGTGGGCACAGCTCTATCCGGTTATCTGGCTGATCGGTAATGGTTAATTAACTCTATGATTTAGTTACAGTTTCTGAGATTATCTGGGTTTTGGGTACTAACCTATACCAAAAAGAAATATCGTATACTGAAGACTAAAGGCTCGCGTGTCCCTAAGATTTTTATTGAACAGCTGATTCAGCTACTCATCACAAACCGGAAGTCGCAACCAAATATAAAGAATCGGTGTGCGCAAGCCTTTAAACCGACATGATTTAGACCCAAAAGAGCTATGTTTTTTTTAATATTTCCCTTAACATTCTTTTTTTCTTCTCTCACAATTTTTCACAGCTTCGGCCGCAAAGTCATCTTCATCATATGCATCATCTTTATGGCCATAACGGGCATTGCTCAAGGCCTCTCCTGGGACTACAATAGTTTTCTAACTTTTGCTTTCCTCAATGCCGTGGGCACTTCGGGCGTCTATCCCTTGGCCTTTATAATTGGCGTCGAAATGGTGGGACCCCGAAAACGTGAAATGTCCTCCATAGTTTTGAACTACTTCTATGCGGTGGGTGAAGCCTTGGTGGGCTTAATTGCCTGGCTGGTGCATGATTGGCAATTGTTGCAATATGCTCTGTCGGTGCCTCCCCTCTTCTTTATAGCTTACTATTGGCTAGTTCCCGAATCGGTGAGATGGCTTATAGCCAGAAATAAACGAGAGAGGGCTGGTAAAATAATACGCAAAGCAGCGGCGGTTAACCGCAAAGAGTTGTCAATATCACTTTTGGATAATTTCAAATCAGCGTCTCCATTGGAAACAGAAAAACTTGGAGAGGATTACACCGTTCAAGATGACTTGAAGGGGGATACATCGGAAATCTGGGCCGCCGTTAAGGAGGTATTCAGATCGAAAACATTACTAATACGCTATAGCATTATGTTGTATATATGGTGAGTGAATGCATGTGAAAGATTCGTATTAGGTTGTGATGTTGTTGTTGTTCTTTAGGGCTATTAACGCTGTGGTCTATTATGGCCTTTCGCTGAACTCAACTAGTCTCAGTGGCAATAAATACTTAAACTTCGCCTTGGTCTGCCTTATAGAAATACCTGGATATACTTTGGCCTGGGTAAGTAAAAGAAAAACACACATAACTCCGGTAATTGTAAAGAAGAAAAACGATATTGTGGCCGGAGTCCTTTTTTGATTTAGATGATGTCGTTTTTTGACGACAACCAGAATAAAAGATGAAAAATGTTCGCAAGCTTCGAACAAAATGAATGTATATTGTATAGCAAACATAACTTATACGCCACCCATGTGGAGAGAAATAAAATATATCCTACTTTGTTAAGATTGATCGAAAAAAGCGAAAATGGGACTAAGGCCGATGTGGATCTGGGGGCCCCGAAAATGAGTCCGCCCACTTGCAAACAAGTATGGATACTAAAATTGAAGGAAATTTCCTATAGATGTCAGATACATACCTAAAACAAGTAAGGAAAGGCTAAAGTCGGGCGAGACCGACCATATGATACACTCCACTTTCTCTCCGAATACAATTCAATTCAGTAAAAAAGTGAAAACGGGAAGGATTTTTGAATGTTTCCTAATCATAGGCTAATATGAACAGACCCAATTTGTCAAATCGAGAAGAATATTTGTATCGGGGCTACATCCAAACATGTAATGAAGTGACCACCTTACAATTGGTTTTTCCAGTTCAAGTATAACGTGCTATGCCCAATTTGAAAACATTCGGCGAAAATACGTGGTTTCTGGGGCGTAAAAAGTCAAGTCGGGTGCGAAATTTGTTTGAGAGCTATTTATATAAATCTGAACCGATCTGACCCATTTTCATCATGGGTATTTCTAGTTGAAATATAAGATATTTTGCAAGATTTGAAAAAGATCTAATAAAATATGTGGTTTATAGAGTGGAAAAAGTCAAATCGGGAGTGAAAGTCGTATGGGAGCTATATATAAATCTGAACCGATCTGACCCATTTTCTCCATGGGTGTTTCTAGTGGAAATATAAGACATCTTACCAAATTTGAAGAAGATCTGTTAAAATGTGTGGTTTCTACAGCAGAAAAAGTCAAATCGGGATCGAAATTTGAATGGGAGCTATATATAAATCTGAACCGATCTGACCTATTTTCACCACAGGTGTTCCTAGTTTAAATATAAGATGTTTTGCCAAATCTGAAGACAATCTGATACAATAAGTGGTTTCTAGAGCGGAAAAAGTCAAATCGGGAGCGAAATTTGTATGGGAGCTATATCTAAATCTGAACCGATTTTCTTCAAAGCGTTCGTCCTTATCCCGAAAAACTTCGTTTTGCAAAGTTTCATTTTGTTCTGGCTACAATTGAGACCTGTATCGTGATTACAAGAATAGATGGACAGACGGACGGACGGACATAAAAATCGATTCAAAAAGTGATTCTAAGTCGATTGGTATAATTAACAATGGGTCTATCTCGCCTCCTTTTGGGTGTTACAAACAAATGCACAAAGACATAATACTCTCGTGGAGTGGACTTTTTTGTGGACTGTCTGTCCCACATATCTAAAAATGGCGATCAGAACCAAAATTAATGTGTGGGTACTCAAATTAAAGAAAATTTTGTATATATAGCAAATATGAATACGAGCTCCCGATGGGCGGGATCCTCAAAGAACTTCTATCAAGTCAAGTCCTAGTGGAGTGGATACCAGGGCTTGACGTACTGAGTTTGAATGCAAATTTTTATTTTGTACGATTTCGAAATCTCAGATAAAACTCCTTATATTTGGGGGTGGCTTAGCGCCCCAGGACCACCCGTTCTACGCCAATGGGATAGGAAGTGAGGAGGATCATGCATATAATATTTTCTTAGTGGAAATGGTTTGCGTGATTTACGTGAATCACGCGTGATTCTTGAGCAAAATGTATTTTATTTACGCGAGCGTGAGTAACGAAAATATCTTCGTGCGTGAACGAGCGTGATTCAATTTTTTCCTTCGTGAGCGTGCGTGAACGTGAGTCAGAAACCACTCACGCGCCCATCTCTATGAGTGACTGACTGATCACTCCCCTACATCTAAATCTGAACCGATTTTCTTCAAATTAAATAGCGTTCGTCGTTATCCCGTTGTGCAAAGTTTCATTTTGTTCTGGCTACAATTGCGACCTGTATTATTCGTGATTACAAGAATAGATGGACAGACAGACAGACGGACGTTGCTAAATCGATTCAAAAAGTGATTCTAAGTCGATTGGTATAATTAACAATGGGTCTATCTCGCCTCCTTTTGGGTGTTACAAACAAATGCACAAAGACATAATACTCTCGTGGAGTGGACTTTTTTGTGGACTGTCTGTCCCACATATCTAAAAATGGCGATCAGAACCAAAATTAATGTGTGGGTACTCAAATTAAAGAAAATTTTGTATATATAGCAAATATGAATACGAGCTCCCGATGGGCGGGATCCTCAAAGAACTTCTATCAAGTCAAGTCCTAGTGGAGTGGATACCAGGGCTTGACGTACTGAGTTTGAATGCAAATTTTTATTTTGTACGATTTCGAAATCTCAGATAAAACTCCTTATATTTGGGGGTGGCTTAGCGCCCCAGGACCACCCGTTCTACGCCAATGGGATAGGAAGTGAGGAGGATCATGCATATAATATTTTCTTAGTGGAAATGGTTTGCGTGATTTACGTGAATCACGCGTGATTCTTGAGCAAAATTTATTTTATTTACGCGAGCGTGAGTAACGAAAATATCTTCGTGCGTGAACGAGCGTGATTCAATTTTTTCCTTCGTGAGCGTGCGTGAACGTGAGTCAGAAACCACTCACGCGCCCATCTCTATGAGTGACTGACTGATCACTCCCCGGACAAAACGGCTTGAGCTAGAATCATGAAATTTGGTGTGTACATTTCTCTTACAGTGTGATAAGACGGGATTTTTCGAAATTCGTCCCTTTAAAGGGGTAAAAAGGGATAAAAATAGTACGACCGCAATTACCAAACGGCTAGGACTAGAATATTGAAATTTGGTGTGAGCATTCCTCTTGCGACATAAAGGCATCCCAAAGGCATTTGCAAAATACGTACTTTTGGGGGTTAAATGGGGCAAAAAGCAACAAGATGGTACCAACAAGACGGCTGGAGATAGAATCATGAAATTTGGTGTGTACATTTCTCTTACAGCGTAGAGATTACGTACTTTTAAGGGGTAAAATGGTACCACAGCAATGATCAAACGGTTGGGCATAGTATCTTGAAATTTGGTATGCAAATTCCTCTTATAACTTCAACGCGCGCGAAAATACTTTTTTTTAAATTCGTATTCTTTGGGGGGTGAAATCGGGTAAAAAGGGATAAAAAGGTACCAATCAAAGAGATGGAGCTGGAATCATAAAACTCGGTGTGTCCTCAAAATGCTTAGAAACGCAAAATTAACGAATTTTTCAAAATTTGTACTTTTAAAGGGTAAACGGGGAAAAGGGGATAAAAAAGGTACCAACAACACGGATAACGCTACAATAATGAAATTCGCAGTGTATATTCGTTTTACAGCGCAGCAATAAGAAGGAATTTTTCGAAATTTGATATTTTGCTTAATCTTAATAACATTTTCCTTTTTGATTTTATCCCCCAGATCTCACTGCGTAAATTCGGACGTCGGTTATCCCTAACCGGTTCCTTGCTGCTTTGCGCTATAACCTGTGCTGCCGGTGGATATATAACGCAAGGTATTTCATGTTGTTTATTAATTTCTACATGCCTATGCTCGTGCATAACATATATAACTTAAAATTAATTTTATACATATATTTTTATACTCTTCTCTAAATATTTGTTCCAAAAATCAGTTCAAACTAACTTGGAAACACGTAAAGTTCAACTGAAATTTTAGCAGTGCCATTTAGAAAATTTCGACAATTATTACATTTAACCCCCATTCCAATTGCAGGTTCGACTTGGGCGATTATAACCTTATTTCTAATCGGGAAACTGGGCATAACATCATCCTTTGCAGTGATCTATACATATACGGCGGAAATGATGCCAACGGTTAGTGAGAGTTTGTAAAGAGACTGAATGGATTTTTTTCTAAATTGAAGGTTTAAGGAAGAAAAATAGGGACATTACGAACTTTATACTATATAAAAACACAATTGTGTTTTTTTAAACAGAATTTCGACTGAGCAGAACAGACATATCAACGCACAGTGATTGGAAAACGATTTTTTGAAAATAAGTCTGTAACATCTGTTCCGCACCTCCTGAAAATATTGGGGGCTGGTCATACATTTGACCCCACTAGGGGACTCGTTGGGACTGTTAGAGCGGTGAGAGAAAATTTTATAAAAATTCAGTTTATTAAAATTTCGCCCTTTTGCACATTCTCATGATGAATCGGCATAGGAAAGCTTGTGATCCTTACATTTTACATATAGGATGTGTTCAGCAATATTATTTAAAACACTACGAAGAACATTTTTGTGGAACACGTTAACCCTCTAGCTCCTCAACATAGGGGTCTTTTTTACAAAAGTGTAAAAACATCGGTTTAACGGGTCTAAATGTTCTCCAAAAATATTTGCCATAAAATTCTACTTTAAGTCTCTGAATGCACCAAAACTCAAAACTAAATTAAATACCAGAAATAAGTATAAATATATTATATTAGAGGGTTCTAGATAACTATCTAAGACAGAGGTACTAACAAATTTAATATTATATCCTGAAGTTGAAGACTTATAATCAATCATCAAAATCTATATTTTTCTGTTTAATGTATAGTCTCAGTAATATTACCCACAATTTGCTTTCTTGATAAATTTCTAATATAATTTCTATAAAATGTTAATAGATTTGGAGTAAAAAAGGCAGCCGTTTGATGTTTTTTGTAAAAAAACAAAAAATCTATTTTTTCTTAGATTTTTGACTAAAACTTTTTCACTTTAACTCGAAAACTCCTCATATATTCCTGTGCGAAATTTCATAGAACAGATGTTATATGGAATTAATTCCAAAATACATCTATTTCCAATCATTGTGCCTAAAAAAGAAAGAAATCTATATGTTGAAGAAATCTATTAGTCATTTTCATTAAATCATCGAAGTACAAGAGTCCACGTACAATGGTCCACGTATATAACAAAAAATATTCCAATAACTAATTCTCGTTTTATCCCTCCAGGTTATTCGTAGTGGTGGTGTGGGAGTCATGTCCACATTTGCTCGATTTGGTGCTATGTTGGCTCCTTTCGTTCCTTTATTGGTAAGATTTCCACATGATATGTTAGAATTCTACGATATTATTGCTATTTTTCACAGGGTGAATACTACGAAGCTTTACCTCTTCTGTTATTTGGCTGTTCGTCTCTGACAGCTGGTTTGGTAGCTTTACTATTGCCAGAAACATTCCAAAAGAAATTGCCAGACACGGTTCGTACTGTATTGTGTAGTAGTAGTTTTTTAAAACATTTGTTTGTTTTTATATGCACAATTAATTAATTTATATTACTTATTTAAATTTGTTATTTTTTAAGGTTTCTGAAGCAAAACAGTTGGGTAAGGCGAAAACAAAGCCATCAACTGAGTCATTAACATCAACTGGTGTTGTGGAACAAAACAAAAATGCACCAACAACGGAAAGATCTGTATCGTTAAATGCGGAATCATCGTTGACGTAGTCGTCATCACCACTATTGGTATTGGTAGTAACATATTCGTTAATGAGGCAACATTATATATTTATACAATTTTTTATGGATCTTTTTTGTAAATAAAAATGCACTGTCCAGTAGTTTAGTGGCACAGAAAGATATTTGAAAAGTTGCATTGCTTTTTTTCAAAGCAAAACCCCATCAGATCATCACAGGTGACAGAGCTAAAATGAATTATTATTACTCTGGAGTAAGGAAATCCTTGCCTTCGAAAGCATGCAAACTCAAATTACTAGTTATTGTTGTCGTTGTTGTAGCAGCTTTAGAGGGAGCTGAGTCTGAATTGTACTAGACTTCGCTCCGGCCGATATAAGACTACCACGGGAACATTCGTCCATCACCATTTTTATGTTGTCCGCTTATTATTTACTTCACTTAATTTATTTATTATTGACGATCACGGCAATGTGATAGAAAAAACTGACATATGATACTCCTCCACGTTCCACCAACATTACCTTACAACTTCCAAACACAACTCAAATAAGTGATGATTGTGACGACCTACCTTTTATTCCACTTGAAAGAAGTAAATATTCAAATATGCAGTGTTTTGGTTTCTTTCAGCATTGAGCAATTCCAATGGCGAGGGACGTCATTTCTTCAGAATTTGAAAATGTCATCCCAGTTAAAAATGCTGAAAGATTTTCCATGAATAGAGTAAATAATGTCTCACCGATTCACTTCAAATCTACATTAATTTGCAATATTTCTTATGTTGAACATACGAACATACGTTTGTTTTATTTAAGTTAATAGATAACAACAACATCAGTAATATTACAAAATAGCTTATTTCAATACACTACTATCCTATCTACACATATCTACCTTTCTACTCGCCGAATATTGAAACGAATGCCTCCCGATCTTCTATGCTACCAAATCTTTGCAAAAGCTTATAGTTCACCTTGTCATCGCTGTACAGTCTCAGCGATTGAATGAAATCAAATTTAGATGGCTTGCGTTGCTCATTTTCGGGTACTAAATCATCCAAGTCTATTACCAAATCGTGTCTTTTGCCCCAATAGTCGACATAGGCCAATTTCAATTTGTCATTGGCGTCGTTAATGTAAATTATGCCCAACAAATTCTTGGCAAAGAAACTGCAAATCGCCAGGGTCATCCAAGTGGTACCGCCAATGACACCAATGATAACGGCTGTATGCGGCGATAACACAGCTGTCTCCTCCAGTGCAAATGCGCCAGGTATAATAATCGCATTTAGTATGCCATAGGGAATTTTTAGACGATTGAAGGACGAGACTAAACGTATCAAAGGCAAGCGGTACATAATGCGCCAGTCCTCGCTCGGTGCTGGAGGAGTCTGTGGTGTTGTTGACAACCTTCTCATCATAGTGTTCTCAGTCAGAAATGGTGACATGACACTGCAAGAAGGCGGTGTTTTGATCAAACTGAATTTATTAACGTATGCTGCTGGACACCTTAATGATTTTCCCAGAGTCTTTAAAGCCAAAAGTGTGGACATCTGTCGGAAATATGTATAACTTAAGTGATGATTTCTTCTATTTTAAGAGTAATTACCTTTTCACTATTTTTAGTCGGTAAATTGCACAATACTCTGCGTTCAAACAGCTGTTTGTAAACATTTACCAGCTGTTTTTGACATATCGCCCATATGTTCGTTTTGTGTCTCTGATGGAAGAGAGAAAGCCACAGTAAATGCAACCATGCGTTTTGGCTAATTTCCGGTGAAAGAATGCGAACGTTATAATTGTTTAGAATACAATTTGAATTAATATTTTAATTTTAATTAAAATTGTAATGAAATTTAATTTGGAACACAGGAGAATTTATGAAAATATATTATATATTTACTAAAACAAATATAAAATATATAAACTAAATCTGTAACACAGAGGGGTTTGAGTATAAAAATTTGGTGTGTAGGTTCCTCTTACAGCGTTGAGGTGTGATAAGTGGAGATTTTTAGAAATTCGAACTTTTAAGGGGTAAATGGGGAAAGAAGGATAAAAGAGATAGCAGCCAGACCCAAATATCAGCTATAACGTACATTCCAATAATAGCGTAATCGCACGAAAAAGGATTATTCGTACTGGGGGAAATGAGATAAAAAGATATAAAAACTGTATCAATCTTTCTTATTTATTTTGTATAAATTAATTAAATTTAGTATTAAGCATTGATTCTTGTTAATATACTATATTAAAAACGGCATGAATCTCGATGTGAACAAACTCGTCTACACGCTGAATAAAGGGATTTTCGAAATTCGTACATCATTAAATCGAATTTTTTGAAAATTTGACTTTTTGGGGGAAGCGGGACCAAAAAGGGTTACAAATGGTACCAACCAAAGTGTTGCAGCTAGAACCGTGAAATTCGGTGTGTCCAATACTCTGTCAACGTTGACGCGTAGCATAAAGGGATTTTTGGAAATTTGTACTTTTAAAGGGGAAACGGGACAAAAAGGGGTAAAAATGGTACCAACCAAAGTGTTGCAGCTAGAATCGTGAAATTCGGTGTGCCCAACTCTCTGTCAACGTTGACGCGCAGCACAAATGGTTTTTTGGAAATTTGTACTTTTAAAGGGGAAGCGGGACAAAAATGTTACCAATTGAAGTGTTGCAGCTGGAAACGTGAAGTTCCTTCTGACTACGTAGACACGCAAAATATTTATTTCTTCCGAAATTTGTACTTTTAAGGGGGGAAGCGGGACAAAAAATACAAGAAAGTACAAAGTGTTGTAGATTTAATAGTGAAATTTGGTATCTATATTCCTCTGACTGTTTAGACATGCAACATAATTACATTTTGTCGAAAATTTGTACTTTTAAGGGGGAAGCGGAAAAAAACGGGATGGAAATTGTACCTACCAAACTGTTACAGCTAGAATCGTGAAATTTGCAACGTAATTGCATTTTTTCGAAAATTGTTCTTTTTAGGGGGGAATTGAATTGAAAATGGTACCAAGCAAATAGTTCAAGCTGGAATCATGAAAATCGCCGTACACCCTCGACACAAAGGGATTATTCAAAAATTTTACTTCCATAGGGAGAGCCATGTAACATTTTAAATTTGAACTACTTTAAATTTGAATTAATTTGACTTTGAAAGGTAGAATAACATAGATAATTATTTTTATTTTCGGAAAATGGCTATACGCTCGAACAAAATTGGGAAATATTAAAAACTATTAAACTCCAAAGTAGTGAGTCTTTAAGGTAAGAAATTTACGTGGAAAATTTCGTGTTTTCAGATGAAGCTCATGTTCATCTCGGTGTCATTAAGCAAAATTGCCGCATATGGGGTTCAGAGAACCCACACGTGGCTATTGAGAAGCCAATGCATCCACAACGAGTCACTGTTTGGTGGTTGGATTTTGGGCTGGCAGCATCATTGGGCCATGTACTGAAAAAATGGGTTGATCGGATGAGGTACTGCCCAGCCAATCGTGGTAGTCATATAAATGATATTGTGTTCATTATAAAAGTTCAACCTTTCCAATAAAACCAGAAATTTGAAAAAATAATCAATACTTTTCTATAGCCGATCCTAATTTAAAATTGTAAATGGCCCATCCTATACATCTAAAACAAAAAACTTTAGAGTGTACAGTCTTCAGACTGTACTGACGCTCGAAATAAAGGGAAGTTTCGAACTGTCTTCCTTTTTGGAAGAAAAATAAATGATTTATTTTTTCAATACGAAAGAGTACGAAACTCTTAGAGGACGAAACGGGACAGAAAGGATTTATCCCTTTTTACTAATCAAACAGCTCCACCTGAAATCATCGAATTGGGTGTATATATTTTTTCTACGGCGTGGACGCTCGCCATAAAGCTAATTACCTTAAAAGGGATCATTTCAAAAAAAAAAAAAAAAAAACAATTAAAAAATTGTTAATAGTCGGAGAAAATACTACAAATGCCACTTTATTTGAATAGAGATGTGAAAATTCCACTTTCCACTTGCTTCATGTTTTCACGTGTAAACACCCCATTGTAAAAATTAAATAAATCGCTTGGGGGTATTTCCCTTTTGAAATCCATAATTAATAGTAAAAGAGAGTTGAATTCAAAACTAAAAAATAATCAACAAGTTATTGCATTTTTTATTATCATTTAGCATCGGAAATGTTAATACTATCTAATATAAAATAAATATGTTATCCAATAAACAATGTATGATTAATCTCTCTTTTGTTCAAATAAGTAAATATTAATATCTTCGAAAACAATAACATGTAACAGAACGAAACAAAAAATAAAACACAAAATTTGAATTCAGATAATTTTACGCTTTTTTCCCCCGCCACATTTCACTCTTTCTTGTCCTTGTCCTTTTCGTCGTCACCCAATAACATTTTACGCACTGCCGGCACTCTGAAAAGAGGAACCGACAGAATGGCACCCACACAGGCTCCGATCCAATAGACAATAATGTGCTCCAGATTTGTATGACCGCGACAGCCCCATTTGAGGGCGGTGGCCAAGACCGGATTGAAATAGCCGCCAGAGAAATTAAAAGCTGAAAACATGGCATAATTAAAAGCATAAACTTTGAGAACATTTCAAGAGTTCCAGAGAGGCAAGAGAATAAGCAGTGGTTTAGTGTTTGAAAGTTAGTACGGTAACGTACATACCTGCTACCACCAAGCTAGTGCCAATGAACGAATCAATAATGCTACAGAACTTGGGACCCTTTTCGCTCAGGGTTTTCGAGGCCAGGCGGCACAAGAGCGTTGCAAGGCCTTCGATAGCGGCACCCAAATAGGGATTAACCTAAGGAAACCGAATCAACTAATTAGCCCGAATGATTGGTTCATTTTGCCATAAACTTACCTGTAAATCAGCATTACATTCCTCAAAGGCTCGGCCCTCGTGAGTTTCAGCAAATTCGAACCACCAAAACACCTGCACAATACGATACACACAACAACCGCCCATCAGTTCCGCCCATGTACGCAAAGCCACTTCTTTCAGAGATGTCTTACCCTCGAGCATGTCTTCCATGTGTGTATAGGGACAGGCCGAAGCATCACCCCATACCTTGCCCCACCAGACGGTTAGCAGAAACAGGAATACCGCATAGGCAGCCACACCAAAGTTATCGGCAACTGCAAGAAGAACCAAGAATTTATTTATTGTTATTATTCCACGGACTGGCCACGGGACGCTCTTACCAATAATCAATTCGAAACAGCAGGCACATAACTCCGCCGATGCTATGGCTTCGTTGACCAAAATGGGAACCAGACCCTCTTCATTGAAGAACTTTTTGGCCAAGCGCCTAGCGATTTGTGCGGCAATACAGCAGCCAACCATGAATGCTGTACTAACACCCAACGCTGTCATCGACATTTTGGATGTTTCTTTGGCTTCAATTCAATTCAAAGAACGGCAAAAGGAAGTGACTACAACTAGGCTAGCTTGAAAATAAATCAAGGACATGTTATTAGTTGTTTTACTTTTTTAGCGGTATTATTATTGATTAATTTAACTGAAATAACACTGATTTACAACTATTTTGTCCCGAAGGATGTGAGCATTTTCGTTACAAAGTTCAGAAAAATAAATTATTATTTTATGCCGAAGTTAATTCAATTATGAGACGAGTAACATTGTCTTGGATGATTTTGACCATCAAACATCTATCACGTATTAAAAACAGAACAGGATTCCTTGCATCCAACTCTTGGCACACCACCGAGTTCTGCGAATACTTTTCCGAGAAAAATATTGATTAATATAGCTTTATAACATATATTTTATTTAATTTTTCTTTTCAAGAAAAATCTATTGCTAAAAACAGCAAACAATTTTTTGCTATTTTTGCGTTTGCAATCTGCATTCCTCTTTTCAGCTGAGAATCCGTTTTTCAGCAAACTTTTAACATCATTTTTATTTGGTCAAGAGATAGATTCAGCTCTTGTATGGGCAACATTTACCGATTCCACAATTTCAAACGGATATGACTTGATCAAAAAATATTAAGTACTTCAATTAGCAATTATACGCTTCTGAAGGCAAAACTTCGAAAAAATCCCATTTTTATCCCTTTTTCAAGAATGCTCTTATTTTTATACCCTCCACCTCCTGAATGGGGTATACTAACTTTGTCATTCCGTTTGTAACACCTTGAAATATCGATCTGAGACCCTGTAAAGTATATATATTCTTGATCGTCATAAAATTCTAAGACGATCTAGCCATGTCCGTCCGTCTGTTGAAAGCACGCTAGCATCTAAACGAAAGGAGCTAGAACGTCCAAATTTTCTCCGAATACGTCTTATAGTAGATCGTAGATCGGTTGGAATTAAAAGTGGGCGAAATCGGTCCAGAGGGAAAAATTTTTCCCTCACAAGGACTGAAAATATCCCTAATATTTGGACGATTTTTGATTATTTGATTTGTATTTGCTTGATATTTGGTATGCGTATTCCCTTTATAGCAAAAACGTGCGCCATAAAGAGATTCTTATGTGTAGGGGGAGAAATGGGACAAAAATGGATAACAATGGTACCTATCAAACACGATATTCGGTGCGTACATTCCTCTAATTCAGTGGATACATAATATAAAATTATTTGTCCAAATTCGTACTATTCAGGGGTAAAATGGGAATAGAGGGATAAAAATGGTACCAACCAAACGGCTTTACCTAGAATAATGAAATTCCTCTGACTACATAGACTCGCAAAATAAAAAGATTTTTACTTTTAAGTCAAAAATGGGTAGAATCATGAACTTAGATTATCTTGCAATGTGTACGTGAGAGCTAATGGATTTTTAAATTTTTTTACTTTTGGAATTAAAATAGGATGGAAATACAACCAACTAAACGGCTGTAGCTAAAAATGCACCCACTATCCACCAATATTTAGGATATTTCATTCTGAAGAATGCTGCCTTATATTTACTTTTTGAATTGACTTGAAGTATTATTTCGATATAAATATTATAAACATATTTGTAGCCTTGCCTTATATTTATTTATAAAACTATTTTGTCATTATTTTTATTTGTTTTGGTTTGGCTATATAACAAAAATTTAACATTTCCCTGTAATGTTACTGCACTTCTACGAAAATGGACAGTATCTGTGGAATGCAATCCATGGTGGATGGTATATAAAGTCCGGCCCGGTCAAACTTAACTCCGCTTTTAATTTGTTTGAAAATTCCAATATTTGAACAATTTATTGGGTAATCCGTTAACTTGCTTGTATTGCTTGGGGGTATACTAAGTTTGTCATTCGGTTTGTAACACCTTGAAATGTCGACCTAAGACCCCATAAAGAATATATATTCTTAATCGTCATAAAATTCTAAGACGATTTAGCCATGTCCGTCCGTCTGTTGAAAGCACGCTAACATCTAAACGAAAGGATCAAGGACGTCCAAATTTTCCATACATTCGTCCTATAGTCGTAGATCGGTTGGGATTGCAACTGAGCGAAATCGGTCCAAAGGCAAACAATTTTCCCTTACAAGGACTGAAAATACCCATAATATTCCCTAATATTTAGAGTATTTAAGCATGTTTCATGAATGTCTGCTTTTATTTACTTTATATTGGGTGTGCGCACTCCCCCTATAACAAAAAAGTGCACCATAAAGTGATTCTTATTCGTAGGTAAAATTGGCCAAAAAAGGATAAAAATGGTACCTATCAAACGACAACATTCCTCATTCCTCTAATTGAGTAGATACATAATATAGAAGTATTTTTTCCAATTTTTTAATGGATAAAATGGGAATATAGGGATAAAAATGGTACCAACCAAACGGCTGAACCTAGAATAATGAAATTCGGTGTATACATTCCTTTAATTGCGTTTTTTTTCGTTTTGATTTTTCGAAATTTGTACTTTTAGTATGGCAAAATGTAGAAAGGGGATAGAAATTGTATCAACCAAATGGCAGCATCAAGAATCATGAAATTCGATGTATAAAAAGATTTTTCCAAAACCGTTTTTCAAGGGATACAATGCGAACAGAGGGATAAAAATGGCAACCACTAAACGGCTTCAGCTAGAATGATGGAACTCGGTCCGTACATCCCTCTAATTACGTAGTCACGTAATGTAAAGAGATTTTCGTAAGTCGTACTTTTAAGGGGCTAAAAGGTGATAAAAATGGTGCCAACCAAATGACCGCGGTTTGACTGCATAGACAAGCAAAATAAAAAGATTTTTCCAAATTCGTACATTTTTTACTTTTGGGAAAAGTGCTAAAGCAAATGGTTAGAATCATGAAGTTAGGTTATCTTGCACTACGTACGTAAGAGATAATGGGGTAATTCCAACAGAAAACGACCCAAAAACTATAGGTTTGGATTTTCATCCTCTCCGATTTTGATGAAATTTGGCACATACATTCCACTAGTGTTTGCGGGTAATGTACCGTTTACCGTAGCTCAAAGTAGTACATGGTTTAAGTTTTGCAGTGGCCCAAAGTTGGTTATCTCGGTGTCTTTTTTTGATGAGATGGTTTCCTTATCGATATCATAACTTTGGATCGCGACATCAGATTTTAACGATATTGTTATCATCCGAAAGACTTACATCTCCTTTTTCCGAATCTGTATGAAAATATGAATGTCATTGTCATTCAAGGACTCCAAAAATTAAAAATAAATTTAATCCTTGAATATCCTGAAAGACATATCTTAAGTTTTCTTTATTTTGTTTTGTATTTTAGCTTATTTTTTCTCTACAAAATATCAAAAATTCAGTGTGGGGTGGCCATAAGTAAAGAAATTACGGCTGTTTTTCCAAAGTTTTGAGTTATTTCAGCAAGGCCAACATTTTTCATTCATATCTATGAACATAAGAGTCGCTTCAAAATAAAAGTAGTCGATGTTCCCGACTAAAAGATTCGCTTGTTTTACGGTTTCTCCCAAAATATTTCGCTTTTATCATTGTCCGTTCGTGGGCTGGACGTGGTTGAAAAAAAAAACTCTATTAAGCTGTGTTTCTTGAAAAGAATTCACGATGAGAATGGTATGGAGAAAAAACCATTAGAAATTAGAATCAGACCCGAGCCTAATCAAACCGTATCAAAAACTTCGTACTTCTATCTATATAAGTTTAGCATTAACAACCATTTCAACGAGCCCCTAAAAACACAAGTCAAACTAAAGCCATGGAAATTTAGCGGATTTGATAAAAAATACATAAAAATTGTAATTGGTCACATTGCAAGTTTTTGATACGGTTTGATAAGGCTCGCGTCTGATTTTGATTTCTAATGGTTTTTTCTCAATACCATTCTCATCGTGAATTCTTTTCAAGAAAAAACTGTTTTATAGAGTTTTTTTCAAACGCGTCCAGCTTACGAACGGACAATGATAAAAGCGAAATATTTTGGGAGAACCCGTAAAACAAGCGAATCTTTTAGTCGGGAACATCGTCATCAATATTTTAGTCGGGAACATCTACTACATTTATTTTGAAGCGACTCTTATGTATATAGATATGAATGAAAAATGTTGGCCTTGCTGAAATAACTCAAAACTTTGGGAAAAACAGCCGTAATTTCTTTACTTTTGGCCACCCACTCTGAATTTTTGATTTTTTGTAGAGAAAAAAATTAGCTAAAATACAAAACCAAATAAAGAAAACTAAAGATATATCTTTCAGGATATTCAAGGATTAAATTTATTTTTAATTTTTGGAGTCCTTGAACCACAAGGACATTCATATTTTCATTATTTCAGATGATGTCAATATCGTTAAAATCTGATGTCGCGATCCAAAGTTATGATATCGATAAGAAAGCCATCTCTTCAAAAAATACTACAAGATAATCAATTTTGGACCACTGTAAAACTTAAACCACGTACTACTTTGAGCTACGGTAAACGGTACATTATCCTTAACCACTAGTAGAATGTATGTACCAAATTTCATCAAAATCGATGAGGGTCGAAATCTTGTGGAATTACCCAATGGATTTTCAAAATATGTACTTTTGGAATTAAAATAGGATAGAAATACTACTAACCAAACGGCTGTAGCTGAAAATACACCCACTATTCCCCAATATTAAGGGTATTTAAGCTTTTTTGAAGATTGCTGTCTTATATATGGTTTTGCAATAGGTACTTGACAACTTTGGATTTAATTCAATTGAAACTGTTACTTTCCTTTTTTCAGCAAACTCAACATTTTCATCATGGTAAAATACACGAACGAACAACGTATGCAAATTATAAAAATGTAAATTCGGAGTCGGTGACCACAACTTCGCGAGCGTTAACTCCAATTTTCGGTCGGTATTTTCGCCCTAGTAGACAAGCAATAATAAGTTTAGTGCAAAAATTTGATTCTACATATGGGCATCTCCCAGTGGCCCGGACGCGACATTCGCACGCCTTAAACTGCGCCAAAGACAAGAAAGAAACTGAAAAAGTCGATCAGCCCTTTTAATGTTCTAAAGCGCTTAAAGAGTACTATATTTTACAAATATATCGCCAGTATTTTGTACAAAATTATAAACAATTTTACATCGAAACGGACGCGACAAAAACAGAAATACTTTTGAAGGTCTTATAGAAATATACAAAGTTTTTTGAGAACTTCGTTTTTCCTTATTTACATGTAAATGAAGGTCAGAGGATATATTTTGTTCATAGATTTATGAAATATGAGAATTATCTCTTAAATTTTTTAAATTAGGTACAGCAGAAATACGGACGTGAAAAAACGGACGAGACAAAACTTTACACTCGTAGTAAAAAAAAAATTAGTAATTTTCGTTGTAACACTTCATATTTTTATAAAAATAAAAGAGAACAAGCTAACTTCTAGTTTCATAATAAAAAAAGTTGTCGAAATAAAGAAAAACAAGTAAAAAGGCGTTAAGTTCGGCCGGGCCGAATCTTATATACCCTCCACCACGGAGTGCATTCCACAGTATTACCAGCAGATTAAAGGATGTCGACTTTACATAGAAGCACATTACTATACTTGTTTACTATTTCAAACTATAATGTATACTTATGCGCACTGTTTAAAATCAACTACTATATATAAATAAAACGCTGAAATTGTGAAAGTGAACATGCCTAAATATTAGGCGATTGTCAGTCGCCATTAGAAAGAAGCATTTTCAGATACAGACAAAGTGAGAAAAGTATAAATTTTAAAGATATCATCATTCGCCCCATTCTCCGCCCAAATGTACAAATTTCGAAAAAAAAACCCTTTTTCGAGTCTTCATAGTCAGAATGTATACACCGAATTTCATGATTTCAACTTCAGCGGTTTGGTAGGTCCCATTTTTATCCCTCTTTTTAATTATATCCCTTAAAAGGGAAAAATCCCTCTATTTTACGAGTCTATGCAATTAGAGGGACGTACACACCGAATTTCATGATTCTAGCTGTTGTCGAATCATTGGTACCATTTTTGTCCCATTTCGCCCGCTAATTTTTATTTTCTTTGTGGTGCTTCCAAGCTACAAGAGGAATGCCCGCAACAAATTGTAACTGTATGAAAATAAGAAATTTAATTAATAAGCCAAGGCTACCAATATTTGTATATTATATATATATAATGGATATAATACTTCAATTCATAAAGTAAATATAAGGGAGCAATCTTAAATACCCTAAATATTGCGGGATAGAGAGTGAATTTTCAGCTGCAGTCCTTTGGTTGGTTGTATTTCCATCCTATTTTAATTTCAAAAGTATAAATTTTGAAAATACCTTATCTCTCACGTACGCAGTATAAGACAACATCATGATTCTACCATTTTTTGTCGTAAAAGCAACAAAATAAAGTACGAATTTGGAAGAAAAAATATTTTACGTGGCTATTCTTTATTTTACGTATCTACACAATTAGAGGGATGTACACACTGAATTTCATCATTCTAGCTGTATTCGTTTAGTTGGTACTATTTTTATCCGCTGTAGCCATTGTATCCCTTGAAAGTACGAATTTGGAAAAAACGTTTTATTTTTCGTGTCTACGCAGTCAGAGGAATGTATACACCGAATTTCATGATTCTAGATGCTGCCAATTTTTAGGTACTATTTTTATCCCCTTTTTCCATTTTACACCCTAATTTCGAAAAATTCTTTTATTTTATGTTTCTACGCAATCAGAAGAATATATGCACCGAATTTCATTATTCTAGGCGCAGCCGTTAGGTTGGTACTATTTTTATCCCTCTATCCCCATTTAACCCCTTAAAAGTACGAATTTAGAAAAAATACTTTTATATTATGAATCTACTCTAATGCTGAAGTAATTTAAATATTAGGGGTATTTTCAGTCCTTGTGAGGGAAAAATTCCCCCCCTGGGCCGATTTCGTCCACTTTCAATCCCAACCGATCTACAACCATAAGACACATTTAGGAAAAATTTGAACCTCGTAGCTCATTTCGTTCGGCCGCTATCGTGCTTTCAACAGACAGACAGACAGACAGACGGACATGGCTATATCGTCTTAGAATTTTACCACGGCCCAGAATATATATACTTTATGGGGTCTCCGATTAATATTTCAAGGTGTTACAAACGGAATGACAACGTGAATATACACCCATCCTGGAGGTGGAGGGTATAAAAAGTTGTCGAAATAAAGAAAAAATAAAGTTAAAAGCTATTAGTGTGGTCTGATTTAATTTTTTGGGAGATGCCCATATTCATTGTGTGATGCTGTCTTGCAGTGATACAACGGCTTCCGTAGCAAACGATCCAAATCAGTCGATTCCGCGGCGTTCTCAAGAACTGAGGACCGCCAAGACCACTTTATGACGAATTTTGAAGATCAAGCTGTCTCAAGAATTGAAACCGATGGACCATTTGACGCGACGTACGTTCTCCGATTTTATTTTTTGAACTGACTTGAAGTATTATTGCCCTATAAGCGTGATTTAAAATAATTAAAATTTTATATTTTTTAAAAAATATTTTTTTTAATTTTTTTTTTTGTTTTGGCTATATTTATTTGGTTTATATTAAAAAATGTAATATTTTCCTGTATTGTTACTACACTTCTATGGAAAATAGACAGCCTCTGTGGAATGCAATCCATGGTGGAGGGTATATAAGGTTCGGCTCTGCCGTCCTTTTACTTGTTTTTCTTTCTGCTGGTGCAAATTTATTTTATTTTTCGTGAAGAAGACCTAATTTAGATGTATTTATTACTGTTGGTGAACTAACCTCACCGGCAGGTCCTCTCCAAAAATTTTCATTCCATTTTTATACCCTACTCCACTTCGTGGACTAGGGTATTATAAGTTAGTTTCGCGCCAAATGTTTGTAACACCAAGAAATAATCGAGCTAGACTCACCTTTAAGTATACCGATCGGCTTAGAATCACCAGCTGAATCGATTTACCGATGTCTGTCTGTCCGTCCGTCCGTCTGCTGTCCATCTAAGCTTGTTCGCACTCTACAGGTCGCAATTGTTGTCCGATTGTCATGAAACTTGGCAGAAGTTATTTTTTCTGGCCAAGGACCATCGGTATTGAATTTGGAGGAAATCGATTCAGATTTAGGTATAGCCCCCATACAAATGTCGCTCCCGATTTGACTTTTTCTGCTCTAAAATCCACATATTGTACCCGTTTTTCTTTAAAATTGTCGCAACATCTTATAATCCAACTAAAAAACTTATGGTGAAAATTGATCAGATCGGTTCAGATTTAGATATAGCCCTCATACAAATGTTGCTCCCGAATGTTTAACCGATTTTGGCCAAACTTTACTTATTATATTTCACCAATAAATATACATGTTGAATGCAGGTCACATCGTTCCAGGTTTCCATATACCCCCATACAAATGTCCTTTCCGATTTACCATTTTTTTGTCAAACACATACATTTACAGGATGCAAAAATCCTTCCCGATTTCACTTTTTTGCCGAATTGAATTGTAATGAGAATTGTTTGGGAGATGCCCATATGTCCATACTTTGGTATAACCCAAATGGGGCCCTTTCTGATCTATTACAGCTCTAGAAACTACATCTTACATCGGATCTTCATCAAATTTTGCAGATCATGATTTTTTCAACTAGGAATGCCTACAGTGAATGAGAAATATATAGGCCCAGAATGTTGTTATAGGCCCCGTTTTGAAATGTCGGTCCTATTACTACTGTATAATTTGTATTTGTCTGTCGGATAATTGGATCAATTACCATATTATTAACCATATTCGTTAAATATCACTAAAGATGAATTTATAGTAACTGTATAATTTATATGAACTAAAGGGTGTTTTTTATTGGGGTATAGAACTTTAAGTTGACATCACTTTTTTAACTGGCGGCCATTTTGTCAGCTGTCAAGTGATTAATATTTAGTTTGGTTTGCCATTTCATCATAAACAGGTTGACAAAAGAACAACGCTTGCAAATCATGCAAATTTATTTCGAAAGTAATGGTTCAGTTCGCGAAGTTCACCGGCGCTACATGCCACACAGCGCACGTCACAATCGAATTATTGAAGGAAACATTCGATGAGCGCATAATTTCGCGGAATGGACCTGTCAATTGGCCACCAAGATCGTGTGATTTGACACCATTGGATTATTTTCTTTGGGGATATGTGAAGTCGCTCGTCTACGCCAACAAACCAGAAACGTTAGGGGACTTGGAAGTCAGCATTCGTGGCGTTATTGAAAATTGGACCTGTAGAATTGGCTATATTCGAGCCAGCCGCGGCGGCCACATGCCCGAAATCATATTTAAACATTAATGGCATAAAATTATCCTTCCAATAAAGCCAAATTGATGGACATTAAAACGATTTTCTTGTGTTTTATTTTAATTCGAAGTTCTATACCTCAATAAAAAACACCCTATACATAAAATTGCTCCCATGAAATACCTGGGTTTAGTAATCAAAGCGCGGTACATATGCAGGGAGTGGTGTAGGGTATTATATAGTCGGCCCCGCCCGACTTTAGCCTTTCCTTACTTGTTTTTACATATCATTTTTTGGAAATATTATGAATTTGTTTTTATAAAAAAGTTATTTTTTATGAAATTTTTGGTTTTACGTATAATAAAGCACAAAAAATTGTAACAAACACTTTAACCGTGTTGATGCTAAAGCAAAACGGCAAAGAATTGGTTGTTATGGCAGAATATTTGTTGTAATAACAGAACAATTTTGCCGCACGTTAAAAATACTGTCGCACCGTGTAATTCAATTATCATTTTCAATTTATTCTTCACTACACGTTATAGTTATAGACATTAAGGCAAATGAAATGCAAATTTATTCCAAACATCAATTAGTCGCGTTTATAGATTTCATTATATCTTAAAGATCGTTTATTCTTCATTTTGTTGTCACATTTAAAACTACAGAAACAAAAACAAAAAACAACAACCAAAACAAACATCAAAGAGATCAATGTAAGTTTCTCGTTATTTTATTTTTTCCTTTTTCGAATACGATCAAAACTATTTAGTTTTTCATTCACTCTCTTGTATGAGACGGTGACAATATTAGAGAACCGAAAACAATAAAACACGAAAATAAAACAAAATATACATAATAAAATTTCATTTTTCACAGAACCAAATGCAGCTAAAAATAGTGATTTTTTCCTGTTCCTGTTCACTTCGCTTCTTGGCCATCTTTCAGTGTCTTCAGCAAAAGTGACCAATAATTGCTGCCGAATTTTCAATATTTTATGCAATTGTTTTCGAATTCCGTTTGATGTTTACCATCGATCTCTACCTTTGCTTGTTGGTTATCGATCAACAAATTAACACTTTGTCTTGTAACGCCAACAAAAACCAATGAAATTGATTTTTTGAACTGAATTGAATTGAATTTTTTTTCAGCTATTTTAACTCTACTGTGGCGGCTATGACGCCCAGCCGTAGCGCGAACGAGACACCTTAAATCCGTTGGAGGTACGCGTAACAACTGCCAATTCTCTACTGTCTGCTGCTCTTTGTTGGCTGCTTTGGTTCTATGTGTACCAGTAGTTTTGATTTTGAAATTTTGCGTAGTTTTCAGAGATTTGTTTTTATTTTATTTTTATTTTTGAAAATTTGTTGCTATCATTTTTGAATTTGCGATTGGCCCCTAGGGGAGGGGGAATGCGATGGGATGGAGATTCTGATCACTATTTCTCTGGCACTCTATCGCTCTCATTTACGTTGGCGATCTCATCACAATTTTATAATATTTAATTTACACATTCTCATTTATTCTGAATGAACGAAAGTTGTATATGCCGTATTAACGATGACGTAGTTTTATATAAAGCTGCCAGACAGACAGACAGTTGGCGGTGTTGCGGTAAATCATATTTAAACTATGCGCGCGATAGATAGTGAGCACAGTGGTACGCTGGGACTTAATTTTAGGTGGTACAATTTTCTGTCAGAACAACAAACTGCTTGCTTTCTTGCTGAGATGCCTTAAAGATGTCTATTGGTGGTTAAATTTTTTGGGCCGATGTTGATTTTGAATAAAACACAAATTATTTAGGAAATTATTGACATTTCTTTTTATTATGATAATATTGGTATGTTTCAATTATGTATGGAATAAAATATCTGCCAAATGGCCGCCACACACCTACATCCGATGGTCCAAATTTTCGATGACGCTGAGGCATAATTGAGGTTCTATGCCGTTAATGTGCCGAATTATCTCATCCTTTAGCTTTTGAATTGTTGCTGGCTTATCGACGTACACCGTTTCTTTCGAATAACCCCAAAGAGAGAAGTCCAACGATGTCAAATCACATGATTTTGGCGCCCAATTGACATCGCCACCACGTGAGATAACAAGGCCATTGAATTTGTCGCGCAAAAGAGCCATTGTTTCGTTAGCTGTGTTGCAAGCGGCACCGTCCTGTTGAAACCACATATCGTCCACATCCATATCTTCCAATTCGGGCCATAAAAAGTTCGTTATCATCTCACTTTAGCGAAGACCATTAACAGTAAATGCCTGACCGGCCTCATTTTGGAAAAAATACGGCCCGATGATGCCGCCAGCCCAGTCACTCTTTGTGGGTGGATTGGTTTTTCGACAATCACTCTTGGATTATCATTCGCCCAAATGCGACAATTCTGCTTATTGACGAATCCACTGAGTTGAAAAGGTGCCCTATCACTGAAGATGATTTTGATTGATTGGGATTAAAATCGGTATAAATGAGTTTTTTTGAGTTTCAATTTTTTTATGATTTCTGATTTACGTACACTCAACAGCATTTGTTAGTAAATGAAAGCCGATTATCTGCTGAAAAAGCAGGTTGTCTCTGCTGAAATAGCAAACAGTTGTTTGCTGTTTTTTGTAAAATGGTAATGGTACTGTGGAACGCACTCCATGATGAAGAATATATAAGATTCGACCCGGTCGAACTTAACTCCAGGATGGGGGTGGTTTGTCATTCCGTTTGTAACACCTTAAAATATCGACCTGAGACCCTATTGATCGTCATTAAATTCTAAGACGATCTAGCCATGTTCGTCCGAGTGTCCATCTGTTGAAAGCACGCTAGCATCTAAACGAAAGAAGCTAAGACTTCAAAATTTTCCGTAAATGAGTCTCATAGTCGTATATCGGTTGGGATTGTAACTGGTCGAAATCGGGCCGAAGGGAAAAAATTTCCCCTCACAAGGACTAAAAATACCCATAATATTCCCCAATTTTTTTGAGTATTTAAGCACATTTTTTCAATATGTCTGCTTGTACTTACTTGATATTGGGTATGCGCGTACCATTAAGTGATTTTTATTCGTATATGGCAAAAAGGGATAAAAATGGTACCTATCAGACGACAACAGCTAGAAACACGAAATTCGGTGTGTATATTCCTCTAATTGAATAGATACATAATATAAAAGTATATTTTTCAAATTCCTAGTTTTAAGGGGTAAAATGGGAATAGAGGGATAAAAATGGTACCAACCAAACGGCTGCACCTAGAATAATGAAATTCGATGTATGTATATATTCCTCTGATTGCGTAGACACGCAGAACAAACGAATTTTTCGTAATTCGTACTTTTAGGGGGTAAAATGGAAAAAGGGGATAAAAATTGTACATTTCTGCAACTGCGTAGACACGAAAAATAAAAAGGTTGCTCCTAGTTAGTTTTTTCAATGGATATAATGGGTACAGAAGGATAAAAATGGTACCCACTAAACGGCTACGGCTATTAGATCTAAACAAGGCAGAAATTCGAACTTTGATAGGTATCTACACAGGGCATTACTGCACTAGGAGTAGGATCTCAAGATGGCAGTTGGACATTGAAGATCACTGTCGATTATGTGAGAATGAGGAGGAGATAGAATCTATTGAACACATAATCTGCAGATGTCCAGCGCTTTGTGTACGCAGAAATAAATACCTAGGAAGTTATTTCATCAGTAACATAGAGGATATTGCAACCCGCACCATTTACGACCTTTAGGGATTCTCAAAAGGACTAAATCGGATCAGGGGTGGCTAATAAGGAACATGGATGTAACCGCATAGACAGTTGACGACTAACAAAGAAGGAGAGCCATAAAGGCATACCACCATCGGTATACCGGATGACTCTCGACAAATCTTCTTACCTAGTCGACAACCATTGGAAAACACCCACACACAGAAATACTAAAACACACCTTCATATTCTCCTACCCCCATATCCCTTTCTAATATCCCCTTACTTCCCTCACGTCTCATCTATCACCAATCACTCCTTCCTAAATCCCATCACTCCCTATCCCTCTCCTATAACCTACAACCTTATACTTTCAGGAAACAAAAGGATTTGCACAGTGGACCCCACTGGGTCTCCGAGTGTTCAGAATGCAGTAGCATGCTGGTCCTTTAAACCAAACCAAACGGCTAGAATGATGAAATTCGGTGTGTACATTAGGGCGTACCTCAAAAAAAAAGTTCGCCGTACACCTTCGAATATGAAGTATTATTGAAAGGTAGTTTCAAAAAAAAAAATTTTATTTTTTTATGCCGAACGTAGGGGTCGCGCTTTTACATTTTTCTATATAACTTGTATTTATAAACGGATTTTAAAGTGTGATACATCGATGTTTTTGTCTCGACGAGGCCGATTTTTTTGTCTTTGAAGTCATTGAGCTCAAGCACCCCCTTCTGGTACTTACCCATCATTTCTCAGTTGCTACTACCCTAATGTACCACTCTAATAATCGAAAATTAAACCTCGCATAAAATCATGAATCATGTTTGAGCTCAATGACTTCAAAGACAAAAAAATCGGACAAAAACATCGATGTATCACACTTTAAAATCCGTTTATAAATGCAGAAGTTATATAGAAAAATGTAAAAGCGCGACCCCTACGTTCGGCATAAAAAAATAAAAAAAAATTTTTTTGAAACTACCTTTCAATAATACTTCATATTCGAAGGTGTACGGCGAACTTTTTTTTTTTTACTTGTAACCTGGTACGCTCTAGTGTACATCCCTCTAATTAATCAGACACGTAAAAGGGGGTAAAAGGGGATACAAATGGTACCAAAATGGCCGCAGCTAGAATCGTGGAATTCGGTGAATACATTCCTTTGATTTTTTCCCAATTCCTATTTTATTTTTTACTTTTTCGACAAAAATGGGAAAAGTTATAAAACAGGTAGCGAGCAAATGGCTAGAATCACGAAGATAGGTTACCTTGCACTATGTACACTAGGGCGTACCTCAAAAAAAAAGTTCGCCGTACACCTTCGAATATGAAGTATTATTGAAAGGTAGTTTCAAAAAAAAAATTTTTATTTTTTTATGCCGAACGTAGGGGTCGCGCTTTTACATTTTTCTATATAACTTGTATTTATAAACGGATTTTAAAGTGTGATACATCGATGTTTTTGTCTCGACGAGGCCGATTTTTTTGTCTTTGAAGTCATTGAGCTCAAGCACCCCCTTCTGGTACTTACCCATCATTTCTCAGTTGCTACTACCCTAATGTACCACTCTAATAATCGATAATTAAAGCTCGCATAAAATCATGAATCATGTTTGAGCTCAATGACTTCAAAGACAAAAAAATCGGACAAAAACATCGATGTATCACACTTTAAAATCCGTTTATAAATGCAGAAGTTATATAGAAAAATGTAAAAGCGCGACCCCTACGTTCGGCATAAAAAAATAAAAAAAATTTTTTTGAAACTACCTTTCAATAATACTTCATATTCGAAGGTGTACGGCGAACTTTTTTTTTTTTACTTGTAACCTGGTACGCTCTAGTGTACATCCCTCTAATTAATCAGACACGTAAAAGGGGGTAAAAGGGGATACAAATGGTACCAAAATGGCCGCAGCTAGAATCGTGGAATTCGGTGAATACATTCCTTTGATTTTTTCCCAATTCCTATTTTATTTTTTACTTTTTCGACAAAAATGGGAAAAGTTATAAAACAGGTAGCGAGCAAATGGCTAGAATCACGAAGATAGGTTACCTTGCACTATGTACACTAGGGCGTACCTCAAAAAAAAAGTTCGCCGTACACCTTCGAATATGAAGTATTATTGAAAGGTAGTTTCAAAAAAAAAATTTTTATTTTTTTATGCCGAACGTAGGGGTCGCGCTTTTACATTTTTCTATATAACTTGTATTTATAAACGGATTTTAAAGTGTGATACATCGATGTTTTTGTCTCGACGAGGCCGATTTTTTTGTCTTTGAAGTCATTGAGCTCAAGCACCCCCTTCTGGTACTTACCCATCATTTCTCAGTTGCTACTACCCTAATGTACCACTCTAATAATCGAAAATTAAAGCTCGCATAAAATCATGAATCATGTTTGAGCTCAATGACTTCAAAGACAAAAAATCGGACAAAAACATCGATGTATCACACTTTAAAATCCGTTTATAAATGCAGAAGTTATATAGAAAAATGTAAAAGCGCGACCCCTACGTTCGGCATAAAAAAATAAAAAAATTTTTTTTTAAACTACCTTTCAATAATACTTCATATTCGAAGGTGTACGGCGAACTTTTTTTTTTTTACTTGTAACCTGGTACGCTCTAGTGTACATTCCTCTGATTGTGTAGATAAATAAATAAAGTAATATTTCCGAATTTTTATATCCTCCACCTCCAGGATAGGGGTGGACTATGTCATTCCGTTTGTAACACCTTGAAATATCTATCTGAGATCCTATAAAGTATATACATATTCTTGATCGTCATAATATTCCAAGACGATCTAGCCATGTCCGTCCGTCCGTACATTGTACACACGTAAGAGATAATCGATTTGGCAGTGACTTCTCTCGGAGTACCACAGGGCTCAGTCATTTCCCCTCCATTTTTCTTATTTCCGTGGACAATCTCTTATATCGGACTTCGATTCCAATCTACTCATTCGCGGATGACAGCAACCTCTGCCATTCATACTCATTCAATCATAGACCAAGTCGTCAAGAAAATTGAGAACAAAAGGCGATTGATGGATGAGTCACTCAGCCAGTCACTCGATCCCATTCGGAAATGGCCAGTAAATATCCGAATGGGGTCGAGTGAACAGAGTACATTGTAGTGCACGTAAGACCCAGTGCTTCTTATTGTCTCACAAGCGATTCACTGATCCAATGGTGTCGTCGATTTCAATGAACGGTGTAGATGTTGAACAATCAGATACTCTTGATGTTCTAGGCATGTAAATACAATGCGATGTTCGTTGGACAAAATATGTATTTGAAGTGTCGAAAGAAACATTCAAGTGTCTAGGCTTCTTAAGCCGGTGTAAGAAATACTTCACTTCCTCTTATATTCTCAATAACTATACTACCTACATCAGACCAAAGATGGAATACAACTCCTATATATGATCGGCGGGTGCTCCAGGTTCATCACTGGAGCTACTCGACCGTGTCCAGAGGAAGGCGATGGTATTGATAGGTGACGGTAGGATATCCAATTCTATTGTTTCCCTTGAACATCGCCGTAAAGTGAGTGGTGAGGTGTGTCCTTGTTCTATCGATACTTTCACGGTGTTTGCTCTTCGGATATTCGTGATCTTATACCGCCCATGAGAACGTTCGGTAGATATACGCGACTTACCAGGAACTCTCACTCATCGACAGCCTCTGTGGAACGCACTCCATGGTGGATCTATAAGATTCGGTCGATCTTAACACCTTTTTAATTTGTTTTATTTTGATATATTTCGTTCAACGAACTCCACAATTTCTCCCTGGCGAATGTAATTCAAAGAAAACAGTATTTCGATGCATCCAAAGTGGGAACCTTTTGTAATAAAACATCCGATTGTTTTTTACATTTTATGTGTATAATTATATTTATATTTCTATTTGGTTGCAATTAATAAAAACAAATGAATACAACTAACGCTAAGTTAACAACCATAAAATAAAATTGTTGTGTGTATGTATGTATATATTTACTTCAAAATATACAAACTGTATGTAAAGTGTAATTTTTAAATAATTTTTCTTAAATACATTCAAAATAACTTAAAAACAAACGGGAGAATACATAAACAGTTAAGTAAGTAAAAAATAAAACCTTAATTCAGTGCGCTCAATTAATTAGTACGTTTACGTTTCCGTTTACGTGATATAAACAAATTTACAACATTCTCCGAGACCTTCTCGAAACGATAGTCCGAAGAGCCCAATGAAAGATGCTTTGTGGTATCACTGTTATTGTGTGATGCGGCAGAATTCGAAATCGATTTGGAATCTTGCAATTCCGAAGCAGTAGTAGCAGTGCTTTGCTCATTTTCTCTATTTGAATAGACAGTCTCATCTATGGTTAGATTCGTTTGTTTAGATTCATTCAATGGCGGCTCCCGCAAGGGCGACAATGTGGATTCGTGAACGGTGAGTTGTGACTTAAAGTCTTCGGGTTCACGTTGTGGCGAATGAAACATATTCTGCATGGTCGAATCGATTTCTTTAAATCGATCATCATCATGTGAGAGCGGTGTCATATTGTTGATATCTGGCTGTGGCTCGTCCCGCACTTGAGTATGGAATATGGGATGATTGAGGGTGGGCGATATGGGAGACTGGGAGATGGCTGTTTGTAACTCCTCGACAATATGTTTTGGTTTTTTGACGGCGACGGCGACGGCGGCGTAAGCATCTTCGTGGGATGTACTTAAGACCTTAACAATGCGGCGTTTCTTTCTGGCTGGCGGTGGCGGAACAATGTCCACCACGTGTTGTATCACAGGTTTGAGGGGAAGTGGAATATCGTCGTCTTCGTCACTGCTTGAATCCAATATCCGGCGTTGTATATTTAATGATTTTCTACGCATTTTGTTTATATTTATATTACGCATCATGGTAGATGTATCCGAATCGGACTGGTGATCCGTTTCCTTGTGGGGAATTTGTTGCCCTTCTGCCTCATTTTCATTTTGATTGTGATTTAAATTCGGATTTTCAATATACATCGATTTGCTGCGCAACCTTAACGGTTTCGTCGATTTGGAACAACGACCAGCGTTATTGAGTTCGGTTTCTCGGTTCTTCTCCGCTAGCATTGTGCTTGAGGATCCGTTCTGGGAATACTGCAGGTATTTCTCATCCTTGCTGCCATCAGTTGTGGCCAAATCCTTGCTTTTTTCACTATGGTTCAGTGATTCTCCTTCAGCTTTCTTGGACTTTTTGGTCATTCGAATAGATTTGATATGATGTGGTTTTGCTTCGAATGTTTGGATGTCGCA
This sequence comes from Polietes domitor, assembly GCA_947397865.1. Classification (NCBI taxonomy): domain Eukaryota; kingdom Metazoa; phylum Arthropoda; class Insecta; order Diptera; family Muscidae; genus Polietes; species Polietes domitor. Next base: position 115,504,561 of record OX377622.1, read on the forward strand.
ACTACTTGAGCTTTGAGTGGCACTTCTTATATCCAAATCTTTTCGGTGTTGTAGTGATTCTGCAGTTGAATCTTTCTTCGCTTTATTCTCTTTTTTGGTAGTTTGAGGTGAGTTTCGACTCTCGTTGTCTACATACATTGATTTTCTACGTATGTTCAAGGAATCGGTGGGATTGCGTTTGTTTGTGTCGTCCTGAATTTCTTCTTTATTGACTTTATTGTCATTCCCAATAGTCCACTGAATTGTAGCCGCATCCGCATCCATAGCAATCATTTCATTTTCGGATGCCTTCGGTTCCCTATCAACATGCACAGATTTTCTACGAATTATTAGATGTTTTACCGGTTCTATTTGGTGATTGCCACTTGAACACTGTTGACTAATAATGTCTCCACTGCAGTCTTCTGATGTATTTGATGTTTTTCTCTCCTCAACCATTGATTTTCTGCGTTTTCCTATAGATTTTGTAGAAATTTCGTCATGTTTTGTGGCACCTCTATTCTCATCAAAATCCTTTTGGTTTATGTCCAAGCTACGGCTACTAGAATCCGTTTTTCCTTCGACATATATAGATTTCCTTCGCGATTTTATGGGTTTCTCAGCTTTACCAAGTTGATGATTTCCTTGATCATTTGTAACTTTATCAATCCTTTTTTCCTTCTTCATTCCTCGACTAATTGCATTTGCATTGTACTGATTCTCTAGAGAACGTTCTGAGTGCTTTATAGATTCTGTCTGTTGGCTTGCCACAACATTATCTTTATTGTCACTGGTGCATTGTTGGCTAATGCATTCTTCTGATGAATTTGAAGTTTTCCTGTCCACAAACATCGATCTCCTGCGCTTCCCTATGGATTTTGCAGAAGTTTCGTTATGATTTGTGGCGTTTTCATCATGTTCTGTGGCACCACTATTCTCTTGGCGTCTGTCCAAGCTACAGCTACTAGAATCATTTCCTTCTTTAGTACCTTCTGCATACATCGACTTCCTTCGCGTTTTTATGGGTTTCTCAACATTCTTTACTTCTTCGTTTCTAACTTTATCACTCTTATTTTCCTCCTCCTTTTTCATAGGTTCTGTTTGGTGGTGGTTTGCAGCATCATTATCTTTAGTGTCTCCTGTGTATTGTTGGCTACTACTGACTCCACTGCATTCTTCAGATGAATACAAAGTTGTCCTCTCCACAAACATTGATTTTCTGCGTTTTCCCATAGGTTTTTTCGAATTTTCGTCACGCTTTGTGGCCTGACTATTCTCATTAATATCCTGTTGTTTTATGCCCAAGCTACAGCTACTAGAATCCGTCTTTCCTTCAACACACATCGACTTCCTTCGCGTTTTTATGGGTTTCTCGGCTTTCCTAGCAGCTTCTTTACTAACTTTATCACTCTTATATTCCTCCTTCATTCCTTGACTGCTTACATTTCCACTGTGCTGATTCTCTACAGAAAGCTGTGAGTATTTCTTAGGTTCTGTCTGGTGGTGGATTGCAGCGACATTATCTTCTAATGAATTCAAAGTTGTCCTCTCCACAAACATTGATTTTCTGCGTTTTCCCATGGATTTTCTAGAACTGTCGTCAGGTTTTGTGGCGACTTCATCATGTTTTGTGGCACCACTATTCTCATCAATATTCTGTGGTTGGTGCACGTCCAAGCTACAGCTACTAGAATCCGTTTTTCCTTCAACATACATCGATTTCCTTCGCGATTTTATGGGTTTCTCCGATTCTTTTCTTTTTTGATCATTACCACACTTATTTTCTTCTCTCATCCCCTCATGGCATACATTTCTATTTTGCTGTCCATCTGCATAATGTTGTGGCTGTTTCCTAGGGTCTGTTTGGTGGTGCGTAGCTTTATTACGACTTGAGCCTTGTTGACTACTACTGACTGCACTATATTCTTGTGGTGAATTTGAAGTCTTCTCATCCACAAACATGGATTTTCTGCGCTTTCCTATAGATTTTATAGAGTTATCATCATGTTGTTGTCTTGTGTTCATGTCTCCGCTATCAGAATCCATTTTTCTTTCGACATACATCGATTTCCTTCGCATTTTTGTGGGTTTCTCAATTTCTACCGGAATTCCTTCATGACTTAAATCTTCGCCGTTCTGTTTCTCCCGAGCATGGTGTGATTTACTTTGAATTTTGCTGGACCTGGAGGAATTTTCATTACTAATCTTGCTCTTGTTTGAAACTTCATGCGTTTTCATTTGTTTGTCGCAGTCTTTAGACATTTTCTGGAAAGATTGAATAGATTCTCTGATATTTGGTGTTGATGGTCTCCCCTCAGTGTTACAATTTTGTTTACAATATTCCATTATACTCTCATCTTCAGAATCAAAGTCGTTAAGCGGTGGGCATTCTTTTCTAGGTGGATATAGGTTGTCACGACAGCCACCAGTTTGTTGTAGCTGCCTCTTTTCTACACTTGAATCTACTTGAGGTGTTCTTTCTTTAGTTGTACTGAATAATCTGCTCTTAGAAACTTTTACTAACTCCGATCCTTTTTCTTCCTTTAGTCTCTTCGTTATGTTTAATGATTTCCTATCAGCTTTTGAGTTTGAGACTTTTAATTCCACTGTAAGACTGTTATTTTTATGCTTATTTAACTCCGCTATTGATTTGTCTTCGAAATTAAAGCCCTCACTACCTTCTTCATCGGTACTAAAATCTCTTATTCTCTTTTGTATGTTTAATGATTTTCTGCGTCCCTTTATTCCCAAGGCCTGAGGGAGATCTCCACTTGAAGCTGAGTTGGTATTTAGAGCCAAAGATGCTCTTGATTTATCTTGGAAGTTATAATCGTCACTACTGCCTTCACCATCACTACTAAAATCCCTTAGTATTTGTTGTAAGCACAGAGATTTTCTGCGATCTTTTATGGTTGAGGAAGTTGAGTGATTTGTACTAGGGCTTGAATTTATCTCTAGAGATTTGCCAGAAGCTGTTCTAAGTAAATCACTGTACTCATCGTTAGCTCTTGGGATATTTATTGATTTCCGTCGTGCTTTCAATTTTTCTTTTTTTCCACTGTCTTGTGACTTGTTCTCAATACTGCTTACGTTATGATCTATATAGGCACCTTCTTGCCCCTTCCCACGTATTTCATCTTTTGTCTGGGATCTTACTCGAGGCTTTTCATCTCGTTTGCCTTGTCGCCCTCTGGGTGGTTCTTCTTCTGCTATTTCCCTCAACGTTTCTGGTTTTGCTCGTCCTTTATCGGCCTCCACAGTTAAATCTGGAATGGATTTGTAACTTTCAAGCACCCAGGATTTCTCTTTCGTAACTTCAGCGGCTTTATTGATTTTCGGTATACGAAATGAGGACAAATGACCTTTGAAGGGTCGCATTTTAATGCCTATATCTTCTAAGGAAATTATTTTGTTTTTATTACAACTGCTGGACTCACTGTCCGCCGTGCTTTTCTTAAGTTTTGGTATCTTATAATTCATAATGAATGTTTTTTCCGATACACTTTTAACAATTGGTTCCTGTGCACTTTCTACTTTATCCTTTGGCTTTTCAGCTTCAGTAACACATTTTTGAGTATTTGAGGGAGCTATTGTTCTTGGCGTTAACTCATCATCTTTAAGATATTTATTGCATTCCGGTTCGGAATTTTCCGCCAAAGAACTCTGTCCATCAGAGGAATGTTCTTTATCATAAATAATCGAAGTATTTAGGTGGTGATCGTCTTCTTTAGCTGGACTTTCTTCCGATTCCGAATTTCCATTTTTAACGATTTCGCCCTCGCCTGGGGTAGTTAATGTTGGCGTTAACTTCGGGCAACATCCTCTCTTGGTGGGGGTTTTAAATGTGATGTTATCTGAAAGAAATGAAAAATAGTAATAAGCTTGTAGAAATGTAATCTTAAGAAAGGTTCCTTACCTTGTACCCGCTGATGGTCATCATGTTCGAGATTTGCATATTTTTCTACTGAATTTTTCGGGGAGCATTCTCCAGCACCCAATTTTATTATGGCCTGCTCTATGGATTTTGTTACTTCTTGTTGCTCGCCATTATTCTCATTCGAAAGACCCGCAGATGTATCACCCTCTACAGCAGTCTCTTTATCTTGGTTCTTTAGAACTAGTTTCTCCTGCATATTGCTGGATAGAATATCTTCTACATGTTCCTTTTCAACTACATTTCCCAATGACTGCAGCTTGGACTTTCTACATTTCAACTGCTTCTTGTCTCTCGAATCGATTTGCTGAACCTTGGCATTTAGCCTTTTCATTTTTTTGCAGCTGGATGATGCTAAATTTAAGAGTCGACCTCCTCTAACTTTTGAGGCTAGGCAAACGCATACCTTTTTCTTTTTAATCATGGCAGCTTTAAACAAACTCGCATCCATCAGACTTTGGGCACTTCTCACGCGAATGGGTGAGGAGGCCATAAGTTTTGCCCTTAGTTTTCGAGACATTCGGGATTTTTGTGGTCGATGTTTAAAGACTCTTGCAGGGCTAGCAGCACTTGGCTCTATCGCGCTTGTCGTGATGTTCAATACCTCCTCACTCTGTTTCGGCTGGCCTTTATTGGCAGTAATGGCTAAATCTTTAAAGTGTTCCAGCTCCTGCAATTGCTTATAATAGGAAACTGCCTGTGTTATGGGTACCGTATCTATGGTATTTCTTCTGGTTAACTTAGATTTCTTTAGCTTTCCACCCTCATTCCAACTGGGCAATGTTAAAGATTTTGTTTCTTCAGATTCACTGCCATTCTTTTTTATAGTCTCCAAACATCTCAAGTCATTTGAAGTTGGTGTTAGGCTTACATTATTTGTGAGAGATCGATACTGTGTGGTCGCCGACAACTGTTTGCTGGCAGCCTTTTCCGATTCTTTTTCTGCGCTAACTTTGGGATCTGCATCATCCATTTCGTTATCTTTTTCCAACAATTCCCAGTGTAGTTTTTTATTTGCAGCATTCTTCAAATTATCCATATTACATAGAACGCTGGCCGCTGGTAAGATGTACTCCTTTGGTTTGGGAGATTTTTTCTTGTTCTTGATTGACTCCTCACTAGTTGAGTCCTGACTGGTCTTTGAGAAAATGCCACTGAAATTCGAAGGTGTGGGACAATCGGTGGAAATTGAAGGTAGCCTAATAGGAGCATTGAAGCCATCTGTCAGAGTGCTAGACTTCAGAGTATTGGAAGAGTCTGCCGTAGTGTTGATTATGATTCTTTTCTGAGCCATTTCTCCGAGGGCATTGCCTGCTGGGGTGATAGTTTTTAAGGAATTATTAGTGATGTTTAGGTTTATCTTCTGCGGAGATTCTTTAGCTTTCAATAAACTCAATTTCATTTCTGGATTAAGGTTTTGAGGAAAATGTTGAGCTTCATTTGTAGCCAAGTTTTGCTTAACATTTGCCTTAGTTGTTACAGTTAAAGTTGTTAAGGTCTTCTCTTGCTGTGGTGTTTGGATTTTGGGATCACTGGGTGATTTTAATACTTCATGGGGTATAATGTGCAGATCTTGACTCGGCCTCAATGCGGTTGATTTGTTTTTAGTGTGTATGAAATGTGTTGCTTGTCTTTTGGCTGTCTCTGGTGTATTTTCAATTAGCAGATTTTGATTTGGGCTTGTTTTGAATGTTTCCATTTCCTTCTGTCTATCGTTTATGGTATTAACTGAGTTATTGGACGTTTTGTTGTCATCTAGTTGATGTGCATTTGGAAAATTTTCAGATGATTTGTGTTTCATAGGTTCAATTACTTTCGAATTCTTCGATAGAACTTGTAATGGACCGTTGTTTTCGACGGGCGTTACATTTTCGTCTGGGACTTTGAATTGTCTATCATCCTTGTTGTGTGACAACCTATCTGTTTGTGGTGAATTCGGTTCACAATTCAAAACTTCTCCAGAACAATTATCGACAGGCGGATATTTTTGAGAAATATTTTCATTGCTTAAGGATGGGGATTGTTCGCAGGCATTTAACAAGTTCAATTCCGTTATTTCAATTGGATTTCCTTCTTCAGGCGTATGCAGTTCTTGGTCATGTTGTAGTTTCTGCAAATCTTTTTCTTTTCCTCCTCCATTGGATAAATCTACATTTTCCTCACTTGAATGAGTGCACTTGTTCGAACTTGTATTCAAATCTTTATCAACGATCTCATTTGCAGTTGGAGCAATTGAATTTGAATCTTTTTCCGAATCTTCAACGACCTCAGAAGTTAGGTCAGGATTGACCACAAGAGAACTACTATTTTCCTCGCTTGAGTGAGTGCTCCTGTTCGAATTTGTATTCAAATCTTTATCAACGATCTCATTTGCAGTTGGAGCAATTGAATTTGAATCTTTTTCCATATCTTCTGCGATCTCAGAAGTTAGGTCAGGATTGACCACAAGGGAACTACTATTTTCCTCGCTTGAATGAGTGTTCCTGTTCGAACTTGTATTCAATTCTTTATCATCGGTCTCATTTGCAGTTGGAGCAATTGCATTTGAATCTTTTTCGGAATTTTCTCCGACCTGAAAAGTTGGGTCAGGATTGACCACAAGAGAACTACTATTTTCCTCACTCGAATGAGTGCTTCTGTTCGAATTTGTATTCAATTCTTCGTTATTGGTCTCATTTGCAGTTGGAACAATTGAATTTGAATCTTTTTCGGAATTTTCTCCGACCTGAAAAGTTAGGTCAGGATTGACCACAAGAGAACTATTATTTTCCTCACTTAAATGAGTGCTTCTGTTCGAATTTGTATTCAATTCTTCGTTATTGGTCTCATTTGCAGTTGGAGCAATTGAATTTGAATCTTTTTCTGAATCTTCAACGACCTCAGAAGTTACGTTTTTGACCGGATTGACCACTGCCACATCTTTGGTGATTTTCGAAATCATAGTCTCATTTTGACGATTTTCTTCAGGATTTGTAAGACCCACAAGAGCAGATTGTAAATGACTGCTGTGTTTATTTATGCCTTCAGTACCTTTATTTTCTTCACTTGTATCTGTTTGTTTGTTTGTTACTATTACTTCTGCCAGCAAAGAATGTTCATCATTAATTTGATCTGCCAAATTTGTACCTTTTTCCAAGGCATCCAGGTTGTTATTTTGATTTAAGGATAGTTTCTGCTCGTCACATTCTTTGCATTCCCCTGAAGATACAAAATTGTCTTTTTCGATCACCTCATTACTATCTCTTGATTGTGTGCTTTCAGAGATGTTCAGTTTTTCCGAAACACAATTTTCAGCACTTATTTCAGAAGGATCGCATGATTTTATACTTTTTCTTGGTGAAGACGGTTTCCAAACCTGACTATTCATATTTGTATCTACATTTTCGGGCAAACAAATAGTTGCACATTTATCTTGGTTCGCCGATGGAACTGCTGCTAAGTTTTCCAAGGAATTTTCAGCACTTATTTCAGAAGGATCGCATGATTCTATACTTTCTCTTGGTGAAGTGGGTTTCCCAACCTGACTATTCATATTTTTATCTACATTTTCGGACGAACAAATAGTTGCACATTTATCTTCTTGGTTGGGCGATGGAACTGCTGCTAAATTACCTTCTATTGCTTCTGCAGGGATTTCAGTTATTTCTTTAGTATTATTTGATTGTTTTTCAGCTGGCTCATTGCATGGTAGTTCTTCAGGGGATATATCTGATTCATCTTGTAGAATTTGTTGACAATCATTTGCTTCAGTTAAATCTAGGAACTGATCTGACTTTTCCACAATCCCTTTTCTTTTAATGGGTAGTTCATCTTCCACAATTTGTTGACAATCATTTTTTGCAGTTAAATCTTCGGATTGATCTGACGTTTGTACAAATCTCTTTGTTTTTATGATATTATCCTTGAGTTCAAAAGTAGATTTATTGGATTCTTCAATGATGACATCATCTCTGTGAACTTTATGAGTATCTGTTTCTTCTGTCAACTTTTCTGTTTCCATATCTAAAGATTTTGAATTAAAATTATCGTGTTCATTTGATCTGATGCCTTCAGAATTCCTTGTTTTATCATCAAACATGTTTTGATCTTGGATTTCGTCTTCTGTCTCTTTATCGCCTTCTATATAGACCTCTTCCGCTTCGGGAGGATATTCATCGCTTTTCTTCACACCACTGCTACATGTAAAAATATGAGATTTGTCGGTTTTATGACGATCGAATATCCCGTCATCTTCAATCTCAATAACATTCTGTTCTAAGCTCTGTTCTTGGGAGATCTCATTAGATTTTATTCCATTGTTGGAAGAAGAATCACACGATTTTTTCACCCTGCTATTGTTGGAATTCAATTCCTCTACAACATTCTGAACTGTAGAAGAAGCATTTTGCACCTCTTCCATATCTAATGGGAAAATGATAGTAATTTCTTCATCACCTTCATCAACGTTACTTGTGACTGTACATTCTTTTAACGCCGAAGACTCATTTGTCGTCGGCGTGAACTGCTGCTTTTTAAGAGACGGGAATGCTTCTGGCGTTGTTAAATCCAAGCACGGAACATTTGGTTTGGGACTAGTCAACACATGACTTCCAGATATGGCCGATGGTGATGAATTACTTGTAGAATGATTTGCATCCGCAGATCTATTGGAAGTAGAAATGGCGACTGTTGTCAAATTGGAGGCAGGAATTTGTCGAAGACATTCCTGATCTTCAGCTGTGGTGAGATCCACAACCTGACTGATGGCTGGAGAGTCACAAGCTTTATCAATTTTATTGAAATTCAAATCCTCAGCTACAGCAGCAGTACGATCAATTGTTTCTACCTCTGGTATTGTCATATCTAAGCATGTAATTGGAATTCTAGCGGATACATGATCACTAGTTATAAGTTTTTCTTCAGATTCAATTGAATTTTCAGGAACATCCTTCTTTTTAAGAGATGAGGGTGTTTCAGGCGATGTTAAATCTAGACAAGGAATAGAAACGGTTATTTTGGGACTGTGCAACACATGCCTAGCATGAATAGCGTCATGCGTAGATTTTTTGGTATCTGTTTCAATCTCATTTTGACTTTTCTGAGCTTCCAAAGTTATAAGATCCAATACGGGAGTTATTGTTCCACTGGTGGATGAAGGTGAATGGTGTGATTCATTATTAGAATCTAACTCATCGACTACAGCAGAAATATTTCGTATTTCTAAGTTTGGCAAAAGCACAGCCGTCACACAACCTATTTGATTGTCTCCGGGATTTTCTTTTGATCCTATAGATTTGGGAGAAGCAATACAATTGTTAATAGATGAAGATGCTTCTGGCGATGTTAAATCCAAGCAAGGAATTGGAACAGCTGATGTCGGACTAGCCAATACATGCTCCACACGATTTTCAGCAATTTGCAAATTTGATAAACCCTTTTCAGTTGTGTCAGAGACGAGCTCTGCTGTTAGATCGGAAATAGGAGATTTCTCAAGGCTTTTGTAACCTTCTGAAGATGTGAAATCCAATCCGGGTATAGCTACAGTTGACTCATTTGACTTTTGTTCCAATTTATTCAAATCAGATGAAGCTTCTTCGTAAAGAGAATCATCAGAATTTGTTGAACAATTTAATACTGTCTTTGTAGTTGCTGGGACATCTTGATTTAGTGGATTTTTTTCTGATTCCAAAGCACCAACTCCAGATGAAACGCGATCTTCTTGATTTTGCATTTCACTGTTTTCCAACTCTAAAGCCAACTCCAGCCGTAGTTCTTCAGCTACAACAACATTTGGAACTATGTCCGAAGAATTTTCTTGGGTATCGACATTCTTCTCGTGATTTTTCAGAGAACTGCATTCTTCTGTTGAAATTTTAGAAATAGAATTTTTCACTGGTGTCAAATTACCGGCAGGACGAAAACAAAGATCTTCTGAATGTATATGATTCAAGTCGGTGAGATTTATAGATTCACTTGACTTTTGAAGAAATGAAAAGTTCTTTGGCGATGTTAAATCTTGACCGGAAATGAGGTCAGCCGATAATAAATTATCATTTGAAGTGCATTCTTCGACTGTTTTTTTGGCAATAGACAATCCCACTGTAGGACTTTCATCAGGATTTTCTTGATCATCTTTAGATGTAAGGTCCAATCCAGGACCACAATCCAAATGCTTTTCAGAAAGAAGACTATCCTTACTTAATGTTGAATCTTCGGATCTATTTGAAATCACTGGAACAGACAACTTTGTTTGCCTTGAAGATGTTAAATTCAATTCAGTCATATTTGTTTCTGAATTGCCGAAATCTATGCCATAGAGAGAATCTTCGATATTTTCGGAATAATTTGTATGTGGTTCCGCTGTTAAGGCATCCTGATGTTTCTCATAAGGCGTGTTTTCCAATGCGAATTCAAAACGAACTTGATTTTCTTGCCTTTTGACCAAAGAATTCGAACTTAAAACGGGAGACAAATGTTGGCTTTTACCGTGAATAAGCGACAAAGCCAACTCTGGAGTTAAAAGGGATTCTTCTGTTGCAAAAACCTTTGAAACATCGCCTGACAAAATTTCTTCTACATCGTTTGTTATTAGATCCAAGCCAGGAATGTGTACATGTGACCGATATTTAGTTGAGGGTCTCTGAGGAGTTTTCACAAAATCGCTGTTAATTTGTGTCTCACCACAATTATCAATTGGATTCGAAATTTTCTTTGTATCCTTTTTGTTCACTTTTAATGTTTCTCCATTTGAAGTGTGATCTTTAACTTTTATATTCATTTCATGATCTTGCGTCAGACATTCCACCTCTTTAGCAAATAAGTCTTCAACTAATTCTAGTGTTGCTTCCTTGCGATGTTTGTCTGCAATCTTGGCAAAACATTTATCAAATTCATCTTTATCGTAGACCTCGACATTAGATTTCTTTAAAGGAGGAGTTGTCACCACCATACAATCACTATATTCCCCTGGAGTGGTGGCTGTTGACCCACCATCAGTTTTACTTGTTGATAATATACCCATAATGTTGCTCAGCAGTTTCTTGGATATATTGCTGCCAGAACTGCTACTGGGTGATGGTCCGAAGAGGGCATCGAATAAGGCCACTTTATTAGGTGTACTCCCCAGGGGGTTTGGCGTTTTCTGAGTCGGCTTTCGATTGATGGCTGGTTCTTGTGGCTGGTTATTAGCTGTGCTTTCTTTTGTAGGCTCTTCAATCAAATCAATATTATTAAGATTGTTGATGATATGGCTGGTGCTGTTAGTAGTCTGTTGATTACCGTTCTCTTTTATTGCCTGCAATCTGTTGTTTTCATTAGTTTCAGGTTCTGGTTTATCCAAATTGGCTTCAATATTTTCATACAGAACTTCCCTAATATCAAGATGACTCCTCCCTGTTTCAATTGCGCCATGATTGCTTTCCTCCTGAGGTTTATTTACATTAGAATTGGTATTTTCCACATAATCAAGATCTTCATACAAAAGTTCTTCCATTTCACGACTGGTGATTTCAATGTTCTCATGACTATTGCTGCTTCCTTTCGTTGCAGTTGCTTTAGCATTTTTGATGTCACATTTTTCTCCTCCAATTTTTTTATTACAAATATTTGTTTGCAAATTAGAATTATCTGCACTGGGAGTATTAATTTGCACATCTTCCTGGGTTAGAGGCTTTTCATTGGTTACTACTGGGCTTTTATTTTTGTCACTGGTAGATTGAGTTTCACTTGATGGCGCTGATTTAGACTCTGCATCAGTCAATACATTCGATCTTTGTTGATGTTTGCTGTAAACGAGACGATATTCAAACAATGAAAAATATATTTTAGTGGAGAATGGATATGCTAAGACGTCACAAATATTAGAGAAGTCCACCCAAAAGCCATTGGTCCTATATTCCTAAATCCTAATTCCTTCAGGTTGCCATTATATCATAAAAAATCAGAGTGTGGCAAATGTGATATAAAATTTGACCAAAATTCAACTCAATTACCGTCGAATTTTTAAAAACAAATTAGCGCTTCAGTCATAACTAAACGTTTTTTGAAACATATTCACAAGTAGTACGAATACCTTGCAAAATAATGTGTAAGAAATTGCCAAAGTTTGAAATATTGTGACAAAAATTCTGAAAAATGTGTTTGCTGGACGGAAAATACACTCAGATACCTTAAATAATGTATATATCGTTCCAAATGTCTAAGTTTCCTCTTTTTAAACTTAAAATCGGTTGATAATCGACGAAGTTACAGCCTTACAAGTGCGAAAGGTACAGAGTTTTAGCCTTAAGTCCAGATTTTGGGGGTGTTTGGAAAGCCAAGGTACATCAGAAAATGTTATACACAGCCCTTCGACAAAATGTTTGAAAACTATCCGTTTTATCCTTCGATGTTCTAAATTTTCCAATTTTCATTTCGGTCAACAATTTTTTTTCATCCTGATTTAGCCTTTGTAGCACTCCTGAAGACCTACAGGTAGGCCAAGGTTTTTTCTTTTTGGGGCTCCCTTTTGACGGTAGTAATTATTAATATATGCATGTTTTTTAATTTAGCCAACCGTTTTTTTAAAAAAATGGAGGTGTACCAACCCTAATCCCCAAATAAGAAAATACAACCACCTCTCATCTATACAATTTGATCAACAATAACTGCTGTGATCCGCACTGTCCCCGGAATCTAAACATAGTCTTGTCCTTTTTGTGCATGAATCTTTATTCGTAATCGTTATAGTAATACTAAAAGTACAAATGCTTAAAACCATATGTGAAACTTACCCTACACTTTTTCCTTTTTCGGATGCGTCTTCTATTCCTAACTTTGGCTGCTGATGGCTGGTGCGGTCTCGATCATGTCTTTCTCGGCGCTCAAAGTTTTGTGATGATTTCTTTGAACGCTCCTTACGTTCTGAACTTCTGTTTCGTTCTTTACGTTCGGGACTTTTAGAGGATGAATTATGGTTTGTTTTATCATCCCTCGTTCTCTGATTTTTACGATGTTCCCCGTCGTAACGATCTCGATGTCTTCGATAATCGCAGTGTTCTGAGCTTTCAGCAGATTTGATCGTTTTTCTATCACCACTATATTTATGATCATTATAACGATCTCGATTTCTACACTCATTACGATCGTCAGTCTTTTCGCGATGATCGCTTTTGTAATTACGTTGTTCTTTTTCATCCTTGAGACGTTCCCGCCTCTGTTCTCGATAGGTTTCAGTTGATTTCTGAACCCCATGCCCATTATCTTCTTCACATCTTTGACGTTTATGATTGTCCGGAATATTTGAATCGCGGGGACGATGGCGTTTTTGAGACTCCTTATACTCCTCATTTAAATCCCTTTCTATAACTGCGTCATTTTCCGTTTCAGCCGACTTCTTTTCATCTGAGAAGTTTCTTTCAGTTGCTGCACCCTGCGCAAAAGGATTACTGACAACCTGTTGCAACGAAGAATCTGTTTCTTTCGAACGATTCGGAAATTTTCTCCTAAAGCAAACATCATCCTTCCTGTAACAGAATATACAGATAGATTAATATCCTATTCCAAACACTCTTTCCACTCCGTTCAACTTACTCTTTGCGCAATCTTTCGATTTCTTTATCTTTCCTTCTGATTTCGGTTCGAGCAGTGTCCAAAAGACTTTGGAAGCTTAATTCGATACGTTTGATTTTCTTTGTCAACGCTTTATTTTCCTCTTCCAGACTTTGTATTGTTTTAAGTGATAGCTGGTATTTTTCTTCAGCATCTTGTAATTCCTTCGATTTCTAGAATAGAAAGAAACCCTATTTTGTTGATTGAGGTCATTCATTGGTAAATTATTATCAATTACCCGTTCTTGCTGCTCCTGAAATTCATCCAAGTCTTCGTATAAATCCAAATCATCCATAATATTCTCAATATTTTCTAAATAACATTTTTTAATGTTTTTATTCTTTTATTATGGCCGCCGTACAGAGAACAAAGCCGACTGTACATTTATGGCGGCGGTGGCGCAAAAAACACTGGCTTAACGGCCGAGTTTTGTTATGGCCGAGTTTACAGCTTACTTTCGAGGTGTTGCCAGTGTTCCGTACCTGCTCGATGGTATGAATTCCCTTGCCGATCCCGAAAAATCCCGAGGAAATGTTAAATTGCCACTTGTGTTTTTCTCTAAGCCACGATAACAAGCTAAGATAAGAAAACCGTCAATAAAGTGTTAACTTTTTACTCAAAATATTTTTTTTTTTCACATTGTTGCCGACGATTCTCAATTTTTGGGTGGTTATTTATCTTTAACCCATTAACGCTAAAAAAACTGTTGTTCATATATCTGTCCTCATATGGGGACGGAGCGCAGTAGTGAGTTAAGTTAGATTTAAAACACTGCCAACATATGTAAAATCAGTGAAAAACATGTTTTCCGTCAATTAAATAAATGAGGTATTTAAATACCTCCCCCAAAAACTGGACATTAAAAACAAAATCAATTTCATCCAAATCGAATGATTTTACTAAAAATTTAAAGATCTACAAACAATTTAAAGATCTACACAACAAAATTCCTAAAATAAAGACTGCGACTATGTGCGTATTCTAGATTTCGTTTCGTTTTAAGAAATATATGTAAACAACTCACCAAACTTTCGAATTGAAATTAGCTTTTAGCCTTTTAAGACTGCATGCGAAATCAATCGATTTAACCTCAAAGTCGATTTACAACTGTAAAATTTATATGGAACCTGACATTTGCAAATCGATCTTCTGTCATTTCAGCTTGATTTCGCAGTGCAGTGTGAAAAGGCTATATGAAATCAATCGATTTCAGCTTGAAATGACAAATATCAAATTTGTGTGGGATCTGACATTTGTAAATCGACCTTATGTCATTTCAGTCTGAAAAGGTTATAAGGTCGATTTACAAATGCCTGATCCCATGCAAATTTGACATTTGTAAATCCACCTTACGGCATTTCGAGCTGAAATCAATTGATTTCGCTTGCAGTCTGAAAAGGCTATTCTGAAATTTTCAATTTGTTTTCTACTATAGCGTGCGAACACCCTTGCTGTGGAGACTTTCTTATTTTTGTTTTCATGTATTTAAATTTCTAACAATTGTTTATTATTTTATTATTTTTTTATGAAAACAACCATTAAATTAAAGTTGCGTTCTAATTTTGTGATCTTTACTGTTTAATGTTTGTTTACAATGGGCTTACATCTCCTTGCGTGCGGATTTAGGTTGGGCTCTATTAGTTCGGAACAAGAAAAGGCGCGAAATTTGAAAGATTACAGCATTGGAACAGCTGTTCCGTTGTTTTTTGTTTTCAGAGGGCAGTAAACTTTATTTGGAGTAATTTAGAATTTTGCTAACATAAACAAAAATTGAAAATACAGCGTAATATAAAGGTGAACGAACAACGAATACAAAGTAAAGTTAATTATGGATCCAACAATATCAGTTTCGAAGGTAAGTACGGAAAGATCGGTTCCTTGTTATTGTTTAATTTGCCCCCTTCTCCATCTAAGGGCTGCTTCGTTTTTAAAAATGGAGCTACGCGAGCGGATAAAACGAAAAAATCAACTAAACGCAAAAAAGCCACCGCATCTAACACAGGCATTTTGGGCAAAGAGGTCACCGATCAACCTTTCTATTCAGTGTATGCCGAAACATGGCAAAAGATCCAGACGCACATAAACACGTTGCAAATGGAAAGCAGCGCCAGAACACTGGAGGATTTGGTAGACTATGTGGTCAATCAAAGTAAATTCGAAGAAAATTATTTGGGCTTGGAGGAGATAGTGCCGGCAGCTGCTCTGCTGACGGGTATTAATCAGCCCGATCATTTGGAACAGTTCGATAACTTGGGCCAGCGTATCAATGATAAAATATCGGCCAGCATCAATCTGCTACAGTCTCGCGACTGTTCCTCGCTGAAATCAGCCGTCGAAAACATGGTGTATAATTTCATTGAATCACCACATGAAGATGATGAAGATCGCGATCATAAACGTTTGCGAAAATCGCACTGCACCATGAAACAGTTGAAAAGTTGGTATCGTAACAACTGGCCTTCGTCGGTGAGGCAAAATGCAGGCAATGATCAAGAAGAAGATGCAGTTTCAGAGACGGATGCAAGTAGCATTGCCTCCTCTACGGTTAACAACGAGGCACGCCATATGCTTATTGTTATATTGCCAGATTTTGAATGTTTCAACTCGGCAATATTGCAGGATCTCATATTGATTCTCAGCTCGAATTGTGCTGAACTTCCATTCGTATTGATTTTGGGTATTGCCACGTCCATAGCAGCTATTCACAATGCTTTGCCATATCATGTCACATCGAAGATAAAGCTGCGTGTGTTTCAAACTCAGTCGGCACCAGTGGGTCTAAATGAGGTAAGTGAAAAGGGGATGATAATTGTCTAAGCTAACTCCACGCATTATATCACTTAATAAATAAGAGTAAGGCTAGCAGAAAGAACTAAAAGTTGATGAACTATTTTTCAGTTAACATTTGCCTGGTTCCAACAATTCGTTTTTGTTTCATACATGAGTATCTTTATATAATTAAGCTGTTCTGCTCAAGCGTAATATTTGAAATCTTGACGAATATTTACTTATAAATTATTTTGCTCCAAGTTTAATTAATTTTCGCGCGGTTAATATGGCTATATTTTCATATGCAAATGTCTTTATTTTCTTTTATTTCAGATTCTGGAAAAGGTTATCATGTCACCTAAATATGCTTTTCATTTGTCGGGAAAAGCTTTTAAATTTCTAACACACATCTTCCTCTACTATGATTTTTCCATAAATGGTTTCATACAAGGTTTCAAGGTAAGTCGTTCGTTCTTCACTTTAGACTACTATAACTTTAATCCATATAACTTCGTTTTTTAGTATTGTTTCATGGAACACTTCTTCCAAGGCAATGCCTACGCCCTGTGCACCAACTATTCCGCTTCCTTGACCAAAATCAAGGCTATGTCTCACGATGACATGGAAATCATACGAAAACAACTGTCATTTCGTCCATACGTGGAAAGTATTAACGACTGCAAACGCATCATCGCCATACTGACGGATGATAACTATTTGAAAAAGAAATTGCCAAGTCTTCTGAGGGATTGCCATGTTTACTTTATGACATTGCGCATCTTTTTGGAATTCCTGACCGTGCTCGTGGAGGATTTACCAAAATGTCCTTTGGGCAAATTCCGCCGAGAATTGTATGCAGCCTGTTTGGCTAGAGACATATGTAGCCAGGCGGAATTTAAAGAATGCTGGCAAATACTGGCATTTATGTCCAAAGATGAGTTTGTGGCCAAAATCTCCAGGGCTATAAAGACAACACAAGACTTCTATGAACAGGAAATAAAGGGAAAATTGGAATTGGCCGATGATTGTGAGAAAATTGTTATGGAAAAACTACATGAGGTCAAAGAACTGATCACGAATGTGGTCATGGCCGGCATGGACGCATCAAAATCTGTCGAACAACCTACGGTAACGTCGCCGGAGGAATTGAAACAATTATCTTCCAGGCAGGACTTGAAAGATAAACTTTTACAAATGTCCAAACAACAAAAGCCCGTCTCAGATTTCTCCAAGTCTGTGCAGGAAACATTGGACTATATTGAGAAGCATATTGTAGCCGAACATTTGGGTCCTCTGCAGAAGGCCCCAGCACTTCATGAATTATTTGTGTTCTCCGATATATCTACGGTAAGGCGTAATATCATTGGTGCCCCAAGAGCGGCACTTCATATGGCCCTCAATAATCCTCACTTTTATTTGCAATGCAAATGTTGTGGCCTGCGAGAACATTCACAATTACTTGCTACACTGCCGGACATTTCAGTTATGTATAAATTACACCTGGAATGTGGTCGTATGATTAACCTTTATGATTGGTTGCAAGCTTTTCGCTCACTGGTGGATTTTTCTGAAGACGATCAGGAACAGGTGGATCCTCAGATACAGTAAGTTTGAAGAATGAATAACATTTGGAAGAATGTCATGATAGTTTTCAATTTGCTTTCTTTTATTTCCAGAGCCCGTTTTACTCGTGCCGTTGCAGAATTACAATTTCTGGGTTATATTAAGATGTCCAAACGCAAAACAGATCATGCTACTCGTTTAACTTGGTAGTACAACAGCTCATGGTTGTGGTTATGTTTTCTAATTTATGTAATTGGTTACAATTTCGAATATGTTATGTTATTCTTAGTCATCATCCATATTATTTCATACATTTATCACATTTTTCATTATTCTGTACAGTATCTGTTCTTTTTATAAATAAAATGCAAGAATTTATCAAATTTACATTTTTGTAATATGATTGTATGTCTCTGATTGATTTATTGTCATCCATTGTAGTATAGATTGTTTTCCATAAATAAAATTTAAAATATTTAAAATTAAAGAATTTGTCAAATTTACATTTTTGTAATGTTATGTACGTTAGGCTGTACCGCGAGTTCCATACATGGTTAGGTTAGGTTTAAAGGGCCAGAATGCTCCCGCATTCTGTGCACTCGGAGACCCCTTTGGATCCATTGTACGTGTTCTTGGTACCTGAAAAGGTAATGATTGTAAGGAGAGAGGGGAGTGAAGGGATAGAGGAAAAGGATTTATAAGGTTAGATTGGTATGGATAGGATTAGATAAGTATAAAGAGTTGGGAAGCCGAACTTTAATTGACTGTTTCAATTGTCAAGTAGTGCTCTTTCTTCCTTTTATTGTGATAGCCTATGAGTCAGTCGAGAGTGCCTTCCGGTAGCTCGATGTTGACATACCTTATGGTTCTCATTCTTCCTAATTGGCCTCCAGATTCAGTATATTCATCAGTGTGTATCAGAAGCCACCCATAAACCAATCCAGGCCTTTCGAGAAGTCATGGATGGTGCGGGTGGCATCAATGGCACCTACATAGTATGTGCTAGAGCGTCTCAATCTCATCCTCAAACAGTCGGCAATAATCCTCAATGTCTGTGTTCCATACATACTTAAAATATAATTTCCAGTCATTTCCCCACGGAAATAAAGTTTGAATGTTTCGTTCCTAGGTCAAGCCGTCTGAGTTAAACCCTAAAAATCATGTTAGTGCAATGTATTTGTTTACGCTGCACTTTTGTCTGAATAAATAGATCCTTGAAAGCTCTTTAAAAATATAAGTATTTACTCTTGTCTTAGTCGGAGCTATTGGTCGAATTAGTGATCGTTTCAGGATTTTTTTGCAGTGTCGCGTCGACTGTCACATTCCATATCCTCTACTTCATATTGTAATATCCTACACCAGGGTATTATGAAATGAGATAGACCCATTATACAGATCGGCTAAGAATCACTTTCTGAGTCGATTTAGCAGAGTCCGTCCGTCCATATATTCTTGTAATCAAAGTACAGGTCGCAATTTTTGTCCGATCCTAACAAAAATTGGCAAATTTAAGTTTTGCAGGCGAAAGACGAATGCTATTTAATTTAATGCAAATCGGTTCAGGTTGAAATACAGCCTCATACAAATGTCGCTTTCGATTTGACTTTTTCCGCTCTAGAAACCACATATTTTAACAGATTTACTTCAAAATGGGTACAGTACCTTATAATTCAACTAGAAACATCTATGGTGAAGGTGGGCCAGGTCGGTTCAGATGTAGATATTAGTCCCATACAAATTTCGCTCCCGATTTGACTTTTTCCGCTCTAGAATCCAGATATTTAAACCAATTTTCTTTAAATTTGCCACAACACCTTATATTTCAACTAGAAACATCTATGGTGAATGTGAGTCAGATCGGTTCAGATTTAGATATAGCCCCCATTCAAATTTCGCTCCCGGTATGACATTTTCCGTTCTAGAGACCACATATTTGTCCGATTTTCTTTAAATTTTCCACAGAACCTTATAATTCAGTTCGGTTCAGATTTAGATATAGATCCCATACAAAATTCGCTCTCGATTTGATATTTTCCGTTCTAGAGACCATATATTTTGTTCGATTTTCTTTAAATTTGCCAGAGAACCTTATATTTCAACTGGAAACATCAGATTTAGATATAGCTCCCATACAAATTTCGCTCTCAATTTGACTTTTTACGCTCCAGAGGCTACATATATAGTACCCATAGAAAAATCGTTCCGGATATCACTTTTCCCACGAATTCAATTGTTATGGGGTAGATAGAGCGCCCCGGTAGTCAAGTTGGTAGCGTGCTCGGCTATCAGCGAGGGGGTTTGTGGGTTCGAATCCCACCAGAGGCTCTGGTCGGTCGCTGCAATAACTAGCTACAATGGTCTTAGTCACCCGGCTCAAACCCTGGACCCAAAATTAGAATATAAATTTACTTTGTATTGTAATTCATAATAAATATATAAATAAATAAATAAATGGGGTAGATAGTGGAGGGCATCCACCTTTATTTACTTGTTTTTTATTTGACTGGCCGTTTTTTTGAAAGAAGAAAAAAAACAAAATTTTGCGATTGATTTTACAATAAAATTTAATTTCTTTATTGTTTAAACTTAACTACAACTATGTTTATGTTAATTTCTCTCCTGTGTTTCTCGATTATTTTTGTTTGTTTTCGTTACATACTAATTTTATTATATGTTGTTGTATGTATGCATGTATATATGGTTCATTATTATTATTATTATATTTATATATGGTGTATAATTAATTTTAAAAAGACTTTCTTGTTATTGTATTTTCTCTTTTGTTTTCTTTCAATTGCAAAGGTATAAAAAATATTGTTTTTATGGGTGTTTTAATTTTTCACAAATTCTTAGTTATCCGATTGTTTAGAGTTATTTTTGAAGTATAACGTTTTTTAATTTTGTATATAAATATTATTATTTTTTCTTTCTCAGTTAGAAGATACAATGATGAGATGATTTTCTTTTGTATTGCTTTTTTCGAGGGATGGATGGAGGGAGGGTGGTATGATGGCTGAGTAAACATTTCAAGATTATAATAAGAAAGAACCACAAAAAAACTATTAATTATATGTAGTTTATATATAAAGAAAAGAGAACAACTTTATGTTAAAGAATAGTTGGTTGGTTTAAGGAGCTGAGGTTTTGTGTTCTTACTTTTGTTTTTTTTTTCTTTTTGGTGGCAGGCATCTAAGTTTTTCATTTTATTAAGATTTTGTTTTTGTTTTATTTTGAGCTGATATGATTTATTAAATAATTTAATAAGAAATTTCTATAAAAATTTGCATTGTTCATATTTTTGTTTTGTTTAAATAAATTTTATAAATTTATAAAAATTGTTTTGTTTTATAAAGCTTTTTTATTTATTTATCTCTTTCTCTCTCTCTGTGTTTTAGATTTTCTTTATGAGCACATAATTTCTTTATAGGAGTCTTGTATTATTTGTTTAACTGATGAAATCCATCGACCAAATGAGTATGGATGTGGGAATTTCTTCAGATTAAGTCTGAAACTAACGTAGCGTACCGTTCTAAGTCATTGTAACATTTTATATTATTTTGGATAAACAAAATTCCATTTTTTCACATTTTACAAGAATAGCACATTTGTCGCGTTTTAGAAGATGATTAATTATTCCGTTGCGATTGTAACCACAAGACGTGAGGTGGCAGCGTAACATGCATCTGCTATTTGTAGGCAAAGAGGCGTATTCTGTATTAGATTTAGATTAAATCGCCCTTTGAAGGGGTCGTATTTGCACACTCGTTTAATAACTGAGCCTCAGCCCCAGAACTGCTCTGTTCTATTGACTCCTTCAAGAGTACATTTTATTTTTGTAGGCTTTCTTGTAACATTTGGAACGGAAGCTGAGAATATGGTACTCTGCGATATTATTTAGAGTTCTGGCACCATTATGTCATTGTAATTGTTTCCCAGTTGGATTACAATTGCAGAAAGTAAGTACAAAATGAGCTCAGAATATGCTACATTATGTTCCAGACTGTTCCCCTGTATGTATTTGTAATACGTTTTCGTATACAGATGAACGAATCGTCTAAATTGAAAGCGCAATAGAATTAGATCTTTATAAGTCACACGAGTTTCTTTTTTTAGACATATAAAATTCCATTTTTATTACTCTTTAATGTTAGACGATTCGTTCGTGTCCAGGGGGTATATGTATCTCGATTAGAAGAATAATCACCCTTATCACGTAAGTCGTAGTCGAATTTCGACAGCTGTCGTAGTCGTAGTCGAATTTGCATTTCGTCGGTATCATGTAACAAATTCGACGTGACTAGAACATTTTCGTCGTAGTCGATTTTGTTAAAAATTTTTGTTAATTTTTTTTTCTTTATATTGGATCTTTCCACTTTTTTATTGTAGATTTTTGTCAAAATTTTCATTTTTCATATCATTTAACCAATAAATATACCAAATTCCATGGGAGTCATAATTTCCATTCTTAAATTACGTATGTAATTCAAGAAATAAAATTATATGTTTTTGCTTTTTATATTAGTTTAATAGAACTAAATCCATTAACTTTTGATTTGATTAATTTTTTCCATTTTTAATTTTTTTTTACTCTAGTCACTTGCAAAATATTCAGTGACAGTTTTTGTCGAATTTCACAGTCAAATACGACATACGCGATACCAAAAATGTAAATTTGTGACACGAGTCGAAAATTCGAAACGACTACGACTTACATGATGAGGGTGAATATTACTCGAAAGTTGAAATCGATTCATGATCATAAAAAACAGTTTTCGATACAATATTTCTTTCGAATCGAGATAAGCGGCAAGGGTTCAGGCTTCAACTATTCAATTTAGGTAAAGCCAATTAGCACTATGTTTTTATGTATTTTTAGCTGCTAATCTGGAAAATTGCTTCAGTTTTTTTTCATAATTTGTTCAAGAAGAAGTTGGCGTTCGTTTCAAACAATAATAGAAAATATTTTCGTCTCTAGACGAACGAATCGTCTGAATTAAAGACATAATAAAATTGCACTTTTACAGGACTCAGGCTCTATTCTAACCTACGCTAGTAAAATGATTAAGTAGCGCATGTCTAGAACAAAGAGCTCGCATGCATTCACATATTCGGCCCTGTTCTGAGTTCAGCACTTTTTTTAATGATTCGGCAATTCAGTTGGACGATTCACTCATCTATATATGAAAATATTTTACAGAAATAGGGTAAATAAAAAGTATAATTGATTATTTAGGTATTTTTGACAATATTTATGAATTTTGCAAATAAAAATAAACTAGAAAATACCTAAAATCATGTACAGGGACATAATTTTGATTTTTGTAGGGCCTGTTTATTATTATTATTTTTTAGGGCTGTTTTTCTTTAAGCCGGGATAACAAGCTGCGATAACAAAAACGTCAATAAAAATTTAATTTTTTGCTCAAAATAAAACTTTTTTCACATTCACTACAATATAAATATATGTATCAAAAGAAATTTTCAAAAAAAATATTTTGTGTCGACTTTATTGGACTTAGCCTCTATATCCATCATTTTGACTTAATTATCCAGGCTAAGTCAAAAAAATTTAACACAAAATAATTTTTTTTAAATTTGTTTTCACACACACACACACACTGATGATATTGCTTTTGGCGACAATTTAAAAAAGAATTTTTTTATTTTGAGTAAAATTTTAACATTTTATTTATATTTTTGTTATCGCAGCTTAGTTATCCAGTCTTAAAGAAAAACAGCCATATTATTCATCTGAGGCGAACGATCAAAAATCATTCAATTATTATGAGAAATCTTAGAGCCACACAGGAGTTTATAATTCGTTGTTTCTATAGAAAAGCATGCAAAGAGCTCGTAGCTAAAATATTTCTTATCTGCGTTGTATAGAATTCAAGTAATAATGACTGATTTTTGATCGTTCGCCTCAGACGAAAGAAACAGAACTTTTTTCTAAAAAAAAAAACTTATTACTCGGTGAATAAAAAGAAATTATTCCCCATTGTTCTGTGTCTAGAGTCAGTTTGAGTCAGATAACATTTCATTTTATTTTTTTCGCAAAAACCATCTTCATTTGCAAATTCTAAAAAATACCAAAATTGCAGACACGATTCCGAGTAAATGTGGTAGGATTCAAGTCGATACGAAACTCAGAATGGAGATTTTTTTGAAATAAGAAACGCATTTAAAAAAGTGTTCCACTTTTTCTGAATAAAAAAGAAACACAAAAAGACAAAAGGGCTGGCAAATTCGATTTTTTCAGAAAATATAGCGCCATTCATGCTGGCTTCAGAAAAAACCAACTGTTTTGCAAATCGTTGTGAAAACTAGAAATCGTAAAAATAGGCTTATTTAATTTCCACAAAAAATATTAGACCTCGTATTTTTGCACATTCTTTGGCATATTTTATATTTGAATGTTAAAACTTCTGAAGGCAATGATTGATTGATTTCAAAGGGATGAAAAATATGCAGAAATCCGAGGTAATGTACATTTTTAACAGTGTATGTACCCGTTATTAATGAACTCATACCATTATGTTGAGAAATACTTTATTGAAAAGCACTTTCACATAATTGTAGCTTTTCTTATGAAGAAAGTCTATGGATAAATCATAAATCTATGGATATGGATAAATCAGTGCTGTACTGACTTTAGAAACTTTTTAATCCGTATTTTTTAATCAAACATTCTCTTATTTTTCGTCAGAACAGAAATTTGCAAACACGAATCCGAGTAAATGTTGTCGAATTCAAATCGACGCAAAACTCAGTACAAAATTTCAAAATTTGGGGATATTCGGCCCGGTTTTCACTCAAAATATTTTTGCTGATTGAAGTAAACGTTGCATTTCTTTTTAAAATGATTTAGCTTAGCATTCTCTTCGTTTACTCGTCAGAACAAAAAGACAACTGAAAAATAGAAGTTTAAAGAGAAATGCGAAATTTGAAAACTCTAAATATTGTCAAATGTCATAAAAAGTTATTATTTATCCATAGATATTCTTCAAAAGAAAAGCTACACAAGACTTAAGTTTAAAAATATTCATATTTTTACGATTTTTTATCATTTTGCAAATTTTCCGATCGCAACCACTCTTGAACAGCAAATATATGAAATCAAAATCTAATCCCTTTAACATTTACTGCAATTTTCAAGATTAGCATAAAATAATTCGCGAAGATCTTTTTTCGTAAACTAGTAATATCAAACATATTATTTAAGTTATTATAAATCATAAAGGAAAATCAACAAAAGTTGAGCGCATGCAAAATTGCAACAAAATTTCTATAAAAAACATTCCACCAATCTTTTGTTTTCTCTCTCTATCTCTTTTTCTTCGATCGCACTCTCAGTGGATAGATACACTCAATAAATCTCACTCTTATTACATACAAATCTTATGAATTATTTTCTACCTTGACTATTTCCGTGATAAATTTGAAAAAAAAAATAAATGATAAAACGAAACAAAAGAAAATAGATTCTTTGATTCCAATAGATTCAAAAACACTTTAGGGTTTCCTCACACTCCGGCCTACGGCATGACATGCCCAAACAATGACGAACGAATCACACACACTCTCTATCTGGCTCACCAAACTCAATCACGTCGTTGTCGTCGTCACGCACTCTCTCATCACTGCCGAAATATTAACAACAAACCAACAAACGGCGTTATGTCCGTTTGTCATATGTCCGTTGCGTTTGTTTATTCTTTTGTTTTGTTGTTTGTTTCTTTGTTTGTGTGTGTTTCTGTTGTTTAACATTAAATTTTAATTAAATTGTTATTAATATTCTGTTGACGTTTACGTTTGGCATTCATGGCATCCACAATTGGCTGGCGCTTGGCATTGTATTTCTTGTTGAGTTCTTCGATTTCTTTTTCCATTTCCGAATCGATATTGTTGAGGCGCTGATTCAAATCGTCAAATGTAAGAAATTTCAAAAACTCAAACTCACCATCGACATACGAGTGGGACTGGGTGTGTAGATGATGGCCGTGGTGTTGGGCAGGCTGTTGCTGCTGTTGTTGGGAGTAGGCAGGAGGTGGTTGCATAAGCGGTTGCTGTTGTTGTTGTTGATTTAAAGCTAATAACTGTTGTTCACTGATGGGATTGCAACCATAATAGGCTGCGGCAGCAGCAGCAGCCGCCGCTTGTTGCTGCTGATGATGTTGCAGCTGTTGTTGTTGCAAATGTTGCTGGTGCTGTTGCAAGCCATACTGATTGATGGCCGAGATTTGCTGAAAGTGCTTTTCCATATTGTTTTCCCAATTCGAATCATTGGAATTGACATTGGAGAGTGGTGCATGTTGGGATGGTTGATTATTGAGATTATGATTATTTACATGAGACTGCGCCTGTGTGTTGACGGCTGCGGCAGCCAAGGCAGCAACGTGAGCAGCTGCCGGGGAGTATTCGGAGGCTTTGTCGTCGACCACTGAACGTGGCTGCATTTCGGGATTTTTGCGCTCGAAATGATCGAGGAACTGTGGTCGATAGCGTGGTTTGGCGCAGTCATTACGTTTGGCTGTGGACGAGTCATCCGAGTCGGAATTTATAACCATGGTGCCTGAAAAGAAAGTGACGAGGAGTTTTTTTTAGAAATTGAATTACGTAATGAAATTTCTGCTACTTTTCTTTACACATTAAAAACTCAAAAAAAAGTTTCCTGATTTTTATCATAAATCAAATGTGGAAGAAGATGAATTTGTTGTTGTTGTTATCTCACAAAGCTAACGGAGTACAACTAAGCAAATCCATTCCAAAATATGAATAGCTTAATAATAATAAATAATGCTGTTGTAATTTGCTGATTTGGCCGAGGTCTTTGAATTACAAGAATGACTAAATTAGCTCAAAATCTTAAATAGATTGCTATTTGCTGCAGTTTTATAGATAATCCTAAACACTTTCATATGCAAACAATGGATCTTTTCCTATTATTTCATGGAAACTTCAAGCAATCCTGTAAACATCCTACATTACTGTACTATAGGAATAATATTAGATTACTGTAAGAATCTTCAAAGATCTGACTTCATAACTATGTATGTATGTATTAAGTGCAACATTATCATCATTCGATTTTTGGACATACCTAAATTCGACTCCAGTTCCACCATTGTGCCACTGTCGACTGCCGCCATATCACCCACATCTTGTGATTTATTCGCCGACATGCCACTCTTGCCCGGGCACAGTGTTCCCACATCCTCTGGATGAGCAATCATGGTGGCATCCGATGCATTCGACGTCTGTTGGTATTCGCCGAATTTCTCCGGAACCAAAGTTCCCGGATCATCAATGAACGTTTTAACTGTTTCCAATGGGAATTCCTCCTCGGGCAATAGATCTTCCTGTTGTGTGGCCAGACTTTTAGCTTGACTCATGCCCTGCGAACCACCCGCTGTCCTAGAGTTACGCTGTTGTTCTCTTATGGCACATGTTTCCTCGATCATTGGCTTCAAGATTCCACGATATTTGGCATTACGTATGAATTCATGTTCGAGTAAATCGGAGGCGGTGGCACGTTCTTCTGGATTCTTCACCAAACATAGACTAACGAAATCTATGAACTCTGTGCTCCACCGATCAGGTTCACGGAAAGATGGCGGTGGCTTTTGGGGTATCATGAAAATGGCACGCATTGGATGGATGTCTCCGTATGGAGGCTTTCCCTCCGCCATTTCAAGAGCTGTAATACCCAAAGACCAAATATCAGCCACGCAATCATAGCCAATTTCCTCAATAACTTCGGGAGCCATCCAAAAGGGTGTTCCAATCACTGTATTCCTTTTGGCCATAGTATCCGTCAATTGACCGGCCACTCCGAAATCGGCCAACTTGGCATAACCTTCTGTGTTGAGCAGTATATTGCCAGCCTTTATGTCACGATGAATTTTCCGTCTCAGATGTAAATATACGAGTCCCTTTAAGGTGTCCGACAGAATTGTGGAAATTTCATCTTCGGTCAGCGTCTTCTTACGCAGTCTCATAATGTCCGATACACTACCAGCACCACAGTACTCCATGCAGATCCACAGATCATACTGCTTGAAATACGAACCATAATATCTCACAACATAAGGCGAGTCGCACTGTTGCATTATCGATATTTCCTTTATGATATCGTGCAGATCTGACTCGACCGGCACCAGTTTGATGGCCACTATGCTGCTACTTTCCTTGTGCAGGGCCTTGTAGACGGACCCATAGCTGCCCTCACCTAATTTGCTGATGATGTCAAAGACCTTTTCCGGTGGCTGCAGCAATGACTCCTCCGACAATTTCTTAAGTTCACTACTTTTGGAAGACATCTCCTCGCATTACACTCTTGTTTTATTTTTACTTATTTTCTTCGTCGTTATGTCGTCAAAGTTGTTATGGCCTGTTGTCCGTTTTCGAAATTTGTTTAGTCTCTTGCCATAAATTATATTTGAGTTAACTCTAATTTCTGTGAGATAGAATGAATTTATTTCTTTGTTCGCAGCGCTGCCCGAGATGTCAAATTAAAATTCACCTGCAACGAGAGAACGAAGCCAACCGTAGGTGGCGTCGGCGTGTATATGTCTAACTTGTCGGCGGTAAAAATAATAAGGAAAATAAAGGACTATACAGACCAACGCGACCTGACAAATACAGCTAAATGTCAAAATTTATTCCAAGCCTTTTCAGACTGCAAGGGAAATCGTGCAGAAATGGACATAAGGTAGATTTGAAGTGTCAAATTTCTAAAGCGACCTAGATTGATTACCCCTTGAGTTTGCATGCTTTTAAACGACTAATGTTTTCATGAATGGCTACAGCTTTTTCACACTGACGAGAAAATCGAGCTTCAATCGATTTCAAGTGTTAAATTTGTATGAGATATGGCATTAGAAGTCAGGCTAATAATGTCCTTTTCAGACTGGCTGTGAAATCGATCTTAACTAAATTTCTAGTGCCAAATTTGTATGGGATCAGAAAGTTGGAATGATTTCAGCTAAATTAGTAATGTCAAATTTGTATAGAATCGGACAGTTTAAATCGACCTTGGATCGATTTTAGCTTGATTTCGCATGCAGCCTGAAAGAGATATTAGATTGATATCAGCTCTATTGTTAGTGTCAAATTTCATTTCAATTCATTTTATTAATCAATAAAGCCCATTGCGGACTATACATTGATAGAAATAATTTACAATTCAAGGATAATACAACTTAAACTAGATGTATGGAATGTCCTTAAAGACCTTATTTAAAACAAAGTACAGAAATTCAATACAACAAACAAAAATAGTTTATGAAAATACAATTCATCAATACATAAATAAGTTTTTTATATATAAAAAATACCTAACACTATTGGCCTGTTCGATTGTGCTATATAACGCACATTTTCCACACCAACTGTTAACATAAGTCTCAATAACACACAGGTAATGACGGACAGTGATAACAAAAAATATGAAAAACATTAACGACGATCACCAAGAAAGTAGAGACGCAACTTTTCCTTAAAAGTCTTCGGCCCAACAGAAAAATTCTTAACATATGCAGGAAGGGAATTCCAAAGTCTTGAAACACGGGCTGCAAAAGAACGCTCTAGAAATCAGCGTTCTAAAAGTAATTGGGAAATTTCGGTCGATTTTCAAATGTCAAATTTGTATGTGACATTTTCATTTCAGCTAGACTTCGCATGCTGTGTGACAAGGCTATAAAGTCGATTTACAAATCCCATACAAATTTAACATTTGTAAATCAACTTTAGTAGCTTTGTCACACTGCATGCGAAATCTGACAGAAATGACATAAGGTCGATTTTCAAATGGCAAATTTGTATGGGATCTGACATTTGCAAATTGAACTTATGTCATTTCAGCTGCATATCACGTGCAGTGGGACAAGGTTATAGCTGACATCGCTTAATTTGCCACGCAGTCTGAAAATGCTATAAGGCTTATATCTGTATCACATACCTCATAATTAGGTTTAAGGCACTGAGAACACAATTAAAATCAATATCCGAAACTTTGGATATGTACATACAATTTTAAGGAAATAAAATATATTTTTACTGCGGCCTGTAGTTCCCCTGTACAATAAATCTTGATGTGTAAATCTTGAGATCAAGTTATACTGCATTCAGATATGCGACACTCGAATCAAATCCAAAATCCTGAAATTGTGGATTTTGGTTGTATATTCGAACGCAGTATTACGTTCTATTTCCACGCCAGTGTAAAGATGCTATAAACAAAACGGTGAAAATAACGATCTGGAAACTTGGCGACATCTGGTAACACTTAAAATCTAACAAGACGTCCTGTCGACTTTGTGCTCTGAAAAAGTGTAAAGAAAAAATCAACAAAGGTCGTCGACGGGAGAAAATTAAAGAAAATTTGCAATTAATGCTTATGCAAACACCGAAAAAAGTATAGAAAAACAAAAGGTTGTAGTTTTAAAGTTAAAATCACATTCAATGAGTTCAAAATAATACAAATGCACGCAAAATGATGAAATAATTGTTTTCCCTTCGTGTATCCGCATGTTAATAGTTCGCGCTGAATGTATGCGTTTTGTTGCACACAGACATTTCAACAACTGACTATTGTGAATTGACAATTTTCTCGTCACGTACACCAACCAATCGTTTATTTCGCAAAACAGTAAAAAGAAAATTTTTTGCATCTCCAATAAAATCTTATTTAATTAAAACAATTGCATTAAAAGTGAATTTTCATGATGATTTAACTCATACACAAAAAAGACATGTGTTTGACTTTGAAGTTCGTGCCAGAATGTACATGTTAAAAGTGTACGTCGACCAAAACTAGTTACCGAAAAGTTGAAGCAAGTTGTAGCTTGGGTAAGTGTTGTTGCAAATATAAAAAAATTTTGTGTTTTTATGGCCCCCCGCAGCCATGGGGAACCCGATACCAAACGAAATTTGTTTCTGTAATTTTTCATGAAAAGCCAAAGCTGCTGCAAATGTTAAATTAATTGCTATTGGTAAAAATCGATTGAAGAAATCGATTCGATGCGAGAGAAACGAAAACAAAGCAATTGTTGTGAAAATAATAATGATTGAATTCAATTCGGTTTTAAGTCTCTTCTTTTTTGTTTCAATTTTCTTCTTTGGTTAATACTTTTGTTGCATTTCTCTTTCGCAGTTTTTTTTTTATTTTGTTACATTTTCGCTTTAAATTAATCTCATTAGAGATGTTTTTTCATACGTTTTCTTATTAGCTCGTCGACGATGCCCCTTCTCTGTTCGGTCATTTTTGTCACCCCTTCCCCCCACCATCCTCGACGGTCATCGCTTGTTATGGCTTGTATTGAATTTCCCATTGAATTTGTTTCATTTGGATTTCATTTCACCTTTTCCAATTTATATAAAGGTAAACGAAAAGGACTGTTGCCACATTTTTGGAAATTTAATAAAATCCTATTTATGCTTTGCCAACCATTCGATGGTACAGTGAAAGAAATCAAGGGTGAACTAGCAACTGCAATGCGAGCCACAGAAATGCGTTTTAATGTGTACCAGCTGCAGCTTTAATGTGACCAGCTGTTTATAAGAATTCACATTAAATAAAACCGTACTAGCCAGACTTAATACAAACAGCTGATGGCTCGTAGAAATGCTCACAAACCCAATTCTTGTTTATATTAATTAAGGTGACAATTCTTCAGCCTTGTTTTCGTTTTTTTGCCCGAAGATAAACTAGATTGATATAAGTGCTAAAAGCGTGTGGTGTAAACTAAACGTCTGTAAAACTAGGCATTAATTTATTTTCAATTTTCCAGTAGCAATTCGACGATAATTGCTTGGGTGTATATTAATTGACATCACTGCTGCGATAAATTGAAACAAATTGAAATCATATCCGTGTATAATTTTCTACATATTTTTGATAAAGACGTTAATATATATTTTAGATACAATATTTATATCATTTACAATATTTTTGTTCCATACTAATATTTAATGTTTTCTCAAAAAATCATTCACAATAACATGAAAAACATCCAAATTGTCATAGTGGCAATAACACCAACGAGCGAATAAACGATTCTAAACAAGTTCTCTTGACTTAGCGAGTACGATGTAAATTTCTAATTCGAATTTCAATCTGCAACAGCCTCAGATGTGCTTATATGAGATTTGTCCGCCGACCTTTCTACAATTCCCATACAAATTGTAGTAGATTTCTTTTACATTTCTAAAGGTCAATTTCTAATTGGAAATTTAATCCAGCAAATGGAACAAAACAGCTTTATACTGCGGTCGAATATTATAGGTACATCAAAAATTCGCATTTCCTGATTTTGGATTTTTTGATATAGAGTTTGACAGATGAAATCACATCAGTAACACTATGCAACAAAAAATTTGTCTTTTTCTGGAATATTGCGAATTACACTTTCACGAAGAAACAAAGGTTTAGGAACAGCCTTCAAAAATTTGGTACCAAATTAATTTTTTCAATTTAGTTTCGCTGACTCGAAAAAATAATAAGAAGCCGGAAATATTCTGTTTTATTTTTTAATATCTAATAGCCATTATAACGCAAAAAACAATGCTTATAAAGGGTGATTTTTTAAGAGCTTGATAACTTTTTTTTTAAAAAAAACGCATAAAATTTGCAAAATCTCATCGGTTCTTTATTTGAAACGTTAGATTGGTCCATGACATTTACTTTTTGAAGATAATTTCATTTAAATGTTGACCGCGGCTGCGTCTTAGGTGGTCCATCCGCTTAGTCCAATTTTGGCATTTCCACGTTTTTGAGTAACAGAGACCCAATTGGTGCGAACGGCGACGAATCGAAAATTGGTGGTCATCATTAACACTGGCCGATACAGCTGCGATATTTTCTTCAGTTCGCACTCTACGTAAGCGTGTTGGTGGTTTAATGTCCAACAATGTAAATTTGGTGCGAAATTTAGTCACAATAGCCCGAATAGCCGCTTCAGTGGGTCGATTAAACTGACCATAAAATGGAAGCGCGCAATGAACTTTCTTAACAGAGCACGCATTTTGATAATAAAATTCAATAATTTGCAAGCGTTGTTCGTTTGTAAGACGATTCATGATGAAATGTCAAAGCATACTGAGCATCTTTCTCTTTGACACCATGTCTGAAATCCCACGTGATCTGTCAAATACTAATGCATGAAAATCCTAACCTCAAAAAAATCACTCTTTATGTATGTATATTCACTTTGTCATTCCGTGTGTAACACCTTAAAGTGTTCATCGGATACTCCATAAAGTATATATATATATTCAGGGTCGTGGTAAAATTCTAAGACGATATAGCCATGTTCGTCTGTCTGTTGAAATTCATCATAATTACCTTTAATAGAATATATAATCGGGTGCGATTGGACCAATATATCCAAAATGCCTCAGAGCACACAAATTTTTTCTTTTTTTCATAGTGTAATTAGAAATTTACACTTTAAAATTTATTGTACAATTTGAAAAGTGATTATGATGAAAACTTAACATATTTAGCATTTTTTGATGGAAAATAAATCTTATGATACAATATTTTTATCTCAAAAAACCTTCACAGAACTAGAATCTATTTCCATGTTGTTCACACATAAAGATTAACTGCCATATCCAAAAAAAAACCATCAAGTGTTTAAAGTATACTTTTACATTGAAAATTCGTCTTATAAACCTGTGATAAATGTTTTAGAATATGGCTGTTATTGAACAGACATTAAAAAAATAAATTAATTAATTAAAGCATATAAGGCAAAGATCTTGTCAAATAAAACAAGCCTTTATTTGATAAGTTAGCATTTTCGCTAGTTTATTATGTTTTGCATGTTTTAAGGGTTTGCTCAACCAGTCATAACTCTCTGTGAAGGTTATTGAGACAATTTTTGTAGGCTAATTGACCACCAATTCTAGCGAAAAAATGAAAATATTTTTTTATTTTATTTTTTTTTTTTTTTTCAAATATAAAATATATGTATATTGAAGTTTGTTTGTGTTTACAAATGTAATAGTTTTTAAAATTTTTTACACATTTTTACAATATTTACATTTTTTATTTTTACATATTGGCAGATATATCACACAATTCTAAAAAACACAATCTGAAAATTACACTGTGCAAAAAAATCAGGAAATTCGCGCAGCCGGATCACTAGAATATTACCATAATAAATGGTCTTGAGCCAGGACAATATCCCAGTTCAAAAAAAAAAAAATAATTTATTTAGGCAGAGATGCATTATTATTTAGAGACATGCATATTTTTGTGGGGGATGTCCCGAATCAGAGCAATTGCTGGGATGCAATAATTTTGAAAATGGGACTCTTTTCATGATAGTCGCGTGCTCTACCAAATGCACCACAGCAAGTGATGCTATATGTTTGTCATTTGCTTTGTTTGTTAAAAGCACGGCGAGTGTGTATGAGTGCGTTTTTCACTTTGCTTCTTTTATTGCAACCGAAAAGCTGTGAATTTTCGTTCTCTGTCTGACTCTATTGCACACGAGTCATGTAGAGTTTCAGCAATGGTAGCTTTATTGCTTGGAAGGCACCACCGATTTCAAAAGTAAGAATTGAATTTTATCCACGGATACTAAACATATTTTTTTCTGATCCTCGATCGAAATAAATAAATGACAGCTATTTAAAAAAAAAATCACATTTTTTGGATTTAATTTACCCATTTTATGATTTGTGGGATTTTTATCCGAGGTATCTCAAAATGGTTTTGAAAACAATGCATAATTGTGCATAATTGTAGAGGTGACAAATTTTGGTGGGTCATCCAGCAGCCCCCATTCCCACTGTGGATCCAAAATCATCTGGAATACACATCTGCAATGTGAAATTTTGTCAAAATATCTTTTTCCGATCAAAAGTTAAAGTAGTTAAAGGCACCTTTTGGAATTATAATAATTCCAATAACAATAACTTCTTCTAATTTCTTCTTCCAGGTTGTGAAATTGCCCATTTTGGTGATTAGAATCTGACGCACAGATCATATGATTTAATGCTGTTAAACCCACAATAACATCGATCACTGTATCAACAGAATATTTTGTAATGTAACGAACTACTCTAAAAAACTCCATGTTTTAGAGGTTGCTTTAGTCTTTGCTGGGGAATAATTATTCTATTTGCTCCTATTTTGGCCTTTTTTAATTCAAACCTATGTATAAATATTTTTGGATAATTCGAACTTCCTAGCTAGTCTCATTTAGGTCATATTTTGCAATCAATCTATAAGATCTCAGATCGATATTTCAAGTTTTAATAATTTAGAAAGGCTTACATTATTTGTTGGAGGGTATAAAAGTATTTATGAATCTAGGAGAGCATAAAGAGCAATCACAACGGAACAGATGATCACTGAGAGTAACATAACTCCACCTAGGTAATCCGATGATTTTCTTTCCTTTTTCCATTTAAAAAATCAAGTTGCACTTTGGCTACCAAAAATATTCGGTGGGAAACTTCGTCTCTCATTTGCATAACAAAATTATGAGCATTTTCAATTAATTTGTGGGAAAATGGAACACATCGAGGCTTTAAGAGGAGGCAAACAGATATTTTTTATATGTACCTTAGCCCTTTTGCTGCAAAAAACCCAAGCACCAACAACAACGAAAAGGGTGAATCGAAGGTAAACCGTGTGTGTGGTTGTTTGTCTAAACCTTTTCTCAAGTAAATCACGGGACGATGACATCTCACACATTGCAACGATACCGTCGCAGATAACCCGGTGTGGTGTGAGGTCTCTACTAAAACTACCCTTAAACTATACTACTCACGCACTCACTCGTGCTAAACCAACAAACTAAAGAACAATATAATGATTCATTCACACCGGACACCTTTGAGACAATGAATGAAGACAACGGGGCAATAACTCTTTTTAACCCAAACAAAAGTACACCTTTGGTTGGTGTGGCGTGCGATGTGTCCCGTCCCGTCCTGACCTATGGTACAAATACAAAATGTGTAATGTGCAATCCCTGTGTTCGTCTGTCCGTTCGTAACCGAATCGTCCTCACATCAGTGCGTTTGTTAGTTCTAGATTGGGGAATGCTGATGTTGAGATGATGAGGATTGTTAATGACTTCATTAAATTCAATATTTGATCGTACAACATCTGTTCTCAATAAATAAACAAGCATATGTTTGTTCATATGTCTCTGGGAATTTTTATCATTGTACCTGTATTGGAAGTTAAAGCTAATGAAGATAATGCCTTCTTTGTATGACAATTCATTGATGGGGGATTTCAGAAGAAGCTATGCTCAACTCAGCCTGTTATTGTTACATATTTGTTTGCAATTTGGAGTAATTGTGGATAATATTTAATGACAATTATGTACATTAGGCTGTGTTCCGTACAAAATTACTCCGCTTAGCCCCAGTAATGAAGATTGCATTTTTTAATAATGATGTGCAAAATATTTCCACGCTGGGTCGGTCAATCCGTCTGTTAGGTCAACGCCCCTGAAAATACTTCTAAAAAATCATATTTTTCCATTAATAGACCCTTGAAAACACTTTCAATATACATTGTTATTCTTATCTTAGAATAACTTATTAGTCGTATTATTGGATGTTTAGAGTAATTTTTGTAAATGGAATTATTTTGTAAAATGCCTTTCAAATGATGCCAAAATGTTGAATATCGGACGAAACTCTTTTTACAAAACTGACGGCCGAGGCATCCAATTCCTTCCGATGTTCATCATTTGGGCATCATACGAAAGAAATTTATTGCATCTATTTACTTTTTTAAAAAAGAAACTATAAATAAATGTCAAATAATTCGACAAATAAGTCAAATATATAAAGTGCTTTCGAGTACCTATTAATTCAGAAAAAATTAACAAAAGTGCAACATAAAAAACTACACGGTACCACATGATTTTAACGGATGTTCGCAGGATGAAATATTTTGCAAATTATTAAACAATCAAACTAAAAATTATTTTTTTTATTTGGAGCTTCCTTTTTTATTTGGAGCTTTTTATTAAGGATCTCCCAAGCAAAAGCAAAATTTTTATAAAATTTGCTCTCACCACTCTATGGGAGTCAAATGTACAAAATGTTACGGCACAGCACATTTTTATATTCTCATATAAACCCATTAACACAAAAAAAAATTGGTTCACATATTTAGCATTAAACAAGTGTCATCAGATGGGGCTGTAATGGGTTAATGCAACGCCTCTTTCGGAAGCGTCGTTGACACTGATTTGGCCTGATAATCCACAGTGTAGTCGTTACATTTCACTAGACATTAATAAGTGGGTGTAGCGGTCCATGAAATAAATTTCAAATACTTCATTAAAAAACCTTGTTTTCTGTCTAAAAAAACAAGACCAAAATGATCTCGAACCTGAGCAATATATGATTGATTTTTAAAAGAAAAATTTGATTAGGATTTAAAGTGAAACAGAATTTATATATATATATATAAATATATATTTTGCAAATCATTAAACAATCTAACTAAAAATTATTTATTTGTATGGACATGGTGGTTATTTTTTATAAAAATGGACTTTACGCATAAGATAATTGATCTTCTCTTATTTATTGTCGATCATGAACTTTGTACTGAATTTTCCCGAATTTATAGGGATTGAGGTACATATATGAACGAAAAGGCGTTCGCTGAATTCAAGCCTCTGCCTAAATTATGGATAATACATTACATCGGTGCAGAGATATCGCGAACTGTGTTTCACAACAAATGCTTAAAAAATAAAGCGAAAGTCCGCTACTTTGCAAATCTATCAGTTTCTATACAAATACTGTGTCCAGTTTCCCTCTAAAAGTAATATCATTGACAAATTCTTTAATATTGCTTGTCTACTTAGCCTGAGTGACGCACTTGTCGAAAAAATGAGAGATACGCCGATTTTTCCAACTACAGCTACAATTAGTACAATTTTTATCCCTTTCATCCCATTTCCACCAAAAAAGTACAAAATCCATTTATCCACATTTCACGGTGCTTCTAACTGCCCTTTTAGTACTATTTTAATCACTGAATCAACACTCAGGGTATGTCCCCTATAAATGCGAGGAATGTACAAATCAATTTTGTAATTTTACCTGCAATGCTTTGACTGATACAATTTTCACCCCATTTGTCCCGCTTTCCCTTAATTGTACATATTGTACGCAGTCGATATAAAACTGAATTTCGCGATTCAGCTGCAATTTTGCATTTTTTTGATACCACTCGTATCTCTTTCTTGTTCCGATTCTACCCCAAAAAGTGCAAATTTCGAAAAATCTCTTTATGTCGAATAGTAAGGAGAGATGATTATACTTTTTGTACAAAAAATCAATTCTCCCCCCAAAAAGTACACATTTCTTTATGTTGCATAATAAGGAGAGATGACTACGGTTAATTATTTATACCTTTTTGTAGTATTTTATTCCCTAAAAGTACGAATTTAGAAAGAAACTTTATATACCCTCCACCATGGATTGCATTCCACAGGAAAATATTTTTATTTATTTATTTTTTTTAATATAGCCAAACCAAAACAAATACAAATATTGAAAACATAATTTTATAAATAATTATAATATTTTTATTATTATTCATTCATAATATTCATTATTTCAAGCCACGCCTGGTCTTAGGCTACTAATACGTTTAGACTATATATGTATATATAGAAATAATATTTCAAGTGAATTCAAAAAATAAATATTCTTATATTTATATTTTCAAAAAAGCTTAAATACCATAAATATTGGGTGCTACAGTTGGTTGTATTTCTATTTTATTTTAATTCCAAAAGCAAAAATTTTGAAAATCCATTATCTCACGTACATAGTGCAAAATAACTTAACTTCATGATTCAACCAATTTTTGCCTTAAAGGTACGAATTTGGAAAAGTCTTTTTTATTTTGCGTGTCTATCAGAGGAATGCATACACCGAATTCCATGATTCTAGATGCGGCCATTTGATTAGTACCATTTTTATCCCCTTTTTCCAATTTTACCCTCTCAAGAGTACGATTATCTAAAATCTCTTTATTTTACATGTCTACGCAATTAGAGGGATTTACACACCGAATTTTATCTGTCAGAGGAAAGAGGACTCTAGCTGCGGTTATTTGATTGGTACTATTTTTATCCCCTTTTTTCATTTGGACCCCAAAAAGTACGAATTTCGAAAAATGTATACACCGAATTTCATTATTCTAGGGGCAGCCGTTTAGTTGGTACCATTTTTATCCCTCTATTCCCATTTTATCCCTTAAAAGTACGAATTTTGAAAACTTTATTTCATATTATGTATCTACTCAATTAGAGGAATGTACACAGCGAATTTCGTGTTTCTAGCTGTTGTCGTTTGGTTGGTACCATTTTTATCCCTTTTTGTCCAATTTCACCCCTACACATAAGAATCACTTTATGGTGCACGGTATCAAGTAAGTACAAGCAGGCATATTGAAAAAATATGCCTAAATACTCTAAAATATTAGGGGTTTTTATGGGTACTTTTAGTCCTTGTGAGGGAACAATTTTTCCCTTTGGGCCGATTTCGACGGTTTCAATCCCAACCGATCTACGACTATGAGACGTATTTATGGAAAATTTGTGACGTCTTAGCTCCTTTGGTCGTGCTTTCAACAGACTGACGGACGGACATGGCTAGATCGTCTTAGAATAGGGTCTCAGATCGATATTTCAAGGTGTTACAAACGGAATGACAAATTTAGTATACCCCCATCCTTATACCCTCCACTATAATAAAACACTTCTTAGTACGCGTCTCTGTCGTATTGGGGAATTGCACTCCAAAGTGCATGACCCTGGCTTTTGCCATTTTGGCCACGTATCAGTTTTTATATTTAGGAGAAGTTTTAGGTTCTATCAGACCACAAGAAAAGAAAATAAATGAGTGGCTCCCAAACAGAGATATAGAATCGTGCAATACCAGAGACGATTGACAAATATTGAATAAATCGGACACTAGGATACTTCTTGGACTAGTTGTTGAAGTGTAGAATTATTAAATGCGATAACAACACTCTGGATTATTGTAGAATGTACGGAGAAGAAGAGGAAAGGCTGGGAAATCATTATCTCTGGGAATCAGAGGATGTGTAAAGATGTAGTATTTAAAAGTTTTCAATTTTACAAATTTCATGATTCCTCGTGATGATTTCATGATTTCAAAATGAGAGCCATCACCTTGGCTCTCATTTTTTATCCATTTCTGTCCCTATTTTATTCTTCAAAAGTTCGAATTTATAATATTATTTATTTATGCATTTAGTAAATATAAAGAGTGATTTTTTTGAGGTTAGGATTTTCATGCATTAGTATTTGACAGATCACGTGGGATTTCAGACATGGTGTCAAAGAGAAAGATGCTCAGTATGCTTTGACATTTCATCATGAATCGTCTTACAAACGAACAACGCTTGCAAATTATTGAATTTTATTATCAAAATGCGTGCTCTGTTAAGAAAGTTCATTGCGCGCTTCCATTTTATGGTCAGCTTAATCGACCCACTGAAGCGGCTATTCGAGCTATTGTGACTAAATTTCGCACCAAATTTACATTGTTGGACATTAAACCACCAACACGCTTACGTAGAGTGCGAACTGAAGAAAATATCGCAGCTGTATCGGCCAGTGTTAATGATGACCACCAATTTTCGATTCGTCGCCGTTCGCACCAATTGGGTCTCTGTTACTCAAAAACGTGGAAATGCCAAAATTGGACTAAGCGGATGGACCACCTAAGACGCAGCCGCGGTCAACATTTAAATGAAATTATCTTCAAAAAGTAAATGTCATGGACCAATCTAACGTTTCAAATAAAGAACCGATGAGATTTTGCAAATTTTATGCGTTTTTTTTTTAAAAAAGTTATCAAGCTCTTAAAAAATCACCCTTTACTTGTAAAACTCGAACTCGCTCTTGTCCAACCGACTGTAGATGGGTTCATTGAACTATCGTTTCGTTGATCGCTCCATTAGTGGGAATTAAAACAAACAAACAAACAAAAGTCCCTGCCACACAAAACATAATTTCAAATTCAAACCCAGCTGTGCTGCGGTCGTTTTCCTATCTCTCTATTAAGCATGTCTGTCTGGCTGGCTGTGTATATACAGCCCATGTTAAAGGATCTCTTCAGTTTTTGTCCTTGTTTGCTTTTACAACACAAAGCGTAACTAATGAAATCGAATATCTTGTCAATACGAGTTGGAATCTACTCTACTCCTGAAATTCCCAAAGTTCGTTCGTAAGGAAATCTTATAAATTTTTTGAGTTGCTTTGTTAAGTCACGCAAAATCAATTTTACCTTTTTTTGTGATCGTCATCCTTCGTCGGTCGTCGACTTGCACAGCACAACACTTCCTGTCTCAACTTCCAAAGTGATGATACATAAAGTGACATGCATGCATGGTTGTCTGTCTGTCTGTTTGTCTTTGTGATCCTCACTGTCATAATCATCGATTCCCTGAACCATTATTGATTTCCTTCGAACTTGTGTATTTGCTTTCACTCACACTTTTCGCAGCGATACCCGACTGCTTTTTAGAGCTGCCTGTTTTGAACGAAAAAAAAATCAGATTTTTATGCTCTTTATTTTCATCAGAGTGAGGGATATCTGATTACAGCGACGGTTTTTTGTCTTGTCGTCGATAGTTTGCTTTAATTTATTTTGTCGACAGTTTCCGTTCTTTGGCCCTTTCAGATTTGTTGACACATTGTGTGAACCACGAATTCAATATCTATCTTGGTCATGTTAATACATATGTAAGAGTGGCACAGGTGTTGTGTCACTGTTCCCAGAGTAGCATTGCCTATAAAACAATACAGTTCATGAAAATATCTAAATTTTTTATAAAGCCAAAAAATGATGTAATTCCATTGAAATGGACTAGAAAGAAATTTCTTCTCTGTTTCACTCTAAATCCAAATCAAATTTTCTTTTTAATAAATATTCACAAGAAAATTAAAAACAATTCATGGAAATATCTAAATTTTTGTTAAAGCCAAAAATTATGTAAATCTAGCGAAATTGACTTGAAAGGAATTTCCTCTCTGTTTTACTATAAGTCGAAATCAAATTTCTTTTTAAAAATTCACAAGAAATTTGAAAAAATATATAATTTTTTTTGCTCATCGAGATGATTTTGCATTGGGACATGCTGATTCATAAAATCAACACAATTTTGTTTACTAAAATGAATTAAATCAATTAAATAAATAATATTAATTAAAGGTAATTATTTTGTATTCAAATTTTACACAGTGATTTACACTTTCACATACAAACAGTGCAACAGCCTCCAACAATTTGGGAAAAATTAATATTTTTTTTCGAAAAAAAAAACTATTTTTGCTGGCACGAAAAAATCATAAAAAATAGAAAAAGGTAGGGAAAAAGTATTTTGTTTTATTATTTAATTGCAAACATTGTAACGCAAAAAACGATGTTTATATGTAAAAAATCATTAATCTTTGTTTAAATAGCGCGAAAATTATCATTTCAAATTATATAAAAGAATATATTGTTTTTGCAGGCATCTTAACGAAGAAAACTAGGTAGGCCTAGTTAAAAATTTAAACAAAAATTAAAAAATCATGATTTAAAAAAAATAAGAGTTTCACAACATTACATTTAACCATACATTTTTTACATTTAAATTTTTTACGTTAGAAATGTGGATATTAAAAAATAAAATATTTTTTTCCGACTTTTTTCTTTTTTGTGTTTTTTTTTGTACCAGCAAAAATAGATTTTTTGGAAAAAATTATTTTTGAAGACTGTTCCTAAACCACTGTATCTATGTGAAAATTTGTAGCCATCATGAGTACCTTTAAACTTTCATATAAAGGGTGTCCCAAGAAGAACGCAATTTTTAAATCTGGCAACATTCGAAGTTTCATTGTTTGACATTTGAACAATTGTTATTGTTTGTTAGTAGAAGGTACGAGGTTAGTAAAAATGGAGCGCTACACGAATGAACAACGCATTCTCATTGTGAAATTGTTTTACCAAAATGGTGAAAGTTTTGCGGCTACAGTTCGCAAATTGCGATCAATTTGGGGTCACAATAATGCTCCAAAAGAGTCAACTGTAAAGAGATTAATGGATAAATTTGCCGAAACTGGGTCTGTTAGTGATGTAAAGACAACAACGCGCCATCGACCAGGTCGATCGATCGAAAATGTCGCAGCTGTACGTGATGATGTCGCTCAAACTCCATCCACCTCAATTCGACACCGAGCTCAGCAAATTGGTGTCTCCAAATCCACTTTGCAGCGAATTTTGACGAAAGATTTGCATCTTCATGCATACAAAGTTCAATTGACTCAGGAACTGAAGCCAACTGGCCATGGACAGCGAAGGGAGTTCGTTAATTGGGTATTGGAGAGACAACATGAAAATGCTGATTTTGCCGATAAAATCATCTTCAGTGACGAGGCCCATTTTCATCTTGATGGCTTCGTCAATAGGCAGAATTGTCGCATTTGGGGTGCGGAAAATCCTCGAGTGATTCACGAGAAGCAAATGCATCCTCAACGTGTCACTGTGTGGTGTGGTTTTTGGGCTGGAGGAATCACTGGACCTTTTTTTATGAAAATGAGGCAGGTCAAGCGCAAACAGTCAATGGTGTTCGGTATCGTGAAATGATAACCACTTTTTTCTTGCCTAGAATTGAAGTAATGAATGTGGAGGGCATGTGGTTCCAACAAGACGGCGCCACATGTCATACAGCCAGAGAAACAATTCAATTGCTGCATCAGTCATTTCCCGGTCGTGTTATTTCGCGTTTTGGAGATCAGAATTGGCCGCCTAGATCGTGCGATTTAACACCATTAGATTTTTTCTTTGGGGTTTTTTGAAGTCGATGGTTTACGCGAATAAGCCGACGACGACTCAAGCCTTAAAAGACGAAATTGGACGCTGCATTAATGAAATACCGCAGCATTCATGCAAAACGGTCATTGAAAATTTCATTAAAAGATCGCGTGCATGCCAGCAAAGCCGCGGCGGCCATCTGCACGATATATTGTTCCATACATAACCTCATTCTGTCTACTTTACGATATAATAAAGTTTCACGATTTTTTCTTAAATATCTGTGTTTTATTTAATATTAAAAAATTGCGCTCTTCTTGGGACACCCTTTATAAACCCGAAAATCACAGACAGTGTTGGCCGAAATTGACAGTAGTCAGGGTTCACTTTCATGTAGAACCCAAATCTCATCTCCCAAAAAGGTAAACCCAAAAAATTTAATCGAACTACACTAATAGCTTTTATCTTTATTCTTTCCTTATATCAATAACTATTATTATTATTAAATTTTAAGTTGACTTGTTCTCTTTTATTTTCATTGAAAGTTGTAGTGTAGAAAATTATTACTTTTTTTTACTGCACGTGGAAATATTTGTAGCGTCCGTATTCCAATCAAAAGTTCTGTTCAAAAATGTTCCAACTTTTATAACTAACTTAGTTCTATAAAATAAACTTTGAACGTCCTCACTCACCTGCACTCCTTCTCACTTTGACTTATTATAATATTATTCGGAAGCGTTTTTGATGTCGTATGTCGTATGAATATGATTTTTATGGTTTATATTTTTTACACAAGGTATATATTCTTCCCTGTGACTTTATTTTTGGTCATTTTTGATCATATATTCTCTTAGTTTTTCTTAGTACATACATACACACAAATATGATCCGCATACTATCTACAAAGAAATTGGCAATGTCTCATGTACCATTCTTATCTTAACTAAATCATTGTAAAATAT
The DNA here is from genome assembly GCA_947397865.1 of Polietes domitor. Taxonomy (NCBI): domain Eukaryota; kingdom Metazoa; phylum Arthropoda; class Insecta; order Diptera; family Muscidae; genus Polietes; species Polietes domitor. The sequence continues at coordinate 115,549,168 of OX377622.1, forward strand.
GTCAATCGTAAATTGTGATAAGAAACTCTCCATCATGTGCATTATACACATGCCGTATTTACAACACCTTGAAAATAGTTAATCGGGTTGATGACCTAATAAGCAAAAAAAACAGGTTAAAGAAGATGAAACCACCGAGTATATATAATAAACACCCTCCCTTTATGCAGGAGTTTACAAAGCAGACATCATGTATGTATGGATGTGCAAAGCTGCAACCTAATATAAATGATTACTCCTAAAATATTTCGACTCTGCATAACTCTAACTATGGTATTTTTACTCAATACTGGAGTTTCTTTTCCCGGGAGAGCAGAATTTTTAGGATATTAGGCGTTGAAGATATTAAATTGTTTGTGATTCTTTACGCTGTGCTACCAAAAATAATGTAGTAGTAATACATGTATCGGCCATTCCAGTTAAATCTTTCATAATTTTACGAATTGAGATCCCATAAATATATTAAAAATTCATCAAAATGATAAAAACGATGAATATAGCAAACAATGTAAAGATCGAAGATAGGTTCCAGGGTTACGAAAACACTTTTAAAAAAATTAACAAAGTAAACATTTAAAAAACAAAAATAATATAAAATTTTATTGCATACATACAAAAAACAAATTCAATTAAAACAGAATAAAAAATTCAATTATGTAATTTATAAAATTATATATAAGCATCTCCCAAAAAAAGAGGTCTACCAAAAAATTAAATCAACTTAACTTTATTTTTTCCTTATTTCGACAACTTTTTTATTATGAAACTTGAAGTTACTTGTTCTCTTTTATTATTTTTATTAAAAGTTGAAGTGTTATAACGAAAATAAATACTTTTTTACTACGAGTGGAAATATTTATAGTGTCCGTTTTTAATTAGGTCCGCTGTACCTAATTAAAAAAAATTAAGAGATAATTCTCATATATCATAAATCTACGAACAAAATATACTCTCTGACCTTCATTTACATGTATGTATGGAAAACAAATTAAAAAAAAATCGCTGAACTTTGGTTATTTTTTTTTTATTATGAATTACAATACAAAGTAAATTTATATTCTAATTTTGGTTCCAGGGATTGAGCCGGGGTGACTAAGACCATTGTAGCTAGTTATTGCGACAGACCAGAGCCTCTGGTGGGAATCGAACCCACAACCCCCACGCTGAGCACGCTACCAACTCAACTACCGGGGCGCTCACTTTGTATATTTCTATAAGACTTTGAAAAGTACTTCTTTTTTGTCGCGTCCGTTACAATGTAAAATTGTTTATAATTTTGTACTAATTTGTACTAAATCCTGACGAAATATTTTCAAAATGTAGCTCTTTAAGCGCTTTAGAACACTAAAAAGGCTGATCGATTTTTTCAGTTTCTTTTGTTGTTTTTGGCGTAGTTTAAGGCGTGCGAATGTTGCGTCCGGGCCACTGGTAGATGCCCATATGTAGTTATGACAGTTGTTGCAGCCAGACCAACAGCCTTTGCTATCTCCACAGCCTTCTCTCCCTTATCAAATCGTCGCAGAATATCTAATTTTGTCTCCAAGCTTATAGTTTTTTATTTTTGGTAATTCTTTCCACTCATTTGGCTAAACAATTTTCAAAAAAAAAAAAAAAATTAAAGACTCGAACCCAAAACAACGCAACTTCGAAAATCTAAAGACGCACAGTGAAAATTAGTACTAATTCAGCAGTGACGCAACTTCGAAACGACGGAAAGCGAGGTATTGGTGTACTTTCATTTTTTTTTTTTTCAAAAAATCCCGAATTCTCTAAGTGAGGAAAATATGTTACAAAATTGGAGATTTTTCCCTTGCTTCTTTACCATTTTCTTCAGTTCTGATAAATTTTAAGTATTTTTATTGGACTTCAGTAAAATAAAGAGAGATGCAAACTAGAATGACCAAAACCTGTATTTTTGCAAAAATTTAGTACTAATAAAAACATTTTTAAAAACCAAGCGCCATTTAACTCCTTACTAAATGTTATTTAAATAAATTTACAAATGTTAGGGTTATCAAACAAAATAATGTACAAAAACATTGCCAAAGTTGAAAAAAATGGCTATTTTTAGGTGTGTTTGCTGGACAAATGCACAAAGATTTCTTGAGTTTTCTTAAATAAGCTATGTATCTATCGAAAGCTCAGGTTTTCGTTTCTTCAAATTCGATGAGAATTTGGTTGATAACCAACTAAGTTACGGGCTTACTCAAGATTTTGGGGGTGTCTGGCAAATTTAAAAACAGATTCTTGTTCTACTCAGAAATGCTTACCAGAAAAATAATATTCCGCTTTCCAAAGTTTTTGGGCTGTCGCACAGTGTTATGCTATTTTTAATGTTTAGAACTAATCATATTTACTTTTGCCAATTTTTGTTTTATTTTCATATTTAAAATCATCCACGAGTCCGCAAATAGGATTGAAATCGAAGGATTGGGCAGGCCAACCAAGAACTTCGATCCTATGACCGACTAGCCAGTCCTTACAAACTTGAGAAGTGTGTTTAGGTTCGTTATTCTGTTAGAACCTCCATTGAAGTGTCATCTCTTCCTTTAGTATGTCACGATACATGAATCCATCCATAATTCCATCAATCTTCAGAATTGAACTAATTCATTGATCAAAGATGCCTAGAAGTCCAGACCACTACTGTAGTGCCTCTTCCACGTTTTTCACTTGCTTTGAAATACTTATGATTTACTCCTTTTCCTTTTGGTCTGTGTCCATGCCTTATTCCATGTGATTTCTTGAAGTTATACTTGGATATGTCAGATATAACAACACAGCCTTAGATTTCTGTCTTAGATTTTTTGCGCCCACTGTATTACGCATACAAAATTGTTGTTTTATGCAACAAACAAAGTATTAGGAATATTATTCGAAATCGTATTGTCTAGACGAAAAATAATGTTGCGGCAACAATAATTTTCATATTGCAGAAGTAACCTCAAATTGAGAAGTTTATGCGACCAAGGCAATACCATAAGACAGTACTTCTGGACGATAAATCGGTGATATTGTCATATAAACATTAGGAAGAAATCTTGATGATATCGCCAATATATCACCTGTAAGATAAAAACGGGATATCGCCAGATAACCATCTAGAAGACCAAACACAACACTTTCCAACAAATTAAGAATTTTCGATTGAAACAGAATAGCTTGATAATATCGCCAATATATCACCTGGAAGATAAAAACGGGATATCGCCAGATAGCCATCTATAGGGTCCGCCATCTAACGTTTTTTTCAACTATTCAACCGTTGGACTATTATTTGTGGGGTGCCCGAGGCAGCCATTTGAATGAAGTTATTTTCCATTATTAACCGGAAGAGGATTGTACTTTCAAATAAAAAAAGAAATTTGAGAAAATATTCAGTAGTTTTTTTATAGCATTTTCAAAAAAAAAGTTATTTGGCGGACTCTATAGAAGACCAAAAAAAAACAATTTTTCGAATTGTTCATATTTTAATTTAATCTAAATTTATAACACTTTCCAACAAATTAAGAATTTTTGATTAGGACAAAATAGCAACCCTATAATTCGGAAATTGCATGTTGAGTAGATAATTTTTGCCGAATAAACTTATAGTCCAACTTGTCTGAGTTTCTGGTCAAAGGGAGCATTATATTGTGGAAGATCTTAACCATCCAGCTCGACTCTTTATGGGTCTATTTGACCTTTTTCAAGAAAATCAAAGAAGTCCTTTAAAATAGAAATTTAAGAATTAATATGTTTTACAAAAAATGCCGGAAAATATCAGTGTTGTAAATAAAGCTCTTCACGCTTAAATAGCAAAATTGATATGGATATGGATTATTTATTTTCAGAAAAATAAATGTAACTTTTCATAAAAGAAAAGATTGCACATTAGTATGTATGGGTCGAAAATTATTACTTGTATTTTGGGATCACTATTACACATTATTTAACTATCAATTTGGCTTCTTATGGGGTTAAAAGTAATTGTTGAATGCTGCCCACTACAGTCTCAATTAGAATTCTTCTTGAGTGTCTTATTCAAAGTATTGGCATCTGTCCATCCTACCCTTTCCTATATCTTCTACCACCTATCTTCAATTTAGAATTGCTTCATAGCGAAAATCATTTTACAGCAACAGATGATGCCCGCCGTCCATGACACGTGAAATTTGGAACCGTGACACCATCACCATCTGCTGACTGCTTCTTTTCATTCCTTTCCTCTCCTTGCCTCAAGAGAATTCTATCTAATTGAAATTTTGACAGGTTTATCTGCTCCAAAGCCCCATAAAAACTCAAACACGTTTTCAATAATCCCAGTTTTTGTTTCGGAAACCATACGACCGACCGACCGACCGATCGACTGCATATTAGGTTGTCTGTCTCTCTATAATCGCTACAATGACAGATGTTTGTCATGGCACATTGGTGGACGAAGGTTCGCTAGACACACACAACATAATCGTATGTGGCATCATTACGAATGTCAGAAACACCTTTCTTTTCGAAACAAAAAGAATTTCTGAGGTAATATCGTCGAGCGTACATTCCTATCCATTTCGTTGTTGGTTGGCTGAATGGCTGGCTGGCTAGCTAACAGCTAGTCCACACATTAAAGCAACAGCTGATGGGCCTTGGTAGTATTTATTTCGATGTAATGCTGCACAGCCAGCCAGGTCGACCAATCGACCACCAACCGAATGTTAACAACAATAATGACAACAACAAGAACTCAATTGTTAACTGATGGCCATTAAAACCGCCTAGATCATAAACATGCAACATGACGCAAATGCGGCTTTACACACATCTATACACATAGACCATCTTTTTGTTGCTGTTGTTGTTTTCTTTCGAACATTCTTCATTTCATTTATAGCCATGTGCCGGTAATTCAAGGCACAGATGTCTTTGAAAGGACACACAGACATACACAGTGGTTTCCAACCAAAACGAAGAAAAAACACAGTGTTCTTCATGCTTGGTTCCTTCACGAAAAACGCAGCGCTAAAAATTAAAAGCGTTGCTTATTTATGCTTTATAGATTTGATAAGACTCAAGACTGATACATTTTTTATTAATTAATTATACTTAATATTAATTAAATGTTCTGAGATTCCGGTCGATTTGAATTGGACAACAACCAGCTAGAAATTATCAAAGCCTTTCGATTTTGACGAAATTTGGTGAATGTGTTTGGTATTGCAAGATATTATGTTAGACACCCTGTAACGTTGAAGTTTTACATATTTTATAAAATTGTGGTGTACTTAACCAGCCATAACTTTTGATCAGCAAAAGATATTGAGACATAAAATAAATAGAAATTAAAAAAATATATATTTTTTGACAGAGTGCAATAAACAAAAGAAAGTCAGTAAGAATCCAATAAGCGACGGAACGAGACGTAGTTTTAATACGTGTAGTGTAGTTTTTTGATTTGTTACTTTAGTAAGTGAATACGTAAATTATGTTAAGATGTCATGTTTTGTACATATTGTTATGTTTTCTTTTTATATTATTTGTAGAACCCTGATGATGTTCTTCAAAGAAAGACGAAATATTGGTTAAAAATAAAGAACACAACAAAAAACCAAAATTGGCCTCGAGCTTGAATTTTCAGTATTTAAAAAATAAATTAAAGATATAGACCGAATATCAAAAAATCACATTTAAATTTATTTTTTGATATATATTTAAAAAAAAAATAAAATATTGAAATTTATTCTTTGAAATAAATCATTTTTATATAATAGCTACACTTTTGTTATAAACACTCCGTAAAATTTACTTTGGGCCTTTCAGTAGTTTCTGAGATATAGACAAAACTGTAAAAGTACTCGAGTTCTTCTAATGTCTCAGGAACTGCCGAAAAGCACACTCTGAAATTTACAGAGTATTTGGAACATGTATCTTGCTGAGAAAAAAAAATATAAAAGGCTTTTTTCAAAAAAAAATTGCTATATATACAGTGGTGGACACGAATTTAGCACAGTCACCACATGTAACTTTATAATAAAGCAAATATTTCAACTTCAACTTTATGTTTTTTGAACGGTATTTTTTCTAAAATATTACGAACGATAAGATGACCATTTAACGTTGTTTTTGTTCGGTTCTTATGCTGCATTTTAGTTTTATGCAATCTAAAGTACAAATAATACGAAAAGTGATTGGACAGTAATTTAGCACAAATTTAATCAAACCGGAAAAAAACTGAACTAACCAATACATTTTTTTATAAACTTAATATTTGGTTGGATAATCACTATTTTGAGTAATAGCTGTACATCATCTGGACATACTCTCCACTAGAGACATAAAACATTCCATTGGAGTAGCATATCAGGAATTTTGTGTTTAATTCAAGAAATCGACCAAATTTTTGGGTTTTATTGCTATAATATGTTGTTAAAGTCCATTCCATAGATTCTCAATAGGATTGAGATCCGGTGACTGTGCTGCACCATTTTTAAAAATCTATTGTGTTCAGCCCCAAACAGTTCTTCATTGGCGTTAAGTGTGTTTTGGTCGGTTGTCGTGCATGAAACGGCATGTTTTTATCTGAATATGTTATCATAGTATCAACAAGTAGTTTTTTTGTAAATGTACTGCTCCACCGTGTCCAGAAAACGCATACACCTTCAGATTTTCGCCAACAAGCTTTACCGTCTCACATGTGTACTTTGGGTTGCGCTGCATGTTTGGAGGGCACAATTCGTATTGTTTCCTATTAGATCCGCACCGACAAATGTTCGATTCGCCAATCCAGGCGATATTTTCCCAAAAATCTTGGATTTTTCTAAATGATCTTGAGCAGATTAAATTTGACACTGTAAGGCATTTTGATACGTCTGGCTTATGTTTAACAATGCATCCAAGTACATTTTTTTCAATGGTTCTTCTTATGGTTCTTGAGGAAATGCTAATGCCAATTTTTGCCGAAATATCTCTCTGAATCACAGTTGAGATTTTAAATGGATCTGCTACGTAGGTTCTATAAATTAAAAAAATCCGATTTATTGCTTGTTTTTCTCCGCGTAGGCCATTGTGCGATATTTTTGAAGCTCCCATAAGTGCCAATATGGCTTAGTATATTGCACACAATCTGTTTGGATCAATTTATAATGTTTGCAATATCCTCAGCGACACTTCCACTGTCGTTCAATTGCATAATAACCTGACGCTGCGTCTCAATGCACTATTTTCCTTTAGCAATGTCTAATTATAAATTTCGTTAAATAATAACTTCCATTTGAGTAAAAATTGCCGAAGCATACCAATTAATTAATTAAAACGCAAAAAGAAACAGAAAATAACAACTTTTGTCAAATGTGCTAAATTTGTGTCCAGCCCAGATGCAAATTACTTGCAAATACATGAGAGTACGAGAAAAAGGCACAAAAGAATACGAAAAAAAAAATATGGGGCTTACTGATCACACCATAAGCACACCATAAGAGTTCATTATCAGAACAAATTATTTGGTATTATAAACAACACATGTGAAGTGTGCTAAACTCGTGACCACCACTGTATATACTTAATTTTCAAAAAAAAAAAATATTTTTTTTAATTTAATTTTCTTCTTAAATTATTTTTTTAATTTTCAAAAAATATATTTTTTTAATTTTCAAAAAATATATTTTTTTTAATTTTCAAAAAATATATTTTTTTTATTTTTCAAAAAATATATTTTGTTTTATTTTTCAAAAAAAAAAAAAATCAAATAAAAATATAATATACAATTAATTTTCAAAACAAAAGGGCTGTGGCAATATTACCCATATTCCAAGCGTATGACGCGTCCATAAAAGCATTGCCAAAGGTAAAATTTCACAGTATTCCGATCATTCGTATATAAGTTAGAACAGCTTTAATTTTAGAAAGACTAGAATGATTTGTGTGAGAGGGGTACTATAAGGGGCGTAGCAAAAACCGGCAGATATTGCACGCTTAAAGTGCTTATAAAAACTTTATCATATATCAAAATATAGCCAATTCCGAATATCCGTGTGGCAGTTTCATTGGCTTTTTATTTATTATAGCAATATGGAACATTTGTGTGGGAGGTACCACAAGGGGCGTGACAATTTCGCCTATCTTCGAACTTAAAATAAGTTTGGGAAAAATATTACTATGATAAATATTTTAATAAATTTCTTAACTCCTTTCGATAGTTATCGTGTACAGACGGACATGGCTCAAACATCATCAAATGTTGTGAAACTGATTTGGTCCAAACATACTTAGGGTCTTAAGTCACTCATTCAATGCGTTACGATTTTTCTCTGTCCCAAACGATATTTACCCTCCTACTCTGTAGAGTGAGGGTATCAAATGAGGCTTTCTTTAAATTATATCCACTTTGCCATACTCAATGTATGTGTAGTTCAATATGTTTAGAAAATACTTGAATTGTAATGTGAGAAGCAATGATCGAGAGACTTATTTCTTCAATACCACAAATAAGAGGTGTTATTTTGGTACTCAATGAAAATATGCCATTTTTTGAGATAAATGATCGGATGTTTATTTCCTAAGAAAGAGGAAGGTATGCCGTTAATAATGAAAAACAACATCAGCCAATTGGCCACCACGACCACACTTACAGAACAATATCCTTTTCATGAAATTTTCCATAACAAAATTGTCCTCGATAGCCACACGAATTGTATCTTTGAGGTCTTGAATCGACGCTGGGCTGTTGGCGTAGACCTTATCTTTCACGTGACCCCAAAGGAAGAAGTGGCAAGATCTCGGTGGCCAATTGTGATCACCTCTTTGAGAGATAACACGGCCCGAAAACTTTTCCCGTAAAAGAGCAATGATTTCGTTGCTTCTATGGCACGTATCGCCGTCTTGTTGAAAGTAAACGTGGTCCAGATCAATACCATCCAACTCCGACCATAAAAATCATTAATCATAGCGCAATCAAATCATCATCATAGCGCAATCCATTCACCACCCGTAACTGTTGATCCAACCTCATTTTCGAAAAAGTAAGGTCCAATGACCCCGCCGGACCATAAACCGCACCAAACAGCCAAACACGATGAGGATGGAGAGGCTTCTAAACAATAACTCTTGGGTTTTCCGAGCCCCAGATGCGACAATTTTGCTTTTTGACGTAGCCACCGAGATTTTTTTCGATGGAATTCCGGATCATTTTCATTCATGAATTTTAATAATTTCAACGGATTGTTGAAGTGTGTATCGTTCCATTTTTATACTCTACACCACTTCGTGGACTAGGGTATTATAAGTTAGTTTCGCGCCAAATGTTTGTAACACCAAGAAATAATCGAGCTAGACCCACCTTTAAGTATACGGATCGGCTTAGAATCACCAGCTGAATCGATTTACCGATGTCTTTCTGTCCGTCTGTCTGCTGTCCATCTAAGCTTGTTCGCACTCTACAGGTCGCAATTGTTGTCCGATTATCATGAAAATTAGCTGACGTTACTTTTTTTGGCCACGGACGATTGGTATTTAATTTGGAGAAAATCGGTTCAGATTTAGATATAGCCCCCATACAAATGTCGCTCCCGATTTGACTTTTTCCGCCTTATAAAGCTCATATAGTACCCGATTTTCTTCAGATTTGGCTTAACACCTTATAATCAAACTAGAAATACCTGTGGCGAAAGCGGGTTAGATCGGTTCAGATTTAGATATAGCCCCCATACAAATGTCGCTCCCGATTTCAGTTTTTCCACTCTAGAAACCACATATTGAGTCCGATTTTCTTTAAAATTGGCACAACATTTTATAATCCAACTATAAACACATGTGCAGAAGATGGGTAAGATCGGTTCAGATTTAGATATAGCCCCCATACAAAAGTCGCTCCCGATTTGACTTTTTCCGCTCTAGAAACCACATATTGTACCCGATTTCCTTTAAAATTGGCACACCATTTTATAATGGAACTAGAAACACTTATGCTGAATGTGGTACGATCGGTTCAGATTTAGATATAGCCCCCATACAAATGTCGCTCCCGATTTCACTTTTTCCGCTTTAGAAACCGCATATTGTTCCCGATTTTCTTTAAAATTGGCACAACATTTTATAATCGAACTAGAAACACCTATGCTGAAAGTGGGTAAGATCGGTTCAGATTTAGATATAGCCTCCATACAAATGTCGCTCCCGAATCTTTAACCGATTTTGGTTATACATACATGGTGAAAGCGGGTCACATCGTTCAAGGTTTCAATATACCCCCTACAAATGTCATTTCCGATTTAACATTTTTTGTCAAACACATACATTTATAGGATTCAAAAATCCTTCCCGATTTCACGTTTTTACCGAATTGAATTGTAGTGAGATAGAAAGTGGGGTGTATCATATAGACGGCTCCGTCCGCCTTTAGCCTTTCCATACTTGTTGGGGAGATGCCCATATGTCCATACTTTGGTATAACCCAAATGGGGCCCATTCTGCTCTATTACAGCTCTAGGAACTACATCTTACATCAGATATTCATCAAATTTTGCAGATCATTATATGTTTCAAATACCTACCGCGAATGAGAAATATATAGGCGCATGTTTTGGCGAAGACCTCAAGTGTTGTTATAGGCCCCTTTCAAATGTCCTTCCGATTCATCCTATTACCTGTATTTATCATTGTATAATCTGTATTTATCATTGAATCTTGATCAATTTTTCCAGATCATGTCATATTTACCTTACTCGGAATATTGGATCAATTACTTTATTATTTACCATATTCATTAAATTTGACTAAAGATGAATTTATAGTAACTGTAAAATTTATATGAACTATTTAAAATTGCTCCCATGAAATATCTGGGTTTAGTAATCAAAACACAGGGAGTGGTGTAGGGTATTATATAGTCGGCCCCGCCTGACTTTAGCCTTTCCTTACTTGTTAGTAATGACGTAGTTTCTACTTGTCAAATGTCAAAGAATAAAAACTTCAAAAGTGACAGCTACTGAAATACCGGGTGGTTCAAAATAACACCTCTTGATGGAAAACCCAGTATTATTGTTAACAATCATTGCGGAGGGGGCTACCTAGCCGTCACAGCAATCACGGAGTATTAGTTGAACTCTTTGTGGCAGAAGAGTATCATGAAAGAATTATGTGAGAATTATTTGTATTATCTGAATCAAAAGAAGCGTTTATTGAAGCATTGGGCAAAAGCGTTCCTCATTTGTAGTTCAATTGAATTTATTTTGAGGTCACCATTTTCCCTTATAACTTATAACACGATTAAAAACAACACCTTTCAGTAGGGTTTGTCCCAAAAGATAAACACCACAAGAACCTGGTACCGGTCAAATGTAACTCTTTTCTGGCTATTCAGAACAACTGTGCCACACATGTGTGTAGGTTGTTTTGCACGGCGATGACGATGACGATGAAGGAGGGAGCCCTGTAGAGTTTCCATTACAAATTTGTGGTAAAAGTGCAAAGCACTGAACCTCTCGTTCCGCCTAGTTCCTACATTTCTCTTAAATGTGTTTTTTTTTTTTGTTTCACATTTTTATTGTAAATACTTGCTATCGTTGTTGTTGTGTTATCCTTTGAACAGCAGTTGTGTGTTGAGTTCTTGGAGAGCTCTTCTGAAACTCACTGCTGCAATGTCATCATGCATCCATGCATTGAGAACGAACGGCGAGAGCTCTACACTACACACACACACACTTCAGAATTGTTGGAACATCTGGCCGGTCGTTTCTTCTCGTTGTCGATCGTTTCCTTCAGCAGGATGTCTGTCTGCCTTTGAGTGTGCATGTGAATGTATGTGTGCGTGTGTGTGATGTTACAAAGGCCCGGGACAACGCCTGCCACTGGCACTGCCGTCTGTTGGCTTTCGGTCTGCTTAAGTCTCGTTATACGAACAACAATTTTTTTAGGTCGCTGACATTATTACTTTGACTGTGTTGCACACATACACATGCATATGTGTGTGTCTGTCTGTCTGCCAGCCAGTTGTGCTCATTGTATTCAATACGGTTTTTGTCGGGCCCGGTGCACTTCTCTCTCTCTCTCTCTCTATCCATGTCATGTCATTTCATTTTCTTTGCTTCGCCTTCTTCCTTTGGCTCTAGTGTGTGTGTGTGTGTGCGTGTTCGTCTGCGTTTTCCTTCAGTAACTAACACAGCTTGCCATATTTGTTTGATGTGTCGTCAAAGGACCTATTTGCTTCGTCCTCCTGCTGCTGCCTCAGAAAGGAACATGTAAAACCTTTTTATTCATACTTTTCCTTTGTGGATAATATTGCTGTAGATGGATGGCAGTAGAAAAATTGCAACTAGTTTTATGTTTATATGCATTTTATTTTTTCCCTTCTCTGTTTCTTCTTTTCATTTTGGCCAAACAGCTGTAAGACTGTGAATAAGTTTACAAGAGCCACATGCAATCATTTTTTGGGCAGGTGTAGGCTGTGTTTGGATTATTTTGTCTATGTCCATGTATTTTTCTTCATTGTCTTATTTTGTATTTATGGTCGGGTTTTTATTGGTAATTTGTCTGTCTCTTATTCGTTTTTTTCATGCCTTATTATTTATTTCATTAATTTGTCCCACAACAGCTGATTGATGTTTTGTTTCGAAGTAATCAGCTGATATTTCCATTTTTCAGACACGTTCGGGGATCATTAAAAGTTCAATGAAAAGATGAATTTTGTATGTATGTATGTTTCGGGGCCAAAAGGTCAACAACCTTAATTTGAAGATATGAATTTAAAGGAAGGATTTCGATATAATAGGATGAATGTGTAGAAAGAAAGTTGTCTATGGTGATAACATAAACATTTTGGCATTTTGCAATGAAAAATAATTTACATTAGTTAAGCCCATATTTTACACTCACTTTTTTGTTATTTTCTTTTAAGTAGATCATAACATTTTTCAAAATGCTTTGTGGTGAGTAGGGTTTGCATTTTCCCGTACTTTTTATTTCCCGGGAAACGGGAATTATTTTTTCAATTTCCCGGGACAGCACGGGAAATCGTTAACATACTGTTTACCATAAGTTAAGCATATTTTTTCCAATGAAACATTCACATTTTATTAAAGTAAGTAAAATAAATAAATATATATTTCACAACGAAACTGTTACAGAATTCATATAATAAAGCGCAATGTGAGATCAATTCAAACATCTTTTCAAGTTTCAAAATTAACTAAAGATCAGATATTTCTTATTTTATTGAAAAATGTGGACGCGACGGAGAAGATCGTTCACATTAATAATGAGTATAGCATTAAATGAAATGTTGGTTCTTTGTCCCGTCGCTTCAAACACTTTAAATTCATTATTTGTGGCGTTCGGATACACGCCCAAATTTAAATTTTTTCATATGGAGCTTAACAGGAAAAATCCGAAAAAGTGGATTTTGAGTCTACATCCGAACGCAGCTTAAAAATATTTTGTCATCCAACTGCAATATTTGGCATAACTGATTAAAAGCTTTATGATCTAAATTTGTATACAACATGTTTAATTTTATTGTGGAAATGATGGAAAAAAATATGCTAAATATATAAATAAATATGTAAAATTTCTACTAATTCCCACGGGATTCCCGTACGAATTTCCCGGGATACGGGAAATGAAATATGTGGGAATTCCCGGGAATTTTCCCGCGGGAAATGCCGGGATGCAAACCCTAGTGGTGAGGTTTTCGGGTGTACACTGAAACAATTATCTTCATAATATATATGATTTTTTTTTCATAACCTCAGTGAAAAATTCATTAAAAGGTCGCCAAAGAAGCATTTCATAAAATATACGAAACATGTTTCATAAAACACAAATCAATGAAAAGTGTCATAGAAAACATTTCTTAGAAACTATGAATCTTCAGATCTTCATGCAATGAATTTTTGTCATACAAGTTCATTATTTTTCATAATATAATTTATTAAAAGATTCATAGATTTTGTAATGAAACTTCATTATTTTTAAGAAAAAGTTTCATAAATATTAATAATTTATACCGAAGTTTCCTATATAAAAATCAAAAAAGACCTGATGATTGATACACACCGCTATTGCGAGAATCTTTGAAATAATTAAGGTACATACTTATATCAGAAATAACGTAGGAGTAATGAAATAAAAATATATTTGTAAGTTATGAAACGTTTCATAAAAACAACAATATCCTTAATTATATTTATGAAGACATTTCATAACACAAATATTTTATTGGAAATATGTCATATAAAAATAAGAAAATTTCTAATAATATAAATACGGTTGATAAAACAAAATAATACTTAAGCATTATATACAGAAGCGCCACTGATGATTTATCCCCACAAAGGATATGAAATACGTATATGGCCGAAGTGTGTTTAGTTGTATAGTCACTAATCAAATAACACAAAAACTAAAAATTAAATGAGTGAAGTTTCATAAGTAGTTCATTTACTAGAAATAGGTTGATAGTTTTACTTAGAAGAAATTCTTTGAATAAAGCGAAGAATTCTTTCTTATTTTATTCGTTTGGTTTATTTTTGTCTCTAACACTATGCAATAAAAATTTTGTCGAAGGGGGGTCATGTACAACATTTTCTGATCTATTTTGGCATTCTAAACTGGAAAACGATATTAACATTTTTTTTAATTTTTTACGAATGTACCTTAAATATTTGTACTCTCATTTTATAAAATATAAGCCCGATAACACCCGTTTATATATTCAAGTAAAGGCACTCATGATTGCTACCACTATTGCGAATTACACTTTCAAATGGAAACGGTGGCTTACGAAAAAATTGGGAAAAAATAATTATTTTTTTTTTTCGAAAAAAATAAAACGGAAAAAAGTATTTTGTTTAATTTTTTAATAGCTGACATTCATAAGTAAAAAACAGTGAGGGAAAGTGTAATTCAAAAAATATCCATAAAAAAGTTTTGTGTTGATTTCATGAACACAAAACAATTTTTCTCGTCTTTCTTTTTGAACTGGGATATTGTCCTGACTCAAGGCCATTTTGCATCTATATCTCAGTTCAAATTAAATAAAGTGAACAAATCTTACAATTGAGTATATACATTAGGATGGGTCACGAAAATAAATAACAGCGGTCACCCCCCAGAAATGAAGATTGGATTGTTTAATGATGATCGGCAAAAAATTTCGTCGCTGGGTCAAGCCGTCTGTAAGCTAAACGCTCCTGAAAACAACTCTAAAAATCACGTTTTCCCCACGTAATTTTTTTTATGTTGTATTTTTGTCCAAACTTTTTTATGAAATAATAGACCCTTGGAAGAACTTTAAATATAAATTTCTATACTTGTCTTAGGTTAACTCATTTGTCGTATTATTAGGCGTTTAGATTGATTTTTTGCGTTTTTTCAAAGTGACGGCTAAAAACGCATATTTCTTGGTAATATTTTGGAAAAGGTGTTATGAAAAATAAACAGAAGGAATCAATACCTTTCGAATGATGCTTAATGATGAATATCGGACGAAAAGTGACGTCACTGACTGAAATAATTTAATAAATTTACAAACTCTTTTTAGAAAAATGAGCGCTACGGCGTCAATTTTCTTCCGATGTTCATCATTTAGGCATCATTCGAAAGGTAGCTTTTTATTTTTTTATAAATTATTGACACCAAATACGAACAAGTTTTCAGTTGTCACTATGAAAAAAAAGAAAAAAAATTGCTATAAACGTCCAATAATTCGACCAATAAGTTACTCTAAGACAAGAATCAAAATTTATATTTAAAGTGCTTCCGCGGGTCTATTAATTCAGAAAAAATTTTGGACAAAAATGAGCACAAAAAATTACACGGGAAAACATAATTTTTGGTGCTGTTTTAAAGGAGCGTTTAGCTCACAGATGGCTCGACCTAGTGACGAAATATTTTGTAGATCATCATTAAACAATCCATACTTTATTTTCGTGGGGTGTCTGGAAATTGTTTTTCCATTTGTATGGAAATCGACCCAGCCTAATATATATAGGCTTTTAAATAAGAAAATATTCCATTTAGAGGATTTAAACTCAAAATTTGTCTATTCCTAAAGTTAACGATTGATGGATTTCCTTCCTTCAATTAAAAATGTTTGTTTCTTAAAATTAGATCAAGTTTGTCATATATTAACGACATTTAGGTTCAATATATTTAGAAAATGCTTGAATAATGTGGGAAACAATTTTCGTTCGTTAGCCGAGAACTATATCTTCGACTTGCATCAAATCCAAATATTATACATTGTATTAGTTTGAGGAAAAATCTCGACTTTACTGATTGAATTTGCAAAGAAAATTCCTATTAAGCATATTCTAAAAGATTTTGCCAATATCGCGGCTAAATTTAGCTGTGGAGGTTATTTTATTGGGATGCATCTCGGATTATCGTATTGGAATTTCGTTTACTTCATAGAAAACTGGAATTCTTGAAGCGTTCTTTTGCTTTTAAAACAGTGTAATATGTTTTCGCTCTTCGTTTCAGACAGTAGTTTACCTGAAGGCTATTAATTATTGTTCATTTTCTACAGTATAAAACTATAATCGCGCGGCCGACCGATGCCTCGGCATTTACAAATATTGTTAAACTATTGTCTGATTTATTTATTTTAAAAAGAATATTCTGCGTCGATTTAATTACTGAAATTGTAAAAGCTTCTAAGCCAAAAATGAAGCAATACTTTCTTCGTTGTTCTCTGTTAATGTGTTTTGGAAAATTTTTTAAAAGCATATTTAAGGGATATAAGGTTTTATGGGATGCGAGCGCATGTAAATATTGGGCCGATATTAAACTTAACGCCCATGTGCTGACAACCGCATGATTTCAAATCGCATTTTTTTTGGCGATTTCGAGTCTCTAAATTTCGCATTTTTACTTTAAACAATTGTTTTCAGTTTTCTTTCTTTACTGGCGGATAAATGAAGAAGATGTTTGGTTAAAAATAGCAATTTTAAATAGAAATGTAAAATTTAGAGACTCGAAATCGCCAAAAAAAATGCGATTTGAAATCATGCGGTTGTCAGCACATGGGCGTAAGTTATTTATATAGTTGTAATAGTCATTTGATTAAAAATAAAATAATTTTTATCAAAAATTTCAAAAATCGTAAAAAACAAAAAAAAAATATTTTGGCGTTGGGCGTGGCACTGACAATTTTCATTTAAATGTGGACTCAAATGAAATCACTGGTAATGATTTGTAATAGCATATACATTAAAATAAAAATGTATGACTTTTTCATTTTAACTTACTTGTGAGGTAGGCGTGGTTGTGGGCGGATTTAAACAAAAAACTGCTTTTTTTTATCTAAATTGACGATTCTATTCTTTCTAGTTCTTTGACTAGTTCTATTCTTTCTAATTTTTGCCGCAGCTTGTATGAAAATATTCCACTGTGCGTCACACAGTAGGATGGCATGATGATGATTTACATTTGAGTGCAAACAATATCAGGAGTGCTCGTATAGTGGCTTGGCACCGAACATGCTCTGAACGCAATTAAGAAAAATATGAAGTTTCATCAAAATAGGACACGCCCACCACCATATATCGCCCATAAACTCAAGAGGAATTTCTCATACAAAGTGTTTTTCTTTCAGCCCGAATGTCTTGAAAATTTGCACAGAGTTTGAAATAAACAAAATGAAAAAGTCTTAAAAATTCATCAAAATCACCGTCATGCCGATCACAACCGCCATATAACTCAAAATTAAATATTTATACAAAATTTTTTGTTTTGTTCCGAATGTCTTGAAGTGTGGCATAGAGTTTGTTCAGCGATTTGTAACAGTTTTCTGCATAAATCTAAAGAGGCTAATGGAGCCAACTTTTCACCCCCCAAGGAAAACTACAAACGCTGAATATTATAAAGCCATTTTATTTCGCTTATATCTACTAAACTACATATGGGCATTTCCGCAGAAAGGTCCACCAAGACCAAAAAATTAAAAGTTCTTGTAAACGCTTTGTTTTATTATATTTGCATTGAGAAATAATCAAATTTAACTTATGTAAACAAATTTTACTTTAATTCATATCATATCTTGAGATATTTGAATGCAAAGTCGAGCGAGTGCAACGTTACTCCTCTGAATATTTCTCTTGCATATTTTGTTTCGATACAAGTTCTTAAATAGAGACATTACACTTTGATTTTTGCTGTCTAAAATCGTTCAGGGAGTACAAAGAGTCAGAAAAGAAAGGATACGAAGTTATACGACTGCTATTAACTGTATCTTTTGGCTTTGCATTATCACATATTTCGATGTCACGTTCGACATGGGAAAACAACATTTGTTGCTACTGTGTCCAAAGAACATGCAGAAAGATCATAACATTTTGAATACAAACAGAGATTTTTATACAATTTAAATAAAAATAAACATTACTGGAAAATGAGAAAATTTGTGACCTTGGTCCTACATTAAAGTTGGTCACGTGCGACATCTTAAGTGTGAAAATTAAAAAAAATCTTACTTCAATAATTATTTTTTGTAAAAAAATACTTTTGTAATTTATTTATTAGCAAAAACGGAGGCGAAAAAAGTAAAGAGAGCTGAAAACAGCGGTGAGAAAGTTGAAAAAAAAAATCAGCTAACATTTCAAAATAATAAATTGAAAAACAAAATTTTCTTTTTTGCTGTTATTATTTGAGAATGAATACATTGAATACTTCTGTGGATTACAAAAAATATATATTATCTACAATTTCGTAAAAATTGCAACTGAAACAACATAAATACCATGATGGAAAAAAAATGTCACGTGCGACATGTCACGTTCGACCGGGCTTAAAATTAAATCACAAAAAAGTATTAATAATTTTCGGATAAAATCAAAGCCATTTTTAAGAGACATCGTTCTAAAATTGGTCACATTGAAATATTGCCACAGATTTCGCTGAAATCGGCGTTTAAATTATTGGTCGCGAAAACTACTTCTGTTTTGGCCACGTGCGAATGCCTTGGTTTTTTTTAATTATCTTGAAAACGAAAAATTACCCAAAATCCACATTAGCACCAATTATACAGTTAATTAAGAGCTATAAGTTAAGCATATTGTCAAAATAAAAAAACCGTTATATTTTGAAATTTTTGTCACTTTAAATGTGTACGATGGTCACGTTCGACATCATGGAAATGCCCATATGCAATTCAAATAACATTTTTTTTAATTAAACAGATGGGGCTGTTTTTCAACAAAAAAAATAGAATGTTAGCAGTGGAAATATCATACACACATAAACTACTGAGTTGCTTGAACATCTTCATCAGTTTTCGTGTTACAATAATTAAGTGACTTTATTTTGCATTTTTCTAAGACAAAATATTACTTTTTACTAAAACAAATTATTGATTGTTCTCAGCGAAACACTTTACTATAGAACTGTATCATTAGATTTTTGAACTTGTGAAAAATTCCCAGCAAAATACCACTGTTACAACACGTCAATCAATCGATATTGAGTGGTAATTGTGTTATCAGCCGTCTAGGTGATGTGCCAGACCTTTTCTATGTTGCTGTTAGGTATCGATGCTATGTTATTGGTTGAGGTTCCGGATTATCCGCATAACAGAACATTCGTGGGACATCTCCAACAAAGTCTAGTAATTTTGGATATACAGGATAGATACAGAATTCCATTTAAATTGCATAATCTTCTAACAATTCCAGATTCTGAATTTTAGAGCTATGAATTTACTCCCCATGACTGACTCAACTCAATAGAAATAGTTTCGTTGTGGTGAATTTTTATTAGCATGTGTTATTAACTTTGTAAACATTGCAGACATCAGACATCACTTCTATACGCGAACAGCGGATGAAATTCTCCGTCAGCTGTTTTCATTAAAATCCGACTTTTTTCATTCCAGCTGTTTTTTTCTCAATCTGTGTTACTAAATATATGCTCTTGGTTATAGTTTTGCAGGCAATACATATTTCTTTTGTAATAATTATCACTTTTTATGGGTTTCATTGGAGGGTTTACATTTTTACACTGACGCTTTATTGAACAGCTGATGTCTTCACAACCATCTGTTATTGAGATTAGCCCAATATATTTAAAATTCATATTTTCAACCATGAAATTCACACTTTTTTCAGATTTATTGTATATAATTCATTCAGCTGATTTTTATTTTTTTTCTTCTACAGCTGATTTTGTTTTTGTTATGTTTTTGCTCATTTTATTGTTTGTCAAATTATTTGTTTCATGTAATATTATTTATTTTGTAAATTTAGTGCGCCAACGTCAGTCCTGGTTGGAACAACCACCACCATTAGCTCCGTAGTTGATTTTTGCGCTTAAGTCTCTGGCTGGGAACTCTTGAGCTCTTCATCCACCATGCATGCGAATAAGGAGCCAGCCAGTCAGCCCGAGTTCTCAATGTGTCGTCATCACCGACATCATCCACCGTGTCGTGTTTCTCTGGTGTAGATTTCTATAACCAGGCACTTGCTCCAAACCACCACCGCCACTGCCACCACCGGTAGCGCCAGTGCTGTTTGTTGTATTTCAAAAATATTGTTTTTGTTGGACAGTAGTAACGGTATGTTGTGGGGTGCGGAGCGGAGCGCAGTGACGGTGGTGCTCTAGGGTGGTGGTTCCCGGCTCAGCAGTTCAGACAGAGTGCCTACGACGTCCAACAAAGGGGTGGAAAAGTAACACGCATGTTTTCTAGGTGCAAGGACGTCTGGCGGCCTTGAACCACTTGTTCCTTGAAGCTAGACGAGGACGACGACGACACAAATTTTTCATCCACCATTAGCTGGCTGTCCTACCCGGCCGGCCGGCTTTCAATCTGACTGCAGGCACCACCAACCACTTTATTTTCCACAAAAGCGAAAAACAAACCATACATGGTGGTCGTCGTCCCCCCTTTTACGTCTCGAAATCAGTCATAACAAAGGGAAAACATCCACTTTTCGAGTATATGTCGCACGTTGTTGTGCATTTTGAGTTTTTCCTTTCCCGAAAAGAGGAAGCACAAGTCCTTGACATCGCAATTACCACCTTTCTGTTTAGGAGGCATGCATCACAAGTACTTGTTGTTACGAAATTCAGAAATGTTCCAACTTTTAGGGGTTTGTTTACATCTTTTTGCCCGGGCAAAAATGTCTTAGGTTGGTTGGTTGGTGGTTACCTTCTTTGTCGGTGTCACCACCACCATTTCCATATGGAATGTACGTACGTATGTGCACTATTGCAATTTTCATTCATGAATCCAATCCAAAACTTAGGGTTAATGTATTTCATTTGCTGCCGCCTAGTGGAGGAATGTATTAATGATGGCCAGGTCAGTTCAGTTCAGGTCGGTGGATCAGGTGTTTGACCTTGTTATTCATAAGGGTTTGCTGGCTCGGATAGGGGTAGATTTTCGCGATATTCTCGCAACAAGTGATTATTATTGTCGATGGTGAGAACTTTATTTCGAAAATTGTTTTACTCTTGTCGCGGAGGGTGCCTCTCATGGCGAAGAACAAATATATTTATGGACCGACCGGTCAATGCAATAGTTTCATTGTAATTTACTTTCTATTGTGACGCGCAAGATATAATTCATACTTTTCTGTCGTCTACACCAAGTGGAGTAGAACTTTTACTTTTGGTCGGATACTCGGATACTAATCGTGTCCAAAAGGAGTCAATAAACGAAATGGGGAAATAATTGTTGCATTACACTCTAATATCAATATTTTCTAGGACATTAAGCTTCATTCTTAGATTATTTATCTGTAGGACGATTTAGTTCTCATCCGAGTGTTAGTGTGTCAGAGAATTGACCTGTCTCTTCAAAAGTTATGCGCATTCAAAAATCTTCATATTCTCCCCGATCTAATTGTAGTATTTATATATACATACGTACACATACATTTTCTCGATTTGTTTGATTTGTAGGAAAATTATTGTCAACATTGAATCAGACGTGAAGTCTAAATATACTCAGAGAAAATATTCATTATGGAGTAACGAAATTTTAGACAAGTGAACTTCGTTTACGCGAGTTTCTTTTCTGGGTAACGTTATTTTGTTTGCAGTAAATATGTCATCACTTGTTGTAAATGAACAAAGTTTTTTTTGAGAAGGAAAATTTGTTTATATCACAAAGTTTTTTCGTTTGGTAAAATGGTCTTATGGTCATCATGACTGTAAAATATTTCAAATTCTAACTTTAAGGGCATACATTTGAAAAAAAAATGGAATTAATTAAATTTTATTATAATTTTTTTATTCATTTAGGAATCTCACTTAACAGGACAATAATTTATCGTTACTGTTTGAAAAATACTTCTTAAACGTTTTCTACTTAGAAAAGTGAACTTCGTTTACGCGAGTTTCTTTTCTGGGTAACGTTATTTTGTTTGCAGTAAATATGTCATCACTTGTTGTAAATGAACAAAGTTTTTTTTTGAGAAGGAAAATTTGTTTATATCACAAAGTTTTTTCGTTTGGTGAAATGGACATATGGTCATCATGACAGTAAAATATTTCAAATTCTATACCTAACTTTTTAACGGCATACATTTGAAAAAAAAAGATCATTTTGGAATCTCACTTAACAGGAAAATAATTTATCATTACTGTTTGAAAAATACTTCTTAAACGTTTTCTACTTAGACAAGTGAACTTCGTTTTCGAGTTTCTTTTGTGGGTAACGTTATTTTGTTTGAACAAAGTCTTTTATGAGAAGAGAAATGTGTTTATATCAAAAAGTTTTTTCGTTTGACGAAATTAACTTATAGCCATTATGACAGTAAAATATTTCAAATTCTATACCATTGTCTATAACTTATAACTGTTTATTAGGTCCTTTTTAACGGCATACATTTGGAAAAAATGGAATTAATTAAATTTTAAAATAATTTATTTTGCTGTTTGAAAAATACTTACTTCTTAAACGTTTTCTACTTTTTACATTTTATCCTTTTCCCTTAAAAGAAATTTATGACGATTTTTGAGTAAATGAAAGTTCTTTCACGGCGATAAAAATGACATCTACAATAAACGTTTGCGTTAGAGAAAAATGATAGTAGTAAGTGTTTAGGGTATGAACCAAAATAAGTTCATTTGCACCAAATGCCTCATTCAAAAGTTCTATCATTTTGAAGTTTAAATATACAAAATGTTGAAGTTCTTTAATAAGTTAACAATCCATACTTGTTTATGTACATTGTTAGTCCCAAATAGATAGTTCTGTTCTATTTATACAAAATATAGGAATGTTCAATCAATTAAAATATTTTGAACACAATAGATTATGAGCCCAGACTCGTAAAAAAGAAAAAGTTAAAAGATAGAAACGAAAGAAATCAAGATTAAAAAAGAGAATCAAAATATCAAGATCAAAGGTTTTCCTCTTAAAACTCAAGATATTCAAGTTTTTAGTGAAAAATCAAGATATTCAAGATTTAGAAGAGGAATCCAATCGGAATACAAGGAATACGAATTATATACTTTTTCATGTATATTTTTTGTACTAAGTAGTTCTAGCTTTCCAAGGCTTTCCTCTCAAAACTCAAGATATTCAAGTTTTTAGTGAAACATCAAGATATTCAAGATTTAGAAGAGGAATCCAATCGGATGACAAGGAATACGAATTATATACTTTTTCATGTATATTTTTTGTACTAAGTAGTTCTAGCTTTCCAAGGCTTGCCTCTTAAAACTCAAGATATTCAAGATTTAGAAGAGGAATCCAATCGGAAGACAAGGAATACGAATTATATACTTTTTCATGTATATTGTTTGTACTAAGTAGTTCTAGCTTTCCAAGGCTTTCCTCTCAAAACTCAAGATATTCAAGATTTAGAAGAGGAATCCAATCGGAAGACAAGGAATACGAATTATATATTTTTTCATGTATATTGTTTGTACTAAGTAGTTCTAGCTTTCCTCTCAAAACTCAAGATATTGAAGATTTAGAAGAGGAATCCAATCGGAAGACAAGGAATACGAATTATATACTTTTTCATTTATTGTTTGTACTAAGTAGTTCTAGCTTTCCAAGGCTTTCCTCTTAAAACTCAAGATATTCAAGATTTAGAAGAGGAATCCAATCGGAAGACAAGGAATACGAATTATATACTTTTTCATGTATATTATTTGTACTATGTAGTTCTAGCTGTTCATGCTTATACAGAATATCGGAATGTTCAGTCAAATAAAATAATACAAAAAATATATTTTTTAAGTTTTTTTTTTTACGAAAATATATTAACAATAGTTCGCGTATAGAAATACAACTTGTGGAGATATATAATATATTTATACATGGATTACTGCAATAATTAACCGGCAGAGCTAAGCTAGAATAAGTTTAATTTTTCAAATTATATTATTCCAAAATATATATATATTTACAAAAATATTATTAATTCTCGAAACTCAATGCTTCCATTACAAAAGTAAAACGATAATATAGAGTGGGTCATTTAAAATTTTAATTTAGAATCGATCAACCCAATTTTTCAGTGCAAAAAGCCAACCAAAATCCACGCCAAAGAGCGACTCGTTGGGGATGAATTGGCTTCTCAATAGTCACGTGTGGGTTCTCTGAACCCCATATGCGGCAATTTTGCGTATAGACATAGCCACCGAGATGAAAATTAGCTTCATGAAGATTGAACAGAAGGTCGATCTCTTCTCAAAAAAAAAAATCCACTTAAAAATTTCTTACAGTTTAAGGACTCATTACTTTGGAAGTAAGTTTTTAATAGTTCACTAGAATATGATTAATTTTCCTAAATAAATATTTTGTGTGTTTAAAATGACCTTAACGTAAGACTTGGTTGGGCCTACTAAATGATACAATATTTTTAATTGAAAAATCTTCACAGAACTAGAACCGGATTCCAAGTTGTACAATAAGTCTTTATGTGTGAACATAAGCTATAGAAACAAATCATAAAATTTTAGAAGTACAGTGAGTCTAATTAATATTCGACATTCGCACTGGTGAAAGATCAAATGTCCATTAATCCACCATGTATGTTATTTAAACACAAAACTTTATTTTATAATCTTAATTCACCATTAGAAAAAAATAATAATAATAATAACAAGTAATAAAATACAACGCATTACTCTTCATTTACATCAGAAATCATAGCGTCATTATTATTCGGTTTTTCTTAAAAAAAGGATATTTTATAAGACAAAAACGTGCTTTTGTGAACATTTAGTATTTATTAGGCATAGGAAACGCTTTAGCACGTTTTGACATAATTTCCACGCTTTTTTTCTGGCACAGTAAATTCGTATTTTATCCCATTCTTCATGTAATATAAGGTCCGCCAAATAACTTTTTTTTTGAAAATGCTAAAGGGTGATTTTTTAAGAGCTTGATAACTTTTTTAAAAAAAAACGCATAAAATTTGCAAAATCTCATCGGTTCTTTATTTGAAACGTTAGATTGGTCCATGACATTTACTTTTTGAAGATAATTTCATTTCAATGTTGACCGCGGCTGCGTCTTAGGTGGTCCATCCGCTTAGTCCAATTTTGGCATTTCCACGTTTTTTGAGTAACAGAGACCCAATTGGTGCGAACGGCGACGAATCGAAAATTGGTGGTCATCATTAACACTGGCCGATACAGCTGCGATATTTTCTTCAGTTCGCACTCTACGTAAGCGTGTTGGTGGTTTAATGTCCAACAATGTAAATTTGGTGCGAAATTAAGTCACAATAGCCCGAATAGCCGCTTCAGTGGGTCGATTAAACTGACCATAAAATGGAAGCGCGCGATGAACTTTCTTAACAGAGCACGCATTTTGATAATAAAATTCAATAATTTGCAAGCGTTGTTCGTTTGTAAGACGATTCATGATGAAATGTCAAAGCATACTGAGCATCTTTCTCTTTGACACCATGTCTGAAATCCCACGTGATCTGTCAAATACTAATGCATGAAAATCCTAACCTCAAAAAAATCACTCTTTATAAAAAAACTACTGAATATTTTCTCAAATTTCTTTTTTTATTTGAAAGTGCAATCCTTCCAGTTAATAATGGAAAATAATTTTATTCAAATGGCTGCCTCGGGCACCCCACAAATAATAGTCCAACGGTTGAATAGTTGAAAAAAAACGTTAGATGGCGGACCCTATAGTTTTTTCAGTTCGGATGTGGAGGTTATTGAGTGGCGGCGAATACGGCGGTCCAATTCATCCCAAAAATTATCGGGGTCGGGTTAATGTCTGGGGATTGGGGAGGGGGATGCAGCACTTTTGGACAGTTATAAAGATGCTACTCCTGGATTAAACGTGATTTGTGTTTCGGCTCATTGCCCTAATAAAATTTGAAGCTGTCACGAACACTCGCTTGACTTCAAAATTTCTCTTAATAGCTTCAAATAATATTCTTTATTTAAAATTTCGTCAAAAAATGTAAATTTTCCTAGTCTATTCCTTATTTTTTTTATCTAATGGTGAATTAATATTATATAATATTATAAAAAAAGTTTTATGTTTAAATAACGTACAACGATTAATGTGCGTTTTATCCTCTCACCAATGCGAATGTTGAATATTAATGAGACTCACTGTAGTTTCAAAAAAATATTTAATAAATATTTTTACACGAAAAAATCATATAAAAATGGCATTGCAATTTTCACTAAAATTGAAAATCCTGCTGACAAGCCCCGCAAAAAAATATCTAGATTTTGGACTGCACTTCTCTCTTATAGTCTTGTCACACTGCAAGCGAAATCTAACTGAAATGACATAATGTCGATTGCTAAATGTCAGATCCCATACAAATTTTACATTTGAAAATCGATCTTATGCCATTTCAGATAGATGCAGTGTGTCAAGGCTATTAAAAACTGAGCAGAAGTTTTTGCTGGGAATGTGTAATCACATTCTTGTATTTCGAAATTGGGAAAGATCTTCAGCAATACTTGTTTGTTTGAAAGTTTGTTTCAGCGGCACTTTACTGCTATTGAACAATTTACGACCAATTCGGGTTACTTTTTACAAAACTTAACTTTTTTTGTAATTTTGGTCTCGGTTTATAAAAATTATCAATATTTTCTAAGCAAAATAGGCTAAAATCATTCTAAAGATATATAAAGATATATAGAATATATAGCAATATATTGAAAACAAAATCAACATAGCCTCCCAAACAAAATATATAATATAAAGGGTGCTTTTTTAGCTATTATCTTTTTGGCAACACTGGTTTAAACAGCTGACGCACATTTCGTGTTTTGTTTCACTGTCAAACATCTTCAGTTTGGTCTATAATTTAACCATGAATCGTCTTACAAACGAACAACGCTTGCAAATTATTGAATTTTATTGTCAAAATGCGTGCTCTGTTAAGAAAATTCAGAAAGAAAGATATTGTGTTCAGCGACGAAGCTCATTTTTGGCTCAATGGGTACGTAAATAGGCAGAATTGTCGATTTTGGAGTGAATATCAGCCAGAAGCATTGCAAGAGCTACCAATGCATCCAGAAAAAGTCACAGTTTGGTGCGGTTTATGGGCTGGTGGCATCATTGGACCGTACTTCTTCAAAGATGATGCGAATCGTAACGTAACTGTGAATGGTGAGCGCTACCGTGAGATGATATCCAACTTCTTTTTGCCTAAAATGCAAGAGCTTGACTTGCATGACATGTGGTTTTAACAAGACGGTGCCAGTCAAGGTCAACATTTGCATGAAATAATCTTCAAACATTAAATTATATGGACCGTACTATCGATTCAAATAAAGATTTCATGCATTTCTCTGAATTTTATGTGTTTTTTTTTTCTTTTGAAAAACTTTCCTATAGCTTTTAAAAAATCACCCTTCATAATATATAATATATAATATATAATATATAATATATAATATATAATATATAATATATAATATATAATATATAATATATAATATATAATATATAATATATAATATATAATATATAATATATAATATATAATATATAATATATAATAGAAATAATTAAATTAAGTTTTACCACAATAGTCCAAAAACCAATTAAAAACACGTAGGTTTTACAAAGGGGAGAATTTGGCAAAAATAGAAATTAAATAAACTAAAAAAACTTTATTATCCTTTGAAATTCTAAAGGACATTAAGAACTAAAAGTGTATGTATATATGCACGTCCTGTGCATTTAATCCTCCTTTATGCATATGTATTTGCCAACAAAACCAAAAAAAAAACAATCCTTCGACTTTCGTCGTCTCGCCCACCGGAATCATTAATCCTTTGCCCAAAAAGCAATAAATTTTCCAATAAGATTTCCCATTTGCAACTCTTACAAAGAAAAACATTTTCCTTTTGCAAAAACCATTTTCGTATTTTTTGCTCGGCAGTCCCCCCAAAAAAACGAAAACAAAACAAAAAAGGAAAACTCGCATTTCTTTACAAAATGGCGTCCTCCAAGCATACAGGCACACGGAGAGAGACGAAACAAAACAGAAACAACTTTTATCGTTGGAAATTGTACAAAAAAGCATTAATAACAACAACAACGACAGCGACAACATATTAAGAGTGAAAAGTTTTTATGTTGTCTAAAACAACAACAACAACGGCAACAAAGGCTTCTTCAGCCAACATCAGCAGCAGCAGAGCCGAACGGAAAAAGGAATAAATAACGAAAGAACATAAATTTTATTTTTTGTAGCCGCCCGTCACATACATTTTGCAGACGACAGACGACGCAAAGCAAGCACATGACTTAAACTGTGTTCACAAAATATAAACTGTTATTCCCATCGTTATTGTTATCGTCGTCATCGTCATCGTCCTTCCTCTACATCCTCATCCTCCGAGCAATTTCAATTCGTCCGCCCGTCCGTCCGTCCTCTTCCTCATTGTTAGTTGGTGTCGTTGTTGTTGTTATTCTTACGGTCGGTTTTATTAGTTGCTACTTGGTTTACGCTACATACTCTTCTTGCCATCTCCCTCTGCCGCTCACTCTCTCTCTCTCCCTTTCACTCCTACTCTGTGCATGAGAGTAGTGTGCACAGCACACAAAGGATATTAAGAGCGTGCGCACTGCCAACATGTACTCGTCGTCGTCGTCGTCGTACTCGCACATATTTCACTATCCTCTTGTGCTTCCTTTTGCAGGCAGGCTTTACTTGTCTTGTCAAATAGTAACAAAATAACAAACCAAAGCCGAAGCCGAAGCCGAAGCAGCAGCATATCTAGCTAGCTAGCTAGGCTAACATGCATACAGCAGCAGCAATAAAGGCAGAAATTGAAACCCGAAAAAGGGGACGCACGTTTTGTTGCTTTTCCACCTTCTTTCTCCCTTCGCCGGCGGAGTTTATGTAGCTTTTTATTCTGAATTTTTTGGATTTTGTAGTTGAACATTTTTCAATTATGTACTTTTGTTATTGTTCAATGTATGTATATGTGTATGTATGCATAAGAGTACTTTACAAATTTTGTATTGTTGTTGTAACTGCTGCTGTCTGTGGCTTTGTACGGTCGTTCGTTTTGACGAAACGAAACGAAGCAGCTAACCATCCAACCATGCCAAAAAGGATAAATGAGTAATGAAAAATATTATGGTTGTTTCGGAATGAATACACTCGAAAATTGTTCGCTTGTAGCCTCAATTGGAATTTGGACCAACACTTTTTTGGAAAATATATTCTACTTGCCAAGGACTAAAAAATTGCCTTTGGAATAGCCGATTCATGTATTCTAGTTCTCGAGATATCGGCTCTTCAATGTCACATCAATACATGGGCTAAAATGACCTATTTTGTATAGTTTTTGGACTTTTGACTGATTCGATGCATTCAAATAATTGGCACGGAAAATATTGTTAAAAAATAATTACATAATTTCTTTTTATTTTCATTATTTTTTAGTGTTTATGAAAAAAAAAAATATTTTTTTAGAGATACTTGTAAGATGGCATGTGTACTTTATTACTTGGTGCGATTTTTTAAACGCAAATTCGGCAAGTGAGTTGTGCTTCTCATTCGTTATAGAGACCGTGGTTGATGTTGAAAAGTCGCTGCGAAGCCACTTGAAAAGACTTTTGACATGGTCGAAATCATGATCGTAGTAATCTGCAGCCAACCATGTCACCATGCCATTTGTAAATAAATTTGCATTCTATTAAATATAGAAGCAAAATGGTCTTGAGCCAGGACAATATCCCAGTTCAAATCAAATATTGTTAATTTATTTAATTCCCATAGTTCCTACACTGAAAGAATTTTCCTTCATAATATTTATGAAACGATTTCATAAAAGGTTTTTCATAAATTTAGTGAATTTTTTCTTAATATATATGAAAAATTCATAAATAAAATGAAATGTTCCATAAAATTTTTTCATAAACATTTCATATTTCATAAAATAAAATTGTTAAATTAGTGAAACTTAGTTTCATAAGATCAATGAAAGATTTCATAGTAATAAAGAAACAATTCTTAAATGTTATGAAATATGTCATAAAACAAAAAATAACCAATAAAATATAATATAATGAAGGATTTCATAGTTTTTATGAAATGTTTCATAACATACAACTACGTTTTTGGTGTGTCGACTTTATTCGTTTGAATGCTAGCAATATTCTCATTTGTCCTCTGTGAACTCTGACATAAGTATTTACCCCCCCCCCCCTGATGTTGGTCAAAGACATACTCATTGCAACAATTCAGGCCTTCTTTTGCTTTTTTGTTTATATTGAAAACTTCAGTATAAATTATTAATATTTAGGAAACTTTTTCATAAAATTAATAAAGTTTCTTTATAAAATCTATGAAAATTTTCATAAATCATATTATGAAAAATAATATTCTGTATTACAAAAGTCCATCGAATGATGAACTGCATTTCATAGTTTCTAAGAAATGTTTCATAAAATCTATGGCACTTTTCATTGATTTGTGCTTTATGAAACATTTTATTTTCTTACATTTTATAAAATGTTTCTTTGGCGACTTTTTAATGAAATTTTTCACTGAGGTTAAGATAAAATCATAAATAGTATGAAGATAATTCTTTCATTGTAGGCGAAACATAGGGCCTCAAAAAACAAGCTAAAAATTTGGGTTATCTAATGATAATGTTTTTATTTCACGCCATGTACGCCCAGCTGCTGGTCCCTCAGATTCTTCATGTGTTAGCGGGTCTTCTTTTTCTTCGGCTTCCATGTGGATTCCAGTCAAGCGCCGTTCGAGTTATGTTGTCTGGGGTTTCCTCAACGTGTGCCCAATCCATTTCCATTTACGTCGTTGAATTTCGATTTTTATTTTCAGTTGGTTTGTTATTTCTCACAAAGTGGCGTTGGTTAAGAATGGCGAATTCTGGCAAAATATTGTGTTAGCATTTTTCCTCGAGCGTATTATATTCCTTGTTCTCGACTATCATTGCACTGACGCAACACCAAATCAAATTAATATTTATGCTCGCATTATTTATTCCATAGCTATGTAGTAAAGTAGTAGTAGCTGTGTGAGCATATGTGTGGTGAGTGTGTTTCGATTCGTTCCTTAAAACAAGGAACGGCGGCGGGCAACATTTGTTGGTCGTTGTGCAAAAATTGTACGGAAAAGTGTTCATGCACGTCCTCGTCGTATACTATGAACATTTTGACGTAAACGGAGGGGACGCAGTCTATGTCATTCATTTTTCTCTATTGTTTTCATTCGCTGTGTCACTTCCTAATTTTTCTTCCTGTCATAAAAAGATAAAGAAAGAGAGTAACAGAAAGAGAGAGAGAGAGAGCGAGAGAGGGGAGAACATAAATTCATTATATCTTGTTTGGGTTCTAATTCAATTCGTGCTCTTGTTATCCTGTGTGTGCGAGTGTCATTTTACTGTTTGTGCTTCTTTTCGTCCTTTTCCACTTCCTCTTCCTCCTCTCTCTCTCTCGCTGGTTATGTTTTTGGCTGAGTTGCTGGTTGAGGAGGGGGAATAATGTTGTATTGTCGAGCTGATTGGAACATTTGTGTCTCAGTCAATGACCACTTGCATTCGAGAGGAAAAAAAAACTTTTTTCGGTTCTTCCTCCTTCTGATATTATTTTTTGTGGTCTTCATTCCAATTGTTTTTTGTTTTCTTTTCTTTTGGTTTCGTTTGTTTGTTTTGAATTTTCAGTTTTTATTGTTTCGGTCGGTTTGGGTGAGTTGTGAGTATCGTCCGTTATGTGTTTTTGTTTTGTGGCCGCTGGTGATCGCTGGCTGTGTCCAAATGGGAACTTTGGCAGGAGGTACTCGTTTTATAAAAAGTCCTGGCGGCTTCTTTTGCTGTTCCCATTGTATATTGTTCTCGTCGTTGATGATGATGATGAACATGTACAACGGTTTTAACGGAAGTTTATTTTTGGAGTAGTTGTCCTTCTTCATGTCATTTTTGTTGTTGCCTCCGCTTCTGCTCCTTCTTCATGTGTGTTTCTTCTCTTGTGCTACTTTTGTTTGGTATTTCGGACCAAGCACCGGTTTCAATTATGCACGAGCACTACTCGTATATTCAAGTCATCCATCCAGCCAGCCAGCCAGTCAGCCCCCCAGAAACGTGTTATGCTTGAGCGGCATTCGAGTAGAAAACAAGTTTTTTTTGTTTTATTTTCGATTGTTTTCGATACAGTTTGTTGGGTCCTTTGGTTTATGTTCCCACTAATATATGCATGCATGTCTATTCTCGTGAACTTGCTTGCTTACATTCCTTCTTTCGGTAGCCTGCCTCTCGTCGATTATTTCCAAAACCGCTGATGTTGAAATGTGTAAACGATCCTTTTTTCCGTTGCAGTGCCTCTGAGCTAAATACATGGCGGTATGGTGTTACTTCTCATATGTCCGTTTTCGTAACATTGCGCTCTGTTTCATTTCATCTTTCTCTGTCTCTAGCTGACCACAAATATGGTCTGTGGAAAAGTAGGCGTTAATTCATTTAATGGCATATCCCTCGTTTATGACAATTCCTTTCCGCTGCAATCGCCTCCAAATTTTTGTAAATGTGAGAAATTTCCGTTGGTGCGTGCGTGCATTTCTAATTGCGTTTCCCCCTGTTCGTTTGGATAATTTTTAACGAATTTTTATTTATGATTTTCCTGTTGGTTATGCATGTTATACATGAACCAGATGTACCCAATTCCCCATGTTAGGATGTCCTTTAAGTGTAAAATTGCCCTTCCGCTAAATTGCCATCGAAATTCGTTAAAGAGGAATTTAACCTTTTTGGATACAATTGAAAGGAGAATATTGGAAGATCTATAAACTGGGTGCTAGGATCCTAAGAGTTAGGATTTCTGGTAATTGGCATCACTGTTCCTCTTTGCCAAGAACTATGGCATTTACATACATCCCAGCTATGGATATTGGGATGGCAGGAATTCCTGAAATTTCCGACATTTCTGTAATTAGAATAGATGTGAAATTGTTATGTTATGAACACAGCGGTGTCAACATCAGGGTGCCACCAGATTCATTGACTTGGTTATCTTAAAGCCAACCATATTTGAGGTAATCATAGTACATAAGATTGTAACTAATTATGATATGTTATGATTACCCTCTATCCACATTTCAACCATAATATGATGTTCTTCAAAAGACCCTGCAGTAAACATATTTATGTTGGCTGAGCAGTTCGATGTATTGGTTAAGTTAGGTTAAGAGTGCCAGCCTGTAAGACAGACTCGCTTAGACAATACAGTCCTTTGTGTTATCACAGGGACGTAAGGGAAAATATAAGTTATCCGTAGCCCCTCCCGCTGTACCAAATTGATTGCTTTAAGTTGGTGGATTCCAACATCGCCCATGTTAGAAATAAGGGCCTAAGGTTGCATACCGTTTTCTAGAGAGAGCGGAACTCTGACACAAGATCTTCAATCTCTCTGCCTGCCGTCCCATAAGGCAGTGATCCGTCATGACAGACACGATAAGTGAGATGTCCGGTCTCGACAACGACAGGTTTAGGCCGGGCCACATCAGCTTGGAATGTATGCAGTTCCTGACTAGTGACCTCCTATCATCGACAGATGGAAACTGACGCTGAACATAGCAAAATGTGACAGCATTATGACAGATGTTCCTGACATCCGAATAGGGAATAGCCCGATTAGAACCTCGGACACAATTAAGTACCTTGGGGTCATTTTCCAAACCAATTTTGAGTTCTTTAAGCATATGGATCACATATTGGCCAAGGTTAAACGAATTTTTTACCTCTATCGTGCGACTTTACGACGTAGGAGGGGTCTTAGTACCGAAGTTAGGCTGCTGATCTATAAACAGATCATAAGTCCTGTCCTATGCTTTCCCCGTCTGGTTTGGAATCTCATCCGCCCAGATGGAGACACTGAGGAGGTGGGAACGGCGTATTCTGGTATCTTGCCTGTGTTTGCCACCCAGGTTTGCTGAGGACGGGACCTATACCTTCCTAGACCTTCTTGTAGAACCATTTACAACGCGGCCGGTTTCGATCGGATTGACGTCTTTTTAATGACTTCGGTTCCTAGATAGGTCTGCCTCCTTGGATAACGGACTGGTTAGGGATAGTCTTCAGCTAGATACCAATCTGCTAAGACTACTAGAGGATAACTACCGACCTCCTGTAGGTCTTTTGACTCTGGAGAGGGAGGGTATTTTGTATAGAGATGGTAAGGTCCTATTCTACCATCGAAGGTTGGGTAGTTTTGACTTGGACGATCTTGTAATTGGAACAGACAATGGTTCACCCTATATTGTAAATATTAGTTATAAGTGATAGTGTTAAGTATTAATTTAAGTTTTATATATATAAAGAAATGATGAGTAATTCCCTTTTTAGTAATTCGTATTTTGGGGGAAATTTTTTGTTAGATTATAGATTTAGTATAAGTGGCATGTATTGTAGTTATATGTACATATATGTAGTTATACATATAAACGTTAGAATATATAGTACTAGAAAAATACTTTAAGTATGTTAGTAATAATGTAAGAATGACTAATGTTAGCTCTTAAGCGCATTTAAATATTGTATTAAGGACATCGAATTCAATGAAGCAAGCAAGGTAGGTGACCTCCTATCATTTATTGCACTATCTCTCAAGAAGAGCTTGCTGGTCGCTAGAGGCATTCCCCACATATTGCAGTTCCCCTGGAGCGTGTAAGGTAGTTCCTAATCTTGCGTAAGTCATGCGTATATTGAACTTTTCGGACATCTCTTTAAGAGATCTGCGGCAATCGAGGACAGCTTTTGAATTCAGGAATATAGTTTCCAGGGACTGACTTTAAAACAGACTTCAGAACATTTATTCTCTACCATTCCACTACCTCTTTACTTGCTAAGATTTCTCCCTGATAAATACTACAGCAGACTTTTGGCAAGTGATAACTCTAGTTCATCAGAAAAGACACCAAAGCCCGCCCATTTGGTTATTTTTAACTTCTGTATCGAAGGTAACGAATCTCCTATGTCCTGGAATGCGACCATTCTGTATGGTAAAGGGTGTTTTTTATTGGGGTATAGAACTTTAAGTTGGCATCACTTTTTTAACTGGCGGCCGTTTTGTCAGCTGTCAAGTGATTAATATTTAGTTTGGTTTGCCATTTCATCATGAACAGGTTGACAAAAGAACAACGCTTGCAAATCGTGCAAATTTATTTCGAAAGTAATGGTTCAGTTCGCGATGTTCACCATTTTATGGTCGACATAATCGTCCATCAGAGCAATTAATTCGGTTAACCATGGATCGTTTTCGCACTACGTTTACTCTATGTGATAATACGCATCCGCAGAGACGTCGAACAGTGCGCACCGAAGAAACAATTGCCGCTGTAGAACAAAGTGTTGAAGAAGCCAACATTCGTGGCGTTATTGCCAACATACGGCCCCATATGCTCGAAAAAGTGGTTGAAAATTGGACCTGTAGAATTGGCTATATTCGAGCCAGCCGCGGCGGCCACATGCCCGAAATCATATTTAAACATTAATGGCATAAAATTATCCTTCCAATAAAGCCAAATTGATGGACATTAAAACGATTTTCTTGTGTTTTATTTCAATTCGAAGTTCTATACCTCAATAAAAAACACCCTTTACAAGGGCTAAATACTTCTTGTCAAAGAGCCGTTCAGAGAATATATACCTATCCACATGCAAGCTACAGCTCACACAGAAGGCATAGGTGCTGGCTAACAGTAGATGGCCGGATCTACACCATTTTCAATTGTAATTCAAAAGACGTCACTTGAAATTCGAAAAATATGAATTGAAATTCAAAAAATCCATTTGAAATTCAAAAAATGTCAATTGAGATTCAAAACTCGTAATTTTTAATTCAAAAGACACAATTTGAAATTCAAAAGACACCATTTGAAATTCCAAAGACATCATTTGAAATTCAAAAGACACCATTTGAAATTCCAAAGACATCATTTGAAATTCAAAAGACACCATTTGAAATTCAAAAGACACCATTTGAAATTCAAAACTCGTCATTTGAAATTCACAAATTACTGGGATGTAATAATGTCATGCCCAATTTTAAAATAAAATGCATCGGCCGGGATTTGAGCTAAATGCGATATGTTCGTCATTTGCTTTTTAAAAGCATGGCTAGGTTGTATGTTTTAATTTTTCCCATTTTGCGTCTTTTATTGCAACCGAAGCATGCATAGATTCAGCTCTATCCGAATTTTCTATTGCATCCGAGTCATGCTGAGTTTCAGCAATGTTTACTTTATTGCACCCTCAGTAGCTCTACAACGAGTGCACTGCTACCAAAATCTAGACAATTTTTTGCAGGGCTCTTAAGAATTGATATTGAATAAGCCTGGATTGTCGGTTAGGTTGCGAAATATCGGGTAGCGAATTCGATAAAAAACATGGCCTTAAAATAACAGGTGATCTCTATTATAGAGTGTTTGAATCTGGGATGAATGTGGAACTAGCTGAATTTCAGCAATGTTTGCTTTATTGCACCCTCAGTAGCTCTACAACGAGTGCACTGCTACCAAAATCTAGATAATTTTTTGCTGGGCTCTTATGAATTGATATTGAATAAGCCTGGGTTGTCGGTTAGATTGTGAAATATCGGGTAGCAAAATCAATAAAAAACTTGGCCTTAAAATAACAGGTGATCTCTATTACAGAGTGTTTGAATCTGGGATGAATGTGGAACTAGCGCGTCACATAGCGAATACATGGCGGATAGATGTCATTGCCTTCAATTTGGCAGTTCTTTTAAAAAAAATCTACATTTTGAAGTCTTCTTTATTCTTTGAGAAAGGGTTTCTAACAACGAAATGACCCCCGACTACCACATACTGAGCGCCCTAAATAATCACTCTTATAGGATTATCGTTGCACTTCTGGGTTATATGGTGGGTACTATAAGCATTTCCCTTGAGGATAATTCAGCCTTCACGTTAAGGGGCGCTTTAGAGGAACGATTTCTTCGAAAATCTTTGCAAACACATGAAGAAGAAGAGTACTTAATATTCAAGAGATTACGTACAACATTTTATATTGTCTACCGCGAGCTCACCTCTCGCTGTGCCTCTCTCTCACACTCACTCACTAGTATTTAGTCCATCACTCGTGCTCATTTCTCTGTAATGGCATAACTACAATAACAATAACAATAATTTGCATTATGGTACGAAGAGGAATGAGGTCCTTATTTTAATGTCCGTTTTTGTTCCACGTAGGTATGTGTGTGTGTGTAGATTGTACTTAGCTAAAGACACGGACAGACGGTTGAATAGTAATTATAATACAACAACAGCAACAACAACAATGAGCACACAAATTACTCTCATACCTGGACACACAGAGAGGAGGAAGATGATTTCATATCATAATCGTGCCAGGAAAGAAGAAGTAAATTACAATAACAACACACGCAGGCACGCACGCACACCAACTGCTCTCATTTTTAAGGATTTTCCATAGAACACAGGAGACTACAGCCGCTGCTGCCGATGGCTGGCTGGTACATGTAAATACATTATCCTTTTAATGTCCACAATCACACGCACACTCACATACACACAGGCTTATACTGCCAGCCTTCGAGGTAAAGGAAGATGCAAAGAAAACAAAAACAACAACACTACTACTACTACTACTACATGCATACGTTCATGTAGAACAGAGAAACAGATGTGTGCTGTGCGCTCAGAAATAGATAGAAAGAATAACACTAACCCCGAACACTTTGTGAAGAAAAGGAAACCCAACTACTGCAGTATAACAAGTTGTACACTCAGAGAAAATTTTTAAATTTCGTACACATTTTCTTTCAAATAACCCCAAAGAAAGAAGTCCAACGGTGTCAAATCGCATGATCTTGGCGGACAATTGACATCACCCCCACGTGAGATAACACGACCATTGAATTTGTCGCGCTAGCTGTATGACAAGTGGCACCGTCCTGTTGAAACCACATATCGTCCACATCCATATCTTCCAATGCGGTCCGATGATGCCGCCATTCCATAAACCTCACTAAACGGTCACTCTTTGTGGGTGCATTGGTTTTTCGACAATCACTCATGGATTATCATTCGCCCAAAGGGGGCAATTCTGCTAATTGACGAATCCATTGAGGTGAAAATGTGCCTCATCACTGAAGATGATTTTCTTCGAAGTGCACCGATATGCATTTTATTTTGAACGCCCATTTTCATAATAAACTTGAATAAATTTAACGCGTTGCTCGTTTGGGTATCTTTCCATGGTTCAAATTGAGTTTGTCTGAAATTGAGAAATGTGAAATGAAATGCAGAAAAAAAACTTGATGTTTAGGCGTGGTTCACATTCAACATCGGCCCTTACAAAACTATAAGGCAGCCATCTTCAAAAAAGCTTTTAAATCCTAAAGAGCATTTTCTGCTCCTCCTTTATCTCTCACGTACACAGTATAAGATAACCTAGCTTCATGATTCTATCCAATTTTGTCGTAAAAGCAACAAAATAAAGTACGAATTTGGAAACACATTTTTATTTTTCGTATCTACACAGTCAAAGTCAATTCGCTGTATACATTCATTCAATGATTCTAGCTGCGGCCATTTGGTCGGTACCATTTTTCCCCTTGTCCCCCCTTAAAAGGCAGAGGAATGTATACACCGAATTTCATAATTCTAGCTGCGGCTATTTGGGTGGTACAATTTGTATCACTTTTTCCATTTTACCCACTAAAAGTACGAATTTTAAAAAATCTCCTTATTTTATGTGCCTACTAAATCAGAGGAATGGAATGTATATAACGAACCGTTTGGTTGGTACCATTTTTATTCCTCTTTACCATTTAACCCCTTAAAAGTACGAATTAAAAAATACTTTTATAACTAACTAACTACTCAATTAGAGGAATGTACGCACTAAATTTCATGATTCTATCTGCGACTTTTTGGGTGGTACGATTTTTATCCCCTAAAAGTACGAATTTCGAAAAATACCTTTATTTTATGTACCTACACAAACAGAGGAATGTATACAACGAGTTTCGTTATTATAGGTTCAGCCGTTTTGTTTGTACCATTTTTATACCTCTATAACCATTTAACCCCTTAAAAGTACGAATTTGGAAAAAATACTTTGATAGGTATCGTTTTTATCCCTTTTTGCTCCATTTGACGTCCTACAAGTAAGAATCAAAAACATGCTTAAATGCTCGAAATATTAGTGGTATTTTCAGTCCTTGCGAGGGATTTTTTTCCCTCTGGACTGATTTCACCCACTTTCAATCCCAACCGATCTACAACTATTAGACGTATTCTGGGAAAATGGGACGTCCTGGCTCCTTCCGTTTAGACGTTAGCGTGCTATCAACCGTCGGACGGACATGGTTAAATTGTCTTAGAATTTTATGACTTTCAAGAATATATATATACTTTATAGGGTCTCAGGTCGATATCTCTATCTTACAAACGGAATGACAAAGTTAGCATACCACCATCCTGGAGGTGGAGGGCATAATAATAGGCTTCGGCTGGGATTTAACCATGGGACTCTTTTCTGATAGTCGGGTGATCTACCCAATGAACCAATGTAAGAGATGCGATATGTTCGTCGTCTGATTGTTAAAAGCGCGACGAGGCTTAATTTTCTTACTTTATTTCGACCGAAGCATCCAGAGATTCAGCTCTATTCGAATTTTCGGCCTCTGTATGACTATTGCGCCCGATTCATGCAGAGATTCAGCAATGTTTATTTGTCTGTACCTTCATTAGCTCTACAACGGATGCACTGATTCCAAAATCTAGATAATTTTTTGCTGGACATATGGTCTCCATACAACGTTTTACAATGGGTTAGATAGGTAGCAAACAGTTGGAGCCCTTTTGTTTAATGCTCCGCATCCACTATCGACGGTGTTCGACGAACTATATTGCCAAAGGGCACTTTACACTTTACAGTTGACATTTTAACGCTAATACTTCCTCGAATACTTTTGTACAGACATTTTTTCCCGAGTGTAAACATCACATCGCAGCCACATAAACGTGAAAATCTTCTATGACCCGACCAGATGCAAAGACACACACACACGGGCGCGTGTACCCCACCTCTATACCCCTTCATTGTAGTTGTGAACGAATGTATTAGATTAGAGAACAAGGAGTGTATATGTATGTGTGTGCAAAGGATTTTTATCAGGACATAAAAGGCAAAGCAGTGAAACAAATCAAATTAATCAGGTAGTGTACATATGGATATGTACACAGTTCATACGATTTTGATTATAGCAGTGTGTGTGCGAATATGGGAATTTGTGTGTGTGTTTGTTTTGGTTAGTTCCTCAAGGCAAACATTTGACAAATCTGAGCAATTTCTTGTTTACTTAGCACATTGTGAATAACCTTTTTAGCAGCCGCAGCAGCAGCTTCAGCATCTATTGTACACTGCTCCTTATCAAATTTCATCAGATGTTGAAATGATGAGTCGTCTGCAAAGTTCTTCTTCAATGCAGACAGAGAAGTGTTAAAAGCAGCAATAAACACGGATAATTATCTCTTATAGAAAGATGGAAAGCATTGCAATTTTCTTTGACATTCAAGCATTTCGAGAGATTTTTATTAATGATCTTTTCTGTCCTGACCACTTGGATAGGGAGATTTTATAACAAAGACAAGACAGTCTGCTAGTAATCTAGCAGCTTAGCAAGAGCAGTCAGTATGACAATTGTGAACCAATACAGATCAGATCATTAGTGTATCTTGAAAGCAGATTTAAGTTTCAAAATATGTTCCTATAATTTGACATATATTAGCGTTTTGTATCAGCAGTAGCTATTTGCCCTGCTGATACAAAATTATTAAAAACAGTAATAAATTCCCATAAACAAGGATATTATTATCTCCTATGACAATAAGTAAAACACTACAATTTTCATTGACATACAATCATTTCGAGAGACTTTTATTAATGATCGTTTAAATCATGGCCACTTGAACTTGAGGAACATTTTGTAGCAGATCAAGTCAGTCTGGTGGTAATCTTGCAGCTTAACATAACCAGTGCTAGCAGATCAGCTTCTAAATGGTGCATGCAAGTCCTGGAAAGCAGATTTAAGGTTCAAAACGTATTCGAAGAATTTGACACACATATTAGCAATATTTAGTGTCCCTGTTCCTTATAAAGGGTGATTTTTTAAGAGCTTGATAACTTTTTTTTAAAAAAAAACGCATAAAATTTGCAAAATCTCATCGGTTCTTTATTTGAAACGTTAGATTGGTCCATGACATTTACTTTTTGAAGATAATTTCATTTAAATGTTGACCGCGGCTGCGTCTTAGGTGGTCCATCCGCTTAGTCCAATTTTGGCATTTCCACGTTTTTGAGTAACAGAGACCCAATTGGTGCGAACGGCGACGAATCGAAAATTGGTGGTCATCATTAACACTGGCCGATACAGCTGCGATATTTTCTTCAGTTCGCACTCTACGTAAGCGTGTTGGTGGTTTAATGTCCAACAATGTAAATTTGGTGCGAAATTTAGTCACAATAGCCCGAATAGCCGCTTCAGTGGGTCGATTAAACTGACCATAAAATGGAAGCGCGCAATGAACTTTCTTAACAGAGCACGCATTTTGATAATAAAATTCAATAATTTGCAAGCGTTGTTCGTTTGTAAGACGATTCATGATGAAATGTCAAAGCATACTGAGCATCTTTCTCTTTGACACCATGTCTGAAATCCCACGTGATCTGTCAAATACTAATGCATGAAAATCCTAACCTCAAAAAAATCACTCTTTATAAAATATCATCAGATGATGGAATGATGAGTCTGTAATGTTCGTCTTCATTTCGTCCATAAATTTACATAGTTACAGACAATTAGCTTCAATGGCAAAGATAAGATGACAATCTTTGACATAAATTTCAAGGGATTTTTATTAATGATTGTTTTTATCCAATGTCTGCTAATTTTCAGAGAGTGAGAGACTAGTATTTGTACCAACATAGATTTGTATCATTGCGCAACGCTCTGATGCAGTATCTGGGATACAGATTTTCCAAGTATTTCCATATTAATTTAGGAATGTCTAAAAGTAAGATTTGAAATAAAATTGCAGGCATAAAATTAAAATAAATTTAGAGGAAATTATATTAAATTAAACTACTAAATTACAAGCATATCAATTGCGAATGTTTCAGTCGTTGTCTACCCTCAAACTTAGAGTAAAAATTCCGTCTATCTGTAAGGAATTTGGATAAGAATTTTGTAAAACAATTGCAACAATGTAATAAAACATTAAGTAATAGTGGGCACCGGTATAGAAATTGTAAAGGATTTAATTTTTTGAATTAAATTTAATGGAGATTTTCGGCTTTCAAAAAACAAAATGCTTCTTAGAACGCATTTTTAATGAGTTTATGAACCC
The DNA here is from genome assembly GCA_947397865.1 of Polietes domitor. Lineage (NCBI taxonomy): Eukaryota > Metazoa > Arthropoda > Insecta > Diptera > Muscidae > Polietes > Polietes domitor. The sequence continues at coordinate 115,591,950 of OX377622.1, forward strand.
CTGGGTGGATAATTTTCCACACCAGAGATTGGTTATAATATAACTCCGTACGCCAATTTTAAGGGAAGTCGTTATACTCGAATTTGATGATGTAAGTCTGAAACTATAGCCAACATGGAGTTTATTGGCGTTTTTAATTTTTCGTTTCCTCATCTCGTTTCTCATCCATAGGACTTTGTTAAAAACACTTTCTGGATTTAGAGTATATCGTACTATCAAATTCCATCATTACGCCGTTAATAGTATTTTGCTTCCCAAGTTATCAGGCTAAAATAGGATAAATGTTGGCCGTAAAGTCAAAAATGGTGAAAAATATCTCAAGAAAACCCCGCGTAACTTTTTATCATATTGAGAATATCAAAATATTTTTAAAGCATATAATTGCATATGGAATATTTGTGTCAGAAAAGTTTCCGAATCCTGCAAATTGGATGATTCGACAATTGCAGCGATTTTCGCGGCTGACTACTTATATGTAACAATAGACTTTGCTTCTTAAAACACAAACAAAAATTCAGTCGGATACGTTTTCTACACCATTTTCAAGTGTAATTCAAAAGACACCATTTGAAATTCAAAATTCAACCATTCAAAAATATCAATTGAAATTCAAAACTCATCGTTTGAAATTTAAATCTCATCGTTTGAAATTCAAAACTCGTCATTTGTAATTCAAAAGACACCATTTGAAATTCAAAAGTCGTCATTTGAAATTCAAAACTCGTCATTTGAAATACAAAACTCGTCATTTGTAATTAAAAATACACTATTTTCCATTTGAAATTCAAAAAATTCCATTTGAAATTCAAAAATGTAAACAAAATTATTTAAGAAAACTATACATTGGGTGGGGTAGCATTTATTTTTTCTGCAAATTTGGTTGTTTTTGAAAACAGGTTTAATAAAATGATAAGCAACTAATAATTATAATGATGTAAAATATCGGTAACTTCATATATAGTTTATAACCTTCATCATCTCAGAGAGCATCTGCATATAATTTATAAGGACTTGCATTTTACAAAGCTTATGACAATTTGTGTGAGAGGTCCTGCAATACCGCTCATATTGCAGGTGTATATAACGTCTATGAAAAATTTACAGAAATAAATAAATGCTACCTAACCTAATGTATATTTTGCTTAAATAATTTTGTTTACCCTTTTTAAACTGCAAATGGAATAATTTTTGAATTACAAATGGAATAATTTTTTAATTTCAAATGGTGTCTTTTGAATTACTTATGGCGTGTTTTGAATTGCAAATGACGAGTTTTGAATTACAAATGATGGCTTTTGAATTACAAACGACGAGTTTTGAATTACAAATGAAGAGTTTTGAATTTCAAATGATGTCTTTTGAATTTCAAATGATGTTTTTTGAATTTCAAATGATGTCTTTTGAATTACAAGTGATATTTTTTGAATTGCAAATGGAATTTTTGAATTTCAATTGGTGTCTTTTGAATTTTTAGTGATGTCTTTTGAATTACAATTGAAAAAGATGTAGATCGCGAGAAAATCAAAAATGTCATGCATGAAAATCATTTTATTCATACTTCCCGCGAAAATGAACATTTTCCAAAAATATCCAATTTGTATTTTTTGTTTACAGTGCCCTACCGCAATATCCACTTTTTGTAAAAAAAATGGAAAAAGGGATAAAAATGGTACCAATCTGACGAATGAAGCTGGAATCTTTAATTTCGCTGTGTACATTCCAGAAAATGCGTTTTCTACACAACATTGCCAACATTTCATGAAAAACTAAAACGAGTTTGCCAAAAATCTTATTTATATATTTGGGCATTAATGGCTATGTGCTTATTTCAAAATTCACAGTGTTTAATTTTAAACGTACAAAAGTGGCTATGAACCATATAACGCGAATAATAGCAAATTTCGAAAACTTTTTAATTGTAGCAATTAGTAATCCTCTTTAGATGAAACTGTAGAAGAATGATTCATAATAACTCTTAAAATTATGGAGAAAATCAGTTTTTTCGCTCTCCTGAAAAGCTGTGTTTTTGTTCATAGCCACTTATGAATATATGCAAACTAGAATTTTGAAGTTGGAACCACTTTAAAACCAATATATGTATATTATATAAAGGGTGTCCCAAGAAGAGCGCAATTTTTTAATTTTAAATAAAACACAGATATTTAAGAAAAAATCGTGAAACTTTATTATATCGTAAAGTAGACAGAATGAGGTTATGTATGGAACAATATATCGTGCAGATGGCCGCCGCGGCTTTGCTGGCATGCACGCGATCTTTTAATGAAATTTTCAATGACCGTTTTGCATGAATGCTGCGGTATTTCATTAATGCAGCGTCCAATTTCGTCTTTTAAGGCTTGAGTCGTCGTCGGCTTATTCGCGTAAACCATCGACTTCAAAAAACCCCAAAGAAAAAATCTAATGGTGTTAAATCGCACGATCTTGGCGGCTAATTCTGATCTCCAAAACGCGAAATAACACGACCGGGAAATGACTGATGCAGCAATTGAATTGTTTCTCTGGCTGTATGACATGTGCCGCCGTCTTGTTGGAACCACATGCCCTCCACATTTATTTCTTAAATTCTAGGCAAGAAAAAACTGGTTATCATTTCACGATACCGAACACCTTTGACTGTTTGCGCTTGACCTGCCTCATTTTCATAAAAAAAGGTCCAATGATTCCTCCAGCCCAAAAACCACACCACACAGTGACACGTTGAGGATGCATTTGCTTCTCGTGAATCACTCGAGGATTTTCCGCACCCCAAATGCGACAATTCTGCCTATTGACGAAGCCATCAAGATGAAAATGGGCCTCGTCACTGAAGATGATTTTATCGGCAAAATCAGCATTTTCATGTTGTCTCTCCAATACCCAATTAACGAACTCCCTTCGCTGACCATGGTCAGTTGGCTTCAGTTCCTGAGTCAATTGAACTTTGTATGCATGAAGATGCAAATCTTTCGTCAAAATTCGCTGCAAAGTGGATTTGGAGACACCAATTTGCTGAGCTCGGTGTCGAATTGAGGTGGATGGATTTTGAGCGACATCATCACGTACAGCTGCGACATTTTCGGTCGATCGACCTGGTCGATGGCGCGTTGTTGTCTTTACATCACTAACAGACCCAGTTTCGGCCAGTTTCCATTAATCTCTTTACAGTTGACTCTTTTGGAGCATTATTGTGACCCCAAATTGATCGCAATTTGCGAAGTGTAGCCGCAAAACTTTCACCATTTTGGTAAAACAATTTCACAATGAGAATGCGTTGTTCATTCGTGTAGCGCTCCATTTTTACTAACCTCGTACCTTCTACTAACAAACAATAACAATTGTTCAAATGTCAAACAATGACACTTCGAATGTTGCCAGATTTAAAAATTGCATTCTTGGGACACCCTTTATATATATATTTTTTTAATTATGATATGTCGTTATTTCAATAGTTATCTTTCATTTGACATCAAGATTTATTTTAAAATATTTTTTTTACTTTTGGCCGTTTGTTACATCTGTGCATTGATCATATCTTAAAAATTTGTTATTTTTTTTTTGATTTGGAAAGAAAGACATCACATTTCTAACGATATGCACTGTGTTTCAATCTATCAAAGCAAAATTTTTAAAAGATAATTGGGACATAGTCCTCAGATACTCTTATTCTCATTAGAATTAAATATTCCCTAAGTTCAGAACGATCAGTATGAACGTTAAGAATATTTCAATTTCAGTAGAGATTTATGTTTGTCTCTCCGTAATACTTCATTACTTTTGTATTTATTTTCTTTTGCTTAAAAAATCCCTGGACTATTAACTCCCAGCTCATCTCAATGACTTGAATTGTATTCGAAACCGTTAGAATTCGCTTGAAAGACATCAAATTTTTAACGATATTAATTGTGTCTTCTATCAAAGTCCTTGAAATCCAAACTGTTTTGAAAAGCAAATTGTTTTAAAAATTATTGGGACATAGTCCTCATTCATATTCCCTTTGGAATTAAATATTTCTGGAGCCGGTGAAGTGAATGCAAAGCCATGTATGTACCATAATTAGAAAAAAAATTTCAAACTCTATCAACTTTCTCTACTTCCTTGATATCATTTGCTATCCTCGAATTATAATGTTTAGTTGGGGTGCTGCTCTCATCGAAATGTGCAATATTTTATCGATTGTGGAATGTTCTCAATAGGACTTTGGAAAGGACTCCTTTAGGATCACATTTTTAAATATTTATTTATAAAACGAACGGTATCCAAATGGAATTGGCTCCACTTTATTTTATTGTTATTTACTCCCATCCAACATCACCCAAAAAGCATCTCGTATTTCAATGTTTTCATAAGTAAATATGTTATTTCCAAATAACATTTTCTCAACGTACATACATAAAGGGTGATTTTTTAAGAGCTTGATAACTTTTTTTTAAAAAAAAAACGCATAAAATTTGCAAAATCTCATCGGTTCTTTATTTGAAACGTTAGATTGGTCCATGACATTTACTTTTTGAAGATAATTTCATTTAAATGTTGACCGCGGCTGCGTCTTAGGTGGTCCATCCGCTTAGTCCAATTTTGGCATTTCCACGTTTTTGAGTAACAGAGACCCAATTGGTGCGAACGGCGACGAATCGAAAATTGGTGGTCATCATTAACACTGGCCGATACAGCTGCGATATTTTCTTCAGTTCGCACTCTACGTAAGCGTGTTGGTGGTTTAATGTCCAACAATGTAAATTTGGTGCGAAATTTAGTCACAATAGCCCGAATAGCCGCTTCAGTGGGTCGATTAAACTGACCATAAAATGGAAGCGCGCAATGAACTTTCTTAACAGAGCACGCATTTTGATAATAAAATTCAATAATTTGCAAGCGTTGTTCGTTTGTAAGACGATTCATGATGAAATGTCAAAGCATACTGAGCATCTTTCTCTTTGACACCATGTCTGAAATCCCACGTGATCTGTCAAATACTAATGCATGAAAATCCTAACCTCAAAAAAATCACTCTTTACATATAACATAAATAAGCCAAGTCATGCTTACGTAGTAAAAAGCAGTAGCCTCCATCAAGCAAATATTTACATGACTTCAATCATCATCATCATGGTCCTCGTCGTCATCATCTTCGACTTCGTCTACGTCCTCTGCATATTTTCTTTTTGTACAATTGTCGAAAGATGTTTCTCTGGCAGTTGTTTTTCTTTCGGAGGATTCAGTTTTTCCTCTCAAATGACGTTTGTGTTGTTGTATGGAGACAACAAAAAACACCATCTGAGATACAATCACAGGCTTAAATGTGTGCGTGCGTGTGTGTGTGAGGTGCTTGCATGGCTGGGATACAGAGGCATACAGATGGAAAAAGGATAATGACCATAAACGCATATATCCTGCATTTGTGAGCATGTGTGTGTGTGTGTGCGTATTTAATTCGTTGTAGTTGAGTTTTTATTGTTGTAGTCACAAACAACAGAAACAAGAAATTCTATGTGTGTGTGTGTGTGCAGAGAGAGAGATTGAAATGATTGTTCGTGTTTGCCGCAGTGTGTGTGCGTGTGTTTATCGCGTCTTCCTTTTTGGCCTGCCTGTTCGTAGGTACGTGCCTGTATTCGTTGGCAACCGAACGCAACTCCTGTGTGCGCGCTGCTCTTCGCTCGGCTCTTGTAACTGCGACGCCAGGATTTCAAATTTCAGTTTACGCTCAGATCTCAGGCACGTAGCCTCGCTACAACACACGTAACGCATAAACTTTTTTTTAAATAAAAAATAATAATAATTATTTAAAAACAAACACACACAACCAAATATATAGTACTTAATACAAACTACAAACGTGTCTCGTTGATTTGATCTAATATTCCTACACACACACACATCCATACATATATACACCACAGCCCCGAGTAGTGCGCAATTTAAGAATACTATCTACGATTTAGTAAAAAGAAAATATACACCGCCGCAACCTAACAACAACAACAAAAAGGATAATAAAGGATATTTTTTGTTAAACTCAACAAATGTTGCAGGACAACATTGGCGAATGAATGAATGGATTAATGTATGAAACAACTCTGCTAAACATTATTATGAAATAATACGAAAAAAGAAAAAAATCTCAGCAAACCAAAGAAATTTCAATATTTGAAAATCGTTTATCAAAAACACAAATTTTGTGAAAATACCAAGAAAAAAGTTTATATTTTTATACAACAAACAAACAACCAACCAAAATAAAACTACTAGAGTCTTTCCTCCAAAGACTGGTGCAATAAAAAAGAAAGAACCTTAAAAAAGGAACGTAGAAACCAAAACTCAGACCTCGCCTACAATTCCTTATACGCCCATAAAGGACTAACAAAGTTAAAGTTTGCCAAAAATGGCGTTTGCAAATCTTTCAAATCTTCAGCGATGATGATTACGATGACGACAAAGTGAAACAGTTGAAAATAGTTGAACAAAAAACCACCACAACAACAACAACAATAATAAATATAATGTGCAATAAAATTACAACAACGACGGCCGCAATTATATAAAATTGAAGCTGCATTAAACAAGTTATTTGCTCACTACACCCCACATACACACGTATCGCATACTCATCAACTCAACCTCAACCATCACTCTCTCCTCGGTCAGTCAGCCAGCCAGCCAGCCAGTCAGTCAATTCGCGCCGTTATATGAAGTTTTTCTCTATACTGCTCGCTCATACATATACTCATATATTTTTCGTACTCCAAAGGATATACAAATTTTTCTAACTCCTGCTACTACTGCCAAAGTTGTGTGAGTGTTTCCTCTTGTTTTTTTAAATAATTTTTATTTTCTCTACTCTATCTCTCATTTCCTTCTTTCTCTTTTTTGTATGTATGTGTATATACGTTTACTAACGGTTATTTTCTTTTTTTTGTACAATATGTATGGTCCTCTCGCTCTCTCACGTTTCTGTATGTTGTTCAAGTGTTGCCACCTTTTGAGTTTTTTGTTGGGCTTTTCGTGTGTTTCTTTGAGGTTATGCCGCCGCCGCATAGTTAATTTGGCGAATGAAAATTTTTTTCATAAAAATCAAACAATCATAAGTTAAGACCTTTTTAGACACAAAAAATATTTGTGCAAAAATGTGTTAGGCAAACTACGAGATAATACGATTTACATATTCTAGAGTTGCCCCTCAAATACAAAGTTTTGTTTAAAGTTGAGTTTGAGTGTTTAAAATGACATTAAAGGCCTTTTTAGACATGCAAAATATTTGCGCAAAAAGCCGCTTTGCACAAAGTTTTGCATTTGTAGGACAACACCGTAGTATGTCAGACGTATTATCTCATATTTTGCACAAACCGTTTTTGCCCATATATGTGGTGTCTATGCCCCCTATTAGACCAAAGTTTCATATTTTAATATGTTTCGAAGTAGAAATCGATTTAAAATGTCATATTGCATAAAAATTTGACACTTGAAATCGAGTTTAGCTAAGCTCTATTTAAATTTTCGCTATAATCTAATTTCAAGTAGTATGATAAATCTTGATGTGTAAACTCCCCTTTCTGAAAGTGGACACTTGAAATCTAATTGAGCGCGATTTCGCCGTTAGTCTGAAAAGGCTAAAATGATGAACTTTCTGGATAAAATAAAGAATCGCTAACTTAAGATGTTTCCCGCGTTCAAATATTCCCTACAATTATGTGGTAAATAACTGCATTCATACAATCAAGACCTTTTTAGAAGCACAAATTATTTGCCCAGAAAGCCAAGCCGCTTTGCATTTGTGGGGCAACAATAAAATATGTAAAACGCATTATCTCAGATTTTGCGCAATATTTGGCGTGTCTAACCCCATATTACATTGATCATATTTTAAAAATCTGTCCTACATGTTTAAAAATATGTCTTAAATGTTTAAAAATATGTCCTAAATATTTCCCGCGTTCAAACGTTTATTAAGTAGTTGTATTATATTAAGAAATAGCTGGAAATATTCCCTAAAAACAATAGAAGTTTATTTGACCTCTCCGGAATTCTTCCTTGAACTACTAATTATTAATTGTAATATTAATTAATTACAAATCGTAACTATCTTAACATGAAAGACAATTATTTCTAAGGATATTCATTGTGTTCCCATCTACCAAAAGATTTCTTTGGAGTCCTTTCCTTGTAAAGCAAATTTTTTAAAAGATAATTGGGACATAGTCCTTAGAATTAAATATTCCCTCTATTTAGAATTAGATATTCCCTAAGTTTAGAATGATCAATATAAAAGTCAAATATATTACAATTTCAGTTAAATTGTATGTTTGTCTCTCTGGAATTCTTCTTTACTTTTGATTAATACCTCAACTATTACCATTGCAAATCATAATTCTCTTAACCACACAGCTAATCACAATGATTTTGGATTGGATTTGGGAATGATAGAAAGACATCACAATTCTATCACAATCACAAAAGATGACTTTGATGGATTGACAAATCTATATAAAATAAAAGTCAAAAATATTGCAATTTCAGTAGAAATTTATGTTTGTCTCCGGAATTCTTCTTTACTTTTGAATTTAATTTTTTTTACTTAAAAAAAATCAAATTTGAAGGAATTATCATCGAAGAATACTAAAAAACAGAGCTGTTAAATTTCGATTACGATTAGTAATCAATTACATTACTTTTTAAAAAGAATCGTAATGATTATATAATCCACTATTCAACAATTTCTGATTACTAATTGATTACGATTACAAATAATCAAAAAATAATCAGGATTACTTGCGATTACCGTTACCTTTCGGTTTTAGCTGGCAAAAGAACGAGAACAGAAAAAATCAAAACTGACATATATTGAAAAGTCAAAAGTTTTGACAAACAGACTACTATGACTCTCATACCGATTTCGCGAGAATCAAAAGTAATCACAAAAAATCAAAAGTAATCTAAAATAGTCAAAAGTAATCTTTTAAAGTAGTCGAACTCATTTTTGATTACTTTTGATTATTTTTGATTATTTTTCAGTAATCGCAAGTAATCCTGATTATTTTTTGATTACTTGTAATCGTAATCAATTACTAATCGTATAAAACTGAATGTAATCGTATTGTAATCATTACTTGTACTTAAAAAAAAGTAATCTAATTACTAATGATTACGATTACTAATCATTACTTAACAGCTCTGCTAAAAAATAATTATCTTCTTGGAAGATAGAAGGGGCTAATTGCATTCAAAATTAATGGCAAACATGTTATGTGTCCATCACATTTCTTCTTTCTCTATCTTTTGGTTATTCAGAAGACTCTTCGATTCTAAATCAAATTATGACAGCAAATAAGTCATTCCTAGAAGATAACTCTCTTCAAAATTAACGTCAACATTTCATTGGCCCTTTTTTTCCATATAAAAGGCGTCTTGATTTAAAACTTTTTGGGTAAAATACTTACCAATACTTAATTATGTTTCTTGTATCTTCGATATTATTTTAGGACAGATTTTTTTTTAGTTATTGCATTTGTATGATCAGTAAATCGGCATAAAGATATTGTTTTTATGGTGTATGTGGGAAACCATCAAAAAACCTGTTTCGGTTTATATTAATAATTTGACTATAGTAATAATTTGACTATAGTAATAATTTGATTATAGTAATAATCTGACAGATGGCCATTAGGCCAATAATAAGTCAGTTTATGGTCTACTTTTCAGTTGGAGGTCTTCTTCTAGTTAGATTTAAATCACTTTTTTCAGTGATTTAAACCTTACTAAAATATATTCTCTGATTGAAGAACATTGAACTTAGAAGTTCTCTTGTATTATTTTACGCAAACATTTAAAAATATAGTTGGGGCATAGAACTTACTTACTCTTATTGTCATTTATAAACGTGAAAAATATCGTAATTTCAGTAGAAATTTATTTGTCTTTCCGGAATTCTTTACATTTGAATTCATTTTCTTTTGCTTAAAAAGTTCCTGAATTATTAAGTACAAATCTTAACTCTTATGGCTATTCAAGAGACTATTTGCTATGATTCAAATATTGGCTGGGAAAGAATTATCTTCAAAGAAAATAGAAATTATTAAAATTTGTTCATACAATGTTTATCTTAGCTTACTTGTCATCTGTGCGGCGTTAAATAAAAATACAGCAATTATTTGTATCAAAGTATAAAATTTAAATTTTATACATTGAATAACTTAATGAAATGAATAGCAAGGAATGTTGTCTTTGTTGAATTCATATCGCGCTTGTATCAACAAAAACGTTTGATGAAAACATCTACTTCAAATCAATTCTAAAGTCCGAATTGGGGAAATAATTTTGTGGATTTTTTTCTAAACCATCAGCTCGTTTAACAAATTTAAATTTTTTTATTTTCTTTTAATTTCAAAATGTAAACGTTACAACAAAGATAAAAGAAAATTAGGTGGCAACACTCGTGAATTTTATTATTTCTCTCTCTTCTCCCTCTCTATAACAATTACTCTCAAAATGAGTTTACTTAGTCCTTGCTCTCTTAACTATTATTCTTTTTTTTGCATCCAAGTTTTTCTATTTCTTTCTCTTTTGCTCCTCTTGTGTTTTGTGTGCGAATTATTTTATTTATTTTTCTTCTTTAGTTCTCCGTTCGTATATATAATCCATATCCATATATGTATATATGTATATATATATATATATATATATATACCTCCATCCATACACATAATTTACAAAGGAAAAAATGAAAACTTTGTTGTTTGCTTTTATATTCTATACAAAGGACGACGGACGTACGGGACGACCGAAGTACGACCGGGTGGTTGGGTACAGTTTTCTGCGTAGCAAATTATCCTTATTATTCTTTGTTATACACATTCATACTTGTGTGTGGTGAACGAACGTACGTACGCACGCACGCACGCATGTATGCGTGTGAACGTTATTTATAAATTATGTTTGTACGGTGGTCCTCCTCTTTAATTGTTGTTTTTCTCTTCATCTTTTTTTATTGTGTGTGTAGTACTCTCATCCATACATACATACATAGTACATTTTACGGCTACAAATGGAAAACTTTTTCTCCATTTTCTTGAACTTTTTCGTCCTTTTTTCCTTCGCAGAAGATGACGATGTTGAATAATTGTTATTTAGAAGGAGGTTGTTTGTCTATGTGTGTGTGCGTTGTGTTTATATTCGTTCGTTGTTGCTTTCTTGGGATGATTTATTACTTTAATTTTTTTCTCCCGTATGATTCATGTGGTATTTCGCCGTCGTGGGTTTCCTTGTTTTCGCTTTTCACTCCCTTTTGGCTGGCATCATTTAAAACAAAATTACATGGTTTTAATGTGTGCATAATTGAGTCCACTTTACTCAAGCTCTGTGACGTTTTGTAAGGAGCAGAGGAGGGTGGAGGGAGGGAGTAGGTGAGTCACTTGCTTTGCTTTTGATACTCCCCCGAATGCTGCTAACAGATTCTGTCTAAGACTCGTCTAATATGGAATGTTATATATTGTCAGAAAGTTAGCATCTCTCCTCTGGAAGAAGCTCCACAGCTTGTTTAGCTCTTTTGTTTTCAAGTCTTCGGTAATACAGGGTTACTTGTATTTTATTAATCCGCTTAAAGATTTACTGTCAAAGAAGTCTTTAAAAGTCCGGATATGTTAATATTTTTTGATGCACTAAGGATTCAAAAATGGATTTTTAAATGACATTGATTGGATTTGAACTCGCCCGAAAGAAATCACATTTCTAACGAATTCTTAAATTTAAATATTTAATTTACTTTTGAGACACCAGATTCTTCTAATTCAGAGATCTAAAATCTATAAAAACTGGCCCAACTTATTGTTGTAGTGCTATTCTTATAAGATTTGGTCAACTAATTGAAGATAATATGAGGCAGTTGCAATTAGTTTGTAAAAAATGATCCCTTAGGCTAATTATAGGCCAAATTTTGAAGTGATTTTATTTATATTTCGTGCATATTGGTACCGTATTCAGTAAATTAATTTTGGAAGAGCCAATAATGATAGCCAGAAAGGCAATTTCTTTATTGCCTTTGAAATGCAACAGAAATTATACATTCATGATTAGTTTTCCGCCAATAAAAATTAAAATAATATTATTGTATATTGTTCCCATATTGTTCGATAAATTCAATTTCAAAGAGCTAATAATGGATTTTTCCTTTACTGCTCTTGAAATTCAACAGAACTTGTATATTCACGTTTAGTTTTCCACCAATAATATTTAAAATAATATTAAAATTTTCACTACTTCATTTATAAATCCAGCCCAGAATTCGGCAATATGGATCAGAAACACAATGAAGAAATTATTGAAGAAAATATAGAAAAGAATTACCCAAAACCAGTTATTGCTAAAGGTCGATAGACTCAATTTCTCACATCCTCGGTTATTTGTCAATAATTCCATTTGAAAGAGGCAATAATGGATATTTTCCTTTATTGCTTTTGAAATTTATATTCATGATTAGTTTTTCGCCAATAATATTTAAAATATTAAAATGTTCACTACTTCATTTTCGACAATTTAGTTTAGAAATCCAGCCCTGAAGTCGGCAATATGGATTAGAAACAAAATGAAGAAAATATAGAAAAAGAATTACTCAAAACCAATTATTGCTAAAGGTCGATAGACTCAATTTCTCACATCCTCGATTATTTGTCAATAATTCCATTTGAAAGAGCCAATAATGGATGTTTTCCTTTAATGCTTTTGAAATTCAACAGAAATTATACATTCACAATTTGTTTTCCGCCAATAAAATTTAAAATAATAATAAAATATTCACTACTTCATTTTCGACATTTTAGTTTAGAAATACATCCCAGAAGGCGGAAATATGAATCTATAAACACAATGAAGAAAATATAGAAAATAATCACCTAAACGAATTATTGCTAAAGGTCGATAGACTCAATTTCTCACATCTTCGACTATTTCCTATAAATCTAGCCTTATTCCCTTGTCAATGAACCGAACGACATCCTCGACTATTTCCTATAAATCTAGCCTTATTCCCTTGTCAATGAACCGACCGACTCAATTTCTCACATGCTCGATGATTTGTCAGTGATTACAATTAGTCAATTTCCTATAAATCTAGCCTTTTCCCCTTGTCAATGAAACGAAGAACTCAATTAGTTGTCAATAATTGCACTACAAGTTGGTCAGTCAATTCCCTATCTCTCTTGTTTTTTCTCTTGAAACAGACAATAATCAGAGCGAGTTCAACGATACTTTGAACACCAAAATCACCAACGGATCCATTTAAGGTTTCATTAAAACAATCCCCCATACTTGAAAATAGATTAAAAATAATATAAAATAGATTAAAAAATTTAAAATAATATAAAAGCTTTTCATAACTATAGTTTTTTAATAATGATCCGGACTTAATTTCCTATAATTAGAGAGATAAGAGTGGTATCCAGTGGCAACTTTGTGATGTTTCACTTCAATTATTGACCAACAAATCTTTAAAAAGTCATAGAAGTATGACTGTTTCCTTGGAATATAATAGAAATCGCATAATTACCAACAGCCCAATTGAGTTTGTTGTTTAATTGAAACCTCAGTTGGACATTGAAGCTATTCATGCTTAGAGAAGTAGAGGATTTTGGGGATAAACCTGCTAATTGACATTTGAAAAACTAGTAAATAAAAATTGATTAAAAAATTTAAAATAATATTAACATTTTCACGGCATTGCTTATTACATGAGATTTTGCCAATGGATGTATTTTCTAAAATTTAAAAAAATAAATTCTGTTGAAAAAAATCATGGCCATAGCAAATAAAATTTGAACCTTGACTAGTCTCTTCTTTTCTGTACAAAATTGAGGATTTTAATTCTAAACTTTGCCTCCTTCCTGGTACATTTTTTTAAATTTGGCTAGAATTTTTATTTGCCTGCCTTGAAAGAGCAACAATGGGAAAAGGGAAAACAAAACCATTTCCTTCGAAAATAACAATCTTTTGGTTTTGAGAATTGTGTTATTTTGCGAATTTTCTTTTCAAAAATAAAAACCTATTCACAAATATTGTTCTCCATATAACTTCAGATAGATCAGCATTTACGAGATCTACGAGAAGTTGAAACATCTGCTTTTGTGCATCTTACCATTTCTTTCAAATTTTGGCAATATATGTCCACTACAAATTTGTTGTCGACAATTCTTGTCCATGAATTTTGAAATTTGCCTACCTACACATGTTGTATGTCATTTCCTTTTGTGTGAGATGCAGGCAAAATATCTGAATGACTGCATGTCTTTGTTTTAATTGCCATTCAAATCAAAAAAAAAAATAAAACTATTCATTCGAATATTTACAATATTTGAAATACTCAATCAACAACACCTTTTCATATGCGCTCTGCTGCACTCACTCATTACTCAGTGTGCTTGCTGATCCTTTCTAATCCCTATTGTCTGATGAAGTCTTTACAACAAAGGCCCAAAAACAACAAGGACAGCATTTGTTTGTCTAGTAATCCACTACCTTGGATCGGTTGTTGAAAATTAACATTAACGAGGAACAGCAGCTGCCCGTGTGCGCTCTCCTCCCCCCTCTCTTTCCTGCTATGCGGCACAGGAGGCGGCGTACTTGTAAAAATGAAACAACGAACGAGCAGCTGCAGCAGTTCGCTCGAGTGTTGTGGAAACCCAGCTCACAACAACAACACCAAATTACACATACGAACTGTGTAAATGTTTTGAAAAATTAGATAATGCCTATAATTTTGAGAAAGTACAAAAAGAAGAAGAAGAAACAGTGAATTATAATCATAAAATGCTGAGTTTTTAAGACATGTTTTACCTGGACATCTGTTCAGTTCATTTTTAACCTCAATAAACCATAGTAGTGTGTGTGTGTCCTTACAAGACCTAGGAAAAATTGCAGAAAAAACAAATTTCGTTTGGTTGGGCCTCAACAATGAAAATAAAATATTGAATTTTCTCTCTACAATACAATATTTCCCATTCTTTTTCTCTCTCTCACTTACAGATTCACATAAATATTGTTTATAGTCGAATGACATCCTTTTAAGGAAAGGATCTCCCAGTTTATATAGCCAACATACAATATATACATATATATATATAAATGAAAACGCAAAAAATGTCTTCGTCCGATATACCGCGAATTATGGTCTTTCGACCGACTTGGGAGGAATTCAAAGATTTCCCCAAATACGTAGCCTATATGGAATCTCAAGGTGCCCACAAAGCCGGTCTGGCCAAGGTGGTGCCGCCACCCGAATGGGTGCCGCGTAAATCCGGCTACGAGGATTTAGATGCCTTGAAAATTACCATACCGGCGCCCATATGCCAAGTGGTGACGGGTAAACAGGGTCTCTATCAACAGATTAATATACAAAAGAAACCGCTGACGGTTAAACAGTTCAAGGATCTGGCGCACACCGAACGCTACAACGCCCCCAAACATTTCGATTATGAGGATTTGGAGAGAAAATATTGGAAAAATATTACCTATGTAGCGCCCATTTATGGGGCCGATGTTAGTGGGAGTATAACTGATACAGATCAAAATGTAAGTGCAGCCGATCAGCAGCAGGAGGAGGAGGTAACGCGGCGGTCTAAAACAGGGATGGGAGGGAAAATGAAAGAGAGAGAGAGGTCTCCAGTAGCGACATTGTGATGTTTTCACAAAAAAAAAAAACTAAAAAAGACTAATTCCTTCGAATAAAATTCGTTTAATTACAAATAGCTCTATTGTGTTGGTCGTTTAATTGAAACCTCAGTTGAACATGGAAGCTTTTCATACCTCGAGTTTTTTTATTAATGATCCGTACTTTATTTCCCATAATTAGAGAGAGAGTGGTTTCCAGTAGCGACTTTGTGATGATTTCATTTCAATAATTCACCAAAAAACTCTCAAAAAAGTCATAGAAGCATGACTGTTTCCTTGGAATATAATAGAAATCGCATAATTACCGACAGCCCAATTAAGTTGAACATGGAAGCTATTCATGCATAGATTAGGGAGAGGATTTTGTGGATAAACCTCCTTGGTTTGTCATTTGAAAGGGAAATTATCTCAAACTGAGAATTTAGTAAATATTTCATGCAAGGCAAATGATCTCAAACTGAAAAACTAGTAAATATTCCGTGCCACTGGTTTGATCATCATATCTTTGTATTCCAAAAGGCTGCCACTAAGCCACTACTTGTCGCTACCGGGCACGTAAACCAACCAATCTTTGCAAAAATGATGTGCTTTAAATCTTAAACGAAGATATTATCAGGACTGGTCAACTATGTTGTTTAGATATTTGACTTGTTTTCAAGTTCAGATTGTGTCCAGAACACAAATGAATCGTCGCAATTGAAGATGTGGGAAATCATTCCTTTCGTACTTTTCTATGGCCTGTGCCTAGAAGAATTGGCTCTTGCAACTGGCAACGACTTCAGGTTGTAACGAGTTCATTTTCGATAATTGGTTTGGAAATCAGTACAAAATCAAAAATATAGAATTATTGCCAAACGGCCGATAGACTCAATTTCTCACATCCTCGACTATTTGTCAATAATTGCCCCGCAAGTCTTTTTTCTGGCCTTTTTCCCTTGTCAATGAACCAAGCAACTCAATTTCTCACATCCACGATTATTTGTCAGTAATTCCAATTGCAATTCCCCATTTCTCTTGTATTTTCCCCTTGGAACAGACAATAATCGGAACGCGTTCAAATATACTTTGAAAACCAACGGGTCTATTTAAGGTTTCATTAAAATAATTCCCGCTATTTGGAAATAGATTAATCGAAGTGATTAATCCAATCATTACATGGAAAACCTCTCTCTGTTTTTCTTTAACCCCCCGTCGTAAGCCTCCGTCCTTCGTTGTCCCGATTTTTCCCCCCGTTTCAATAATTCTTTCCCTCCATTAGAGTTGGAACATTAACCGTTTGGGCACAATACTCGACTATGTCAATGAAGACTATGGCATACAAATCGATGGCGTCAATACAGCCTATTTATATTTCGGCATGTGGAAGACCACATTTGCTTGGCACACCGAGGACATGGATTTGTATTCCATCAACTATTTGCATTTCGGTGCTCCGAAGACCTGGTATGTTGTGCCGCCCGAGCATGGTCGTAAATTAGAAAAGGTGGCCAATCAGTATTTCCCAGCCAGTTATAAGAATTGCAATGCCTATTTGAGGCACAAGATGACTTTGATCAGTCCACAGATTTTGAAGCAACACGATGTGCCGGTGAATAAGGTGAGAGTTAGGCCATTAGAATGCCATGGGAATCCACTATAGTAATGTGTGTGTGTGTTTTTTGCGTCTTTAGATTACCCAAGAGAAGGGTGAGATCATGATAACATTTCCCTTTGGTTATCATGCCGGTTTCAATCATGGCTTCAATTGTGCCGAATCGACAAACTTTGCCATGGAACGTTGGATAGAATATGGGAAACGGGCCGTACAGTGTACCTGCAGGTAGATACCACAACTTAGGTTCTTTTTTTTCGGTTTAAAAACCCCCCTTGTTGTTGTTGTTCTTGTAGCAATGATATGGTGAAGATTTCAATGGACACATTTGTGAAACGTTTTCAACCGGACCGCTATCAGGCCTGGCTTGAGGGCACCGACTATGGCCTGCATCCCGAGGATCCGCCCAACGCCATTGTGCCCGCTCCCTTGCCCAGCCACTTGGATGTTATGTGCAATAAAAAGTATGACATCGTCAGACTCAGACTTTTTGCTTGAAAATGTTGCTAACTTTTTGTTTGTTTTTCTTTGCCTCCCTCGTACGCGCGGCGCGGTATCCCCATTAGCAATGGGGCTACTGATGATGTTGTACCTTTACATGTTTTACAAAGAATGAAAAAACAATGCAATCCCACAAAAACGAAATCGTTCAAAGAACGTAATCCCGACTTGGATTTGGATGAGATACAACAGAATCCCAATATACCCGATGATATTAAGGCGGTCTTGAAGGAGAGTGTTCTGACCCTGGAGCCCGAAGAGGAAGAGCCAGCCATTGTGGGCGATGAAAATGACACAACAACGGCAGCAACGACGGCTACATCAGACATGAGTTTACAAAGTCCGGCGCATTTCAAAACGAAAAAGGAGCTGTTAGCTTATATAGATGATGGTACGCTTATAGGTTTTTATAGTGTGTGGCAGCTTAGTTGTCTTAGATCGTTCGTTCGTTCGTCAAACATCATTTTGTTTTGTTTGTGTTTTCTCTTATTATTAGATGAGGATGATGAGGAAGAGCGTAATTTCAAGAAACGCAAGAATAAACGTAAAACCGATGCTGATTATGATGATGATTGGCTGGCATCGAAACGCCGCACCTCCACTTCACGCAACAGCAGTAAAGGTCGCAGTCCCCGCGGCAAAGACAAATCAAAAGACGATCGTTCTATATCGCCGGCCTCGTCCACCTCATCGTCGACCACCGTGCGCGGTGGCGGAGGTGGAGGTGGAGGCGGAGGAGGCGGTGGTCGTAGTCGGACAAATTCCAAAACGGAAAAATCTACCACCACCAGCAGTAGCACCACTAGCAAATCACCACGCAAAACTCCGGTGAAGAGAAAGAAAAATGACGACAAAGCAGCAGCAGCATCATCGTCATCGACTTCCACAAGTCCGGTATCTTTCAATGCGACTGCGTCAACATTCAATGGATCGCCGACATTTATGAAAACCGAAACAATAACAGCATTGACAACAGCATGTGGTAATGGCGTCGGAGGAGGTGAGAGCTTATAGAAAGCGCGCCTCAGAATGATTGTGTGATTGGACTTTGTGTTTTTTATTGTTTTTATAAGAAACCAAGAAAAAATGAAAAGATAATCTGGACATGTTCTGTTCTAACGCTTTTATAAAAATCACAACATCATAGCTAACCACCAACCATCCACCCACTACCACTACCACCATCCATTTTATCCATCATTGTGTTTTTTTAGAAAAAGAGGAGAAAACGAGTCTCCTTCAAATCACGTGTAATTCAAATATTAACCCCTTCATATTTAATTACACACACTCACATCACCTCACACACAACCACAACCACTTATCTTCCCGTGTATGTCTGCTTTTCATTCATCTCTATTCAAAAATTTCCCTTTTCATTAGATGTTTTCTTTAATTTTTTTCCTGAGTAATTTCATTCCTATTTATTTTAGCTAAATTTCTTGTTTTTTTTGTTATTGTTGCTATTTTATGATTTTTTTGCCTTTGAGAAGAGTAGCATGTTTCTGTTTTTGTTTATTTTTTGAACATTTTTGTTGAATTGTTTGGATTTGTGCTGCTAAATTAGCTTTGAAATCTTCAGAGTGATTTATATTATTGTTTGACTTTGAAGACAAATATATAATGTACTGGAATATGATTGATTTCTAGTCTCCCCTCCACCCATTATTATGAGAATTATATATTTGAAATATTTCTCTATTAGTTTGCTAAACTGAAAACAAGAATCTAATGGATGGACTTTGATTTTTGAAGGGACTGTTTTGAAACGCGTATTGATTTCAAGGGTCCTCCGTCCATTATTAAGACAATTAGGTATTTGAAATATTTCTCTGTTGGTTTGCTAAACTGAAGACAAGAATCTAATGGATGAACTTTGATTTTTGAAGGGACTTTTTGAAACACGTACTGATTTCAAGGGTCCTCCGTCCATTATTGTGACAATTAGGTACTCGAAATATTTCTCTATTGGTTTTCTAAATTTTAAACAAAAGAAGCGTATTGATTTCAAGCGAACTCCGCCCATGTTTATGACTATAGGGCATTTGAAATAGTTCTCTATTATATAAAATATTCAAATTTCGATCACGTTTATAATTGTTTTTGATTAAGTGACAGGAACACCATCATGAAATTCAGGGAGCATCTTACTGACACTATTAGCTATTAATAAAATTTATTTTATATTTATAGTTTGTAAAATAAAAAAAATAAGAAAAAATTAAAAAAAAATATTTTTAAAATTTCACAATTTTCAATTGAAATTGAGAAAATACAACTTTAACTTGAAAAATACAAATTGAAATTGTGAAATGTAAATTGAAATTGAGGAGATAAAATTTTAAATTTGGAAATTCAAATTGAAATTGGAAAAATACAAATTGAAATTGAAAAAATACAAATTGAAATTGGAAAAATACAAATTGAAATTGAAAAAATACAAATTGAAATATAGAATCAGAGCTGTTAAATTTCGATTACGATTAGTAATCAATTACATTACTTTTTAAAAAGAATCGTAATGATTATATAATCCACTATTCAACAATTTCTGATTACTAATTGATTACGATTACAAATAATCAAAAAATAATCAGGATTACTTGCGATTACTGAAAAATAATCAAATAGTAATCAAATCAAAACTGACATATATTGAAAAGTCAAATGTTTTGACAAACAGACTACTATGAATCTCATACCGATTTCGCGAGAATCAAAAGTATTCACAAAAAATCAAAAGTAATCTAAAATAGTCAAAAGTAATCGTTTAAAGTAGTCGAACTCATTTATGATTACTTTTGATTATTTTTGATTATTTTTCAGTAATCGCAAGTAATCCTGATTATTTTTTGATTACTTGTAATCGTAATCAATTACTAATCGTATAAAACTGAATGTAATCGTATTGTAATCATTACTTCTACTTAAAAAAAAGTAATCTAATTACTAATGATTACGATTACTAATCATTACTTAACAGCTCTGTATAGAATATACAATTTTGAGAAATAAACAAATTGAAATGAGAAAATACAAATTAATTTTAATTTAAATTTCTGAATATCAATTTGTTTATTCTCAATTTCAATTTTCATTTTCTCAATATCAATTTTCATTTCTAAATTTCAATTTTCATTTCTCAATTTTAATTTGTATTTTCTCAATGTAGTTTCTCAATGTTAATTTTCAATTTCAATTTTCTTTTACCAATTTCAAATAGTATTTTCTCAATTTCAATTTATATTTCTGAATTTTATCTTGTATTTCTCAATTTCAAGTTGTATTTTCTCAATTTCAAGTTGTATTTTCTCAATTTCAACTGAAAATGGTGTACAAATATTTTGCTTGAAACAAGAAAAAATACTCAAACCACAAAAATGTTAAAAAAATACCTTTTGACAAAAATACTTTATTTTCGATCTACCCTAGTATCTACAATTTCTCTCTTTTTTGGATATCGGGAAATGCAACTTTATTCGGCATTTAGAAAAGCACATAGTTGACAAATTTCATAAAAATCGGAGAGAATATCGAATCGGAGAACACAGAACTAAACTGAAGTGAATTGAACAGGACAGCATCGATAATATGGTGCTGCAATATTTTTGGTCTGGTTCTAAAAACAATTTATTTTACATGAAATGACTACGAACAAATCTGTTTTTCTACAAGGTCCTCATAGGTCCACTGTCCACTAACCACATATCTTAAACATGCTACTTTTATAGAGGTTTTTTTTAGTGAAAGTTTTAAAGTGTCCTTCCAACTCTCGAATATTTCTCTAAATCAGAATCATTTGTGATGAGGCTGAAAAGATGAATGCATGCTGCTCTACAAACATCTAACCTCCCTCCATCTAATCTATTTTGCTTACTAAACACACCACCACCAACTTTTTTCCATTTCCTTCAGCCTCAAATTTCCTTCCTTCACCACTATCCTGTATTTTGTATGCCGTTTCCTCTTTGTTTGTTTTGATTTGAGTATGCTTTATTTATTTGTTTGTTTTTTTTTTTCATTCACAAAAATTATTGTAATGTTTTTCGTTTAATAGAATTCTTTCGAAACGTTATTACAGAAAAATCACAAACGACAATAACATCTAACGACCATCCTTCATTACAATTTATGCAACAGCAACGTAAATTCGAAGGGAAAATACCAAAAATCAATCAGCAGCAGCAACAGCGACAGCGACAACAGACACCAATGACCGCAGTTGAAACTTCAACAACAACATCAACAACTATTATTGCCGCCACAACAACAGCAAGTGTTGCTGCAACAACAACAACGCCATCATCATCCAACAACATTATTATTGACTCGGCCACCAACAACGAGTCCGTAATAAATCCATCAAATTCTAGTCAAAAAGAAGAAGTAGTAAAAGAAGAATTAGTAGAAGCAGAAGAAGAAGAAGAGGAAACGACGACGACGACCACTATTGTGTATAACAACAACACCAACATGTTACCAGCAGTGACCACTCTCAATGGCATTCCATCCCATCATCAGCCTCAGTATATTACCATGCAGGCGCCCACAACGACTCTAAGTCCTTCACCACATACCACAACTAGTCCCATGTCGGCCATGTCAGCCACCAGCACAGATGGCGCTGTCTTTCAGTATAAATCCGAAATTATGTGTGATAGCCAGACGTATCAGCAGACGACCCAGCAGCAGCAGCAGCACCATGAGATGGGCCAACAAGGTAAGTTCTAACTTTTCTCAAAATGGTGAATAGCGTTTTCAAATTGTTACCAAAAAAAAAAAGAAAAAAGTTTTGTTGTTTGAATTCAGTTTTGTGTTTTATTTTTTTGTTGTTTTGCTTGTCTGAGTTATTGTTATTATTTTTGTTGTTTTTTTTTTAATATATAAACAACCATTTATTAAATATGTTGCAAGTCTTTTTTGTTTTATTGTTTTTCTTTTATATTTTTGTTTTCTTTTCTTATAATTTATGTGTCATTCATCATAACCCATCATTACTTAATCTAACATGTATGTGTATGTGTGTGTGTTTTAACATACTACTAACAATCTTAATTTTGTTTTGTTTGTTATTTTATTTTACTTAATTTGTTACTAACTTGTTTTGTTTTCGTTCTAACATTTGCCTAATGGTTTACCCTAATCGAGCAATCGAAAAAAGACAACACCAAAAAATCAAAACGCCCAATTAATTGACAAACACCACCCAACCACGGCCATCAAATCAAACGCTCACCCACCACATCTAAACAATTAACATTGTGTTTTTATGCTCCCCTCCCCCACCCCTCCATCCTTCTTGACATTCATCATATTTGGTTAATAACAAAAGATATGCTCCAAAAAAAAATCACACCTCCCCACCAGCCCACTTCCTACATGTCATTCATTTGTATTTCCTTGACCCCCTTTTACACATCTCTCGCCACCTCTCTCTCGAATGTCCTTAGAAACAAATCTCTCGTGTTTGTGTTTAAACTTGTGTTGTTTATTATTATTGTGTATTGTTGTTGTTGTTTAATTTCATATATTTTTTGTTTATTTTTCTTCATTCAAATAGTTTTTTGCAAAATTCAAAGCATTCAAAATAGAGTCGACACATGCAAAAAGCAAAGCAGCTGATTAACTAATGAGACCATACTATTCTTTTTCTTGTGTGTGTGTGTGAGACAAATCAAAGAATATTCTTTGAAATCCATTTAGAAAACGCAAGACAACCAACAATCAAACTATACCAAAAAAATCAAGAAACTACGCTCTTTTTTCCCATAAAATGCACAAAATTATTAGATATACAACTCCAAAAACAATACTTTTTTGTAAATTATTATTGTCAAACAAGAAGTGTCAAACAACTGAAACAAAGCAAATCATCATCCAGCTGTCCTCCTGACCCCCTCAAGTCCACCATGAATGTTGTTTATGAATTTAAAAGAAAATAATGCGCCCTCCTTCCCCTTGATGATGATGACACCAATTGAGGGGAGAGTTATCAAATGAAAATGTAATAAAGAAAAAGGCAACTATTATATTTTTTTAATTTTAAGTTTTTTTGTATTATTATGATTTATGTAGTTTTCTATTTTATGTAAATTATAATCCGCCCCAAAAGAAACTATTTTTTTTTCTTATAAAAAATCTTTAAAAATGCCTTTGTACTCGAAAGCATTTTAAGCATCTAAGAAGTTATGGTTATTGTAGTCTTTACTTCGGAGTATTGCCTAGGAAACCAAACATCATAGTTATGTATAATGTTTTTAAGTCCATAAAATATTTTTAATATTCTCGTAGTTTTCATTTGTATTGTTATGAGTAAGTAGTATTTAACGCGTTTTTCTTTTGTAGAAAAGCAGTAGATCTTATGAAGATGGACCAAAAGTTTTTCCAACCACAACCACACAACAAACACAAAACACTTTTAGATCTTTATAATGATGTTATTTATAGAATTGGAAAATTGAGAATTAATTTCTATGGAAGCATAGCTTTTAAAGTGTATTGACGTTTTTTCAAATGAATTTTTATCTGCTTAAAATATAATTGCCTGAGTTTCAAACGCGCAATCTCAATTTTTAAGAAAAATTTGTTTTTGAAAATGGGAAATTTCAAAGTAAAATCCTAGGCTGGAAAAATAAAAACAAATTGATACATTTTCAAATATAAAATCTCAATTTAAAATTAAATTTTCTCAATATCAAACCATGACAAAAAAAATTCCAATTCAAACTAAATTTGTCATGAAATGAAATGTCATCAACTTCAAAAGAGAAATCTTTTTTATCAAGTTCCAAGTTCTCAAATTTATATGGAGTTTTCTCAGATGAAATGTTCCCAATTTTAAATGAAATTTTTACAATTTAAAATGAAATCATTTGAATAAAAATCCCAATTTTATGGAGTTTTCTCAAATGAAATGTTCATTTGAACAAAAATCCCAATTTTATGGAGTTTTCTCAAATGAAATGTTCATTTGAATAAAAATCCCAATTTTAGTTTGATGACATTTCAAACTAAATTTCGAATGAAAGCTTCTCAATTTCAAATAAATATCCCAAAGTGAAATCATAGCCGGTGTAAAAATGAAAAGGATTTGATACTTTTCAAACGCAAAATTTCAATTCAAACTGAAAATATCATCAATTTCAAATGATTTGTTTTCAATTTTAATTTCAAGTTCTCAAATTCATATGGAGCTTCCACGATTTTAAGTTATATTTTCACAATTTCAAATAAAAATCCCAAAGTAAAATCATAGCCAGGATAAAAATAAGAAAAATTGGTACTTTTCGAACGCAAAAATTCAATTCAAACTGAATTTCAAATGAAATTTATACAATTTAAAATGAAAACCCTAAATTTAAAATAAAATCATTTGAATTGATTTGAAATCATTACAAATCAATTTCGAATTTTCAATTTGATATATGTTCTCAATTTCAAATTTTATTTTCTCATTATATCAATTATAAAATCAATTCATATGAAGCTTTCACAATTTCCTGTGGATAATTTCAACTTCAAATTAATTTGAAATGAAATGTGAACATTTCCAATGAATATTCCAAAGAAAAATCATAGCCGGGGAGTGCAGGATTTGGTACCTTTCAAACGCAAAATTAAAATAATTGCAAATGGAATGTTCTCAATCTCAAATGAAATGTTCTCGATTTCAAAGGAAAAATCTTAATTTCAGTTCCCAGTTCAAAAACTCACAGTTTCCTAAGGATAATTTCAATTTCTAATGAAATGTTCCCAATTTTCAAGTTCTCAAATTCATATGGAGTTTCACAATTTCTTTTATACAAAATATTCTCAATTTAAAACGATTCAATTCTCAGTTCTCAAACTGAAAAGATTGATTTCAATTTCAAACCAGAAATCTTAATTGTAACTCCAAGTTCTGAAATGTATATAGAGTTTCACAAATTTCTGTGGATTCAAATTTTGATGTAATTTTTTAAGTAAAATATTCACAATTTAAAATGATTCAATTCCAAATTCTCAAATTCAAATGGAATTTTCTCAATTTCAAATGAAATGTTTTCAAATTCAAAATAATTATTTTTCATATTAAATTTTCTTAATCGAAAGCGAGAATCACAATTTCAATATCTCAAATTCAAATAGAATTTTTACAATTTCATTGTTAAAAGAAAATTCCCAAGTTGAAATAGAATTTTCACAATTTTCAATTTGAAAAAGTGTTGTGTTCACGCACTATGTGGATTTGCAGCGGATCGTTGCGATAAATCTAACTCCCTGAGAGGGAACTTAAATCGCGGATCAACCGAATTTTTAAATACAGACGAATTGAGAGAATGAGAATCTATATCAATCGGACTCCTATCGATACCATAGCGATACAGATGTACCACTGGCAAATATGTATGATATCCAGGATAGGAAATGTTGAACGAAACGATGTCGAAAAGTACACAAATAACTTAGAACTTACAAAATAAAGCAGTTTTTCTCAGCCTCTGAGAGACCTTGTGTGTGTTTAATAAAGAAAAGTGTTCTTAAAACTTCTGGGTCCATTTCGTTGTCTATGTCCTTTGTCTTAGCAAACTCCTCTTTTTTTACATTTGTTTTTATATTTATTTAGTACTTATCACGTAATTTTTTTCGTAGCATTCTGTTTTTTTCTTTTTACCTTTTTTTTAGTTTAAAAAGTTGCATTCAGCAACACGAACGTACAACAAAAACTATCAACAAAAAAGAAAAACACTATACCCCATTCTTCCCCAGACTCTGTTTGCCAAGCAAAAAATGTTTGCAACTTTAGTTTTTAAAAACAATTGCATTATTATGTTTCTTTGTGTTTTATATTAATTTTCATTCTTTTCTCTTTGGTTCTCTACAAAATGAATCTTTTTTCCAATTTATTTCGAACAAAAAAAATACACATTTAATTTTTAAAATAAACAAATTTTTAAAAATTAAGACAATGTGGTCACCACTATTAGTTCGTCCCCTCTACTGCTCACCACAACATCATCCACCACGTCGGCCACACCATCATCGTCCACGTCGCCACCACCCTCCCAATCGAATAACACCACCACGATCACGACAAATATCAGTGAGTTGCCCGGTGCGGAGGCACACCCACCTCAATACCACTATATTACCACCACCACAGCCGCCAACGGAGAGATTACACAACACACGTCTGCGACGCCGACAACAACAATTGTCTATGAGCCCTACGAAGGAGACGTTATCCAACAGGATGGCTCAGATGTTGGAAGTACCATCATTAAATTCGAAGGTGGCGAATATGAAGTGATCAAAAGTGAAATAAACGATAATCACATAATACAGACGAGCAACATCAATGCCAGCCATCAACAGCAGCAGCAGCAACATCAGCAGCAACAGCAACATCAGCAGCAACAACATCAGCAGCAGCAGCAACAGCTACAGCATCAACACCAACAGCAGCAGCAACAACAACAGGAGGTTATTGTAAAATACGAAGACCAAAGTTTAGATGACGACAGCTATGAAGAATTCCAAAATGTAACCTCACCGCAAAAGGACCAAGCCGGTGTCACCTATCAGACCATAACACATCACGACAAGGAGACCAACCAAACGATAACCGAAACCATTGTTATCCCGGCTGGCACTCCGGCCGTCCTCTCGTCGGCGAAACAGAAACGAAAACGGAAAACACGTTCCGTGTGTGCCGACGAACAGGGCGAATACCTGGAGAAAATGTCTGTGCGTGGCCTGGACATTCAGCGTTACGAACACATTATCGATGGTGTCTCCTATTGTTTGGTCTGCGCCAAAAACGACATCTACAAGACCTTCAAGAACAAATACAGTTTCCAAAGACATGCCTACCTCTTTCACGAGGGTGACAATCGCAAAATCTTCGCTTGTCCCATCTGCAATAAGGAGTTCTCGCGACCGGACAAAATGAAAATGCATAAAAAGGATAAACATGGCGATATGACTGTGCCGGAGGCGAATGGCGGTGGTACGCCGGTGAAAAATAATGCCGACACTCCACCGCCATCGAAGCGGGCCAGAAGTAGTGCCGTTAAGACGCCCAGAGCTCGCAAGCCCCGCAACAGTTTGGCCAATACCATGGACATAGCTATACCCAATAAGGATGCAGCGGTTAAAAAGCGCCTGGCCCAGATCGACAGTGTTTTGGATGAAGTGCAGAATGCCGACTCGAATCAATCCAACGGCCCCATACACATACAACAGACCATCATACAACCTGCCCCTCAGCAACAACCTGCCAACACACATCAACAACAACAACAGCAGCAGCAACAGCAACAACAACAGACGCAGCAGTTACCTTCGCTGGAATTCAGCGGCATGATTCTGCCTGGTGGAGCTCAACTGGCCTTGGCCAATCCCGGAGCCACCTCCAGCATAATGCAACCCCAACAACAGAGAGTGATCAGCACGCAACCCGCTCAAGTCGCGCCGCAAAATCATTCGCCCGGCACCACGACACTGATATACTCCAATCAAATTGATTTGCAACAGGCACTGCTGCAACAGCAATTGCACGGCCAAAGCATAATGATCCAAGATCAGGCGGGCAATTTGGTGCCGCTGCAGTCGCTGCAATCATTAGATGGCGCCCAGACAATATATACCACAACGCAGGCGCCGCCCGCAGGACGACAACAAATAATACAGACGCAACCGCAACAGCAGAGCACACACCAAACTCTGTTGACCACCGCCCCCACACAACACCCTACACACATTAAGGTGGAACCAAATCAAACACCCACACAACAGCAACAGACCACCACCAACAACACAACTAGTCATACCACACAGTCCCAACAGCAGCAGCAACAACACTATGAGCTGGAAAATGTGGCGTATCTCTCCTCGACAGCAGCCACCCCAACGTCTACTGCCTTACCTGAACAACACGTTATCGGCACGGTACAGAGTTATCAAATTCTAACACCCGATGGCTTACAAAGCTATCAGGCCGCCACCAAACTGGAACCAAACGAATTGGAATTGTGTCCCTACACGATGGCCACCACAACGCCACATTACACCTTCAGTAGTCATCTAACGTCGACCGCCGATCCGTCATTACACCCGCAACACCATCAGTCCGCCAACAACAATGGTCAGCATAGCTTAACGGCCTCGCACCAAACAATCCACCATCAGCCAACGCATCATCAAACGTCCGCGGGATCACAACATCACCACCACCAGCTGCAGCAACACCATCAGACACAGCAACATCACCCGTTACCCTCGTTGTCGGCACCACATCACCAATTTATGGAGCTGAAGAATGATCTGCTGATCAAGAGTTCGGATGCCTATTCGTTGGATGCGGCCACCTCCATGTATCATCTACCCTTCTCGCCGACATCGATGATAAACGCTGTGAGCGATGTCAATTCATCGTCACTGTTGGAGACCAAAGAAATTAGGTAATGCTTCAAAAGATTCCCATCCATCATTTATAGTCTCTCTACTCGTACTCGTAAACTACTTGCGTTTTCCTCCCAAACGAACGAACGAACGAACATAAGCAGATTGATTTGTGTGCGTGTGTAGAAGTATCACATCATGAGTTTGCGTTGAGAAAATGGCTGTATGTTGTAGTGTATTTGCAGAGATTTATATATATTGTTTACGTAGATTTGCAGAAAATGTAGATTTGTTTGGAGGAGTGCCGGTAATGTTTTGATAAAAACAAACACTCCTTTTTTTCTATTTTCTTATTATTATTATTTTGTTTTTATTTTATATTGTAATGTAAAGCTAATTTTTGTTTTAGTTTGTTTTCAGTTAGTTTAGTTTCTTTATTTCAATTTGGTTTAAGTTTTTTTCATTTGTATTGTATAACATTTTGAAACCTATTTTATTTAGTTGAAAATATTGTGTAAAGTATTCCTTAGAGATTATGAAAATGTTTGGAAACCATTTATTAATTGAATAAGAAGGCAACTTTAAATTCAAGACTTTTTAGATTGAAATTCTTTTTCAAAGAAGTTTTCCCTAGAATACAACATTCATATTGAAACTGACTTTTAGATTGAAATTCTCTTTCAAAGATACTTTCCCTAGAATACAAAATTGATATTGAAATTGCTCCCTCAAAATTTTAATGTTTTGGGAACAAAACGAACTCCACGTTATAGAAATTTAAATTCAAGACATTTTAGACTGAAATTCTTTTTCAAAGAAGTTTTCCCTAGAATACAAAATTCATATTAAAAATGCTCCATTAAAATTTTGAAAGTTTTCGGAACTTTCGGAACAAAACGAACTCCACGTTATGGAAATTTAAATTCAAGACTTTTTGAATTGAAATTCTTTTTCAAAGATAATTTCCCTAGATTACAAAATTGATATTGAAATTGCTCCATCAAAATTTTAATGTTTGCGTAACTTCCGTAAAAAAACGAACTCCACGTTATAGAAATTTAAATTTAAGAATTTTTAGAAGTTTTCCCTAGAATACAAAATTGTAATTGAAATTGTCCCATCAAAATTTCAAAGTTTTCGCAACTTTCGGAACAAAACGAACTCCACGTTATAGAAATTTAAATTCAAGACTTTTAGATTGAAATTCTTTTTCAAAAATGTTTTCCCCTAGAATACGAAATTGATATTGAAACTGCTCCATCATCGAAATGTTCTCATTCAATAGAAATGTTATTCTTCAATTTAAGAAGGCAAATTTAAGTTCAAGACGTTTTAGATCGAAATTCCTTTTCATAGATGTTTTCTATAGACTACAAAACTGTTCCATCAAAATTTTAATGTTTTCAGAATTTGGTACAAAAGAATTTTATTCAAAACAATGAATTAAGGCACAAATTTTGACACTCCTTTAGATGAGCGACCACAGAAATCTCATAAATGTCTGTAATAAAATACTCGATCTTGGGAATAATGCTGACTAAAATACTCCTGATAATTTTTGATATTCTTGGGACTCTAATAAAAAAAAATTATCATCATCATTCTTAGTTTGGGTGGTATGTTTATGTCCACAACATCCCGAAATATCTCTAGAAAAGAATCTTCTCAAAGCCTGCCCAAGCAAAACACAATTTTCAAAGCTCCAAGATGTTCTTCCCAAATAGAGTATGTCTTAATTACAATTGTCAAGTATTCCCTATACATTTTTTTTATAAAAAATGAGACAGGCGGATTCTGTTTACAATTCAAGACAATTTTGCGATCTCTTCTGAACATGTGCTCCGTTTTTACGACAATTTAGGATAGGTTTATAGAATGTGTCTAAAGAGGACCTCCTCTTTTAAATTATTAAAAAATGACACTTATATTTAAAGCAATTCAAAATAAAAACTTTGATATGGTGCTAACCAAGAAAGAGTTAGACATTTTACTTTTGTTAAATAAATACTCGAGCGCAAGGTCTGTGTTCTATTAAATTATCTATTTATTTTTCCCAATATGTCGTTCTTAGTCTAAGAACCTCTTCAGGGGATGAAAATGTAAATAGAAATAAAAGCGCAACAAAAATATTATTAAAAAGTCTTGATTCTTTGCCAGTTTCTCAAGGTCTAAGTTCTATTAAATTATTCATTTATTTTCCCAATATTTCGTTCTTAGTCTAAGAACATAGAAATAAAAGAAAATAGAAATAAAAGCGCAACAAAAATACTATTAAAAGGCACAACAGCGGTCTTCAAATTTCTTCTGCAACATTAGAAAATATACCTGATGTTCGTAAAGTATCATGCTACCACAAATGTTTCCAAACAATTTTCTTCTTTTTTCCTTCTTATATATATTTTTTTCTTTTTGTATTTTGTTAAAACAACTTAAGATTGCTCTTACCCTAAGATTATATTATATTTTATTTTTTTTATACTTTTATTGTTATACATGACAAGCTACCTGCTGATGATGAGCATATTTGTCTGCCAAACCGTAGTAGAAACTAAGGCAAGCGTATGTTCTGTATGACTATTTTTTTTGTTTTGCGTATTGAATATTGTAAAAAAAAAAAACAAACTTCTTCTGTGAATCAACAAACGAAACAGATGATGTATTATTGTTGCTGCTACTTTTTGAAACGATACTACCTACCTACCTATCATTCTTCTATCTCTTACACTACTACTACTCTTACTGCTACACTTGTTGAAAAAAAGTCGAAGAAAAATATATAAAACGCAATAGGCTAGTCTCTGGTTGAACTAGGCAAAACATTTGTCTTGCATACAATTGAAAAGTACTCGCGACAATTCAAATGTTTTTGCCCAAGGCCATCCCTTTTGCGTTTACTCTCATACATACTCTACTCTATAAGTAAATATTTGTGCCATTATTTGTATACACTTATTTTTAGTTTTAAAACAACGCCATATATTTCTTTTTATTATTTAATTTGTAAAATTTTGTGCATTTTATTTGAAATTAGAGTTATACTGGTTAAAAAAAAAGTAACAAAAAATTTGCTTTGTTTGCTTTTTGAACGAATTTCCTCAATTTGGTTTCTTGTTTAGATGCCAGACTGTTGTTGTAATTTAAGTTTGTTTTGTTTTGTTTTTATTTAATGACAATATTTTTTAATTTATTGTTTCCTTTTTTCGTTTCTTTTTATTCTCTTTTCATTTTACCAAAAAAAAAATTCACATTACCACACAATCACATCAAAATTCGAAAAAAAAAACAAATCTGGTATTGTTACGGTAGTTACGATATCAACGAAGCCGTGCTGCTAGCTCTCTAAATTACTAGGAATACTTAGGACTCATGCAACGCCTAGGAAATCATGAAAAAGGGCTTCTGTAGCGCGTGTGTGTGTTTCTTTTTTGCTAAGTTGCCTAAAAACACTTTTCGTGTGTTGAAGGAAATTCTGAATTTTGAGCCTACATCCTTCAGCCACAACCAGACTCCCTCCGTGGTCCCCCTTTTGTATATTACATCATCATCAACACCACCATCAGCACCACTACTAACATTATTAACATGTCATGCTATGTCTTGTCATATCATTGTTTATTTTTGTGTGTAGTGTGGTTAAAAATTAGTTGTTTCAACTCCCCCCACCAAACCACCTGCATCCTACCCAGCACCAACCACCAACAACACCACCATCACCACAATCACCACATCACAAACCGCAACTCATTCTCTCATTAAGCACACACGCACCCCTTGTGGCTGCTGCAGAAAATGAATGAATATTTGTTATTAATTGAAACGAAACATACATTTCATGAACATTCATTCATAAGTTTTTGTTTTTTTTTTGGAACACAAAACGAATTTCAAAAATATCTAATATTATGAACAAGGTATGTGGATTTTTTGTTTTATTTATTTATTTTTTTTAAGTTTTAATATTTTTTTCTTTATTGTCTGTTCTATTTATTTTTTACTTTATGTATTTGGTTTTAAAAAAGTAACATTTGTATAGAAAGATTTGAGTGTGAATCCTTTTAAAATGAAAGATTATCTAATTTATTTTGAATTTTAGCAAAGCTTAAGGTAAGGGGGTCTGCAAAAGTTTCTATTAAACACTGAAATTATTGGCAAAAAATATGGCGATTCTAATCAACCACTTTTTAAGGGACACTTTGAACTGCCCGAAACAAAAATGTTTTAAATTTTCCAGGCCCCCACTATTACACGACAAAATCTCTAGACTCGGATTAAGTTTTTAGATCGCTGATCACTATTCTGCCCTAAATAAAAATAAATAATACAAAACGTGGCGAGTTTTCGAAAATCTACTACAAAAATTCTTTTTTGTCATATTTGCCGAGTATGGAGTCGTGTAAATACCAAATGGATCATAAATTAAACTTTAAACCTTGAAAGTTTCCCCATCAAAAAACAAGGTCATGCAAATTTCAAATGAAACCAATTCAAAATAGACTTTCTTTTTCACGTAACAGTTGAAAATATACAAGCATAGAGCTATTTAGAAGTTATGCTATTAATTAAAAAAAATATATAGGCTTAGAATTAGTTTTGATCATGAACGAGTTTTTGAAAATCGGGGTTAAAAATTCTTTTTTGTCACATGTGGCGAGTTCCAAATGAATTAAAAATTAAACTTAATAGTTTTCCTATCAAAAAAATGTACGGGGGCCAATCAGGAAATATTACTTAGCAGTATTGGTTAACTTTTAATGAAAATTCATTCAAAACTATACCTTAAGGCAATAAATGAGTGTCCTTGTCAATCTTAATGTAAACTTCTCATTTAATTTTTCTTTAGAATCAGATTTTTCAGAAATACTGGTTGATAGAAACATTTGATAGACACCGTTTACAATCTTCATTTATTCCTTTTACAATACTCACTTTATAAATATGAAATTTAGCCTCAAAATTATAATTGTCCATTTAGGAAGATTGAACATGACTCCTCTCTTTAGTGTTTCTTTTAAAATTTTCTCTCATTCGTGCACGATTCGATTTTCGTCAGAAAAATAGTTTATACGATTCATAATATATAGGAAAAGTTATTAGCTGAATTCGTTTTGCATTAAAATCGAGAAATTTTATCTAAAATTGGGCATATTTCTAATAATCACTTCCTAAAAATGAAATTTAATTTCTAAAATCTAGAACCAAAATTATTTCCCAAGGGTAAAAGGATAACGGGCGTTTTTTCTGTTTTTAAATTCAGTTCATAAAAATGAAATTTCGCTTCAAAATTTTTTTATTATAATTCAATAATTCAAAATTATAATTGTCATTTAGGAAGATTGAACATGATTCCTCTCTTTAGTGTTTCTTTTCAAATGATCTCTCACTCATGCACGAATCGATTTTCGCATGAAAATTAGTCTATACGATTCATAATATCGTATAGGAAAAAGTTATTAGCTGCATTTTTACATTAAAACCTCAAATATGAGAATTTTTATCTAAAATGGACAATAATCACTTCCTAAAAATGTAATTTAATTTCTAAAATCTAGAACCAAAATTATTTCCCAAGGGTAAAAGGGTAACGGGCGTTTTTTCTGTTTTTCAAATTTCATTCCTGAAATCGAAACCACCAGTATTATTTCGCGAAAACAATAGGGAACGGGGCCTTACAATTTCAAACGAGCGTTTCTTTATTTTTTAAACTCAGTTATTAATTAATATCTCGCTAAATTCGTTATAACTTTCTCTTCCGTAACGATTAGAATTTAGTTCTTGAAAATCAGAATAAACAATTCTAAGCAATTTTCATTTCTTAATGAATGATTTTCTCATTTATTCGAATGTCATGAAAACGTAGATTTCTAACCACCTTGGGTGTTTTTTCGAGAAAACAAACGTCTTAATTTCAAAATATGGGAATCCCTAGAAGTGAATATTGCCTTTTGTAATTTTATTATAGTTGGCCGAATGTCTTCTAAATTACAAATAAAAACAAAGAATAAATGAATTGTTTTTCGAATGTATTCTTATTCTTGTGAACTGTTTTGATAATATACACCATTGAAGTTTAAGAGGAGTTCCTACAAATACAAGTCTGATATAACTTATTTTCCTCCGGGGGGAGATTTTCGCCTGAACAAATATAAAATATTGCAATTTATCAGTGTTTTTTCGTCTTTAGATTGCGATTTTATTTCCCTTTTTCGTTTCTAACACAAAGAAGTAACCGAAATATTGGGAAAATAAAATAAAAATAAATAATAAAACAACACCACTAGTTTTTTCATTGCCTTAAGCTGAATCAATCAATAAAAATATTAAATTAAGCAGTTAACGGCAAAAGAAAACTGTTGTTCAGTTGTCTGACATTAAACAGGTGTCTTCATATAGGGACAGAGGGCGGTAATGGGTTAAGGACAATATTAATGATATTAATGTATAAATTCCCCTGTGCCCACATTATAAATTTTTGCGCCAAGGGCTGGGTTGATAATAGAGAAAATTGGTAATTGGGGGGTTTCTCGCGTCCGATAATTACTCTTTTTCTACTTTTATTGTTAGTGAGAAATTAAGTCCATAAGTAGAAGATAGCTAACAAAAATTCCACCATAGCTGTCCTTTAAGGAAACTACTCAAGCAATGTATACAAATGTTATAATTCTTTTTTTT
The DNA here is from genome assembly GCA_947397865.1 of Polietes domitor. Classification (NCBI taxonomy): domain Eukaryota; kingdom Metazoa; phylum Arthropoda; class Insecta; order Diptera; family Muscidae; genus Polietes; species Polietes domitor. The sequence continues at coordinate 115,627,741 of OX377622.1, forward strand.
TTGTTTAAATATTATATTTTTAAAACTCATCCTCATTAAAATTTTCAATAAAATGTTTTTTTTTTCTATTCCTTTTTTGTTAATATATTATTGTTATGCTTATAATTTTGTTTTCAAATGTTTTTTTTTTTCGTTTATTATTTTTCTATAAAGCCAATTTAATAAATAGAATAAATTTATTTTTACCCAGAAAAAAAAAGACGAAATCTAATCAAATGTATTTTTTTCTTTCTTTCTTCTGTTTATTTTCATGTATTATTTCCATTTTTATGGTTTAATATTATTTGTTGTGTGTCATCATATTGGAATCAAAAACAAAAACCACCACCACCCCCTACATACAACAACAACATATATTTATTGTACAAAATGAAAATTTGGAAAAATAAGGTTTTTCTAAAAAACACACCAACACCACCACATCCAACTCCAACAACAACCATCACCACCACAACCAACACCATGAATTTGTTAAGCCTTTACAAAAGCCTGTGAATAGAAATGGATCTACATCCAAATTGTACACAAATAACACTACAACAAACACAAAAACACCAACAACATCATCACCTACATCGTCGTCAACAACATCATCATCAAAATCATCCTTATTTGCTACTTCCACCACATCACCCTCAACATCATCATCAACAACAACAGCAGCAACACCACCACCACAATCATCTTCAATGATTTCAACAACAGCATCTTCGTCGGGTTCCCATTTCATATTGTTGGATAATAGTAACGGTAAAAGTAGTAGCAACAATTATAACTCTAAAGCAAGTGCAACTACAACAACAACAGCGCCACCCTCTGCAACCGTTGATGAGGCAAAAATCTTCTATGAAGAAGTTTTGGCCAAACAAGCCAAGGCAGCTGCCCAGGCCAGACTTTATAATCAAAGCAAAAAGCAAACAACGTTTGGCTTCGTCGATAAATTTACCGATTTCATTATGAACAATACGTCAGCATTTGTAGGTGTTTTCCTCTCTCTCTCTCCTTTTTTATTTTTACGATTTTCTTATTTATTCAATATTTTTGCTAATTATTAACTAAGGGCCCAGTTTGCAGTAAAAATCATTTATTTTCAACGTTAAGCCTGAGTAAATTGTATTTGTATGTCATTGTACTCAACACGGCACTATTTCACTATTCCCATTTTTTTAGGTAGCTCCGTTAATCTAAAGTTAACGCTAACAAACAGTTTTTTAGATGTCAAGTTAATGTGCGATTGTTAACTTAAATGGAGCTACATGAAATCAGGCTTTATTCTGATTGTGTTTGCTTTGTAAATATTTTTGGTTTAAAGTATTGCAAGATTATTATATTCTTGTTATTTAAATATATATATATATAAATGCACTCTAATAATTATTAATATTATCTATAATTATTATCTAGAAGCTTAGACAGCCTTCTGCTCAGTAGTATTTATAGTGCGTGCTTCATGTTATATTTATGAAGTTTTCAAGCTTGATAACTAACCATCGTGAAAATAATGTTAAAGACACAAAACTCAATTTATTCCATTATAGTCCACAGTACCCTGTCGTTAGCTATAATAACGTGACCTGAACTAGACCGAACATATAAAACTCGAAACAGAGATCTCGTGTGTAAACAAAGTGGTGTACTAAGTTTTCCATTTGGTGATCTTTTCTCCTTTTACAGAACTTTTAATTTCCAAAGGATAAGTTCTTTTCATAATTTATTTTCGCACTTTTGCAAGTCAAACTAACTAACTAAATGAAAGAGAAGAATATCTGTTAAATATATATCAAATGATGAACATCATTTTCAATTGAAATTGAGAAAAAACAAATTGAAAATCAGAAATGTAAATTGAAATTGAGAAAATAAAAATTGAAATTCAGAAATGTAAATTGAAATGGAGAAAATATACAATTTGATATTGAGAAGTAAACAATTGAGAAAATACAATTTACATTTCTGAATATTAATTTGTTTATTCACAATTTCAATTTTCTGAATTTTCATTTTCCCATTTTCAATTTACTAAATTTATTAAATTCAACTTGGATTTCTCAATTTCAATTATCATTTCTGAATTTCAATTTTCATTTCTGAATTTAAATTTTCATTTCTGAATTTAAATTTTCATTTTTGAATTTCAACTTGTACTTCTGAATTTCAACTTGTATTTTCTCATTTTCAACTGAAAATGGTGTAGTCCCCCCCCCCACATATTTATTGCCGTCGAAGCAACAGCCAATGACAGATTTTCTCTTTCTTGCTCTTCGACAAATGAATGTAAATTCAAACTCAAGAATAGAACTTTAGATCCTCAAAAAGAGGAGATCATTTTATATTAAATTCTTTAATATTTCGTGTATTAATTTCAATTCAATATCATAAAAAAATATCCTTTATTTGCCTTCGGCTGCAGTCAAAAATATTAAAGTAGAACGATCGATTGAACATGTCTCTCGCTTGAATACTTCAGTTCAAATTCTCTCTCCAGCTCAAACAAACTTTATATATCACATATGTGTGCATTTCCAGGGTCCTGAACGAATGCGACATTCTCACGCATTTGAAGTGGAAAAATAATAGTTTTTCTTGTATCCATTTTTCAATAGCTTTTCGGCCGATTTGTTGTGTCCAATAAATTAGCAATAAAAATGGGCTCCTCCAAACGCTTAAAAGTCTGGAAATACCCATATTTGTTTAATTTTTTATAGTTCTTCCTCTTTATATTCTGAACTTCAGATTTTTCCCACTTCGAATTTGTGCTTATTTTAACTTTTAACCATAATCCCACTTGTCAAGTGAGGACTTCCTTCCTTAAATGTTTTTGGCAACAGCATCACCTGAATAAGGCCCACTTAACGTTAGAGTTCGAAAAAGCAATAACAAAATAAGTTTTCTAAACATATTTGGCATTTAAATTTCAAAAAGGTTCCCCCGAACGCTACAAAAGTCTGGAAATGTGCATTTATTTCATTCATTATTTATAATTCTACCTCTTTAATTCAGAAGTTTAGATTTGTCCCTTTCGCATTTGTTTTTATTTTAACTTTTAACCATAATCCCACTTTGCAAGTGAGGACTTCCTTCCTTAAATGTTTTTGTAAGCAGCAACACCTACGTAAGGCCCACTTTTTATAAGTTTTCTAAACATATTTGACAGGCAAAAAAGTTTTTAATTTTTCCGGTTAACCTTCTCTTCTTTCTGATATATCCCAGGAGAGAAATTAAAAACACGTGAAATCAGTTAGGGTAACCTACATACATACCTGCAGAGCTATAGGGTAAACAATTTGTCATGATTTGCTTTAAACAATTTATATTTTCCAAAGAATTAAAATTCTAATTATAGAACTTTCTCTAAACTAATATAAAGTATATGTTAATAACGATTTGCATTTAAAAAGACGAATCATATTTTCCAGATTGGGCCCTTAGTAAATAAAACAAATAAGAAGACAAAGAAAAAAAACAAAACATACTTAAAATATCAAAGCATTCCTAACTAACACTCTTTTCCATTTTGTTCACTATCGTTTTTCTAAACACAGCAGCAGCAGCAGCAACAACAACAACCAATCAATAAGCACCATAGTCTCGTCAAGTCCCTTAATGAACAGCGGCAGCTGCAACAGCAACAACAACAGCAACAGCATAAGGGTAATCAAAGCAATAACAACGGGGGCGGCGGGAGCCAAAGGCAACAGCAGCCACAAGTCGCCCATCATAATCAACAGCATCAAGAAGATCTCAACGACAACGACAGCGGCAACAACGTCATCGTCGTCGGCAACCGGTACCACCTGTCATCCGGTACAAATATTATTAACACGCAAAATTGGCAACGAGGCATTAGCGAACCTCAGCACCACTACTACATCCAACCAAATAACAACACAGCAGCAGCAGCAACACCACCACCTACCACAGCAACAACATCAATTCAACAATCCCCTCCATCACCATCACAATACTATAATAACTTCAACTAAAACGGGGGGAGTTATACAAAAGCACTCAACTGTTAACACCAGCGAATCGTCGGCGTCGTCAACCATAATAATTAGAAACAATGAGGATGGCGGCGACATCGATGATGATGAAGAGGATGGGGATGAGGATCATCTGGTGCTGCAAAATAATCATGCTGCCGCTGTCATAACTACCGAAGAGATCATTAAGAGATTCCGCATACCCAAAGGTATAGCACTTACACCCAAGTTTGCCAATGATTTAAGCGAAAGCGTCGAAATATCATCCGAAGCTTCTTTGGCCCATGTACCCACAACCCTAATGTCACCGCCCTTGACGGCGAACGATGAAACTGATAATTCATCGGCTCTGGTGGAGTATGTTGAGGAAATCTACGATGATGATGAGGAAGAAGATGCCGTTGAAGAATTGGAGGAAATCTCCGAGTCTTGTGAACTGCACGAATATCAAGAGCAAGAGGAAGTAGAGGAGGAGGAACAACAGCAGCAGCATATTATGCACGAAATAGATGAGGAAGAGGAGGAGCATGAACTGATCGAAGAAGTGGAATCTTCGGAACATCAGGATTTGCTAATGTCCGGTGAAGCGGATGATTTCATTGAATCTCCCAACAATACCACTTCCCGAATATTGTTGACCACAACAGCAGCCACACCGCAACAGCAGCAGCAGCAGCAAACAACGGCGCATCACAACACCAACTCATCACAGATAATTCAAACAGTGCAGCCTAATGGCACAGTGACATGTTTCCAGCTGCCACCCAACACGATATTATTGCAGTCACCGCAAGGAGCTCTGTTGGCCACCACCGCTCCCCACCCCACCAAGCCGGGACAGCAGCAAATAGTGGCCATACAAAGTCTCAACACCCAGCTGAATACTATAAACACGGTTTCCACGCAGGCACCGCCACCACCACCACCACAGGCCCAGCCAGCGACAACAACGGTTATACTAACGGCCGATGGCACAGCCATACCAATTATGACCGGTGGCGGCAACAATTCGGCCACGTCCACAACAGCCCATATTGCTCAACATCAGCAGCAGCACCAGACGACAGCAACGAACAATGCAGCAGTCATCACCAGCGCCACCACCAATGAGTCATTACTCAAGGCCCAGCAACAGATATTGGCGTAGGGTTTACTAACTGGCGGCGGCCAATTGGCGAGATTTTTAACCCATCCTCCCGCCACAATACTACCCACAACGTATTTCTTTTAAAAACAACAAAATTTTTCCAAATTTTACTGAAATCTACGAATAAAGTTGGAAGAAAAATATAATCGACAGGAATGACGGCAAATTCATCTCGATTATATTTTCGCCAGACAGCTTTATTTCGGCTACCCTTTTTGGTAATTTTTTGAAAAAAAAATCTACAATTTTATAATTTTCAAATTTATTTTTGAAAACTTTTGGACTTGCCATTTACGAAAGTAGACATTTTTGAGAAATTCAGACAAGTTTTAGTTGTGTTTATAAATTTCCGATGAGGGAATTTTAAATTCGCTGTTTTTTCTCTCTATATTCTCCCCTCCCCCATGTAAAAATCTACCATTTGGCCGCCAAACAAACCAGAAAATCTGCAAACAAGGGCTGTATAAACCAAGTTACACTGTAAAATATTGCGAAAGGAACTCAGTTAAACTGAGCATACTTTCACTGTATAAAAGGACAAACTAAAACTAAAGCAAAGCAAATCCTCCCCCCCCCCTTATTCACAAGAATCTAAACAGCTCAGAAGTAAATGCATATGCGTATGTGTATGTCTTCTTCAAAGAAAAAAACATAAACAGTAATTTTATTCCGTGAAAAAGTCTGAACTCCCGAATATTATTAAATTATTACCCATAACCCCTCGGGCAGACAACAAATGCTGATGATAGATGTTTGTGCAGTCTTAGAGACCCATCCCAGCAAAAGATGTTGGTGTTGGTGTTTTTCTCCGATAGTGTTATAACGAAAACTTTTAACTATACAAAAAAGAAAGCAAATGAAAAGAAAAAAGGAAACAAAAACTAAATTAGTTTTTTAAACGTTCAATAACAAATCAAGCATTAATTGTAAAACAAAATGTTCTACAAAACATGCTAGCCAGTCAGTCAGCCATCCAGACCAGACCGATAAACAAACAGAAAACTATTTTATAAACTTTAAAATGTTTATTGTTTTAGAGAAAGTTGTTTTATTCATGTTTTAGTTCATTTTTATTACAATTTATTATTTACTTGTTTTATGTCGCAATTAGTTGATTTTATTCTAACAACTATATGGAGGTGATGTCCTCCCTTAATTTTTTTTATTGTCTACTGTTTGCCAAGTCGTCTGTCTGGTTTGTCCGCTGCAGCGCTCGTATCTATGTATGTAGTTGTGTTTTAAAACTCATCCCATGCGATGTTTTTTTGTATAAACTTTTTTAAAGCATAATCAATCCCCCTAAAAAAGTAATTATTATATTTTTATATAATTTATATAATAATTATGTTTTATTATTAATTTAGTTAGCCATCCCCCGCCCGCCCTGACCTTTCTAAGCGAAACAAACAAACAAACCAGTCCCCTCCTTAAACCATCCACACAGAAAGAACATAATAATAAAACCCTAGAAGATATTTTTTAATTATTTTTTACCATTTAATTCTTAGTTATAAAATTTAGTTTTAAATTTATACTTTTATTTAGCATTAGACAAACAAAGGCAAAACAAACAAACAAACCCCCCATTATAATATATTTAAATTAAACATTTACACAGTTATTAAAACATATATTTTTATCATACATATAATAATATTTCTTATTTGCGCCATAAATGATGATGGATAATTATCACCTGTATCTTTGCAATTCCTAAGTTAATCTATGTGTCCTTCCCTCCCCCACCCCTTCCTACTACTTACTCCCCCTGTTTTTTTCTTCACTTTTGTAAGATATAATCGTGTTTATCTTTATTTATTCTTATTCTTGTTTCCCTCCCTCTCGCATATACATAATTTATTAAACAGTGAAGGAAAAAAGAAAACCTACAAAAATGTATGAAAAAATTCTTACTTATATTATTAATTATACTATTATTACTTATATACTATTTAACTAAGTTATTGAGCTACTATTAAATAATATTAAACGTAAAGAGAAAAAGAAATTATATACATACATAAAGAAGATATCATATTTTGCATTATGGTATAGTTTTTTCTTTTCTGGAAAACAAAAAAATAATCTTACAGAAAAACAGAAAACCTTGAACGATCTACAACTTAATTATTAAAAATATTTTAAATATAAGCAAAACAAACAAACCAACAAACGTATTTCATAAATGAAATTAAAAATAAAGAAAAAAATTACAAAAAAGTCGAATGGTTTTTATTTAATGCGTGTGTTCTACATGCCCTTTTTGTTAGGTTAAAAAGTCTGGTACAATTATCCAATCCATTGTGATTTCTGTCGTCAGTCTTACTTATTATACAATTTTTGGGTATCAATAAAAATTTTGATTCCTTTTCCCAAAACTGTCGGAAATTATATTTCATAATAGAGATGATTATAAAATTTGGGAATGGGAATTCCCACTTCCCAAAAAACAGGTAGAAAAACATTCATTTTCATTTTCAGGTTTATGTTTGTCATTTGCAAAACGGGACGCTAACGCTCGAAAAAAATTGGGAAACATTAAAAACTTACTTCCAAAGTACTGAGTCTTTACCGCAAACTGTAAGAAATTTACGTGGCAAATTTTCGAGAAGAGATAGGCCTTCAGTTCAGCCTTCATGTCGGTGGCTATGTCAAAATTGTCAGAGTACCCACACGTGACTATTTGAGAAGCCAATGCATCCACAACGATTCGCTGTTTAGTGTGGATTTTGGGCTGTGCTGAAAAATTGAATTGATCGGAGGTACTACCGAGCTAGTCGTGGTAATCATATGAATAATATTGTGTTCAACCTTTCCAATAAAACCAGAAATTTGAAAAATTAATCAGTACTTTTTTCAAGTTTTAAATGGCCCACCTTATAGTAAAAACACGATATTTTGCACGCAGAAGATTTTCACACCAATAAATTTATATACAAAGGGTGTAATATATATAGGGTATCCAATTTGTTCGTACTTTTGGATTATTCGATTAATCGTTTATTCGAAAATACAAAATTTTTAATTAACCGAATAAAGTCGACAGCTTTTTTTCGGTTAATCGAATAAAATTTCCTGTAAATTATTTAAATTTCAATAGGGGTATGTAACACATAATGATGTTTCATGTTTTTTTTTTAGTTTTTTCGTTTGCATTTTTTTTTTGGTCTGTAATCAATAGTTGATTTGAACTGGGATATTGTCCTGGCTCAAGACCATTTTGCTTCTATATTTAATAGAATGCAAATTTATTTACAAATGGCATGGTGACATTTATTACTTGGCTGCAGACTACCACGATCATGATTTCGACCATGTCAAAAGTCTTTTGAAGTGGCTTCGCAGCGACTTTTCAACATCAATTTCAATTTTTGAAAAAGCTATTGGATTTTAGGCCTTTCCTTTCCGTTGTTTTAATAAAGTTCGATTTCGAAAAAACTATTTCACTTACTGTTCAGATCGGAGCAATAGAAAGAAGAGCATGTAGATAAATTTTTGAGTTCTTTTTTCGATTTATCTAAATAATCTTGTATGCCATTCGATTTTACTTTTCGTTTTTTTTGCTGGATTTTGTTTCGCTCAGTTCGGACAAGAGGCTATTTTCATCGGCAATATTTTCTTCTTCAATGGCAGGCTCTTCTGAAACCTTATCACCTCTAAATGGCGTTTTCTATAATGATCTAGCAAATTCTTTAGTTTTCGCTGTCGTTGAATATGTAAAAAATGTATTTCCAAATCGCGTCTTATTAAGATACAAAATCAGCGTATTTACCTTAATTCTTCGTTCCTTGAGAAGTATTTTAAGTCGTTCAAGCAAGTCTTTTGCAAAACAAGTATTCAATTTTGGTAAATTAACCATTAAAAATTGAATGATACCTTCCAAACATTCGTTGATATAAACCAAAATCATTTTGTGCAATTATTTATACTTTCAAAAATGATATTTCGTTCCGAAGATTTATGGTAGTACAAAATTTCGAATATTCGATTATTTGGTACGAATTAATCGAATTATTCGTTATTCGAAAATCGGTCATTTCTAATTATTCGGACAAATATTTGTTATTAAATATTCGATTAATCGAATAAAATTTAATCGGTTTGGTTACCGTAAATATGTAGTATTCTTTCGCAATGTAACTACTTTCTATTTGCATACCCTCCACTAGGTTGTTATGTCTTTGTGAATTTGTTTGTAACAACCAAAAGGAAAGTAGACCTATTATACAGATCGGCTTAGAATCACTTACTTTGTCGATTTAACAATGTCGTCTGTCTGTCCATCTATTCTTGTAATCAAAGTACAGGTCGAAATAATTGGCCGATCCTAACAAAAATTGGCACATGTAAGTTTTGTACACCAAGGACAAAAGCTATTTAATTTGAAGTAAAACTGTTCTGATTTGGATATAGCCCTCATACAAATATCGCTGCTGATTTGATTTTTTTTTTGGCTCTAGAAACTATTATTTTAACAAATTTTCTTCAAATGCAACTAGAAATACCTGTGGTGAAAGTGGGGTCCGATGGGTTCAGATTTTTATATAGCCCCCATACAAACCATAGAACACATATTTTCTTCAAATTTAGCAAAAGCTCATATATTTCAACTGGAACCATCTCTGTAAAAATAAGTCAAATCAATTCAATTCAGATCTCATACAAATTTTCCTTCCGATTTTAATTTTTCCGCCATAGAAACCACATAATTTAACCGATTATAATCCAATTTGGCACAACACTTTATAATAATAACTAGAAAGATCCATAGTGGAAGTGGGACAACTTGGTTCAGATTTATATAGAACTTCTATGCAAATTTCGCTCTCTATTTGACCTTCTCTGCTCTAAATTTTGATCAGAACACGTTATATTTCAACTGGAAACATATATTGTGAAAGAGTGTCTCATAGGTCCATGATAAGGGACACATGTCAAAATCCTCTCCGAATTGAATTGTAATAGCGTAGAATGTGGAGGCTATCATCATATAGGCGACCACGCCCGACTTTTGCCTTTCCTAACTTGCTTTTCTTCCGAAAATGATCCAGTAATGTCTCTTGTTCTCACACAAATTATTTGGTTTCGTTTCTCTCTCAAAAGTATAAATTGAAAAAAAAAAATATTTAAATTTTATATGTTAAATTTTCTTCCAATTTTGATCCTCCTATTTTTAGATGGGGAAAATCTTTATTTTGAAGAAGTTATGGCCGATCAATATTTGTAAAAAATCTGAATTTTTTGGGTGATCACAAATTATCCTTCTTTTAGATCCTAGAGCTATATTTAAGTATTTAAGGCCCATTTAACAATTTCAATATTTTTTCAATTTTTGGGTGATCACAAATTATCCTTCTTTTAGCTCCTATAGCTATATTTAAGAAGTTATGGCCCATTTAACAATTTCACAATTTTTCCAATTTTTGGGTGATCACAAATTATCCTCCTTTTAGCTCTCAGGGCTATATTTTAGAAGTTATGACCGATTTAATGATTTTATAAAATTCTAGATTTTTGGGTGATCACAAATTATCCTCCTTTTAGCTCTCAGGGCTATATTTTAGAAGTTATGACCGATTTACTGTTTTTATAAAATTCTTGATCTTTGGGTGATCACAAATTATGCTCCTTTTAGCTCTCAGGGCTATATTTTACTGTTTTTATAAAAATCAGGATTTTTGGATGATCACAAATTATCCTCCTTTTAGCTCTCAGGGCTATATTTTAGAAGTTATGACCGATTTACTGTTTTTATAAAATTATTGATTTTTGGGTGATCACAAATTATGCTCCTTTTAGCTCTCAGGGCTATATTTTAGAAGTTATGACCGATTTACTGTTTTTAAAAAATTCAGGATTTTTGGGTGACCACAAATTATCCTCCTTTTAGCTCTCAGGGCTATATTTTAGAAGTTATGACCGATTTACTGTTTTTATAAAATTATTGATTTTTGGGTGATCACAAATTATGCTCCTTTTAGCTCTCAGGGCTATATTTTAGAAGTTATGACCGATTTACTGTTTTTAAAAAATTCAGGATTTTTGGGTGATCACAAATTATCCTCCTTTTAGCTCTCAGGGCTATATTTTAGAAGTTATGACCGATTTACTGTTTTTAAAAAAATCAGGATTTTTGGGTGATCACAAATTATGCTCCTTTTAGCTCTCAGGGCTATATTTTAGAAGTTATGACCGATTTACTGTTTTTAAAAAATTCTTGATTTTTGGGTGATCACAAATTATCCTTCTTTTAGCTCTCAGGGCTATATTTTAGAAGTTATGACCGATTTACTGTTTTTAAAAAAATCAGGATTTTTGGGTGATCACAAATTATGCTCCTTTTAGCTCTCAGGGCTATATTTTAGAAGTTATGACCAATTTACTGTTTTTAAAAAATTCTTGATTTTTGGGTGATCACAAATTATGCTCCTTTTAGCTCTCAGGGCTATATTTTAGAAGTTATGACCGATTTACTGTTTTTGAAAAATTCAGGATTTTTGGGTGATCACAAATTATCCTCCTTTTAGCTCTCAGGGCTATATTTTAGAAGTTATGACCGATTTACTGTTTTTAAAAAATTCTTGATTTTTGGGTGATCACAAATTATCCTTCTTTTAGCTCTCAGGGCTATATTTTAGAAGTTATGACCGATTTACTGTTTTTAAAAAAATCAGGATTTTTGGGTGATCACAAATTATGCTCCTTTTAGCTCTCAGGGCTATATTTTAGAAGTTATGACCGATTTACTGTTTTTAAAAAATTCTTGATTTTTGGGTGATCACAAATTATCCTTCTTTTAGCTCTCAGGGCTATATTTTAGAAGTTATGACCGATTTACTGTTTTTATAAAATTCTTGATTTTTGGGTGATCACAAATTATCCTCCTTTTAGCTCTCAGGGCTATATTTTAGAAGTTATGACCGATTTACTGTTTTTGAAAAATTCAGGATTTTTGGGTGACCACAAATTATCCTCCTTTTAGCTCTCAGGGCTATATTTTAGAAGTTATGACCGATTTACTGTTTTTATCAAATTCTTGATTTTTGGGTGATCACAAATTATCCTCCTTTTAGCTCTCAGGGCTATATTTTAGAAGTTATGACCGATTTACTGTTTTTAAAAAATTCAGGATTTTTGGGTGACCACAAATTATCCTCCTTTTAGCTCTCAGGGCTATATTTTAGAAGTTATGACCGATTTACTGTTTTTATAAAATTCTTGATTTTTGGGTGATCACAAATTATCCTCCTTTTAGCTCTCAGGGCTATATTTTAGAAGTTATGACCGATTTACTGTTTTTATAAAATTCTTGATATTTGGGTGATCACAAATTATCCTCCTTTTAGCTCTCAGGGCTATATTTTAGAAGTTATGACCGATTTACTGTTTTTAAAAAATTCAGGATTTTTGGGTGATCACAAATTATCCTCCTTTTAGCTCTCAGGGCTATATTTTAGAAGTTATGACCGATTTACTGATTTTATAAAATTCTTGATTTTTGGGTGATCACAAACTATCCTCCTTTTAGCTCTCAGGGCTATATTTTAGAAGTTATGACCGATTTACTGATTTTATAAAATTCTTGATTTTTGGGTGATCACAAATTATCCTCCTTTTAGCTCTCAGGGCTATATTTTAGAAGTTATGACCGATTTACTGTTTTTAAAAAATTCTTGATTTTTGGGTGATCACAAATTATCCTCCTTTTAGCTCTCAGGGCTATATTTTAGAAGTTATGACCGATTTACTGTTTTTAAAAAATTCTTGATTTTTGGGTGATCACAAATTATCCTCCTTTTAGCTCTCAGGGCTATATTTTAGAAGTTATGACCGATTTACTGTTTTTATAAAATTCTTGATTTTTGGGTGATCACAAATTATCCTCCTTTTAGCTCTCAGGGCTATATGTTAGAAGTTATGACCGATTTACTGTTTTTAAAAAATTCTTGCTTTTTGGGTGATCACAAATTATCCTCCTTTTAGCTCTCAGGGCTATATTTTAGAAGTTATGACCGATTTACTGTTTTTATAAAATTCTTGATTTTTATGTGAAAAATTCTTGATTTTTGGTTGATCACAAATTATCGTCCTTTTAGCTCTCAGTGCTATATTTTAGAAGTTATGACCGATTTACTGTTTTTAAAAAAGTCAGGATTTTTGGATGAAAAATTCTTGATTTTTGGGTGATCACAAATTATCCTCCTTTTAGCTCTCAGGGCTATATTTTAGAAGTTATGACCGATTTACTGTTTTTAAAAAAGTCAGGATTTTTGGATGAAAAATTCTTGATTTTTGGGTGATCACAAATTATCCTCCTTTTAGCTCTCAGGGCTATATTTTAGAAGTTATGACCGATTTACTGTTTTTATAAAATTCTTGATTTTTGGGTGATCACAAATTATCCTCCTTTTAGCTCTCAGGGCTATATTTTAGAAGTTATGACCGATTTACTGTTTTTAAAAAAATCAGGATTTTTGGATGAAAAATTCTTGATTTTTGGGTGATCACAAATTATCCTCCTTTTAGCTCTCAGGGCTATATTTTAGAAGTTATGACCGATTTACTGTTTTTATAAAATTCTTGATTTTTGGGTGATCACAAATCATCCTCCTTTTAGCTCTCAGGGCTATATTTTAGAAGTTATGACCGATTTACTGTTTTTATAAAATTCTTGATTTTTGGGTGATCACAAATCATCCTCCTTTTAGCTCTCAGGGCTATATTTTAGAAGCTATGATCGATTTACTGTTTTTATAAAATTCTTGATTTGTGGGTGATCACAAATTATCCTCCTTTTAGCTCTCAGGGCTATATTTTAGAAGTTATGACCGATTTACTGTTTTTATAAAATTCTTGATTTTTGGGTGATCACAAATCATCCTCCTTTTAGCTCTCAGGGCTATATTTTAGAAGTTATGACCGATTTACTGTTTTTATAAAATTCTTGATTTTTGGGTGATCACAAATCATCCTCCTTTTAGCTCTCAGGGCTATATTTTAGAAGTTATGACCGATTTACTGTTTTTATAAAATTCTTGATTTTTGGGTGATCACAAATTATCCTCCTCTTAGCTCTCAGGGCTATATTTTAGAAGTTATGACCGTTTTTATAAAATTCTTGATTTTTGGGTGATCACAAATTATCCTCCTTTTAGCTCTCAGGGCTATATTTTAGAAGTTATGACCGATTTACTGATTTTATAAAATTCTTGATTTTTGGGTGATCACAAATTATCCTCCTTTTAGCTCTCAGGGCTATATTTTAGAAGTTATGACCGATTTACTGTTTTTATAAAATTCTTGATTTTTGGGTGATCACAAATCATCCTCCTTTTAGCTCTCAGGGCTATATTTTAGAAGTTATGACCGATTTTCTGTTTTTATAAAATTCTTGATTTTTGGGTGATCACAAATTATCCTCCTTTTAGCTCTCAGGGCTATATTTTAGAAGCTATGATCGATTTACTGTTTTTATAAAATTCTTGATTTTTGGGTGATCACAAATTATCCACCTTTTAGCTCTCAGGGCTATATTTTAGAAGTTATGACCGATTTACTGTTTTTATAAAATTCTTGATTTTTGGGTGATCACAAATTATCCTCCTCTTAGCTCTCAGGGCTATATTTTAGAAGTTATGACCGATTTACTGATTTTATAAAATTCTTGATTTTTGGGTGATCACAAATTATACTCCTTTTAGCTCTCAGGGCTATATTTTAGAAGTTATGGCCGATTTACTGTTTTTATAAAATTCTTAATTTTTGGGTGATCACAAATTATCCTCCTTTTAGCTCTCAGGGCTATATTTTAGAAGTTATGACCGATTTACTGTTTTTAAAAAATTCAGGATTTTTGGGTGATCACAAATTATCCTCCTTTTAGCTCTCAGGGCTATATTTTAGAAGTTATGACCGATTTACTGTTTTTAAAAAATTCAGGATTTTTGGGTGATCACAAATTATCCTCCTTTTAGCTCTCAGGGCTATATTTTAGAAGCTATGATCGATTTACTGTTTTTATAAAATTCTTGATTTTTGGGTGATCACAAATTATCTTCCTTTTAGCTCTCAGGGCTATATTTTAGAAGTTATGACCGATTCACTGTTTTTAAAAAATTCTTGATTTTTTGGTGATCACAAATTATCCTCCTTTTAGCTCTCAGGGCTATATTTTAGAAGTTATGACCGATTAAATGATTTTAGAAAATTCTTGATTTTTTGGTGATCACAAATTATCCTCCTTTTAGCTCTCAGGGCTATATTTTAGAAGTTATGACCGATTCACTGTTTTTAAAAAATTCTTGATTTTTTGGTGATCACAAATTATCCTCCTTTTAGCTCTCAGGGCTATATTTTAGAAGTTATGACCGATTAAATGATTTTAGAAAATTCTTGATTTTTTGGTGATCACAAATTATCCTCCTTTTAGCTCTCAGGGCTATATTTTAGAAGTTATGACCGATTCACTGTTTTTAAAAAATTCTTGATTTTTTGGTGATCACAAATTATCCTCCTTTTAGCTCTCAGGGCTATATTTTAGAAGCTATGATCGATTTACTGTTTTTATAAAATTCTTGATTTTTGGGTGATCACAAATTATCTTCCTTTTAGCTCTCAGGGCTATATTTTAGAAGTTATGACCGATTCACTGTTTTTAAAAAATTCTTGATTTTTTGGTGATCACAAATTATCCTCCTTTTAGCTCTCAGGGCTATATTTTAGAAGTTATGACCGATTTACTGTTTTTAAAAAAATCTGGATTTTTGGATGAAAAATTCTTGATTTTTGCGTGATCACAAATTATCCTCCTTTTAGCTCTCAGGGCTATATTTTAGAAGTTATGACCGATTTACTGTTTTTATAAAATTCTTGATTTTTGGGTGATCACAAATTATCTTCCTTTTAGCTCTCAGGGCTATATTTTAGAAGTTATGACCGATTTACTGTTTTTAAAAAATCAGGATTTTTGGATGAAAAATTCTTGATTTTTGGGTGATCACAAATTATCCTCCTTTTAGCTCTCAGGGCTATATTTTAGAAGTTATGACCGATTTAATGATTTTATAAAATTCAGGATTTTTGAGTGATCACAAATTATCCTCCTTTTAGCTCTCAGGGCTATATTTTAGAAGTTATGACCGATTTACTGTTTTTATAAAATTCTTGATTTTTGGGCGATCACAGATTATCCTCCTTTTAGCTCTCAGTGCTATATTTTAGAAGTTATGACCGATTTACTGTTTTTACAAAATTCTTGATTTTTGGATGATCACAAATTATCCTCCTTTTAGCTCTCAGGGCTATATTTTAGAAGTTATGACCGATTTACTGTTTTTATAAAATTCTTGATTTTTGGGCGATCACAGATTATCCTCCTTTTAGCTCTCAGGGCTATATTTTAGAAGTTATGAACGATTTACTGTTTTTATAAAATTCTTGATTTTTGGGTGATCACAAATTATCCTCCTTTTAGCTCTCAGGGCTATATTTTAGAAGTTATGACCGATTTACTGTTTTTAAAAAAATCAGGATTTTTGGGTGATCACAAATTATCCTCCTTTTAGCTCTCAGGGCTATATTTTAGAAGTTATGACCGATTTACTATATATTTACTATATATTAGAAGTTATGATTGGGTGATCACAAATTATCCTCCTTTTAGCTCTCAGGGCTATATTTTAGAAGTTATGACCGATTTACTGTTTTTAAAAAATTCAGGATTTTTGGGTGATCACAAATTATCCTCCTTTTAGCTCTCAGGGCTATATTTTAGAAGTTATGACCGATTTACTATATATTTACTATATATTAGAAGTTATGATTGGGTGATCACAAATTATCCTCCTTTTAGCTCTCAGGGCTATATTTTAGAAGTTATGACCGATTTAATGATTTTATAAAATTCTTGATTTTTGGGTGATCACAAATTATCCTCCTTTTAGCTCTCAGGGCTATATTTTAGAAGTTATGACCGATTTAATGATTTTATAAAATTCTTGATTTTTGGGTGATCACAAATTATCCTCCTTTTAGCTCTCAGGCCTATATTTTAGAAGTTATGACCGATTTACTGTTTTTAAAAAAATCAGGATTTTTGGATGAAAAAATCTGGATTTTTGGGTGATCACAAATTATCCTCCTTTTAGCTCTCATGGCTATATTTTAGAAGTTATGACCGATTTATTGATTTTATAAAATTCTTGATTTTTGGGCGATCACAAATTATCCTCCTTTTAGCTCTCAGGGCTATATTTTAGAAGTTATGACCGATTTACTGTTTTTATAAAATTCTTGATTTTTATGTGAAAAATTCTGGATTTTTGGGTGATCACAAATTATCCTCCTTTTACCTCTCAGGGCTATATTTTAAAAGTTATGACCGATTTAATGATTTTATAAAATTCTTGATTTTTAGGTGAAAAATTCAGGATTTTTGGGTGATTACAAATTATCCTTCTTTAAGCTCTCAGGGCTATATTTAAGAAGTTATGACCAATTTAATGATTTTATAAAATTCTTGATTTTTATGTGAAAAAATCTGGATTTTTGTGTGATCACAAATTATCCTTCTTTAAGCTCTCAGGACTATATTTAAGAAGTTATGGCCGATATACTATTTTTTTTAAATTCTTGATTTTTGGGTGATAACAAATTATCTTTCTTTTAGCTCTCAGGGCTATATTTATTTTGGAGGGCGTTATTGTGCCGTTTCAAGCAATTTTCTATCTCGATAATTAAAATGTTGATTTTCCCAAAAAACAATGATCCTCATAAAAGTCCTATTTTTGACTAAATCCATCAAATCGAACAGTTTACTATAGGAACTTCTGCTCTTTCCAAAGCAAAAGGTTTCATTGTTTAAGTATGAAGTTGACATTTTAAATACACACATCACTACAAATTTCCAACGGTCGATCTAAAGTTCAGTAAAAGCTTTTGTATACATTTTGAGTAAATGCAAAGAAGAAGAAGACTTTATCAAAGAGATACTCACACAGAAGCTTTAGCTAAAAGCTTTATGCTTTTAAGAGCATTTGAAAAGTTCCAAACAGCTGATTGCTGCTTAATTTCCTAGTTCAATTTCAAGTTCAAGTTCTGAAGAGATCTATTTGTAGCATGAACGTGCAGTGTGAAGAGATAGCGAATCGATCAGTGTTGCCACTGCATTTGTAATTACGCACATGGAGTGTAATTTATAATTCCATGTGTAATCGACGAAAATTGGAATTTTAGTAAAAGAAATTAAAAAAATTTATCCATAAACAATTGTGTTTATATTATGAATCAGTATAAAATAATTTATAAAACAAATGACAAAGTGCATAAATAATATTTCTTTCTAACACTGTTAAAAACTAACATAAATATGCAATGGAATATTTAGGGATATAAACTCATTTTGGAAAAAATAAGCTAAATTTAAATTAGCCTCTGTTTTTTGTCTCTAGACGAACTAATCGAACTCAATGAAATCAACATAATTATAACTAAAGAGTGATTTTTTTGAGGTTAGGATTTTCATGCATTAGTATTTGACAGATCACGTGGGATTTCAGACATGGTGTCAAAGAGAAAGATGCTCAGTATGCTTTGACATTTCATCATGAATCGTCTTACAAACGAACAACGCTTGCAAATTATTGAATTTTATTATCAAAATGCGTGCTCTGTGAAGAAAGTTCATTGCGCGCTTCCATTTTATGGTCAGTTTAATCGACCCACTGAAGCGGCTATTCGGGCTATTGTGACTAAATTTCGCACCAAATTTACATTGTTGGACATTAAACCACCAACACGCTTACGTAGAGTGCGAACTGAAGAAAATATCGCAGCTGTATCGGCCAGTGTTAATGATGACCACCAATTTTCGATTCGTCGCCGTTCGCACCAATTGGGTCTCTGTTACTCAAAAACGTGGAAATGCCAAAATTGGACTAAGCGGATGGACCACCTAAGACGCAGCCGCGGTCAACAATTAAATGAAATTATCTTCAAAAAGTAAATGTCATGGACCAATCTAACGTTTCAAATAAAGAACCGATGAGATTTTGCAAATTTTATGCGTTTTTTTTTAAAAAAGTTATCAAGCTCTTAAAAAATCACCCTATACTACTGGCGACAAACATCCAGATTATATCTAAAATCGGTCGAGCTTTATGCTATGCTGATTAACTTTGAAATTATCCCTGCAATGGCAACACTGGCATTGATCGAGCAACCGAGAGCCAGAGCGAGAACAAAAGAGCGAGCCAGAGAGAGAATGTATGAGAGAAGAGTATAAGACTTAAGGCATCTATTGAGTATCATAAATACCGCAACAATTGGCAATTTTATGGCAGTTTGAGTTTAAATGTTTAAATGTGGACAAGTTAAAGTTCCGGTTTGAAATTCGAAATTCTTTCGTATTTTGCGAAAATTTACGAAGTGTGGCTATTGCAAAATATTTGCAATATTTAAATTCAAATTCAAACTGGAAAAAAACAACAACAAACAACAGTTAACGAAAAATAAATAAAAACGCACCAAACCAGTTTCTGTGTTTTTTTTTTCGGAAAATAATTCTTGTTTATGAAATTTTAAGTGAAATTAAATTATTGTTATTAATATACAACTGCGATCGAGCAGCAGCAGCAAACCCCCCAAATAAAAATGGCAACAAAAGAAAGGTAATAAAAAACAAAAAAAAGGGCAGCTTGTGTTGAAAATTTATGCAATTGAAATAAACTCTTCCGCATCAATCAAACCAAAAATATTAAATATTGCACATTTGTTGTCCGGGAGTTTGGATGATTTTTGGCTGATTTAATTGTTTTATGTTGTGATTTGTGATCGTCGTCATCGGTTTGTTGCTCTTTTGTCGCGCAGCAACGGACAATAAAATAGCAGAGCCTTGGTTAAAGGCAAAATTTGATGGATACGGAAGAACGACATTCCTCTCAAAATTAACAATGTTCAAAAAACTATTTTTTTAATTTTTCGTTTCTACTCTGTTTGTCTTAGTAGCCAATTCGTGTTTTATTTGCATTAAAATGATTCATGTCATTGAGTATAGCCGGTAAATCTTACGTGCTACACATTCGTAATTTGACTTGAATTGTTTGCCGTCGTCTACAAGTCTGCAAAACTATTGAATTTTAGCAAAACCTTTTTTACCTAACGCTTCAATCCGATGTCTTCTAACAGAAATGCGCTACTAACTTAAACACTGAAAAATGGTCAACGATCCCAGCTTAAGAATTTAGTTGAAAATATCTAGGTTGTATCTGTACAATAAAAATTGGATTTTCGAAAAAATAGTATTGAAAAGTTTTCTTTAATTAAAAATAGAATAAAAATGTAAAATGATCTCTATATTCAATTTGGGGGCGTTTCCTGTAAGCTATGATCGTAACTATGTTGCTTGGCGAATCTGTCATCAGAATAATAGAATGTACGGGAAGAGTATGATATACGAGGTCCCAAGATAAAACTATATTTTTGGAAAGAGGAACACAAAATTAGAAAAAAATTAGTATGTTACAATGTGAAACAAAATGAAACTTTTTTCGAAAATAACAAGGTTCTGACAATGGATTCTGGGAGAGAGGGTAAACAAGAATATACGTAGAATATTTTTCCATTCACAACGCCCCCCTAAAATTTATTTTTGTATGACAGTTTATGACAAATTTGGAAAAAGTAAAGAAAACTAACCCCAAAATGACTTATTTCTGGCCTTTAAGTTGAGTTTTCAGTTTTAGTGTATTCAGAGACTTATAATAGAATTTTATGGCAAATATTTTTGTGGAAAATTTTGACCCGTTGGGTTGTCTTGGGGTGGTTTTTACCCTTTTGCACAAAAGGAACCACAAAGAGCCCTATATTGAGGAGCTAGAAGGTTGAAATGTTCCACAAAAATCATTCTCGTAGTGTTGTAAGTAATATAGCTGAACACATCCTATACTTAGAATGTAATGTAATAATGTAATGATGATGACAAGGTTTCATATGGCGATTCATCATAAGAATGTGCAAATGGGGAAATATTGACCCCATTCTAAGATGACTTTCAAAATGCCGATACATGTGTAATTTGTTATTTTCTGTGTTCCAGTGCTTTAGTAAAAGTTAAAAACAATTTTTTCGTTTCAATGGGCTCAAATCGAAAATTAGTTAAATTTTATAATTTCTATCTGTAATCTGGTTAATTATGTGGTTTATACAGCGGAAATAATCAAATCGGGGGAGACATTTGTATCTGTACCGATCTGGCCCATTTTTACCAGTGCTGTTTCTAGTTTTATATATATATATTGCCAAATTTTAAAAAAACTATTAAAATATGTGGTTTCTAGAGAGGAAATAATCAAATCGGGGGAGACATTTGTGTGGGAGCTATATATAAATCTGAACCGATCTGGCCCATTTTTACCAGTGCTGTTTCTAGTTAAAATATAAGTTGCTTTGCTAAATTTGAAGAAAATCTGTTAAATATGTGGTTTCTGGAGCGGAAAAAGTCAAATTGGGAGCGAAATTCGTATGGGAGCTATATATAAATCTGAACCGATCTGGCCTATTTTTACCAGAGCTATTTCTAGTTAAAATATATGACGTTTTGCTAAATTTGAAGAAAATCTTTTAAAATATGTGGTTTTCAGATCGGAAAAAGTTAAACCGGGAGCAAAATTTGTATGGGAGCTATATCTAAATCTGAACCGATTTTCTTCTTTTTTTTTCACTGAACCAACACTCAGGGGATGTCCCCTATAAATGCAGTGTATTGCGTTGATGGAAGGAAGATCAGGTATTGGAAGGAGGAAAGAGGGAGTAGTGTTTGTTGACATCTGTTTTGAATCTCCGAATGTCGTAATTGGAGGGAAAGATATTTGCCGGAAGTCGATTCCACATACGGATAGTATGGGCTAAGAACGAATTTATTCTGTAATGTGTAGTGCGGCCGGTTGTCCAATCGACAACAAATGGGTGAGCGTTCCAGGAGAGTCGCGTATCTCTACCGAACGTTCTCACGGGCGGTATAAGATCACGAATTTCCGAAGAACAAACACCATGAAAGTATCGATAGAACAATGACACACAACCAACATTACGACGGTGTGCAGGGAGACAACCGTCCTACCGTCACCTATCAACACCATCGCCCTCCTCTGGACACGGTAAAGTAGCTCCAGTGATGAAGCTGGAGCACCCTTACGTGCATTAAAATCTACTCTATTCTCTCGACCCCGTTCAGAAATGCCAGCAAATCCTGGCTAAGTGACTGATCCATCAATCGCCTTATATCCTCAATTTCTTGACGACTTGGTCTATGATCGAATGAGTATGAATGACAGAGGTTGCTGTCATCCGCGAATGAGTATATTGGATTCACAGTCCGATCCAAGAGGTCGTCGATGAAAATAAGAAAAAGGGAGGGGGAAAGGGCAGAGCCCTGTGGTACTCCTGCGGTTAACCTATGCTCATCGGATGAGAACCCATCTACAACAACACGTATAGTGCGATCTCTGAGGAAGCTCGATATAAATCGAGAGAAGTCACTACCAACACCAAAAGCGATAAGCTTTGATATGAGTGCGCCGTGCCAAACCCTATCAAAGGCCTTGGAGATATCTAGAGCAACGACCTTACTCTCACTAAGCTTGTGAATAGATCGATTCCACTTTTCGGATAGCAGTATCATCAGGTCTCCCGTAGATCGATTCCTACGGAAGCCATACGGTCGATCTTTAAGTAAGTCATTAGTTTCTAAATACCTCACAAGATGGTGGTTAACCTTCGAAAGCGCTGAGCAAATCGCGATAGGTCGATAGTTAGCAGGATTATTAGCCTCACCTTTTTTAGGGATGAGCTGGATGTTCACAATCTTCCAACGCGCTGGGTGCAGGGGTTGCACGGTATGCAAGGTTGAAAAGATTACGAAGGGGACGGGCAAGCGTCGAAGAGCACTTACATAGGACCAGTGCTGAAATGTCATCCGGGCCTGGAGATTTATTTACGTCGAGATTTGCCAGAACCCTTTTAACTCTACGTGTTCGAAAAAATATCTGAGGCATGGAACTTAATACATTTTCGATCACGGGGAATGGTTGATTGCTTTCCGGCAAGGATGAATTCATTGCAAACATTTCAGTCAATAGGTTAGCTTTGGCAACCGGGTTAGTGAATATCTGGTCATCTTTAACAAATAAATAGCGTTCGTCCTTATCCCATAAAACTTCGTTGTGCAAATTTTCATTTAGTTCTAACTACAATTGCGACCTGGACTTTGATTACAAGAATAGATGGACGGACGGACGGACATCGCTAAATCGACTCAAAAAGTGATTCTAAGTCGATCGATAATAAACGATGGGTCTATCTCGATTCCTTTTGAGTGTTACAAACAAACGCACAAAGACATTATACCCTGTGGCGTAGGGTATAACAATTATTTAAAAAAATAGCGCAATATTTTTAAAATAATTTATTTTTCTTAATTTATTTATCTTACAATGTTTAAAAATTACATATTTTGAAAACAAAGCAAATGTTATTTTAAGAAAATCGTGTGATTTTATAACAAACAAGTAAAAAAGGCTTAATCTTATATACCCTCCACCATGGTGTGCATTCCACAGTATGATCGGAATATTAGAGGCTGTCGACTGCACATAAAAATAATGTAACATATTAGAGCAATTTTGATATTTTTGCTAACAGAGATGTTTTTGATATAAATTGTGATGTTTCATATTTTATTAATTAAAATTAATTAATTATTTAAAAGATCTCACTCACTTATAGGGCGTGTCTACAAATATGTTTTTTATTGATTGATAGTCCTTGACTATATATATATATCGAAATAATTCTTGAGAAAGCCAGAATCTTCAAAAACATTTACATAAATACCGTACCGTAGAAAGTTTTTCTTTCGAACCGATTCCGTCCATTTTCATTTCCAACCATTCACACAGTCAAGTAAGCTACATGTCGAATTTCGTTCAATTTTTATCCCAAAAAAGTACGAAAATCCATTATCTTTCGCAATCACAATGGTATGTACACTAGGGCGTACCTCAAAAAAAAAAGTTCGCCGTACACCTTCGAATATGAAGTATTATTGAAAGGTAGTTTCAAAAAAAAAATTTTTATTTTTTTATGCCGAACGTAGGGGTCGCGCTTTTACATTTTTCTATATAACTTGTATTTATAAACGGATTTTAAAGTGTGATACATCGATGTTTTTGTCTCGACGAGGCCGATTTTTTTGTCTTTGAAGTCATTGAGCTCAAGCACCCCCTTCTGGTACTTACCCATCATTTCTCAGTTGCTACTACCCTAATGTACCACTCTAATAATCGAAAATTAAAGCTCGCATAAAATCATGAATCATGTTTGAGCTCAATGACTTCAAAGACAAAAAAATCGGACAAAAACATCGATGTATCACACTTTAAAATCCGTTTATAAATGCAGAAGTTATATAGAAAAATGTAAAAGCGCGACCCCTACGTTCGGCATAAAAAAATAAAAAAAATTTTTTTGAAACTACCTTTCAATAATACTTCATATTCGAAGGTGTACGGCGAACTTTTTTTTTTTTACTTGTAACCTGGTACGCTCTAATGTACACATCTAATTTTACGATTCTAGCTACACCCGTTTCATTGGTACCAGTTTTATATAATTTACTCCATTTTGTCCCTAAAAGTAGAAATTTGGAGAAAGCTTTATTTACCTACGAAGTCGGAATTTCATGATGCGAACTGCTGCTTCCTAATTGGTACGTTTTTACCCACTTTCGGCCGTCTTCCCTAAAAGCATTAATTTACAAAAAACATTTTTGTGGCGCGTCTACACA
The DNA here is from genome assembly GCA_947397865.1 of Polietes domitor. Taxonomy (NCBI): domain Eukaryota; kingdom Metazoa; phylum Arthropoda; class Insecta; order Diptera; family Muscidae; genus Polietes; species Polietes domitor. The sequence goes on from OX377622.1 coordinate 115,652,711, forward strand.
ATCAGGCAGCTATTTGGTTGGTAACAATTTTATTCGTTTTTCCCTTCAAGTACCAGTATAAAAATAAATCGCATTATTCGCATGATTTTCATTATTCCAGCTGCAGTGGTTTGATTGGTACAAATTGTATCCCCCTTTCTCCATAAAAGTGCAAATTTCGAAAATTTCCTGATTTTGTGTGTCTATAGAGTCATAGTTTCGTTATTCTTGCAGCTGCCGTTTGGTCGGTAACAATTTTAACCCTTTTTCCACATTTCCCCATAAAAAGTACGAATATCTAAAAATCCGTTAATGCGCCAAATTTCACGTTACTAGCTATTGTAGTTTGATTGGTACCATTTTTATCCCTTGTTACCCCAATTCTATCCTGAAAGTGTAATTCACTTTATGGTGTGCGTTCCTGCATGAAAGGATTGAACTTACCAAATATCAAGGTAATACATAGCAGAAATCATAATTCCAGCTGTAGTCGTTTGGTTGGTACAATTTGTATCCCTATGTTCCCATTTTACCCATTAAAAGTACGAATTCGAAAAAATCTTCTTAGTTTGCATGCCTAAGCAGTAAGAGGAATGTATAGGTCGAATTTCATTATTCTAGCTGCAGTCGTTGGGTTGGTACCATATTTATCCCTCTATTTACATTTTAACCTCCTTAAAAGTACGTATTTGGAAAATGACTTTTATTTTACGTTTATACTTAATTAGAAAAATTTACAATCCGAATTTGGTGTTTCTACTTGCTGTCGTTTGATAGGTACCATTTTTGTCCCATTTTGCCCCATTTCACCCTCTACAAATAAGAATGGCTTTGTGGTGCACATTAATGATATAAAAAGATTGACTTACCAAATATCAAGAAAATATAAATAAAGGGTGATTTTTTAAGAGCTTGATAACTTTTTAAAAAAAAAACGCATAAAATTTGCAAAATCTCATCGGTTCTTTATTTGAAACGTTAGATTGGTCCATGACATTTACTTTTTGAAGATAATTTCATTTAAATGTTGACCGCGGCTGCGTCTTAGGTGGTCCATCCGCTTAGTCCAATTTTGGCATTTCCACGTTTTTGAGTAACAGAGACCCAATTGGTGCGAACGGCGACGAATCGAAAATTGGTGGTCATCATTAACACTGGCCGATACAGCTGCGATATTTTCTTCAGTTCGCACTCTACGTAAGCGTGTTGGTGGTTTAATGTCCAACAATGTAAATTTGGTGCGAAATTTAGTCACAATAGCCCGAATAGCCGCTTCAGTGGGTCGATTAAACTGACCATAAAATGGAAGCGCGCAATGAACTTTCTTAACAGAGCACGCATTTTGATAATAAAATTCAATAATTTGCAAGCGTTGTTCGTTTGTGAGACGATTCATGATGAAATGTCAAAGCATACTGAGCATCTTTCTCTTTGACACCATGTCTGAAATCCCACGTGATCTGTCAAATACTAATGCATGAAAATCCTAACCTCAAAAAAATCACTCTTTATAATATAAAATGCAACAATAGCGATGTTACTTTAATTGCAATACAATATCTCAATAACTACGCCTGTTATCAAAAAATTTGAATTTAATTTTATTTTTTTTAGCTTACTATAAACGTTAGTTTTTTCGATATTTTTAGTTTCGATAACTCGTGAACATTGTACAATATCTCGATAACTATCGAAAACTTATCGAAAAATTTTACTTTCCTTTTTTGTTTACAAACACAATTCTATAAATGTTATTTTTTTTCAAATGAGCTAAAAATAGTAAAAAATTAAAAATAGTTATCGATTTTTTATATATTTTTCATTTTGTTCACACTTTACAAAATTATATATTACATTTCCTTTTCGCTTGTTTTCAATCTTAAACGTCCAATAACTAAGCAAGATATCGATATATGTGTTTTTTCGATATTTTTAGTTTCGATAACTCGAGAACATTGTAGAATATCTCGATAACTACGCCATTTATCGAACGATTTTACTTTCCTTTTTTGTATTCTATAAATGTTAGTTTTTCCGATGTTTGTAGTTTCGATAACTCGAACGTTATATAAAGTTATCGAAAAATTTTAATCGATTTTTTCGGTTTTTTTTCATTCAAATGAGCTGAAAATAGTGACAAATTAAAAAAGTTGTTTTAACTAAAGATAGTTATCGATTGTTCGTTTCGTTTTCTCTTGTTTTCAATCTTAAACGTCCAATAACGAAGCAAGATATCGATATATGTGTTTTTTTATATTTTTAGTTTCGATAATTCGTGAACATTGTACAATATCTCGATAACTATCGAAAACGTATCGAAAAATTTTACTTTCCTTTTTTGTTTTCTATAAATGTTAGTTTTTTTTCAAATGAGCTAAAAATAGTAAAAAATAGTTATCGATTTTTTTATATCTTTTCATTTTGTTCACATTTTACAAAATTATATATTATATTTCCTTTTCGCTTGTTTTCAATCTTAAACGTCCAATAACTAAGCAAGATATCGATATATGTGTTTTTTCGATATTTTTAGTTTCGAGAACATTGTACAATATCTCGATAACTACGCCATTTATCGAAGAATTTTACTTTCCTTTTTTATATTCTAGAAATGTTAGTTTTTCCGATGTTTGTAGTTTCGATAACTCGAACGTTATATAAAGTTATCGAAAAATTTTAATCGATTTTTTCGGTTTTTTTTTTTCATTCAAATGAGCTGAAAATAGTGACAAATTAAAAAAGTTGTTTTAACTAAAGATAGTTATCGATTGTTCGTTTCGTTTTCTCTTGTTTTCAATCTTAAACGTCCAATAACGAAGCAAGATGTCGATATATATGTGTTCACATCGTTCCTCTAAGGAGCATAGAGATATCGATGACAAAAATATTGTCAGATCTTGGGGCCTCGGATACCATACACTTGCCGAATGTGCACAGTGGAAAACTTGTTTGATTACTTGATTAGTTCACTACTTGAATACCCTCGCAGTAGAATTCATTGGCGAACGTATGAAAGCCTGTGCTATTTAATTTCTCATAACTGTACGCGTAATTGTGAAATGGTAAATATTTTTTGTTTGCATTAATTTGTTGAGTTCTTACACTGACACTGTTTGTGCAGAGTATTGTGGCTTTGTGTATTTGTTTGTAACACAGCAAAGGCAGCGTAATAAACCCCCATTGTTGTTTATTATAGTCATCGACTTCGAGTCAGAGTTTCTTAACCGAATAGCCATGTATGTCCGTTTGTCACAATTTTCCCCCACTTTAACCAAATTTAATAGAACTCATTTTCCAGGCCATAGGCAAAAAATTTGCCACCATTGTTCCTAGTCTATATAGGGCCATATTTCGGTATCAATAATTTTGAAAGTTTGAAATTTACAAAAAATCCTAGTTTGTTATGGAGTTAGTAGGGAGTGGTGTATACGATTTTACTCAGATTTAGGAATAACATTTTTCTGAGTGTAGTTTCTCTTATAGTCGGCCCAGTCCGATTGTGACCCATTTCCTTACGTCTTGTTGGTTTGCTCTTGATATTGTCCCCTGTTCATATTGGTTTTGTGATTTTCAAACGAAGTGCTTACACCACCCCTCTTATGATTGTTATCGGTTTGGCGGAATAAATGCATTAGATACTCGTATTTCGCGTGACAGTTTCAAGCATTCTTGACTGATTATAATTTCAGATTTAAATCAATGACTTGACAATTTATTAGACAGAGCGTGTGCTACACTGGAAGGTGGTTAAAATAGAATCTTGTCTGTCTAGCAACTCAGAAAGACTTTGATATTGATTTAGATTGTTCTTAGTTATTGAATGAATTTTAAAGTTCTAAAATGTATATTAAAAAGATGAACATTGATATAGGCTGTCAATAATATTTATTACACTAAGACCGTTGAAAACTTTTTGCCTGTCTCCTCAAAAAGACTTTGATGTTGATTTAGATTGTTCCTAGTTATCGAAAGATTTTAAAAGTTCTAAAATGTATATTAATAAGGTGAAGTTTGATATAGCATGTCAATAAAATTTATTACATTGTAGTACCTCCTAAGACTATTGAAAACTTTTCATTTTTGTCTGTCTCCTCAAAAAGACTTAGATATTGATTTAGATTGTTCCTAGTTATAGAAAGAAGGTGGTTAAAATAAAATCTTGTCTGTCTAGCGACTCAGAAAGACTTTGATATTGATTTAGATTGTTCTTAGTTATTGAATGATCTTTTATAGTTCTAAAATGTATATTAAGAAGATGAACTTTGATATAGGCTGTCAATAATATTTATTACACTAAGACCGTTGAAAACTTTTTTGTCTGTCTCCTCAAAAAGACTTTGATATTGATTTAGATTGTTCCTAGTTATCGAAAGAATGTGGTTAAAATAAAATCTTGTCTGTCTAGCGACTCAGAAAGACTTTGATATTGATTTAGATTGTTCTTAGTTATTGAATGATTTTTTATAGTTCTAAAATGTATATTAAGAAGATGAACTTTGATATAGGCTGTCAATAATATTTATTACACTAAGACCGTTGACAAATTTTTTGTCTGTCTCCTCAAAAAGACTTTGATGTTGATTTGGATTGTTCTTAGTTATCGAAAGATTTTAAAAGTTGTAAAATGTATATTAATAAGGTGAACTTTGATGTAGCTTGTCAATATAATTTATTACATTGTAGTACCTCCTAAGGCTATCCTCAAAAATACTTAGATATTGATTTAGTTTGTTCTTAGTTATTGAATGATTTTTTTTTATATTTCAAAAATCTATATTAATAATGTGGATTTCAATATTATTTACTACTCTGTAGTGCCTCCTAAGACCGTTGAAAACTTTTCGTTTGTGTTTTTCCTAGACAGACAGTTGGGTTTTTTTGTTATCATCTATCAGTTCCACTTATTGGTTTAACTCGTACGTTCAGGTTGTTATATAAATTTGTTAGGCGTTGTGATTAAATGTACAAACAATTTCTAGTTTCGAAGAATATTAAAGTCTTTATTTGAATAGTACACGAAAATTTCATCACCTACTCGTATAAAGTGATTTTGCGATAATTGTGATGATGATGATGATGATAAATACGTATAATGCGGACAAGTATAGATAAATGATTTTGATTTTACGTCACTATATTTTCAGTGGAAGTATTTCACCCGCTTAACAGAAATAGTTCATTAAGATTGTAACTAATTAAATTGTATAGAATGTAGAGTAGAATGATGAGGTTTTGCAACAGATTCGAATTTAAATTGTGAAGAGTATATATTCGTTGTCTATAGGAAATTCTAAAACTAATACTGAGAAAAGTACAATAGCTTCCCAGAAAAATTAACAAGTTTGCTACTTGGTATTGTCAAGGGCCGAAATTGGTTGATGAAGAAAAATTTTTCCAATTCATTTGTATGCAGCCCTTCTTATAAATATCCCAAAATAATCAGAATTTCATATTTTGTTAAACCAGCCATACAATTTTACTTATTATCGCTATAGAAGGCACATCTTCCAGTCAAGATTTGACTCTACGTTATGTTTCACCTATGATTAATATGAAAACGAGTAAAGAAAAACTAAAGTCGGATGGGCCGACTATATGATACTCTGCGCCTAGACTTGGTTTTGATTTAGGTTGTGGATTGATTACACCATGCAACAGAAAAAAATTGTGTCCAAGCCGATAAAAAATAATTTTCGTGTGCATTGAAGCATGCTGATTCATACAATCTACACAACAATTAAAAAAAGGCGTTAAGTTCGGCCCGAATTTTATATACCCTCCACCATGGATTGCATTCAACAGTGGCTATCGATTTTCGTAGAAATGCAGTAACATTTTAAATAAATTTGCATTCTATTAAATATAGATGCAAAATGGTCTTGAGCCAGGACAATATACCTGTTCAAATCAAATATTGATTACAGACAAAAAAATACAAACGAAAAAACTAAACCAAATGAGCGTTGGCACGGCAGAAGTATTGCTGGGTAACTATACCTGCATATACACATACTTACATATGCAACTCAATGAGATGCTTGTAAGATGGCATGTGTGCTTTATTACTTGGTGCGATTTTTTAAACGTAAATTCGACAAGTGAGTTGTGCTTCTCGTTCGTTTCTGAGAATCATCTCCTTATAGAGGCCGGGTTTGATGTTGAAAAGTCGCTGCGAAGCCACTTGAAAAGACTTTTGACATGGTCGAAATCATGATCGTGGTAGTCTGCAGCCAAGTAATAAATGTCACCATGCCATTTGTAAATAAATTTGCATTCTATTAAATATAGATGCAAAATGGTCTTGAGCCAGGACAAATCAAATATTGATTACAGACCAAAAAAAAAAAAACAAAAAAAAAATACAAACGAAAAAACTAAATTGCCGGAAAATGTTAATTTTTTAAATATAGCCAATCCAACCAAAACAAATAATAATATTGAAAAAATAATTTTATAAATAAATATAAATTTTTTATTATTTCAAATCACGCTTATAAGGTAAGGCTACCAATACGTTTATAAATACTATATATGTATGTCAAAATAATACTTCAAGTCAATTCAAAAAGTAAATATAAAGCAGCAACCTTATCCCTTATTGGGCAATTTCACCGCCTACGAATAAGAATCACTTTATGATACACGTTTTTCTTATATGGGGAATCCGCATACCCTATATCAAGTAAGTACAAGCAGACATATTGAAAAAAATGCTTAAATACTCTAAAATATTAGGGGTAATTATGGGTATTTATAGTCTTTGTGAGGAAATTTTTCCCTTTCGACCGATTTCGCCCAGATTCAATCGCAACCCATCTACGACTATAAGACGCTTTTATGGAAAATGTGGACACCCTAGCTCCTTTCGTTTAGATGCTAGCGTGTTTTCAACAGATGGACGCACGGACACGGCTAGATCGTCTTAGAATTTATGTCTAGGTCGATAGGGTCTCAGGTCGATATTTCAAGGTGTTACAGGATATTTCAAGGTGGAGGTGGAGGCAAAGATAATGGAAATACATAGATAAAATAGTTGTAGTTGCAGCCATGACCACTAGGTGGCGAATGTGTAAAAAGTACATTCTATTTCACTCAAAGTACATTCTAATTCACTCAATTTTGTACTCTCTTTCGCTTATAATACTGAAAATTGAAGGAAAACGAATGAAGTAAAAGTTAATTCCAATGACTTTTGTGGCTTTACGTCAAATACCACACATCAGTTTATTTAATTTGCTTTTATTTTCTATTTATTGCAGTTTTTAGAAAAAAAGGTAAATTTTCTCTCAAAAATGCCGTTCAGAACCATCTAAATAATTTCCCTCCTACTACGCATTTCTCTGAGAGTTTTGTTTAATCTATATATTTCAATTATCTTTGGTGGAGGGTATAGAGGCATACTAATTCATAAAATCAACACAAAACATTTTTTATGGATAATTTTTTGTTAAGAAAAATTACTAAAATTTAAATTGTCATCATACACTCAGAAAAAAGTGAATCCTAATGAGTTGAAATGAACTAAAATTTATGAAATTTGAACTTTGTATAGCGCTAAGAAATATTTCCTCATATCAAGTGCAAAATTTTCCTTGAAAGTAGTACATGTTTTGAACTTTATTCTGCCATAAAGAGTTGAGGTATTACACCATGATTGCTGCGACGGCAAGATAGGCGCCTTCGCAGTGGTTTTTTAGAATAATACTTGAAGTATTTAAGACATAAGTCTCTGCATCCGAACGAGAATTGCTTCTTATATTAATATTCAAGAATTTTCTAAACAATTTCAAGTGATTTTTTATAAGTTCATTAATACTTAAATGTAGGAAGAACTTTAATTTTAAGAAAAAAAAACACAATTTTAGTAAAAATTTCCTAAATGGATTTTTTTCTATACACACATATTCTTATTCTTACTAGTTTTCTTACTTAAAACCTTGGCAATTTTCATCCACACAAGTATGAATTTACTCAGTTATAAGAATTTATTACTAGATCCAAAGAAATGACTTCAAGTAAATTTGCTACCTTATCTCTAGTAAATGAACTATTTGCTATGACTTTTAAATAAGGAAACATTACTCATACTTTGTTAATTTTCCTAGTTTTAAGGAAATTTTTACTCAAATGGAGTAAAATTGTTGAACTAAATTGGAGTACAAATTTTACTCAGATTTAGGAATGTTATTTCTCTGAGTATAGTTACCTTTAATATTTGTTCTCTTAGTTTAAAGGTAATTAGGATGTCTACAAATGTTGCGATACTGAATACTGAACAAATGTAGATATTGTGTCCCATATGTTAATGAATGAAAAAACCATATATTTTCTTTAACTACCTTGTCAGAAAAACATGTACGGAAAAGCGTTTTCAGACGGTAGGATATGTCAAGAATAAAGCGCTCTGAAAGCCTAAAAATGATAACACCGATTTACGGCAGTAGGACGGTATTTTAGGACGTTTTTAATGCAGCTTCGAAACAATCTTTGAAGTGCTTTGCAAATGAATAAAGGAGCGGTCTGAAAGCCCCAAAATGATAACACCATTTGGTATTTTAGAACGTTTTGAAAACGTTTTCAACATAACCCTTAATAATTATATGAACATTTTACCAGTATAGTTTAAGCTCTAAAAGAAGAAGAAATGAATAATTAAATTAAATTTATTGGCACTAATTTTTGATTTTATGTACAGCTTGTAGAATGTTGTCTTCCAGTAAGTTAGCTGTTCTAATTATGCAAAGCAAATTCTAAAGACGCTAATGCTGGACCCAATTATCAAACAATGATTATACACAACCTTATTCACATCGCTGATGACGTATTTAAGATGAGGGCGCCTACATATCAATTTTCAGATTTTTATTTCGGAAACAGTTTGGGTTTTAGTAGTTTTTGGTCTCCCCTGATTATAAACCCATGAGACTTCTATTTCCGCAGGGGTTTCGGAGAGTGTGTTGGTCTCCAAGTAGTTTTTGATCTCCCCTGCTTCTAGACCCCTTAGGATTCTATTCCCATGTTTCGTGACAAATGACGTCGTTCTCTTCATTAGTTGTCTGTCCATGTTTTCTTGTTCTTCCACCTCTGGAAGTTGTTCGTTTGTAACATTCTGTAAAAACCCTGAGGTAGTTCGATATATTTATCCATCGAGAGAAGTCATTGCCGTCACCAAAAGCGATAAGCTTTGATATGAATAAGCCGTGCCAGACATTACGAAAGGCCTTGGAGTTATCTAGATCAATGACCTTACTCACACCAAACTGGTAGATGAATCGACAGCATTGTTGTGACAGGAAAGTCAGGATCGTCCTCCGATCGATTATTACAGATGTCATACTATCGATCATTGGTCTCTAGATACTTCAGAAGATGGCTTTTAACTTTACTTTCCATAACCTTGGCGAGCACAGAGAAAATCGCGTCACGTGTGGGTTCTCTGAACCCGATATGCGACAATTTTGCATACTGATATAGCCATGGAGATGAAAATGAAGAAAGCCGAACAGAAGGCCGATCTATTCTCGAACATTTTCCACGTACATTTCTTACAGTTTGCCTTAAAGACTCACTACTTTGGAAGTACGTTTTTAGTATTTCCCAATTTTGTTCGAGTGTATAGCGTGACATTCTGCAAATGTCAAACATAAACCCGAAAATAAAAATAACAAGTAAGGAAAGGCTAAAGTCGGGCGGGGCCGACTCTATGATACACTCCACTTTCTATCCGAATACAATTCAATTCGGAGAAAAAGTGAAAACGGGAAGGTTTTTTGTATCCTGTAAATGTATGTGTTTGACAAAAAATGTTCAATCGGAAAGGACATTTGTACTTTCACCATAGTTTTTTTAGTTGGATAAGATGTTGTGCAAATTTTAAAGAAAATCGGGTACAATATGTGGTTTCTAGAGCGCAAAATGTCAACTCGGGAGCGACATTTGTGTGGGGGCTATATCTAAATCTGAACCGATCTTACCCAATTTCTGCATAGGTATTTGTAGTTGGATTATAAGATGTTGTGCCTAATTTGAAGAAAATCGGGTACAATATGTGGCATTTAAAGCGGAAAAAGTCAAATCGGGAGCGACATTTATATGGGGGATATATCTAAATCTGAACCGATCTTACCCAATTTCAGCGTAGGTGTTTCTAGTAAGATTATAAGATGTTGTGCCAAATTTAAAGAATATCGAGTACAATATGTGGTTTCTAGAGCGGAAAAAGTCAAATCGGGAGCGACATTTGTATGGGGGCTATATCTAAATCTGAACCGATTTGACCAATTTTCACCATAGATGTTCCTAGTTTAAATATAAGATGTTTTGCCAAATCTGAAGACAATCAGATATAATATGTGGTTTCTAGAGCGGAAAAAGTGAAATCGGGAGCCAAATTTGTATGTGAGCTATATATAAATCTGAACCGATCTAACACATTTTTACCAGAGGTGTTTCTAGTTGAAAAATAAGATGTTTTGCCAATTTTAAAGAAAATCTGTTGTAATATGTGGTATCTAGAGTGAAAAGAGTCAAATCGGGAATGAAATTTGTATGGGGGCTATATCTAAATCTGAACTTATTTTCTTCAAATTAAATAGCGTTCGTCCTTGTCCCGAAAAACTTCATTGTGCAAAGTTTCATTTGGTTATGTCTACAATTGCGACCTGTATCGTGATTACAAGAATAGATGGATGGACAGACGGACGGGCGGGCGGACGGACGGACGGACATTGTTAAATCGACTCAAAAAGTGATTCTAAGTCGATCGGTATAATTAACAATGGGTCTATCTCGTTTCCTTTTGGGTGTTACAAACAAATGCACAAAGACATAATACTCTCGTGGAGTGTATAAAAATTAATGTTATTCTACCTTTCAAAGTCAAAGTAATCGGCAATTCACATTTTAAAAGGGCCCACCTTATATATAATGTTCACTTTGGAGCTGGGGTCGAAGCGACACGAAGAGGGGAAAGGAAACGAAAAGGATGCTGAAATAATTCAATGACCCGAATTTGCCAAAAGGTGCTAGGCCATTACATTCCTACTTTTCAGGGAACGTATCGTAGAATGTCCATTTTTGATTAGATTTTAGGAAATTGTCTCCAATTTTTGTACACTCCACGAGAGTATTATGTCTTTGTGCATTTGTTTGTAACACCCAAAAGGAAGAGAGATAGACCCATTGTTAATTATCGATCCGATCGACTTAGAATCACTTTTTGAATTGATTTAGCAATGTCCGTCCGTCTGTCTGTCTGTCTGTCTGTCTGTCTGTCTGTCTGTCTGTCTGTCTGTCTGTCTGTCTGTCTGTCTGTCTGTCTGTCTGTCTGTCTGTCTGTCTGTCTGTCTGTCTGTCTGTCTGTCTGTCTGTCTGTCTGTCTGTCTGTCTGTCTGTCTGTCTGTCTGTCTGTCTGTCTGTCTGTCTGTCTGTCTGTCTGTCTGTCTGTCTGTCTGTCTGTCTGTCTGTCTGTCTGTCTGTCTGTCTGTCTGTCTGTCTGTCTGTCTGTCTGTCTGTCTGTCTGTCTGTCTGTCTGTCTGTCTGTCTGTCTGTCTGTCTGTCTGTCTGTCTGTCTGTCTGTCTGTCTGTCTGTCTGTCTGTCTGTCTGTCTGTCTGTCTGTCTGTCTGTCTGTCTGTCTGTCTGTCTGTCTGTCTGTCTGTCTGTCTGTCTGTCTGTCTGTCTGTCTGTCTGTCTGTCTTTTTTTTTTTTTTTTTTTATGCGCTGGAGGTGTGAAATCTTCATAGATACTTTCAGTCCGTACTGAACGTATGCACGATTTACCGTTGGTACCTACGTACTAAAACACACCCCCAAGACGTCAACGCCACTCCCCGCGGTACTGCCTTCAGGTATTTCTTCGCGAGGGGGGTCAGCTATCCGTGCTGTTTTCTTTTGCTATACTTCATGTACCTCTACCCTGACCTTTTCTGGCTTCTTCCGCCGCCCGAAGCTCACGATTTACGGTGACTACAAATGTGGTGACAGTGTTCCAATTTTCTTCGGTGCTCAGCATTGTGTCGACTACCGTTTCAGCTGACAGTCTCCTGCCTAGCAAGGATTCCGCTACTGTTCTAAGTACCTCATATCTTGGGCATTGAAACATGACGTGTTCTACGTTCTCCAACTCGGAGGGGCACTGTGGACACATAGGAGAGTTGTCGTGTCCATATTTATGCAGGTAGCTCCTATAACCTCCATGCCCCGATAGGAACTGAGTGAGGTTGTAGTTCACTTCTCCATGGGTTCGGTTGATCCACTTTCCTATATTCGGAATAATCCTATATGTCCATCTACCTTTGGTCGAGTTTTGCCATCTAATTTGCCATCTTTGTATGGTCCTCTCGCGTTCGGTTTGTCTTAACACTTTCCGGTCTTGGTGCGGGTTTTCCTTCTGCCCGCAGTAAATGGCAGCACTTTCTCTTGCTGCTAGGTCAATAGGGATGATTCCTGCTACTACACTAGCTGCTTCGTAGGAAATTGTGCAGAATCCGCAGCAAACTCTGAGACAACTTCTTCGGGATATTGACATTATGTCCTTGCTGGACTTTTTTCTCAATATCTTCGCCCATATGGGTGATCCGTACAGCATTATCGAGCTTATTACACGGGTGATTAGAGCTCTACGGCTTTGGCGTGGCCCTCCAACATTTGGCATCATTCTGGCCAGCGCATTTGCAGCGCTAGTTGCCTTTTCGCACGTATACTCCATGTGGCGTTTAAAGTTTAGTCTGTCATCTATCATTATGCCCAGATATTTTATGGCCTCCTTAGAGGTTACTTCACAGCTTCCCACTTGAATCGTGAGGGTTTCCCGACTCTTTTTGCCACTTACAAGTACTACCTCAGTTTTGTGCTCTGCTAAATCTAGGTTCATCGATTTTAGCCACTGTCTAATGGTCTTGATGGTTTCATTCGCGTATAGTTCCACTTCTTTCTTTTCCCGCGCTTGTATGAGTACTGCAACATCGTCTGCGAATCCTACGATAGATGCTTCTTCCGGTATTTGCAGTCTAAACACTCCGTCGTACATTATGTTCCACAGTAGAGGCCCTAGTACAGAGCCTTGGGGGACGCCTGCCGTGACTTCGTACGATTTTGTTCCATTGTCGGTCTCATACCACAGCGTTCTATCTGAAAAGTAATCTATGACCAATCTTACAAGGTATTCCGGGACATTTAGTCTCCGCAAGGATGACACGATATGGTCCCATCCAGCCGAGTTGAAGGCATTTTTTATATCCAGCGTAACTACTGCACAGTATTTTCTTGCTGCTCCTTTGCCTTGAATAGCCGTCCTTGCCGTGTTCACTACTAGGGAAATTGCGTCAATGGTGGACCTAGACTTCCGGAAACCGTATTGTCTTTCCGAGATTCCATCTGCCTCTTCAACTGCATTTTGTAGCCTATTGTAAATTATCCTCTCAAGACATTTGCCTATAGTATCCAGGAGACATATTGGCCTATATGATTGGGGTTCACCTAGGGTTTTGCCAGGCTTTGGTAGCAGGATAAGCTTCTGCTTTTTCCATCGTCCCGGAAATACACCATCTTTCAGGCTGTTATTGAATAGCTTCGCAAATAGCTGGGGTCTCGCCTCGAATGCAGCTTTTAGGGCTCTATTGGGCACACAATCCAATCCTGGAGCCTTGCAGTTTCCGATTTTCTTGCGCAATTCCAAGATTTCACTTTCTGTCACTTCTACCAAGCTTTCGACGGGGTAACTGGGAGTTTCATCTTCGTATCGTTCTCTTTGTGGAAATAGAGTGACTACAATCTTGTGTATTAGGACTGGACACGTGATTTGGGCCGATTTGCTTCCTTTTAGTCGTGACATAACTATGCGGTATGCACTGCCCCATGGATTATTATCGGCCTCCCTACATAGCTTTTTAAAGCAATCAGATTTGCTCTTGCTTATGGCAAGTTGCAGGTCTTTTCTTGCTTTGTGGTGAGCTTCCCTTCTCGTCAGGTGGTCAGGTCTACGCCTGCTTCTCTGGTAAAAGCGCCTCGTCTTCAGGCACTCCCTTCTTAATGCTGCTATATTCTCATTCCACCAGTAGTTTTCTTTTCTCCCTTGACACTGCATTTTTCTTGGCATAGATGCATCACACGCTGTCTGCAAGGCATCTATAATATTTTCTGCCATATCTACTGTCGCGCTTTCTTCAACTTGTAGGCTGGAGAACATTTCAATGAAGGTTGTCTCGTCAAATTTATCCCTTTGCCAACCGCAGAATTTCGCATTGCCTAGTTTACTCCTTGGTGGTCCCCGGTAGTCGGCTGTAAAAATTATCGCCTGGTGGTCGCTATGAGTATACTGCTCGCTAACATGCCACTCTAAATCGGAAGCTAGGGAGGAACTTACAAAAGTCAGGTCGACTATGGATCCGTAGCCAGCTCTCCTGAATGTGTGGACATTCCCCTCGTTTGCGAGTACAACATCGAGTTGTGAGAATGACTCCAGTAATACACGTCCTCTGTCGTTCGTCTTCTGACTGCCCCAATCTACAGCCCAAGCGTTGAAGTCCCCACCAATTACTATTGGGTTGTGTTTTGATGCGTCAATTGACAGATTTCCAACTATTCTCCTAAATTCATCTAATGGTATATTCGGTGAGACGTAGCAGCTGTATATGTATATACCACCAATCTTAACTCTGGCGAAGCCCTCAGATGGCTGGTTAGTTCCCTCCTCTATAGCTTTATTTCCGCAGGCCCATACTACAGCTTTACCGGAAGAGTCCACCTCCCATACATTTTTACTTTTACTCCTATACGGTTCACACAAAATTGCGACGTCTGATTTTAATTCGCAGATGGTTTGCGTCAGGAGATCTTGTGCTGCGGCACAGTGGTTTAGATTTAGCTGAATAAATCTCAATTCGATCTGGAGTTCAGCGCCTTTCGGAATACTGGGCATCTATAACTACCTGTAACATGTTTAAGGTCAGTACTACCTTTTGCCATGCAGAGCATGCAATTCGGTTCACCTGTGCACTCTTTCGCTATATGACCCTTGATACCACATTTTCTGCAGTGTTGGGACCTATCGATTTCCGCCTCGCAATATTTCGCCATGTGTCCAAAGTCCAGACATTTAAAGCACTTTGTAACCGACGCTATCTCCCTGAGTCGACATATAGACCAGCCTATCTTAATCTTACCCATGTTAAGTGCTTTTTCTGCAATATCGACTGGGAGGCTAATTTTGGCTGCCTGTGTTCCTCCATACGTTTTCCGGATAGACTTTATTTTAGATTCGTCGATATCTAGAATATCAAGTGCATTAGCAAGAGCTCTGCATAACTCCGTCTTCGTGGTGATATCGTCCATGTCTCTACACTCTATCACCATTTCGTTTATGCGTGTCTTTACATCCACTCGTCCTCCTAAAGATGTTACTATCTTGCCGTTGAATCTTTCATCTGTGTTGCTACTTGCGGACTTCAACTCTAAAAGTAGATCCCCACTCTGGGTTCTTCGGACTTTCTTAACTTCTTCGCCTAGGTCCTTCAGATCGGGGTCAGTTCTCAGCTTTCGAAGGATATCTGCATATGTGACATCTCCCTTAGCTGCTATAACCATGACGTCCGGCTTATGCTTCCTAATTCTCTTCCTTTCCTTTTTCTTTATGGTTACCCACTTATTCTCCGGGTTCGGAACTTTGGAACTAGTTGTAGCTGCTCCAACGTTTGTATCCTCTTGTGCAGATGCAGGATTCTTCTTTGGAGATCTATTTTTTTGTCTCTTTGACGTCGTTGTTTTGGGTACTTCTTCAATTGGTTCCCCTTGCCGTTTTGCTTCCCTTCTGGTGGGCCATATTGGCGACGTCTGTGTAGAGGTTTCGGTATTTTCGCGATTTTGGTCATGCACTCTGCTCCTTTCATCGTTTATTTTGTTATATGCTATCCTTATAGCCGTCACTTGCTCCTTAATGGCATGATGAACGTTGTGTCGAACTTTAACGTAGTCCATGAGATTTACTATCATCTTCCCCAATTCTGAGAAGGTATCGCATGTGGTTTCAAAACCGCTTTCCTCCTTTTCCTTTAGAGCCTGAAACTTGGCTGACTTCGAAGTCGCTCCCGTAGCTGGATTATGATCTACTTGAGGATTTTTCGCTATTACTGAGTTTCTTCCACAAGGTGTTTGCTCAGATTGTGCAGATGTTCTATTATCAGTTAGGTCTGCAGCTCGTTCATTACGTGGTGTTACTGGCTCTACAATGGGAGATCTCTGGATTCTATCGTTCCGTTGAAAGGGGTTGATCTCTCCTTTCTTGTTGTTGTTTTCGTTGCAGTCGCTGGATATCGACGACCGGGGGCCTGCTTGGTCACCCCCCTCTGCCGCCGGTACTGGGTTATTAACTCCCTGCACCGTAAGTTTTACTTCATCTTCGAACCTTTTCATTGTGGCTTTTCTGTCGGGGATCCTGCCCTTAGCGTTTTTGACCTGCCGCCAGGATTTCGCACAGCCGTCCCTGACCTGGGAACAGACGCTGACCAGGGAGCCGTCCAGTATGGATCAGACGCTTCTGGATTTTTTGATTTGGGGAACCACGGAGGCATCACTTTCCTAGTTGCACATCTCTCGAGGGCACCCCTGTGGGGGAATACTTAGTTAAAGGCGGTATTCTTTCGCCTTGGCACAGGATTTTCCTTGGGCACAAGTAACCTTTTTAGGCACGCCCTCCAATCCTGCCGCTCTTGGTCGGGGACTGCTTATCAATCGCAGCGAACCTACATATCTGCAGGCCGTCCAGCTATCCGCCACCCGCTGACCCCCATAGTAGCCTGAGCTCGGCCTCTGTCTGTCTGTCTGTCTGTCTGTCTGTCTGTCTGTCTGTCTGTCTGTCTGTCTGTCTGTCTGTCTGTCCGTCCATCTATTCTTGTAATCACGATACAGGTCGCAATTGTAGACAGAACCAAATGAAACTTTGCACAACGAAGTTTTTCAGGATAAGAACGAACGCTATTTAATTTGAAGAAAATCGGTTCAGATTTAGATATAGCCCCCATACGAATTTCACTCCCGATTTGACACTTTTCACTCTGGATACCACATATTAGAACAGATTTTCTTCAAAATCGGCAAAACATCTTATATTCCAACTAGAAACACTTGTGGTAAAAATGGGTCAGATCGGTTCAGATTTATATATAGCTCCCATACAAATTTCGCTCCCGATTTGACTTTTTCCGCTCTAGAAACCACATATTGTATCATATTGTCTTCAGATTTGGCAAAACATCTTATACTTCATCTAGACACACCTGTGGTAAAAATGGGTCAGATCGGTTCAGATTTATATATAGCTCCCATACAAATTTCGCTCCCGATTTGACTTTTTCCGCTCTAGAAACCACATATTGTATCAGATTGTCTTCAGATTTGGCAAAACATCTTATATTTCATCTAGACACACCTGTGGTAAAAATGGGTCAGATCGGTTCAGATTTATATATAGCTCCCATACAAATTTCGCTCCCGATTTGACTTTTTCCGCTCTAGAAAACACATATTGTATCAGACTGTCTTCAGATTTGGCAAAACATCTTATATTTCTTCTAGACACACCTGTGGTAAAAATGGGTCAGATCGGTTCACTTTTATATATAGCTCCCATACAGATTTCGTTCCCGATTTGACTTTTTCTGTTCCAAGAACCACATATTTTAACAGATCCACATCAAATTAGGCGAAATATCTTATAAAACAAGTATAAACAGCCATGGTGTAAATGGGTTAGATCGGTTCAGATTTATATATAGCTGCCACACAAATTTTACTCCCGATTTCACTTTTTGATGTGATTTTTTTCTGTTCTAAGAACCACATATTTTAATAGATCCTCTTCAAATTAGGCGAAATATCTTATAAAACAAATATAAACAGCCATGGTGCAAATGGGTCAGATCTGTTCAGATTTATATATAGCTACCACACAAATTTCCCTCCCGATTTCACTTTTTCCACTTTATAAACCTCGAATTTTAACAAATCTTTCAAAATATATTATATTTCAACTAAAAACACCTATGGTGAAAATGGGTCAGATCGGTTCAGATTTACATATACAAATTTTGCTCCCAGTTAGACTTTTTCCGCCCCAGAAACCACGAGTTTTCATCGAATTTCTTTGAAGTGAGCATAACACGTTATATTTGAACTGGAAGAAATTAATTTAAAAGTTAGTGACTTTAATCCATGTTTGGATATAGCCCCGATACAAATATTCTTATCGATTTGACAAATCGAACCAGGTCGTATTAGCCTATGATTAGGAAACATACAAAAATTCTTCCCGTTTTCACTTTTTTACCGAGTTGGATTGTATTCGGTTGGAAAGTGGAGTGTATCATATAGTCGGCCCCGCCCGACTTTAGCCTTTCCTTACTTGTTTCATTATGATTTAAACTTTATATTATTTTTAACTACTTTGTCATGCAGAAAATTTCATCATTATGCGCATTCACAATTCTATCAAATTTACCGATAATAAATGGTAATAAGTCATACAGTTCTAACAAACCAATTACAAATTACTTTTTAATTTATGATAATATTTACGTTCAAAACAAAATGTCCACATGCCCGTGCTCTACAGACGTGTGTCTCAACTGGTTGCACATCAATCACAGCCAGAATGATGAGCACTTTTAAAGGTGATTTGCAAATTTAAAAAATAACAAGCAAGAAAAGTCTACAATCGGGCTGGGTCGACCACTGGAAGCCCTTCCATTATAAACTATAAAGCGAAGAAGCTATATTCAAAAATCGACAGACGGATGGATAGGCAGACAGATGGATGGATGAAAGGACAGACCTACAGATAGACAGACATTGCTACATGGATTCAAATAAATAAAAAATCGACTTAGAATGTTTTTTTGAATCCATGTAGCAATGTCTGTCTATCTGTAGGTCTGTCCTATATATAAATAGCTCCCTTCCGTTTGGGTGTTAGAAACAAATGCACAAAAGCAACTACATAATATATATATATATATATTTCTACATTGACACATTTATAGTTTAGTGTTTGTACATTTCATTGTTATCATTATCAACTACAATTTTTATTCCAATGGCTAATAGCTCTCTATGACGTTATAAATTATCAGTAAAAAGGCTGGAGGAATACGTTATGCGAGACTGAACTTTCGAACATGTGCTTGGGGAAAGAACAAACCGATGGACGACGATTGACAAAAAAACTGCCTTGTCATTAAGTATTCGCATTAATTGTTATCATATAGCGAAAATTTTATTTATATAATACATACTATGTATTTATATATATATGTACATCTGCATATCCCTATACTTTTTGTTTGTTTTGTTTCGGCGATTCGAGTTTTTTGCGGATTTTTCGGGTCCACCATTAAAATAGAATATAAACAAATAATTATTCAACCATATTATGGGATACCTGTCAAATATTTGGTTTTATTTTCGAGGAATCATCAACAACAATATTGCTGAGATAAATATTTAGGTTACGAATTTAATTTCGAAAGTCTAATTTCCTAAGGAAATTTAACAAACATATATATTAAATATTTAAATATTTAGGTTACGAATTTAATTTCGAAAGTCTAATTTCTTAAGGAAATTTAACAAACAATTCCAAATTGCAAATATTCTTTTTAATAACAATTTATTTATTTTGTTTGCGAAAAACCAGTATTCGAATAAAAATAACGAACGCACGAATGAACGGATATAAGAATTGACGAGACACACAAACAAACGGATAGAGCGACAGAATCATATGAATGCATTCAGTACGGACTGAATCCATCTCTAGAAGATTTTATATCTCCAGAGGTGCTAAAAAGACTGACGGACATACAGACAAACGACGTCACTTTTAAAGCAAGATTGGCCTAATAGCCTTGTCACACTGCAGGCGAAATCTAGCTGAAATGACATAAGGTCGATTTTCAAATGTCAAATTTCGGCATAAATCTAGTTTAAGTGCGATTCTCAGAATTGTTTCAAATTTTCACTATAGATAGAACTTTTTGATCTGAACACAACAAAAAAATTGTTGACGCTACGGTCCACTTTCCGAGATTGGGGCCTTGAAAGTTCGGATATATAATTTGAGCTATAGTCATCATTCCTGATCCAATCGGGTCGATCGAGCTTATTGAATTTACTATAAGATAGCAAAAAATTTAAAATCATTAACCCATCGGGAGCTAGCGTTAAAAAAAGTAACATTTGACCCGCTTTTTTGGTAAAATCGACATTATCTGCAAATAGGTCCTATTTTGAGGTACGCCATCGTATATATAGGTTTATAATCAAGACTTCCAGCTTTCTTTTAAGGTAGTTTGCAGCTCTTTAGCCCTCTTGGAACCGAAGATATTCAACTTCAAAGTTTTCCTATGATTTAGTTATCGATTTCTTAATCAATTACGAGCCAACCATATTCTGGCTTTGTTTTACAAGCCTCCGAGTGTTTTTTTTAATTTTTACAAAATATAAATTTAGTCTGCTTAGCCGGTTTTGGACATACCCCAAAAGAGAAAATCGTTAACCCCGGCCGAAGGCCGGCTACCTTATAAAACTTTGGTCTGTGTAGCCGGTTTTGGTCATACCCCAGAGAAGAAAATTTTTAACCCCGGCCGAAGACCGGCTACGCATTAAAACTTCATGCTTCTGTCTGCGTGTTTACATATAAACTACTTTTAGGATGTACAATACATCCTCATGTGTAAACACGCCTACAGAAAACTAAATTTTTACAATTATTGCAGAATTTCCCCAAAAACATTATTTTGAAGTTGAATATCTGCGGTTCCAGGTGGGATACAATACGCGAAAAAACTTTAGTCTGCTTAGCCGGTTTTGGACATACCCCAAAAGAGAAGATCGTTAACCCCGGCCGAAGGCCGGCTACCCTAAAAAACTTTGGTCTGCGTAGCAGGTTTTGGTCATACCCCAGAGAAGAAAATCTTTAACACCGGCCAAAGGCCGGCTACGCATGAAAACTTTAGTCTGCGTAGCCGGTTTTGGACATACCCCAGAGGAGAAAATATTTAACCCGGCCGAAGGCCTGCTACTCAAAAAAACTTCATGTTTCTGTCTGCGTGTTGACATATAAACTACTTTTAGGATGTACAATACATCCTCATGAGTAAACACGCCTACAGAAAACTAAATTTTTACAATTATTGCAGAATTTCCCCAAAAACATTATTTTGAAGTTGAATATCTGCGGTTCCAGGTGGGATACAATACGCGAAAAAACTTTAGTCTGCTTAGCCGGTTTTGGACATACCCCAAAAGAGAAGATCGTTAACCCCGGCCGAAGGCCGGCTACCCTAAAAAACTTTGGTCTGCGTAGCAGGTTTTGGTCATACCCCAGAGAAGAAAATCTTTAACACCGGCCAAAGGCCGGCTACGCATGAAAACTTTAGTCTGCGTAGCCGGTTTTGGACATACCCCAGAGGAGAAAATATTTAACCCGGCCGAAGGCCTGCTACTCAAAAAAACTTCATGTTTCTGTCTGCGTGTTGACATATAAACTACTTTTAGGATGTACAATACATCCTCATGTGTAAACACGCCTACAGAAAACAAAATTTTTACAATTATTGCAGAATTTCCCCAAAAACATTATTTTGAAGTTGAATATCTGCGGTTCCAGGTGGGTTACAATTCCGTTACCCACATTGAAAGAAAGCTTAAAGTGTAGGCTATAAACTGATATTAATCATCTCTTACCTCATATCGATCACATATCCAGATAATGTCGATTTTACCAAAAAAAAGGGTTCAAAATTCACTTTTTTAACGCTGGCTCCCGATGGGTTAATGATTTTAAATTCTCCGCTAGTAAATTCAATAAGCTTTCCAATGATATATATATCGACCCGATCGGATCAGGAATGACGACTACAGCTCAAATTATATATCCGAAGTTTCAAGGCCCCGATCTCTGAAAGTCGACCATAGCGCCATTTTTTTTTTCTTTTTTTGTAAATTTTTAACTCTCTACAAGGCTGTATTTTTTTACCATCGCCATTAAACTAGATTTGTTCCTAAGTGACTTTAGTCCATAGAATGTTCGATTGGGATTACTAGCTTAATTTTTATATAAAATTTACTCGCTTAACAAGAAAGTAGCTTACTACTCTCCTAGTTGTGTTGCCAGATTTTTCCTGTTAATCCATTTAAGAATAACCAATGTTTAGCAACGTTGCCACCTTATCAAGTCTCTTTATTCTAAGCTAGTAAGCCCAACCGAACAGGCCTCAAGTCGCAAAGACTTGGCAAGTAAAATGTAATCTTCTTGGAATTGGAAGCTGATAAAAAAGCCTTAATATATTGGCGAGTATTAATTAGATGTAGTGGCAAGGGAAAGAAACGCTCTATTATTATTTTTTAATTTAAAGTGTTCAAGAGTATATAGGGGTATCGATAAATATGTACTACCGGGTAATTGAAATTTAATTGTAAAAAATATCACATGGTTATATTGTACTCATCTGATTTCATTACATTGCACGGCTTTTGATTGGGCATTATGTATTTGGGCCCATAAGTTTTTATCTATTTTTTTGTTATCTGTTATTTTTGATGGATACTTTAAATAGTATCATTAATAGTGATAATAGGAAAAAAAAACAATGATTTGCTATTCTTGTTAGTTCTAACTTAATGCATATGGGCTGTAGTTACGACGACTACAATAGAAAGTTTTTCGCACCATTTGAAACACAAACAAGTGCAAAGACGACATATATAAGATCCGTTGAATAGTTCAATGACAAAATGAATACAATACATTCCATACTATGGATAAATTTAAATGCAACTAGACGCTACACAATGAATCACCAAAAAGACAGCGAAAATGATATTGTCGTGAATACAACTTGAATTACAATTTAACCAGCTGTAAAATATGACCCATTTATTTAATGAAAATAGTCCACTGTTCAACCAAGCATTGAACTCTCCTCATATCAGTCCTTCATTTTTTGATAAAAAATATGTTAAAAAATGTATACACTTATGTGCGATGTATTTACACTTACTTTCCGTTAAATTCAAAAATTGTTTATACAAATCTCACCCCAACCCAAATTAGCCCATTTCATTATCGGATTCTCTTAATATTTACACTAGAATTCCATTTGAGGAACATACATACATACATCCGTACATACTTCCATCTTGCCGGTAGTAATCATCAATCAAAATGT
The DNA here is from genome assembly GCA_947397865.1 of Polietes domitor. NCBI lineage: Eukaryota > Metazoa > Arthropoda > Insecta > Diptera > Muscidae > Polietes > Polietes domitor. The sequence continues at coordinate 115,675,910 of OX377622.1, forward strand.
TGTTTCTAACGCCCCAAATGCAAAAAACAAAGTGTTTTTAAACAAAAATAATTAACCTTCGCCTCGAATATTGAAAACAAGTTAAGTGATATTCAATTGATTTGCTGTGCGCAATATACCACGACGCACCAGAACAATAGCAGCAAAATCTTCCAGCATAACATTAGACAATAATAAAATAAAAAAATAGTAATAAAAATAATTGAAAGAAAACAAAAGTTCATTGTTCAAAAACTTCAGCTTCATTATTGTTGTACACGAAATGATTTTGTTTATATATATTTTCTTTCTCTCGCTGTTTAGTCATATGGTACATACATACATACATACTTGATTGGTAGTCGCCCGCTCGTACGCTTTTTATTTTGCGCTACTCAATAATAATCATAATCGCAAATAATTGATAAAAAAGTGCGTTAGATTTGTTGTTGTGGTTTTTTTTATTTCGTTTCACTATTATCACTGTTTGAAAATTCTCTTGAATGAGAATTTGTCAACAACAGCGTGCGGTGGTGTGGCACATTTGCTTGCTTGGGAATACACCAAAGCCTCGATAAACGCCGAACCTATTTTAACGAAGCGTTAGTGACTACTGTCTAGTTAAAGGTTGATTTTCAAATGTCAAATTTGTATGGCATCTTACATTTGTAAATCGACCTTATGTCACTTTAAACTAAAGCGTGATTTTTTAGCTATTATCTTTTTGGCAACACTGGTTTAAACAGCTGACGTACGTTTCATGTTTTGTTTCACTGTCAAACATCTTCAGTTTGGTCTATAATTTAACCATAAATCGTCTTACAAACGAACAACGCTTGCAAATTATTGAATTTTATTATCAAAATGCGTGCTCTGTTAAGAAAGTTCATCGCGCGCTTCCATTTTATGGTCAGTTTAATCGACCCACTGAAGCGGCTATTCGGGCTATTGTGACTAAATTTCGTCGCAAATTTACATTGTTGGACATTAAACCACCAACACGCTTACGTAGAGTGCGAACTGAAGAAAATATCGCAGCTGTATCGGCCAGTGTTAATGATCGACCATCAATTATCGATTCGTCGCCGTTCGCAGCAATTGGGCCTCTGTTACTCAAGAACGTGGAAATGCCAAAATTGGACTAAGCGCATGGACCATTTGAGGCGCAGTCAAGGTCAACATTTGCATGAAATAATCTTCAAACATTAAATTATATGGACCGTACTATCGATTCAAATAAAGATTTCATGTATTTTTCTGAATTTGATGTGTTTTTTTTTTTTTGAAAAACTTTCCTATAGCTTTTAAAAAAATCACCCTTTATAACATTTGTATCACATCAACCTTATGTCATTGCAGCTCGATTTTGCATGTAGTCTGAAAAAACTATAATGTCTTTTCAGCTCGATTTTACATGCACACTGAAAAGGCTATCTAGCACTGTTTACACTTTAAGATTTATTGTAAAGAGTGATTTTTTTGAGGTTAGGATTTTCATGCATTAGTATTTGACAGATCACGTGGGATTTCAGACATGGTGTCAAAGAGAAAGATGCTCAGTATGCTTTGACATTTCATCATGAATCGTCTTACAAACGAACAACGCTTGCAAATTATTGAATTTTATTATCAAAATGCGTGCTCTGTTAAGAAAGTTCATTGCGCGCTTCCATTTTATGGTCAGTTTAATCGACCCACTGAAGCGGCTATTCGGGCTATTGTGACTAAATTTCGCACCAAATTTACATTGTTGGACATTAAACCACCAACACGCTTACGTAGAGTGCGAACTGAAGAAAATATCGCAGCTGTATCGGCCTGTGTTAATGATGACCACCAATTTTCGATTCGTCGCCGTTCGCACCAATTGGGTCTCTGTTACTCAAAAACGTGGAAATGCCTAAATTAGACTAAGCGGATGGACCACCTAAGACGCAGCCGCGGTCAACATTTAAATGAAATTATCTTCAAAAAGTAAATGTCATGGACCAATCTAACGTTTCAAATAAAGAACCGATGAGATTTTGCAAATTTTATGCGTTTTTTTAAAAAAAAAAGTTATCAAGCTCTTAAAAAATCACCCTTTATAACTTGAAAATACGAAAACTTAAGAAATTTTGCATTTTTTGATGGAAAATAAGTATTATCTGTAACTTAAGATTTAGATCTACTAAATGATTCAATATTTTTATAGGAACTAGAAATCGAGCTGAAATGACATAAGGTTAATTTACAAATGTCACATCCTATACAAATTTGACATTTGTAAATCGACTTTGAGATTAAATCGCTTCATTTCGCATGCAATCTGAAAAGGCTATATGGTCGATTTACATGTGCAAGATCCTACACAAATTTTGCATTTGTAAATCGGCCTTAAGCTGAAATCGTTTGCGGTCTGTAAAGGTTATTATAGCCTATTCACACTGCATGCGAAATCAATCGATTTCAGCTAGAAATGACTTAAGGTCGATTTTCATATGTCAATTTTGAATGAGATCTGGCATTTGTAAATAGACCTTATGGCATTTCAACTAGATTTCGCATAATATATTTATTTTTACGTATAATATATTTTTAGACGTTTATAATGTAAACCAATTGCGAATAGTAGGGCTGTTTTTTTTAAGCCGGAATAACAAGCTGCGATAACAAAAACGTTAATAAAAATTTAATTTTTTGCTCAAAAAAATATTTTGTGTCGACTTTATTAGACTTAGCCTCAATAACCATAATTTTGACTTACACTGGATAATTATCCAGGCTAAGTCAAAAATTGTTAACATAAAATTATTTTATCAACATTTGTTTTCACACACACATTAATATTGCCTTTGGCGACAATTTTAAAAAGTCATTTTTTTATTTTGAGTGAAATTTCAACATTTTATTTAGATTTTTATTATCGCAGCTTAGTTATCCAGTCTTAAAGAAAAAAACAGCCATAGTATTCGATTTGACACGGAATTACCGATATGTATGTGTTCATTTAGTGCCGTTGCCACAGGCTCCAGTGTTGTACTATACACTTGTTTGTATTGATTTCATCATTGAATGTCTATGTCAAAGCAAAGCAAAAATTTTCGCTTGCACTACTCCCTTGTCATACACTTCAAATCTGATAGATTATCAATCAATTAATGTTCGTACCCTACTCGAGTGTAATCTTTTGAATGAACTTGAAACAGAAAATAACTTTGTTTTACGAAAAAAAGTATTTTTTAAACGTAACAGCATATGGTATTAAAAATGTATACCTTTTAATGTCAACAACATTTAATTATTGAGTGATTACTGAAGTATCTAGTGATAATGATGGAGTTTTACATTGCATTGGTTTCCTTTATCGTAATAAAAAATGTTTTTCGTTCCAAGAACTTTCAGGGACAGTGACCCTTATTGATTATATAGATTTTTAATTATGTAGACACATACTTGACAATGAGTGTATCGCTTTCAAGGATGTAACGAAATCTTTCAGAAATTTAAGGGAGAGTATGATATTCGTGGTCTCAAGATCTGACTATATTTTTTGATACAGGACCTCAAATGTAACATGGTAGGACGTTCAAATTTGAAAAAATCGGCTTTTAAAGAAAAAATCTAAAATTTTTTGGTTATCGATAACTGCTTTATTAATCGATAATTCCCATAGTTATTGTGGAAATTCGATAAAAAATTAATTAATTCCAAAGGAATTCAATAAGAAAAATAATATGTAATAATATGCACTTCAAACAAAACTAAAAAGGAAAGCGAAAAAAAGCGATTTTTTAATTATTTTTACGATTGCGACAAAAATGGGGAGTTTTAAAAATATTTAAAATATATTAAAAAATAGAGCGACAGAATTTTTTTTAAAAGGAATTCAATAACAAAAAATAATTATTACATGCCATGTGGCAAAAATGGGAGTTTAAAAATTATTTAAAAAAAAAGAAAAATTAAATATAAAAAATGAAAGAGCTTTTTTTGATCCTACCATTTTCCATATTTTCCTACAATATAAGATGCAGCAATAGCGATTTTACTCCAATTGCACGGCTTGCTACATACTGAATTATGCTTTTGAGCTAATTATTTCAAATTACTTCGCATTAAAATATCTTGTTAACTACGCAAGTTATCGAAAAAAATTTACTTTATTGTGTTTATTTCTATAAAAACTCAGTTTTTCTGATATTTCGAATATTCGAAAGTTTGTGACAAAAATTGGGTGTTTTAAAATTAGTTAAAATATATTAAAAAATTAGCGTGCCAGAAAATTTTTTAAAAGGAATTCAATAACAAAAAATAATTATTACATGCACTTCAAACAAAACTAAACATGGAAAATATTTTAAAAATAGCGCGATATTTTAATATTTTTTCTTCTCTGGCAAAAAATGGGAGTTTAAAAAATAAGAAAAATTAAATATAAAAAAATTAAAGAGTTTTGTTTTTGATCCGACCATTTTCCCAAAATATAAGATGCAGCAATAGAGATGTTACTCCAATTGCATGGCTTGCTGCATACTGAATTGTGCTTTTGGGCTAATTATTTTAAATTCCTTCGCATTAAAATATCTTGGTAACTCCGCAAGTTATCGAAAAAGTACTTTACTTTATTCTATTTATTTCTATAAAAACTCAGTTTTTCCGATATTTGTGATTTCGATAATCCGAAAGCTATCGAAGTTTATTGAGAATTTTTACGCGATTTTTATTTTTTTAAATAATCTAAAAATACTAAAAAATCGATTTTTAAATTTCCAATTTCTATATCGTTTTTTCCTTATCTAAAAAAAATATTTTTTTTTGGATTTTTCAAAATTTTAACGTCATAACTAAGCGAATTATCGATAACATGTAGACAATAATCAGGTCTTGGGGTCTCGGATGTCAAATTTCACATATCTTCACATTGGTTGGATCAGCCACTTTTTTCGGAAACATTGAACAATATATCGATAACTATGCTAGTTATCTAAAAAATTTTCTTTACTTTTTCTGTTTTCTACAAAATTTAGTTTTTTTTGTCTGTTGTATGAATTTCCACAGGTGAAATCCGGAAAGGTGGATTTAAAGTGTATTTTATGCAATTTTTCTGGTTTAAAACTTCTTTCAAAATTCACAAAAATTAATGCAGCAAAGGAATACACTCGGAACAAATATAATTATTCTCCTAAGACCTATGTTTGGTAGTTTTTAGGTTTAATTTCCTTTCCTCTCACAAAAGGCGGCAATTGAAAGCCATTAAATTTAAAAAAGGGCAAACTCTTTGTTAAATCAAGTCAATATTGCATTTACCACCGTGGGATTATAACAACTTGTGTTGCCGTGCAAATATTAATTAAATTGCAAATTTACAACTGCAGATTTACCAAAGGTGTATTTACATTCTTACCCGTGTGTATGTATTTGCCAACGTTTAATATCTCTCTTTTATTGTCCGTTTATTTGCAGGGAAGATGAATATAGTAAAATCGTGCCGACAAAGCTGAATTATCAGATTGTACCGACGTCCAATAACAACGCCACGGAATTATATCAGCAAAGGCAGCAGCAGCAGCAGCAGCAGCAGTATGGCAATGGACACGATCACAATATGATTAAACGGGGTATTTACCACCAGGTGGGTGAAGACGTTAGTCTGCATTGTTTTATTTTTGTAATAGCCAATAGACGGGTTGGATGCCTAATTCGAAAAAAATCAGATTTTCAATAAAAAAAAAACAATTTACTCGAGCTATTGCCAAAAAAACAAATGGCGAACTTCAGTCGCCCCCCAAAAAAACCAAACGAAATTAGTACAAGTGTTATTTATTTTTGTTAACACAAGTTGTGTTGTGACCACACATATCACCACCGCAAACCACAAACACCACACAACATTAATATGCCTAATTATTATTTATTAAATAAATATAACTTAAAAAAAAACTTCCCATACCGGGAATCGAACCCGGGCCTTCTGGGTGAAAGCCAGATATCCTAGCCACTAGACCATATGGGATATATCGTGTGCTGTGCAAAACTTACACTATCAGTGGTGGTTGTCAACGAATAATGTTGAATCATTCTTTGGCTAAAAATAGATTTGTTTGGCTTGTGTAAGAGAGTAGCATGTTCTCTCTTCATTACTTCTCTTAATTTTTAAGTGATTTCTCTCACCAACCACTTGTTTGTTGGCGTACCAGTGTTGCCAATTTAGAGAAATGACGACACAAACCTCTTAACAGACCAACCATGCATTCAAACAACAGGGATTAGAAAAATTAAATTTTCTTTAAAATTAAGCCCGATTTTTGAGGCTTTCTTAGCTAAACACTCAAAACATATGATTTTTGATTGATTTTACATAAGAGGTTATCTCAGACTGAAAAACGAACCAATTAAAATAATTTCTGACTGAACAACTGACCATAACAGTTCCATGCAAAAAAATGTAAACCACACAATAATATTTATTGGACATACATATATATAACATTCAACAAAATGTGGAGCAGTACATATAATAAATTTAAACGTACTGCTGCTGCCCGCAATTTGCATGTTTTATTTGACTAGCCTGCGGTTTCGCTAATATTTGTATGCGCATTTTATCCCACTAATCTAATCGGTTTTTTTCTAGCCGCTTAATTTTTTCAGTCTTATTCGACACAGGCTTATATCTAGTTTACCACAAGAGCTCCAATTTGTCCAAAAATCATACCATGCGTACAACTTTTTATTCTTATCAAAATAAAAAAAAATTGGCGGCGGCCCATACTTCCCGAGTTATGGGCCCTGAAAGTTCGTAGATATATTCCTCGATATCTTCCATGTTTTTCGTCGGATCGGTCAATATGGGTACCATTGGAAAGCTTATCGCAACACCTTTAAAACGTTATATATATGTTTTTTCGATCCGATAACCCATTGCGATTTACGATTTTTTAGTAGAACTTTCTACAAAAGAGCTTATTATCTGGAAATATTACAGATATGGCGATACGTATTTTACATCACACACATGCAGACAGGATCATGCGCAAAAATATGAGCCCTTTTAGGGTTAGCTAACCCTTTAAAAACCGGAGATATTAGAAAACAAAGTGGTGCAAATGGAAAAAGTGAAAAATTAATTAAAAAAATCGCTACGCAAGAAAACTTTAGTCTACATAGAAAAACTTTAGTCTGCGTAGCCGGTTTTGGACATACCCCAGAGGAGAAAATCCTACGCAAAAAAACTTCGTGTTTCTGTCTGCGTGTTTACATATATACTACTTTTAGGAGGTAGAATACATCCTCATGTGTAAACACCCCTATAGAAAACACTTATTTGGCTCGCAATGGGTTATCGGATCGAAAACATATATATCATTTCAAAGATATTGCGATAAGCTTTCTAATGATACCCATATTGACCCGATCCGATGAAAAACATGAAAGATATCGAGGAATATATCTCCAAAATTTCGGGGCCCCGTAACTCGGAAAATATGGGTCGCCGCCAATTTTTTTATTTTATTTTTTTATCTAAAATATGCTCTCTACCACTTAAAAAAATGTTTTTTAACCTCTTTTGCTAAACTAGATATGTTCCTCAACATTTGCATGAAATAATCTTCAAATATTAAATTATATGGACCGCACTATCGATTCAAATAAAGATTTCATGCATTTTTCTGAATTTTATGTGTTTTTTGAAAAACTTTCCTATAGCCCTTTAGATTAAAGAAATGATGAGCAAAGTCAATTTGGCAATTTTTTTTGTTAATTTAATATTTGAAGATTACTTCATGGAAATGTTGACCTTGACTGCGCCTCAAATGGTCCATCCGCTTAGTCCAATTTTGGCATTTCCACGTTTTTGAGTAACAGAGGCCCAATTGCTGCGAACGGCGACGAATCGATAATTGAAGGTCATCATTAACTCTGGCCGATACAGCTGCGATATTTTCTTCAGTTCGCACTCTACGTAAGCGTGTTGGTGGTTTAATGCCCAACAATGTAAATTTGGTGCGAAATTTAGTCACAATAGCCCGAATAGCCGCTTCAGTGGGTCGATTAAACTGAATATAAAATGGAAGCGCGCGATGAACTTTCTTAACAGAGCACGCATTTTCATAATAAAATTCAATAATTTGCAAGCGTTGTTCATTTGTAAGACGATTCATGGTTAAATTACAGACCAAACTGAAGATGTTTGACAGTGAAACAAAACACGAAACGTTCGTCAGCTGTTTAAACCAGTGTTGCCAAGAAGATAATAGCTAAAAAATCTTAAAAAATCACTTAGCGGCAGAGTGAGTTTGTCAATTAAAACGCGCCTATTGTTACGGATTGTTTGGATTTTAGCAGGTACTTTTTGTTTAAATAATTGTAATTAGCATATAGCGGTGTTTAGACGTACCAAATATTTGCACAAAAGGGCTGTTGTTGTTATTGTGCGAAAATTAAAATCAGAATTTTTTGATTTTTGCTGAATTTGTACAAATATTTTGTATTTGTAGCTGACGTTTGCCACTTCAACAAGTATTTCAACGTGAGCAGACGTACATGCGTGAAGCGGAAATATTACAAATTATTTTTTCGGATGAATTTAAAGAAACTACTGAAATTCTCATGTGTATGTGCGAGTTAAAATACATAAAAGGAGAAAGTAGAAATGAAACGAAATAAATTAAAGAGCGAAATTAATTACTTTCGACTAATTTATTATAATATGTGAAAATGCAATAAATAAAACTTGACTTCAAAAGATACCACTCAGGGAAATGGTAGAAATAAAAATACGATACGATATTTTAATTGACGTGGTTCTACATTCCTTGTACTAAATTCTTGTTTTTTGATTGAATCTTTGTATTCTTCATCTTTTTATAATAGTCGGAACTATTGGTGGGGCACCACAGCACCATGTACATGTTGTCACTTCAAAATCTCAGCGAAAATGGTTTTGTACAAATCAATTGTGTGTGAGTGGTTGTAAATCTGATATGTGTGGTGAATAATCGGTTTTGTGAAAACAAACGTTTGTACAAATATTTGGTACGTCTAAACCCCCTATATGGCGTCGAATTCATGTGATGACAAAAGTAGTCGATAGAAAAAACTCGTACAAGACTTGCCATCTCGCTCTTTTGTTGTTACTCTAATATTCTAAAAAAATAACATGAAGAATTTTGTACATCAAATCGTGATATATGTTCAACACAAAATATTTACTTTTATTTACTTTTATTACTTTTATTTTAAAAGTAATGACTTATAAATCGATTACAGCTTGATTTCGCATAGAGTCTGAAAAGGTTATAAGGTAGACTTCAAATCTCTGATCCAATACAAATTGACACTAAAAATCGAAATCAAGTTGATTTCTAGATTTTGCATGCATTTTGACAAGGCTATAAGGTCAAATGTCAGATTTGTATGGAATCTGACATTAGTAAATCGACCTTTTGTCATTTCTGCTAGATTTCGCATGCAGTGTGACGGGGCTATAAGGTAGTTTTGACTTGGGTGCCTTTATTCTGCGTAGCTGGATTTGGACATATTACTGAAGAGAAAATAATAAATTCCGGCCGAAGGTCTTAAAGGCGGCAAACCTTTATGAATTTTTATAAATATTACATTCTTTTATATTGTTTAAAATGTGAAAACGGACATTAACCCCAATGCGGATTATGTTCGCGGACATAACCAGCAACAGTTTATGGCGAATATTTCCTAATCTGCGGATGGGCCAAATGTGAAATCTGCACTCATTTGTGGGCCGCATATTCGATTCGTCCAACCGTACTTAGCTCCTTTATACTTGTTCTAATTGAAATTTTACAGTCTTGAACTTTCAGTTTCATTCGGATAATAATACTTTCTGATGTAATACTTTCGATTGCCACATCGAAAGTGAAACACATTGAACCATAAGCAATTTAATCAATTCAATGAGCAACAAATCAATTAAAAACACATTCAAGTGACAGAATATTGAATAAAATAGCAAATATTTCAATATGTACGTACATTCATATGTAAAATAGTCGATTATTTCGTCCGGGTTGACTGTTGTATACCCTCTACCAGAGCTTTAACGTCGGTTAATTCTGTTCCAAGCTATAACAAATTTCACGACAAAGTGAAGATAGACTCTATGCTATGGTGTAGGGTACAACAATTTAATTGTACACACATACTCGTATGTATGTACATAGAATAATCAAGTGACAGATTGATACGTAAGGAAAGCAAAGAAACTGATGGACAGACAAGCATGTGTACATATAAATTTTTGAAAAGAACATCATCATCATATAGACGCGACACAATGAACTTCATAAGCAATATGAAACTCAAGCGATATATTACGAGGATGGTTCGTAAATTAAGTAACTTCTCAAAAACCAGAAAAAAATTATCAAAAAATTTACTTTTCATTTAATAATTCGAAATACAGCGACTACTAATTTGCAAATAATTAAATCTGATATTTACGGCTGATGGCTGATTTACATGACCTAATTTTCCATTTGATGTGTTACAAAACGGTTGGCAACACAATTTTATATGGAGTTCGCAGAAAATCAAATCGTGTGAACTTCCCTTTCGTGGATATAATTAAAACCATATCACACCATATTTATATTCAACTTTAAATAAAATATACAAATAAATTTAATATAATAGCTTTTTCAGACTGCATGCGAAATTGAGGGATTTCACTCAAGGTCGATTTACAAATGTCAAATCTGTCATAAAAATCATTTCAGCTCGATTTAGCATGCAATCTGAAACGGTTAGGTCTACAAATTTCCAATCCACCCTCGTCCATGTTAGCATGTGTAGATACAATAATGTATGAGTGCACGTGTAATCGTAAGGAAATGTTTGTAGCGAAAATAAGTAAAAGTAGGTCAGTAATACAATAATACTTCAAAGACTGTTATTAAAATGGATCATTCTAGTAATTTTCTCACATTCAAGTTCTCGGGGAATGCAGAAATTGAAATATCAAACATTTGCAGCACTTTCGATTTGATTTTCTTCATTTAAACATATTTATGGTTTAAAACCAATTAGTTCTTCTAGCATCCTTCCTACGGAAAATTGGCGGGAATTGCAATACACGTACCCATCCTGAGGTACGTCTATTGAGGTCTATAGGGATAAAACACAAAACTGGTGTGAACTCACTTATTATTTCATTTATTTATTTTTACACATATATCTTATATTGTCGCATATTTATAGATGCGACTTTGATAAAAAAATTGTTTAATCTCTTTATATGCGGTAAAAGTATAGGGTGGGCCATGTAACATTTTATATAATAAAATACTGATTATTTTTTCAAATTTCTGGTTTTATTGGAAAAGTTGAACTTTATCATTTAATAATCGAACACAATATCATTCATATGACTACCACGACTGGCTGGCAATACCTCATCCGATCAACCCAATTTTTCAGTACTGCCCAAATTCCACACCAAACAGTGTCTCGTTGTGGATCCATTGGCATCTCAATAGACACGTGTGGGTTCTCTGAGCCCCATATGCGGCAATTTTGCTTATTGACATAGCCACCGAGATGAAAACGAGCTTCATGAAAGATGAACTGAAGGCCGATTTCTTTTCGAAAATTTTCCATGTATGTAAATTTTTTACAGTTTGCGTTAGACTCACTACTTTGGAAGTAAGTTTTTAATATTTTCCAATTTAGTTCTAGCGTATAGCCTCCTATTTTGCAAATATCAAACATAAACCCGAAAATAAAAATTAATGTTATTCTACCTTTCAAACTTAAAATAATCGGTAGTTCAAATTTAAAATTTTAAATGGCCTATAATACCTGATTAAATACTATACTATTCAAAGATAATTAATCTGGGCTGATAGTATAGAACAGACATCCGACATGTCTTTTGAGGTATGATTCAAGTTATGTCTGTTGTGACCGTTTCTAATACTTATATAGGGTTTTTTTATTGGGGTATAGAACTTTAAGTTGGTATCACTTTTTTAACTGGCGGCCATTTTGTCAGCTGTCAAGTGATTAATATTTAGTTTGGTTTGCCATTTCATCATGAACAGGTTGACAAAAGAACAACGCTTGCAAATCGTGCAAATTTATTTCGAAAGTAATGGTTCAGTTCGCGAAGTTCACCGCAAGCTCCGTCCATTTAGCGCACGTCACAATCGAATTATTGAAGGAAACATTCGATGAGCGCATAATTTCGCGGAATGGACCTGTCAATTGGCCACCAAGATCGTGTGATTTGACACCATTGGATTATTTTCTTTGGGGATATGTGAAGTCACTCGTCTACGCCAACAAACCAGAAACGTTAGGGGACTTGGAAGCCAACATTCGTGGCGTTGGTTGAAAATTGGACCTGTAGAATTGGGTATATTCGAGACAGCCGCGGCGGCCACATGCCCGAAATCATATTTAAACATTAATGGCATAAAATTATCCTTCCAATAAAGCCAAATTGATGGACATTAAAACGATTTTCTTGTGTTTTATTTCAATTCGAAGTTCTATACCTCAATAAAAAACACCATAGCATAGAATAGGCTGCGGTCATGTAAAGGGTGGTTAAATTTTAAGGGCCGATGTAGATTTTGAATAAAACACAAATTATTTAGGAAATTATTTTTATTATGATAATATTATATATGGAACAAAATATCGGCCAAAAGGCCGCCACGACGTCGGCGTCACACCTCCATCCGATGGTCCAAATTTTCGATAACGCTGAGGCATAATTGAGGTTCTATGCCGTTGATGTGCCGAATTATCTCATCCATTAGCTCGACGTACACCTTTTCTTTCAAATAACCCCAAAGAAAGAAGTCCAACGGCGTCAAATCACATGATCTTGGCGGCCAATTGACATCGCCACCACGTGATATAACACGGCCATCGAATTTGTCGGGCAAAAGAGCCATTGTTTCTATAGCTGTGTGGCAATTGACACCGTCCTGTTGAAACCACATATCGTCCACATCCATATCTTCCACTTCGGACATAAAAAGTTCGTTATCATCTCACGATAGCGAAGACCATTCACAGTAACTGCCTGACCGGGCTCATTTTGGAAAAAAATGCGGCCCGATGATGCCGCCAGCCCATAAACCGCACCAAACAGTCACTCTTTGTGGGTGCATTGCATCATTCGCCCAAATGCGGCAATTCTGTTTATTGACGAATCCTCTGCTGGTGATTCAGATTAAGCTGAAATTCGCTCAACATTACGACGGGTTGTAGTTGGGAGTCCATCGAACTGCACTCGACCTAACAGCTTGTTGGCATTAAGAACCTTGTCGTGTCGGCGTTATCAGGAGTCGCTAGGTTGGATATTTTAACATTAGCTGCTCTCACATGATAAACAGTTTGTTTGCCATCAGTTATACCTTGATTTGATACGGTCTCATCTGATTTAGTAGCTTGTTGGAATTGTCGACATTGTCCTTGTCGTGCCTACCGGGAGCGAAGTTTCGGAAGATCCAGCGCAGCTGTATGATAAGTCACACTTTAGTAGCTATTAGTCATCTCATCCGCTTTAAGCGCTGATATTAAATCGATGACATCACCCAATAAAAAATCGTTCGCGAATGTAAAACATATCTGAACGAAATAGCCACTTATTCGGCATTGTCTGACAGGGAACTGTATTGGCAACGAACTGGCAACTTCCATGATCCCGCTTTCCACATAAAACAAATTCCGAAGGATTTTCTCAGTCGAGAAAATGATCAATGGATATTTCTATAATAAAGACAGGGACTCAAGCGAAAAGTTACGGACGGCGGTCCTTTAAGATCCCAGAACCCAAAATTAGAATATTGATTTACTTTGTATTGAAATTTCAAATAAATAAATACGTTACTATTTCCATTTCAGGTCATTTCCACATGTGCCGTTTTGGTATTGTCGGCCGCTTGCGGTATGCCCATTGGATATTCGGCCGTATTATTGCCTCAGTTATCAACGATGGGCACAAATTCTACTCCAGAAATTGCAATAGACATCGAGATGGGTTCGTGGATAGGTAAGTTAAGGCACTAAACACCTATGAATCCCCCACTGACGTTGAGTACACTTGTATTCGTTTCAGCCAGTGTTCACAGTTTAGCTACACCTGTGGGCTCCTTCCTCTCGGGACCTATGGCCGATTACATAGGACGACGTTCTACGCTATTGGTTTCGGTTATACCGCTATTCCTTGGCTGGAGTACATTGGCTTTATCACAATCCTATCCAATGCTTTTGATTGGACGTTTGTTATGCGGCTTCGCGACGGGTATATTGGGAGGACCGGCTCAGGTACGTAATCTACCGGCATTTGCGACTTGCAATCAACATGACAACAACAACAAAACAATAAACTTTGCATTTTCTAGTCAGGGTTACACTTTAATGGGTATTAAGCGATTAGAATGATGCGCCGCCGTTGCTCATTTCACATTTCATTTCATTTATTTCCATCCAAGACACGTCACGTCATTGTAAGGTTACAAATCCGGAACTATTTTGCATATCTAACACCACAGACCCCTTTCCATGGCGCATCTATGTATGTCTAGAGTGACAAAATGAGGGATTCCCATACACATGCCACGAATCAGGCACAATAGCGAGACGTGCCACATTAGAGCGTCTCGCTCTAGAAAAGTCATGGACATATTCATAAGTTGTAAGCCGATAAATAGTTTATCCAAATCTACGCCACTACTCGCACAGAAATAGTAGAAACCAAGTGGACGTGTATCCATTCACATTAATTCTATAAGTACAAATGGCGGGGGAGTGAATGTGGTTGGTTGCCACAAGTGAAGTGACATTTAATGGCATAGTGTAGTAGAGTGATGCTATTGTCGGGAAGTTTTCATCTCAAGCTTGTCGCTATTCTTTTGTTGTTGCGCTGATATGCTAACAAAAGCTTAAGAAAGCTATTCGGTATTCGCCAAAGACAAAATAAACAAACCATTTCTCTACGATATATTTGTGCGGCGGCACTCACACTTGAACCTGAATCTTGAGAGTTCAAGGTCGACGCGGACTTTGCTGAATTCACCGCCCAAGCGGCATAAGAAGTAGTTTAGCAGGTCACTCGAACAAACAACACAAGTGACCAATGACAATAGGTAGTGTGAATGACCCGCATGTGGTGTAAAGAAACAATAATTGAGATGGACTTCTAGAAGAAATATTCATGTACGTGATCATAAGCATAGAAAAATATTTTTGTATCATTTCAATTCATAGGAAAAATAAATTGTGAAGGTAGATTAAAGGATATTCCCTCAATTGCAATGAAAAATCATCTACAAGTCAAAGATCATATCTTAAGTAGGTTAAAACCAGTGAAAACACACGTAAAATCAATGTAAAGGGGGCACGAAAAATCGATAAATGAAAAATATAAAAGATGATTTTTCACATTTTTTTATTTATTTTTCATTATGAAAAATTACCCAAAATTCAAATATATTGGGTGATATTCCTTTTATTCAAACATGAAAAATTACCCTCTACTCTTTAAGCCCGGCCAAAGGCTGGCAACGCGGAGTCATTTACTCTGCGTTGCTGGAATTGAACATACCTCAGAGCAGACAATTTTTAAGTCTGGTTGGCAACGCAGTATACATTTACTCTGCGTAGCCGGATTTGGAAATACCTCATTTCGTTTGTTCACCTTGAAATATCGACCTGAGACCGTCTAAAGTGTATATATTATTGATCGTCATAAAATTCTAAGACGATCTAGCCATGTCCGTCCGTCTGTGTGTCTGTTGAAAGCACGCTAGCATGTAAACAAAAGGAGCTAGAACGTCAACATTTTTGATAAATGCGTCATATAGTCGTAGATCGGTTGGGATTACAACTGGGCGAAATCGGTCCGAAGGGATAAATGTTTCCCTCACAAGAACTGAAAATACCCCTAATGACCACTAATATTTAGAGTATTTAAGCATGTTTTTCAATGTCAGCTTATATATTTCTTTGATATTGGGTATATATAACAAAAACGTGCTCCATAAAGTGATTCTTATTCGTAAGGGGGTGAAATGGGACAAAAAGGGATAAAAATGGTACTTATCAAACGGCTGCACCTAGTATAATGAAATTCGGTGCATACATTCCTCTGATTTCGTAGATACGAAAATAAAGGATTTTTTTCGAAATTCCTACTTTTAGGGTGGTAAAATTGAAAAAGGGGATAAAAAATGTACCAATCAAATGGCCGCAGCTATAGTCATGAAATTCGATGTAAACATTCTTCTGAGCGCATAGACAAAGGTTTTTCCAAATTCATTTTTTTCCAGGGATATAATGGGAAAAGAGGTATAAAAATGGTACCCGCTAAACGGCTACAGCTAGAATGATGATATTCGGTGGGTACATCAATCTAATTAAGTAGACACGTAATATAAAGAGATTTTCGAAAGTTGTACTTTTAAGGGGATAAAACTGGCAGCGAGCAAATGGCTAGAATCATGCAGTTAGGTTTCATTGCACTGTGTACGTAAGAGATAATGGATTATCAAAATTTGTACTTTTGGAATAAAAACAGGATAGAAATACAACCAATCAAAAGGCTGTAGTTGAAAATGCACCCACTATTACCCTGTATTTAGGGTATTTAAGCTTTTTTTGAAGATTGCTGGCTAATATCTACTTTTTGAACTGACTTGAAGTGTTAGGGCTTTTCGATAGGGATAGGGATGTTTTTCTTTAAGCCGGGATAACAAGCTGTGATAACAAAAACGTTAAAAAATTATTTTTTGCTCAAAATAAAACAATATATTTTCTCATTGTCGCCCAGTACAATATAAATAATTGTATCAAAACAAATTTCCAAAAAAAATATTTTGTGTTGACTTTTTTGATAACCATAAATTTGACTTACACTGGATCCTGGCTAAGTCCAAAAATTTTAACACAAAATTATTTTTTCAAAATTTGTTTTCATACGCAAATTGATATTGCTGTTGGCGACAATTTTAAAAAAGATTTTTTTATTTTGAGTGAAATTTTAACATTTTATTTAGATTTTTGTTATCGCGGCTTAGTTATCCAGTCTTAGAGAAAAACAGCCATAATATTTGTATGGAATTTGCTCGTTTAACAAGAAAGTAGATTATTACTCTCTTATAGCCTTGTCACACTGCATGCGAAATCTAGCTAAAATAACATAAGGCCGATTTTCCAATGTGAATTTTGTATGGGATCTGACATTTGTAAATCGACCTTAAGTCACTTTAGCTAGATTTCGCATGCAGTGTAACAAGGCTATTAGTTGCCGAGTAAGGAATTGCCAGATTTTTATCTCTGATAAAACCACAAAGATAATGGAAATATATAGATTAAATAAAACTCTCAGAGAAATGCGTAGTAGGAGGGAAATTATTTAGATGGTTTTGAACGGCATTTTCCCTTTTCTAAAAACTGCAATAAATAGAAAATAAAAGCAAATTAAATAAACTGAAGTGTGGTATTTGACGTAAAGCCACAAATTGGAAATAACTTTTACTTCATTCGTTTTCTTTCAATTTTCAGTATTATAAGCGAAAGAGAGTACAAAATTGAGTGAATTAGAATGTACTTTTTACACATTCGCCACCTAGTGGTCATGACTGCAACTACAACTATTTTATCTATGTATTTCCATTATTTTCGAAAACCAATGAAAAAAAATGTTGCCACATTATCAAGTCTCTTAATTTTAAGCTAGTAAGCCCGATCGAAAAGGCCTATAAAATAATTAAAATTTAATTATTTTTTCGATAATTTTGTTTGGTTTGGCTATATTTAAAAAATGTAAAATTTTCATGTAATGTTACTGCACTTCTGCAAAATCGACAGCCTCTGTGGAATGCAATCCATGTATATAAGGCTCGGCCCTGCCGAACTTAATGCCCGTTTTACTTGTTCTTATTAAAAATTACTCAATTTTTGGGCGATTTTTCATATGAAGAATTACCAATTTTTGGGGGCGTTTTTTTCATTTTTGATTTGGGTTATTTTTCATTTATTTTTGGGCGTGATTTCATTTTCCGTTTTGGTCATTTCCATAAGGCTTGCAGCATAGAATTGATGATATGGTGGGAATGTTTCACTACCGAGTAAACGAGGGCATTCTATTCAAAATATTTCTTTTACTTTTCATTTCAGGTTTATATTGCCGAGACGGCTGAAGCTAATCTACGCGGCCTCTTGATTGGAGCTCCATTCGTTTCTTACTCCTTGGGTATTTTAGTCGTTTACGCTTTGGGCTCCACAATGCACTGGCGTGCTGTGGCATGGTGTGGGAATGTATTACCCGCCTGTGCTGCTCTGGCCATTTTCTTCATACCCGAGAGTCCCTCATGGTTACTGAGACATAAAAAGGTGGAGCAAGCCCGCAAGGCTTTAACCTTTCTGCGCGGTAATGATATATTGGCTCAAAAGGAAATGAATGATATGTCCGATAGGCTAGAAAAGGAGAAGGCGACCACAAAGACCAATGAGAATATCTTCCGGCTGTGTTGCCAACGTGTAGCCATTAAGCCGCTGGTGATAGTTATAATCTTTTCGTTTCTGCAAATCGCCTCGGGCACCTTTATTGTGGTGTTCTATGCCATCGATATAATCTCGGAATTCGGAGGTGGTTTCGATATAAAAGAGGCCGCCATATGGACCGCTGTCATCCGAATGTGTTGTACTTTGATATTTTGCATAATTTTGCTGTTTGTTCGCCGAAGACTTATTCTGACCATATCCGGTATAGGATCTGGTCTCAGTTGTATAATATTAAGTGTTTATATGTTTATGCGCGATGGACATCCTAAGAATGGCACCGACGTTCTAGTTGCCGGAGCATGTTTGATGACGTACATCGCTTTCAATACCGCCCTTATGGTTATGCCCGGTATTATGATCGGGGAACTGTTTCCGGCAAAGATTAGAGGACGCACGGCTGGCGGTGTATTTGCGGCCATGAATGTTGCTCTATTCTCTCTGACCAAGGCGTTTCCTTTGATCCATATGAAAATTAAAATGAAGGGAGTATTTATAATATTTGGCGTTGCAAGTATTTTGGTGTCCATTTTTATGTATTTGTTCCAACCCGAGACGAAGGGCAGGACATTGGAACAAATCGAAGACTACTTCAATGAAAACAACTGGTTGTGGTTCAAGAGGGATAAGACTTATAAGATGGTGCCAACAAAGGATCAAAAGGAAAGTGAGAAACCATAATGGGAATGGGAATTCCAGGAAATCCGTTTTTTGTAAATAAACCATTAGAACCTCGTCTTTGCCCCTGTGTTAGGGAAATTTATTTCAAAAATCTCTTCTCCACTATTATTTCTATGGGAGCAAAGTATTTAGGGAAATTTGTGTAGTGTCTTGTATAAGATGGGATACTCCTCCATGTAAAGTCCATTTTGAACACACAAAATTTTGTATTTGTGGGCAACTTAAGAGTATCAGTTTGTAATATTTCTCTGAGAACGAAATATATATAATAAGGGAAATTTTGCTCCGATATTTTACTTCAATATCCCATCAAGATTGATAACCCTAAATAGTTTTTGGTTTTACGAGTAAGAAAGTAAGATCGTTTTGGAACAACAACATATATATATATACATATGTATATAGTACTGTTCTTGTATCCTCTCACCATGTCCAGGGAATATTTGTGTGTTTCCCCTTTCTAGGGGAATTTTCATTTCCGCATTTAAACCAGTGTTAAGCTGCGGGTACACCAACAATTTTTATTTTTGGGATCAGCTGATTGATTGGCCAATCCATAAAATTAGCTCACTCACAACAAACCGGAAGTTGAGAAAAATGCTACGCAGAAAATAAAAAACGTTGTTGTGCCTGAAGCTCAATAGTACTTTAATGCCCAGTTTTTTCTGTCAGAGATCATCACATAGTTAATTTTACACCACTGCCAACACATGTTTTTACATTGATCTTATACATCTGTCCTTAATCGCTGGTTTAAACTTAACTATGAGATGATCTCTGACTGAAAAACTGGGCATAAGTGCAACCGGTTAACAAATTATAAAAAATAACCGGTGTGAGTTGTAGCTCTTGTGATCTGTCTTGTATGTTCTATAATTTTAATTATTTTTTTAAGTATGAATGTATATATGTATCTATGTATAAATGCGTAATTTTCGAAATAAGTTTTGTGATTCTTTTTAATTCCAGTAGTATTTTTAGATAGTAAATTTAAAATTAAGTGTACTTGTAAGTATGTGAATGTGAAAAAACGTTGTTAAATAAATATTTAAATTAATACTGTTATTTTATTTAAATTAGTATTTTCGTTGTGGAATTTGTGACGAAAAGTTGTTTTTTTTATGGGTACAAATCTTTATGTTGTTTCAAAACTTGTTTTGAATTTACAAATGGAGACGGATTTTACGGAAAATATAAATATCATAGCCGAAAAACGAACTCAAGTAATAGCATGTGAAATTATAGCCTTGTAGGGAAATCTAGTTGAAATGACATAAGGTCGATTTACAAACGTCAGATTCCATACAAATGTGACATTTGAAAATCGACCTTATGTCATTTATGCTACATTTCGCGTGCAGTGTGACAAGGCTATTAAGCGATTTAAATTCAAGGTCGATTTACAAATGTAAAATGTTTATGGGGTCTGACATTTGTCAACCTTATGTGTGCCAGTTAGTATGATAGTGGTCTCAGTCACACTTTATCCGTTTTGATATACATATGCAATGGTTTATGTTTGAGTCAATTAAAAAATATTTTTCCACTGAACCACAAAATATTTTTCTTAAAATATCCTACTACTATAGCGAACTTTTATAAAAATAAATCGACAACGTTGGTACTTGTAAGGGACATTCGAAAATCGACCTTATAGCCCTGTTCGATTGGGCTTACTAGCTTAATTTTTGTATGTAATTTACTCGCTTATCAAGACAGTAGCTTACTACTCTCTTAGCGTTGCTGCCAGATTTTTCTTGTTGATCCGTTTAAGGTAAACCAATGGGCAACAATGATGCCACTTTATCAAGTCTCTTAATGGTAAGCTAGTAAGCCCAATCGAACAGGCCTTATGTCTTTTCAAGCTGAAATCTGTTCATGCGAAAGCATGAAGCCTAAAGAGGCTATAAACACTCCTTCACTCTCAGAGAACATATATGCGGAAGTTATACGCCCATGTGCTGACAACCGCATGATTTCCAAATCGCATTTTGTTTAGCGATTTCGAGATTCTAAATTTTACATTTCTATTTAAAATTGCTATGTTTAACCAAACATCTTCTTCATTTATCCGCCAGTAAAGAAAGAAAACTGAAAACAATTGTTTAAAGTAAAAATGCGAAATTTAGAGACTCGAAATCGCCAAAAAAAAATGCGATTTGGAAATCATGCGGTTGTCAGCACATGGGCGATAAACATTTAACGTAGGGCAGGATAGGTTCGTGCCACAATTGTAAAAACATGATCAAATATCAAGTCATAGTGGCATGTACCAGTAGATAAGCTATGAAGGATTTTATATTAGCTAGGATAGAGACAATTGTACAAGAAGGGGCGTGGGTACAGCGTAAATATTTTGTAGGTTTAACGTGATTATAAAAACATTTTCAAATATCAAGTTGCAAATGATTTTGACTACCCGTACGAATGTTATGTTAGTTTTATTGTAACCAAAGTTTATGCAACTTGTGTGGGAGGAATCAGAAAGGGTATGGCAACATTGGCTTTGCGAAATATCAAATTTCATAGTATTCCGATCATCCGTATAGAAGTAACAGCTTTAATTGTATATATTCCGCCAATTTTTGTACACTTAAAGTGATTATAAAAACCTTATTAAATGCCAAAATATAGCTGATTCCGAATATCCGTGCGGAAGTTACTTTAGTTTTAATTTAAAATAAGAATATGGGTCATTTGTGTGGAAGATACCGGAAGGGGCGTGGCAATTTCGCCCATTCGAACTTAAACTAAGTTTGTGAAAAATATTACCATGTACAAAGTTTGAATTGAGCTCCTTTCGAGAGTTATCGTGTACACCAGCCTGCCAGCCAGACAGACAGACGGACATGGCACAAACATCTTAAAAAGTCGTGAAACTGATTTGGTCCACACATACTTGGAGGTTTCAGTCACTCCTTCAATACGTTATACTTTTTTTCTGTCCCAAATGATATAGTATACCCTCCTACACTGTAGAGTGAGGGTATAAAAAATTTCAAAAATTTTTTTTTGCAAAAATATTGCTTTGTTTTCGTTTCTTGTAATAGCAGTTTTTTAATCCGGAAAAAGAAAAAAACTGTCATGGTACTAGTCCTATTTAATTGGTTTAATGTCCAGTTTTTGGGTTTTTATTTAAATTATTTAATTACTCTTCCAAAAACGGAGCAAAAGTCCAATAAGTTTATTTAATTTATAGAAAGCCAACAATTATATGTTTCCAGTCATGAGGCATTTAAATACCCTCCTAAAAACTGAGCATAAGTCCAATAACTTGATCGGATTTTTGAATATTTTAAATTTGATTTTATTTATAGAAAGACAGCCACTAGACAATCTCGACAATTTGTAGTACGTTCATAGAATACGAAATACTCCCCCGGTATACTACCAAAACTGTCAAAAAAATGCTACAACAGCAGACAGAGTTGTACGTAAATCTTCATGTGTAAGCACCCCTTTTTTCTATTTTCGTCATTCTCGCCTATGCTCTCAATTAGGTTGAGCCCTTACTCACATAATCAGAAATACAACCATGTGTTATCACCACCAATCAGCTGTTTTATTGTCGGCGCAAAAGAACAAGAAAAAAAAAACAAAACATATAAATTAAATTCTGCAGACGTGAAAGAAAAAAAAAACGACATATCACAAAATAAATGTTTGCACAATGCAGCGGGGAAAAATTTCATTCGGTAAAATCAATTTAAATCTCAGTAAACCTGTAGAAAAGCAGGCGACAGCAGAAGATGAAACGGAAAACGATGCCACCACATCAAGTGGTGGTGGAGGTGGTTTTAAAAAAATCGACAAAAATCAGATGCAAAAGCAAATCGAGGATGTTACCGAAGATTTAGAAGCCCAACGCCTCAAAGAAGTTATGGGTTTAACTGGATTCGGCAGGAAGATTGCCAAAGTATTCGATATAAATGTAAGTATCGATTGTCGTTGGAAATTATTTAAGCAAAAGTTTGTAAATCTCGTGAATTATTCTGTACAGGAACAAATTGCTAAAGCCAAAGAAGTGGCTCCCTTTAAGCCATTGGAAGATACAGAAAGTGCAACTCAAGAAGATGATGAAGACGACATTATAGGTCCGGGGATCTCGCTGTCCTCTACCGCAGTTGGAGATGTTGAGAATATCAAAGAGAAGACCAAGAAAGGAAAAAACAACGATGACGACGATGATGATGATGATGACGACGACGATGATGATGACAATGAAGATCTTCATTTGGAGAAAAAAATACCCGACACCCATGAAGTGCAAATGCAACATAGCTCGAAAGCTGTGGTGGCTTTAGCAGGAGATCCAGCTGGAGCACGTTTAGTCTCTGGATCTATCGATTATGAGGTGTCGTTTTGGGATTTCGCCGGTATGGATTCATCTATGCGCAGTTTTCGCAGCATTCAACCGTGTGAAAACTATCCCATACGAGACCTGCATTACTCCATAACTGGCGATATGATTTTGGTAATCTCTGGCAATTCCCAAGCAAAAATTTTGGATCGCGATGGTTTTGAGAAAATGGAATGTGTTAAGGGCGATCTTTACATCACCGACATGTCAAAGACCAAAGGGCACACATCGCAATTGACATCAGGTTGTTGGCATCCATATACCAAAGAGGAATTTCTCACAGCTGCCCTGGATGGGACACTACGCATTTGGAAAGGCATCAAAAACAAAGAACAGCATACGGTCATTAAGACCAGGGCCCAGGGAGGCCTAAAAACTAATGCTTCCTCTTGCGCCTATAACAGAGATGCTTCTTTAATTGCGGCTGGCTGTATAGATGGCTCTATACAAATGTGGGATACACGCAAAATGTATGTAAACACCACGCATTGCTTAAGAGGAGCTCACCAAAAGGGGTCGGAAATAACTTCGATAGTATTCTCATATATGGGCCAGCAACTGGCCACCAGATCAAATGATGAAACAATGAAGCTGTGGGATATAAGGAAATTCAAAGAGCCTTTGCACACTTGGTCCAATCTATTCTCACGGTACGACACCACAGATTGCTGCTTCAGTCCAGATGATAGTTTACTAGTCACAGGCGAGTCCTTGGCCAAAGGAGGAGATAAACTGGCCAATCTATACTTCTACAATTCAAAAACATTCGAAGAGGTTAAAAAAATACCGGTAACCGATTCCCACATAATCAAGACATTGTGGCATCCAAAACTAAATCAATTGTTTGTGGGCTGTGGTAATGGCATCATCAAATGTTATTATGATGAATACCGATCTCTTAGGGGAGCCAAATTGTGTGCCGTTAAGAAATATCGCAAGAAGAGGCACACCGAAGTTATGGGCGTGTCACAGATTATAACTCCGCATGCTTTGCCCATGTTCCGTCAAGAAAAGTCCGGGTCATCACGCAAGAAAATGGAAAAGGATCGTTTGGATCCCGTCAAATCACACAGACCCGACTTGCCTATTACAAGTGGCCAGGGCGGTCGAGTGGCCAGCTCGGGTGGTACACTCAGTTCTTATGTTATACGTAATTTGGGTTTAAGTAAACGTGTGGATGACGACCAAGATCCTCGTGAAGCTATTTTGAAATATGCCAAAGATGCAGCCGAAAATCCATATTGGATAGCACCGGCGTACAAGCAAACCCAGCCGAAACCAGTATTTTCAACGCCGGTCGAGGGTGGGGGAGATGACGATGAGCCGGAGAATAAGAAAGTGAAGAAAGAGTAAATTGGTGAGTTCCCACAAATAGTACTTAAGAGTAACGAAAATGAGATTTTTTGAGTATCGAAAAAGGTTAGATGTATTAGATGTTTAAGAAAATTAAAAAAACCTATGCATACCTAAAAGACTAAGAGCGTGCAGCATTTTGACAAAAGAAAATAAAGTAAAAGAACGGAAGCTATGTATTGTTTTATACAAATCCATTATATTAAAAGGGAAGCATTGGAACACGACAAGTACAATGGATTGTGGGAAATATTAAATTAATCGATGGTGGGAAGAAATAGATTGAATCGAATTGGTCACAATAAACCAATGGTGTAATTTAAGATATGAAAATATGTGCTTCGTCGCATGTTCCGATTGAAAATTGAAATTAATTCATCTCAATTTGGCAAATGTTATTGTTATAATACCGACTCAATTCCCTTTCAAATTGAACACCGTTACCGTAAAATGTTTCTAATACCGAAATATTTTTTATAAATTAATCATGTTTCCTGTACCTGAAGATAAAATGTATTTCAAATCCAAATATTCCAAGGCGTATTTATAAAGGTGATATCAAGGCGTATTTTTACAGGTGATAGCACTAGAACAACAACAAATTCGGCAACAACAAAATACAAGTAATTTTTTGAATGGTGAGCCATAATGTCAAAGCAAAATATATGGGATTTGACAGTTTCGGTTACTTTTGAATGAAAAAAAATTCAGTCAGCTGGGCACCTGCTATCACCTTTATAAATACGCCTTGGGTGATAGCAGGAGCCCAGCTGACTGAAAATTTTTTCATTCAAAAGTAACCGAAACTGTCAAATCCCATATATTTTGCTTTGACAGTATGGAGTTTGATAATAATGTCAGTGTGAGTTGAATGACTTTCACCTGAAGTAAATGTATAGTAAATCCCAGTATCTTCGGAATCCAACCTTGATTTCTACATCGGCAAATTGTCCATATTCTGTTCTTCAATTTTGAATATGTCTGGATTTTAAAATATATTTATTTGGTTGTACAATCCAGGAAGCTGTCAAATTGTATGTGTATCAATTGGTTCATCTAATTTATAAAAGTATTCCGGCTAAATAACTTTGAATTCCATTCCCACACCCAATAAATTTCAATTGTTTTTTTTTTGTACAAAAATTTATTCTTTTCATTCGATTACAAAAATATTCTAACTTATGATAAATTTTTTTATTTGCCCTGTGTCACTAAAGCATCTTGCAAACGATAGCTATCACTGGCAATCCTCCATTTGTCATCCTGGGCTGTTATAATGAATGTCTGTTGAAATGGTTTCATCGGTTGATCTGTATATTTAACAGTGCCTCCAGCCTGTATTAGATACGTCAATTGACCAGCCACTGCATCGTCGACTATGGGTTGGGCATCAAGTGTGGATATTGTGTGTTCAGAAGAGGGAAGTTCTATGAAATATTTATGGATATTGTCCTTGCCGGATGCACCATTACCATTCCACACAAACAAGCCATTCTCCAAATATAATCGGCTAATTTGCTAAAATGAGATAAAACACATTACGACCGGAATAACTTCAACTTTGATGAACCGACTTACATGTCTTCTTTTATCAAATGATTGATAATATAATTTGGTAAAATCTTCCGCTGTTCGGCAACATCCTTCAATTTTACTTTTCAATTCCTTTTTGGTGGGGTGGGAAAGGAAAGTGTGAGTGTTAATTAATGAAGCTGAAGCCTATTGTGATGCATGGAAGTATGTACTTACATTGTCCATTTCCTATTTTTTCTGAAATATCGTGTTATAATGGTTGTAGTTGTTTGCTTATTTCTTCAAATTGTGCAATTTAGAGTTTAGGGGGAATTTAATAATTAATTAAGAATTTAGCATGTTCAGTGTTACCGTTGTGCCACTAAAGTGGCAATTTTGCCACTTTTTTCGAGCCGAGATACTTTTGTGCCACTTTATCATTGAGGTACTAAATGTGCTACTTTTTGCTTTTTTGTGCCACTTTTTTCATTTTCTTTCTCGTATCCTCGAAATTCGTACGGCAATCCCACGGGAAAATGGTCTGGAGATTCCTATAATCTCCTTCCATATCGCCTTGTTCGGTAAGGTGAATTTGTACATAGGTACTCCATCACCTCGTCGAACTTTGAACTTTGCAGCCTTTCACTGCACACTTTTCTGAACTTCCTTTGTACATAATTTAGGGGCTTTAGGAGCTTTACGCGGAATTGCGCGAGTTGCTAAAAAAAGGAGTAGAAGCAGAGCGCAGAGTTGAGTATTAGGGGAGTATAGAATGGATTAGAATGGGAGAATCTGCAATTTAAGAATGAGAGAGCATAAAGACAGCGCAATGTAAGAATGAGAGAGCATAAAGACAGCGCAAGTGGTGAGTTTGCTGATTTCACCACAGGAATTGAGCATGGAGGGCATTGCCAGCATCAATTTATCGGAACGTAAACAAACGGTGAGCTCTCTTAAAAAAAGAGTTACCGTCTTTTGCTTATCTTGAATACAACAAATGTTGCCAGACTATTTGGTCAGCTGTACGCCTCGTCTATAGCCTTTTCGGAGTGTTTACACATAAAGTCTTTTAGTACAACATGAAATTATGGCGACAAATTAAAAATTTAAGCATTTTCTTATGGCAAATAAGTTAAATGCCCGGTACCCGATTCTGTTGGCCCAATTATTAATATTTATTGATTATGTCTTTACAAATAGTGAACAAAACTTTAGCATTACAGTAAAGAAAACTTTTAAATTTCATGTGAAAAAATAATTATATTTTTTAATTCAAATTAGGTATTTTTGTGTATTTTGCAGTTTTGTGTGTGGACCGGGGGAAGTAGGCTCTGTATGGGGGGGGGGTTGTTGCTATTATATTAAAGAAAACATTCTAAATATTTGACAAATATCAACTAATAGTTGTTACTCCGTCTAGTTTCACAGAAATCTCATTTTTAGTTCAGGGGTAGAAAACTTCCCGTCTGGGAATTAATGGGTTAAGTAAGTAAGTTTTTTTCTTTTTCACGCTGACGGCGAAATAGACTTCATTTGGAATTGTATATCCCATACAAATTTGACACTTGAATTCGACTTAAGCTCGATTTTGTCGTCAGTGTGAAAAATGTAAGTGAGATAGCAGTGTAAAAAACTATGATCAGGGGGTCGATTTTGGTTCTGTGTGAAAAATTCATATGAAAAAATATGTCACTAAGTTCTCAGATTGGGAGACAGACCTATTTTTATTTTTTAATAAAAAATAATTTTTTCTAAAAAACTATTTTCTACGGAGACCCATAGTTTCCAATTTACGGGCTCCGAAATGTTTAAAACTCATTTAGTGATATCTTCATTATTTATTATGTTGGAGAGTAATTTTAATTTTAAGAAAATAAACAAAAATATTTTTGAACACGGCCCACGACCATGTTTTGAAAACCCGGCTTAAATCTAGTTTAAGTGCGATTCTCAGAATTGTTTCAAATTTTCACTATAGATAGAACTTTTTGATCTGTACACAACAAAAAAAAAATTGTTGGCGCTAAGGTCCACTTTCCGAGATTGGGGCCTTGAAAGTTCGGATATATAATTTGAGCTATAGTCATCATTCCTGATCCGATCGGGTCGATATATATATCGTTGGAAAGCTTATTGAATTTACTATAAGATAGCGGAGCAAAAAATTTAAAATCATTAACCCATCGGGAGCCAGCGTTAAAAAAAATGAATTTTGAACCCGCTTTTTTGGTAAAATCGACATTATCTGGAAATAGGTCCTATATTGAGGTACGCCATCGTATATATAGGTTTATAATCAAGACTTCCAGCTTTCTTTTAAGGTAGTTTGCAGCTCCTTAACCCTCTTGGAACCGAAGATATTCAACTTCAAAGTTGTCCTATGATTTAGTTCGATTTCTTAATCAATTACGAGCCAACCATATTCTGGCTTTGTTTTACAAACTTCCGAGTGTTTTTTTAATTTTTACGAAATATAAATTTTGAATATAAATTTTGTCTGCGTATTCGGTTTTGGACATACCCCAGAGGAGAAAATCTTTAACCCCGGCCGAAGGCCGGCTACGCAAGAAAACTTTAGTCTGCGTAGCCGGTTTTGGACATAACCCAGAGGAGAAAATCTTAAACCCCGGCCGAAGGCCGGCTACACAAGGAAACTTTAGTCTGCGTAGCCGGTTTTGGACATACCCCAGAGGAGAAAATCTTTAACTCCGGCCGAAGGCCGGCTACGCAGGAAAACTTTAGTCTGCGTAGCCGGTTTTGGACATACTCCAGAGGAGAAAATCTTAAACCCCGGCCGAAGGCCGGCTACACTAGGAAACTTTAGTCTGCGTAGCCGGTTTTGGACATACCCCAGAGGAGAAAATCTTTAACTCCGGCCGAAGGCCGGCTACGCAGGAAAACTTTAGTCTGCGTAGCCGGTTTTGGACATACTCCAGAGGAGAAAATCTTAAACCCCGGCCGAAGGCCGGCTACACTAGGAAACTTTAGTCTGCGTAGCCGGTTTTGGACATACCCCAGAGGAGAAAATCTTTAACTCCGGCCGAAGGCCGGCTACGCAGGAAAACTTTAGTCTGCGTAGCCGGTTTTGGACATACCCCAGAGGAGAAAATCTTTAACCCCGGCCGAAGGCCGGCTACGCAGAAAAACTTTAGTCTGCGTAGCCGGTTTTGGACATACCCCAGAGGAGAAAATCTTAAACCCCGGCCGAAGGCCGGCTACGCAGGAAAACTTTAGTCTGCGTAGCCGGTTTTGGACATACCCCAGAGGAGAAAATCTTTAACCCCGGCCGAAGGCCGGCTACGCAGAAAAACTTTAGTCTGCGTAGCCGGTTTTGGACATACCCCAGAGGAGAAAATCTTTAACCCCGGCCGAAGGCCGGCTACGCAGGAAAACTTTAGTCTGCGTAGCCGGTTTTGGACATACCCCAGAGGAGAAAATCTTAAACCCCGGCCGAAGGCCGGCTTCTCAAAAAACTTCATGTTTCTGTCTGCGTGTTTACATATAAACTACTTTTAGGATGTACAATACATCCTCATGTGTAAACACGCCTACAGAAAACAAAATGTTTACAATTATTGCAGACTTTCCCCAAAAACATTATTTTGAAGTTGAATATCTCCGGTTCCAGGTGGGTTACGATTCCGTAATCCACATTGAAAGAAAGCTTAAAGTGTAGGCTATAAACTGATATTAATCATCTCTTACCTCAATATCGATCACATTTCCAGATAATGTCGATTTTACCAAAAAAGCGGGTTCAAAATTCACTATTTTAACGCTGGTTCCCGATGGGTTAATGATTTTATAGTAAATTCAATAAGCTTTCCAACGATATATATATCGACCCGATCGGATCAGGAATGATGACTATAGCTCAAATTATATATCCGAACTTTCAAGGCCCCAATCTCGGAAAGTGGACCTTAGCGCCAAAATTTTTTTTCTTTTTTATTGGTAATTTTTAACGCTCTACAAAGCTGTATTTTTTTTTTTTGGACCATCGCCATTAAACTAGATTTGTTCCGAAAACCCTTGCTGGTGGTGTTTATATTTCCTACGTTAGGCTTCATCTGAAAAATTCAACAAGATGACAAGAGGACGAAGTTGACGTATCAAAACTTTTGGGGTCCGTAACTCGAGAAATATTGGTCGCAATGAAAAAAATTATTGTAGTTTATTTTCTTAAAATGGCATGACAAAACTAAATCAAATCAAAAAATAAATAAAATTAAAAGATCTACGCAATAATTTCCTATTTTAGTCTTAACACGTTGACTGCCAACTACGAGATAACTCGTAGTACGATTTCCCTTCCAGGAAGCCAACTACGAGTTATCTCGTACTACCTAAAACTACCACTTTTTGTGTAGTTACGAGAAAAACCGTCATTATCATCAGGTTCGGAGACGTCTTCATGTTCGGAGCGACTACGAGATAATTCTCTTTCCAAGAAGCCAACTACGAGATAATTCGTAGGTCCTTTTTCTCCTTTAAAAAACATAGAGTTTTTAGTAATATAATGTGAAAAAAATCAAAATGTAATTTTTGGCCAGTTTTCTGAAAATGGCCTTGGCAGTCAACGTGTTAAGTCAAATATTTGTTGAATCAATATTTATAAATACATAAATTCATTAGATTTTTTCATTTATAGGGGTGGGAAATTTTAAATTAATATAATTTTATTTTAAAATCTTGTCAAAAATTATTTAAAATAATAAAATAATTCGAGACATTGCCGATAACCAAAAAGGACCATATTAAATTTTTTCTGTATAACTGGCAATAGATTAAAGTATCGACTGCATCTGCTTCCATACGTTTATTCTAAGTAGAATGCTTTTAAGAAGAAGCAATCAAATGAAAATCCAGTCCCCTTTTTATATCTCACATTTTTTCTTTACGTGTACGCTCTTTATTTGAAACATGACATACGCAGCGCATTTTGATTAGGTTAAGTTTTCATTTGGCACTGTTTTCGCATTATATCATCAATCTGGCAACACAGATTAGCATTTTTGACATTTGGCAACAAAACATTTTTGCATCTTTTGTAGGCGCTTAAAAAAGCGTTGTTTTCTCGAACGACTGCAAGACATCAGTGCGGCCGGTGAGATATTTGGAATATTAAATAATATTTAATATTTAGTGGAACTAGTCAAGTATTTAAGAAGTTTGCCGAGATCTGAAAACAATCCGAGTTGTCTGGAATCATGGGTGAAACTTTAGAATACGATATCTCAGCGGAAGTGCGCGGTGTGTTGGTAAGTTTTGATTCAATTTTAATATCATGTGTTTCATTCATGTGTTGATTCATTATCTTTGTATTTATTTAGACACCGGGTCGTTTGAAATTGTCCGACCAGAATATAGTTTTCAAGAATAATAAAACCGGCAAAGTTGAGCAGATAGCCGCCGACGATATAGACTTGATCAATTCACAGAAATTCGTGGGCAATTGGGGAATACGTGTTTTTACCAAATCCGGAAATTTACATCGCTTCGTGGGCTTCAAGGACAGTGAAAATGAGAAGCTCTCCAAGTTCATCAAGAAGGTGTACCATCAGGAGATGGTGGAAAAGGAAATGTGCGTTAAAGGCTGGAATTGGGGTACGGCCAATTTTAAGGGTGCCGTCTTGAGTTTCGACAAGGATAGTAAAATGATATTCGAGATTCCCCTGTCGCATGTCTCACAGTGTACCACGGGCAAGAATGAGGTTACCATGGAATTTCATCAGAACGATGACGCACCCGTGGGTCTCATGGAAATGCGTTTCCACATACCAGCCGTAGAGTCGGTCGAAGAAGATCCCGTGGAGACCTTCCAATCGAATGTGATGAATAAAGCCTCTGTCATATCGGCGTCCGGTGATGCCATTGCCATATTCCGTGAAATACATTGTCTTACGCCCAGAGGTCGTTATGACATCAAAGTATTCTCCACTTTCTTTCAACTGCACGGCAAAACTTTTGATTACAAGATTCCCATGGATTCGGTTTTAAGACTTTTCCTCTTGCCGCACAAGGACAATCGACAGATGTTTTTCGTTTTGTCCTTGGATCCGCCCATCAAGCAAGGTCAGACTCGCTATCATTATTTGGTCTTGCTTTTCAGTCCCGAAGAGGAGACAACCATAGAGTTGCCGTTCACAGAGGAAGAGTTGAAAGAGAAATATGAGGGCAAACTTGAAAAGGAAATATCGGGTCCACTCTATGAGGTGATGGGAAAAGTGATGAAGGTTTTAATAGGCAGGAAGATAACGGGTCCAGGAAACTTCATTGGGTAAGTTTTCTTAATTCGTTCGCATGATAGATATATATATATGACAGCTATATGTTTTTCCCTTTCCAGTCATTCTGGTACTGCGGCAGTTGGCTGTTCCTTCAAAGCTGCGGCCGGCTATCTCTATCCCTTGGAACGAGGATTCATTTATATTCATAAGCCTCCAGTACATATACGTTTCGAAGAAATCGCCTCAGTTAATTTCGCCCGTAGCGGTGGCTCCACCCGCAGTTTTGATTTTGAGGTCACCCTCAAGAATGGCACCATTCACATTTTCTCCTCCATCGAAAAGGAGGAGTACTCAAAACTCTTCGATTTCATCAATCAAAAGAAACTGCACATTAGTAATGTGGGCAAAGACAAGGGCGGCTACAAAGATGTCGATTTCGGCGATTCGGACAATGAAAATGAACCGGATGCCTATTTGGCTCGCGTTAAAGCCGAGGCACGAGAAAAGGAGTCGGACGATGATGATGAGGGCTCAGAAGAAGAATCCACAGATGAGGACTTCAAGCCCAATGAAAATGAGTCGGATGTGGCAGAAGAATACGATTCGAATGTGGCAAGCGATTCAGATGATTCTGATGCTAGTGGAGGAGGAGGTGGTGGCGGCGGTAGTGGCGCTGAGGGCGAAAAGAAAGAGAAGAAGCCAAAGAAGGAAAAGAAAGAGAAAAAAGAGAAAACGGAGAGGAAAGAAAGAACGGTGAGTTGAAAGGAGGGAGTTTTCGAAGACCAAATTTAAATTCTCATTTTTTGTATTTCAGAAAAAATCATCTAAAAAGAAGGACTCCAACAAACCGAAACGGGCCACGACCGCCTTTATGTTGTGGTTGAATGACACACGCGAACAAATCAAAAGTGAAAACCCCGGCATTAAAGTCACCGAAATCGCCAAGAAAGCCGGTGAAATGTGGAAGGAAATGAAGGACAAGACCAAGTGGGAGGAGAAGGCAGCTTTAGACAAACAGAGGTACATCGATGAGATGAAAGATTACAAGCCGGCCGCGGAAGATAGTGACGATGAGGGTGGTGCCAGCAAAACTAAGGCGGTCAAAAAACGTAAGAAGGAATCTACATCTCCCAAGAAGGCGGCAAATACATCAGGATCCTTCAAATCAAAGGAATATATATCAGATGATGACTCATCGTCCGGAGGTGAAGATAAGAAAAAGGCCAAAAAATCAGATGACGATTCAGAGCCTGAAAATAAAAAGACCAAAAAAGTAAGTATAGAAAATTACTTAAAAGAAAATATCGATTTTTAATTTTCACCATCTTCTGTTTTGTTTAGGTCGAAAAAGGCAAAGAAAAGGACAAAAAAGAAAAAGATGAAAAGAAAGATGAAAAAGATGAGAAGAAGAAAGATGGCAGTGATGATGAGGAGGAGGAAGAGGAAGAAGCCTCGGCTTCCGATGCTGCAGAATCGGAAGAGGATGAAGGCGATGAAAGTGATTAATCTCTTAGATGTTGATCCATACCCTTATAATTTACTTTCCTCTATATTTAAAAATAGCCTTAGTCTATTAGTTAAACAACACACAAATGTTATCCACTTTATGTTTATTTAGTGTCCTACACATGTAGGGCCTTCCCTTTTTTCTTGATGGAAAACCCCCCAATTTTTTATAACTTATTTCCGTTTATTATTATAAACAATTTTTGTAAACTACAAAATAAAAACAAAGGAATTCCAATTCAAATAACTTTATTACTTTACGAAGGTATCCGAAAATGAAATGATCGAGAAATACTGAAGTAAATTTTGCAAATACAGTTGAACTTCGATTAACCGTGATGCTCGGGACCGGGCTAATGTATAAATTTTATTATTTTTATTTATTTTTGACAAAAACATGTAAATCTGCGTCGATAAATAACTTATCATATCTCTAGGAATACATACATTTATTTAAAAAAATCTTTTATGGAAGCCTGTCTTATGCTTTTAGCTTTGGATTGTTCTTCCAACAAATGAGTTTGTATGCGATATATTTGCATTTAATCTGGTTCTGAAATACTTGGACAATTAAAGTTTTCTAAAAAACCTAACAAAATACTACTAGCCTCTATTGCCTGAGCCAATGTAGGCGTTTCGTCCGCATTCCTCGGAATTTGAATCAAGCTCATCTTCTTGGCTTTGGGTAACCATGTCTACGATTTCGTCTGCATTGTAGATCTGTTCAGTTGTAAGTTGTTCGTTTTTAATGATTTCATCCAAGTCGTCCACAAACATCGTAGCAGACTCACAATCAGCACACTCTTTTTCTCCCGTAGATTTCAGTCGACGGATTCCATGACGTTTTTTGAATTTATCCAACCAACCAAATGAATAAGTGCACTCTGAATTCATGTTTAACTTCAAATGGAACATTTTTGCATTTTCGACAATCATTTCGCCTGAAGTTCAGAAGCAAATTTCAGTTTAAGTTCATACAATATCTCGATTTCAGTTAACTTACCTGAAATTGGAGTTCCCTTAAATCTTTCTTACCGAAACCATTCATATGTTGCGAAATCAACTTTTGGATTTTCGGATGTTTCTAGTGTATATCTGTGTTTAAGGCCAAGCATTGAATCAGTATCGGAGCAAAACTTTAAAATCCGATCTTTGTTTTTTATTAAATTGGATACAGTTTGAATGCCAACTCCATATTTTTCAGACAACATTTTAAAAGGTACTTTACGTTTTGAGTATTCATTAATCAGCTCCATTTTTTCTTTAATTGAAAGAACCTTTCTTACTCTTTTCGCGGATTTAGTTTTTGATGGTGGCATGATGTAAGGAAAACACGTCTTGACAGATCAAATTTCACACTGATGAATGAATATGAAATTTGATATGAAAATTACACTTTCATGAAAAAGGGGAATCACCGAATCAGAGATGTGTGTGTATTATACGAAAAAAACAAACAAGCAGTCATATGGACATGTGCATCACGGATAATAGAGGTAAATCACGGTTAATAGAGGTAAAAAATCAACCACTCAGCTTCACGGTTAATAGATAATCACGGTTAATAGAGTCGCGGTTAATCGAAGTTCAACTGTAATAGCAAATGATTGAGTGGTTAAAGTCAAACCTGACTCTAACATATTGACATAGATTACCATATGGCTATCACACATGTACTCTCTATTATGAAATACTTTCCATTAAACGGTCTGATGCATGATTATTACAATGTCGGCTTAGTTTGATTTACTTTTATTTGCAAAAATTACTTGAACTTATCACATTTTACATGTTAGCAACAAAGACAAAACAATATTGTCTGTTTATGTGGGCTAAAAACTCCACGATCTTTTTGTCAATACCCATTGATAATCTCATCCCATCTCTACGAGTATATATGACTGTATATTAGATTATATTAGACTGAACATAAAAAATTACGTTTTTTTTAATATTTTATTCAGTAAATATTCACCTTTATCGCGAATAAAATTTAGCTGGGAATTCCAATCATCAGTCATTTATGTTATTTTCTTCGAGTTTCTTCTACTTTTTTACATCGATTTGATCGCATTATTTCTATTACAAGGCAAAGAAGTGATACTTCATATTCCTATTCAAGTGTTATATTCATATTCCCCCTTATCGCGAATAAAGGGGAAATTTATGTGGAATTTTCAATTCCCCAGTCGGCGTAAGATGGTAATAAGAATATAAAGCGGGAATACGTTTCTCTTCTTTGTGTATGAAAGCGAAGAAACTTGAAAAAATTAACATAAACTATGATCGGAAATTTAAGAAAAATTTATTCTCGATAAGGGGAATAGAAAATTCCAAGTGAACAAATTCCCCTTTTATTCGCAATAGTGGTTGATTGTTTACAATTGCATTTTAATTTAGTAGCCCCAGCGCTTTTTATGTTTTAAAGTGGCTAAATGACAACTTACAAATAACACAATTAATTTTCTAAATTCGCTAATGTATATAAGCATTTTAATAAGGGTAATTTAGAAGTGTTCCCAGGTTTATAGTAAAGTGTAATGCAATCTTTAAAAGAGGATGCACTTTTCACACTGGCTGGTGGTAAACAATTGAATGTAATTGATCCAGCGTATTTTATTGATTGCTTTGTTAAGTCCAAACGACATCATACAACGTCAACATTTTCAACGTGTATGGTCTTTGTTGCAATTCTTAATCAGGCAAATAAAATTTCCATGGAAATATGTTGTTCCTTTAAATTCTCAATCGTGATCTATACTTTATTTTTCGAGTTTCTATTGATTTATTTTTTTTATTTATTTATTATGAATTATAATACAAAGTAAATTTATATTCTAATTTTGGGTCCAGGATTGAGTCGGGGTGACAAAGACCATTGTAGCTAGTTATTGCAGCGACAGATCAGAGCCTCTGGTGGGAATCGAACCCACAACCTCCACGCTGATAGCCGAGCACGCTACAACTCGACTACCGGGGCGCTCTATTGATTTCTTAGTTCGATTTGATCGTCCTTTTTCTATTACAATGCAAAGAAGTAAAATATATTCTCGAGTTATATTCATATTACCATCATAACTTTACCGGATCGATCCGGATTCAAATCTTCTTACAGACATATATTAAATGAACATATGTCAAATGAAAATGTATCAGTGATTAACCATTTCTATTTCAGCGTTTAATTTATTTTTAAACATGTTTAATTTATTTTACTTCAGATATATGTGAGAATTCCATAGTAAATATGTATGTTAATAGCGAGATATTTTACACTTTTGGATTCGGCAATTGCCATACCGCCAATGTGGATACTCATCACGCCATCAGTTGCTCTAACATTTGGTTTAAATCGTCTGACTTTAGTTTGTCCTTTATAAAGTAGTTTTCAATATTTAATCGATCTTTTTGTGGTCAAATTTTCTGCAAATTCCGTTTCAACTGTTTTTAAAATGGAAAAAATGGAAATTTTGAAGACCATTTCAATGCACATATCGTTATGTGAAATGTAAAATGACAGAACAGAAAAATCAGTGGAAGAAAAAAACTATTTTGGTTACACCAAAAGCGATTTTTATTTATTTTATAACTTCGCTATTTCGTTTGATGTAATTTTGAATTTACTATCAGCATTAAAAACGCAATTTTGAATTGTTGTGGCGTTTCAGGCGACGACATGTTTTAAAATGTGTTTGGTAATGTCTTGTGATCAAAAAAATAAAATAATAATACTCAACGGTTTTTAAAAATAGTAAGAAAATCCATTTTTCTGTTGATATCATGTAGTTATTTTACCTCTAATAAGCTAATGTTAAATGGCTGAGAAACATTACCTTACCTAGATAAAATCATAAATGCTAATTATCTCAAAACTACTAAAATGGAGATGTGCCTTTCTTCATTAACAGCAGAGATTGTTTGTCATCTATTAGTAGGTACTTTTCTGTTATTAAAACAGTTTTTCTGCAATAAATACAGTTTTTGCGTCAGCATTCATGCTGTCGAATAGTTTGCAGTCTGCTAAAAATTACTGATGTTAATTAAAATTTGAAAAAAGGCATTCGCTTCTTTATCTTTATATGTCAAACTGTTCTATATATTAGACTGCGTCGCGGTTCGTACAAATGGAAAACTATTTCCAGTCACCCCACGAAAATAAAGTTTGTGTTGTTTAATGATGATTTACAAAATATTTCGTTCCTAGATCAAGCTGTCCGTGAGCTAAACGCTCCCCCAAAAATCATGTTTTTTCCGTGTATGTTGTTTATGTTGCATTTTTGTTTAGCTCACAGTCGTCTTGACCATGCGACGAAATATTTTGCAGATCATCAGTAAATAATGCAATTTTCATTTCTGGGCGGTGACCGCAGCAATTTATTTTTGTAACCTATTATACATATGGGTGATTCCATTGGAACGTGTGCGACACTTTTTCTTAAATATGTTTAAATATTTCCCATATTTATTAACTGAGATTTTAACTATATTGTCAATTGAAAACGTCACATTAATCGGAATATTATTACAAATATAAATATGTTTAAATATTGGAGATATACAACAAACTAGAGCGTCACGGATGTGACCTTAGCTTTGAAGAAAATCTTGAGGTTTTACTTATTTTCCCGAATTCTGTAATGTTTTTCCATTTTTGCTAATCAAAAGAGTAGTTCATACACTTTCTTCTAAAGTATACGTCACCGGTATCTCTTTATCAATATAGGAAATATAAGATATTTAAATTGTAACGGGCGTGCCTTTTTGGTGGAAATTCTGCTACGACACCAGTCTATATCTGGAAAATGGAATGATCACAAATATTGTTGTTTTTGAAATATAATTCGACTATATATATATGTAAAGAGTGATTTTTTTGAGGTTAGGATTTTCATGCATTAGTATTTGACAGATCACGTGGGATTTCAGACATGGTGTCAAAGAGAAAGATGCTCAGTATGCTTTGACATTTCATCATGAATCGTCTTACAAACGAACAACGCTTGCAAATTATTGAATTTTATTATCAAAATGCGTGCTCTGTTAAGAAAGTTCATTGCGCGCTTCCATTTTATGGTCAGTTTAATCGACCCACTGAAGCGGCTATTCGGGCTATTGTGACTAAATTTCGCACCAAATTTACATTGTTGGACATTAAACCACCAACACGCTTACGTAGAGTGCGAACTGAAGAAAATATCGCAGCTGTATCGGCCAGTGTTAATGATGACCACCAATTTTCGATTCGTCGCCGTTCGCACCAATTGGGTCTCTGTTACTCAAAAACGTGGAAATGCCAAAATTGGACTAAGCGGATGGACCACCTAAGACGCAGCCGCGGTCAACATTTAAATGAAATTATCTTCAAAAAGTAAATGTCATGGACCAATCTAACGTTTCAAATAAAGAACCGATGAGATTTTGCAAATTTTATGCGTTTTTTTTAAAAAAAAAGTTATCAAGCTCTTAAAAAATCACCCTTTATATACATTTCAACTGTTTATCGGTGTTTTTTAAATTATAAATTGATTTTGAAATTTGGTCGAAAAAAGGGTCACTTTACGTGGAATCACCCATATGCATAAAGTTTCAAGATAACGATTTTTTCCTTCATATAATAAAATAGGCCTGTTCGATTGGGCTTACTAGCTTATGGTTAAGAGACATGATAAAGTGGCAACAATGTTACCCATTGGTTTTTCTTAAATGAATCAACAAGAAAAATCTGGCAGCAATGGTAAGAGAGTAGTAAGCTACTTTCTTGTTAAGCGAGTAAATTCCATACAAAAAATAAGGTAGTAAGCCCCCAAGCGAACAGGCCTAATATATAATTCGAGATATGAGTCAGCAAACAGCTGTTTGCTATTTTAGCAGGACCAATGTGCTTTTACTTTTTGTGCAGAAAATCTGTCTTTTCAGCAGTTTTTCTGCTTTTATTTATTATCTTTTGAGTGTAGATTAAAAAATTCTGTATAAAAATATTTTTCCAAAAAATGACAGTGTATTTCTGCAATTGAACGTGTTGACACCTCGCGCAATCTGGGTGTAACTTTCAACTCCACACTCTCATGGACAAACCGCATAATTACAGCTGTTGGGAAATTTCATGGAATGCTGAGGAATTGGTGAACAGTTACATCCAATTATCTATCATTTTATTTAATAATTTATCTAATTCCATATCTTCTATACGGAAGTGAAATTTTTGCAAACTGCAACGTCGAATATGGTCCAAAATTGAGGTTGTCCTAATACCAAGTTAATTATACGCACCACTAGGGTATTATGTCTTTGTGTATTAGGAAAAAAAGGAAACGCGATTTATTTATCGTTTATTATACAGATCGGATTAGAATCTTTTTTTGAGTCGATTTAGCATTGTCCGTCTGCCTGTCCGTCTATCTATTCTTGTAATCAAAGTACAAGTCGTAATTACTGTCCGATCCTAACAAAAATTGGCACAAGTAAGGTTTGCGGATCAAAGACGAACGCTATTTAATTTGAGTAAATTGAGTAAATCGGTCCAGATTTAGATATAGCCGCCATACAAATGTCGCTTCCGATTTGACTTTTTCCGCTCTAGAAACCACATATTTTACCCGATTTTCTTTAATTTTGTCACAATACCTTATAATTCAACCCTCATTCAGAAACCCTCATACGAATGTACTTTTTTA
The DNA here is from genome assembly GCA_947397865.1 of Polietes domitor. Lineage (NCBI taxonomy): Eukaryota > Metazoa > Arthropoda > Insecta > Diptera > Muscidae > Polietes > Polietes domitor. The sequence goes on from OX377622.1 coordinate 115,716,739, forward strand.
TAACCTACACCACTTCGTGGACTAGGGTATTATTGTACCCTATACCACTTCGTGGACTAGGGTATTATTGTACCCTATACCACTTCGTGGACTAGGGTATTATAAGTTAGTTTTCCGCCAAATGTTTGTAACACCAAGAAATAATTGAGCTAGACCCACCTTTAAGTATACGGATCGGCTTAGAATCACCAGTTGAATCAAATTAACGATGTCTGTCTGTCCATCCGTCTGCTGTCCATCTAAGCTTCTTCGCACTCTGCAGGTCGCAATTGGTGTCCGATTGTCGTGAAATTTAGCATAAGTTATTTTTTTGGCCCAAGGACCATCGGTATTGAATTTGGAGGAAATCGTTTCAGATTTAGATATAGCCTCCATACAAATATCCCTATAATTTACACTCTTACTGCTCTAGAACACACATTTTACATGGGATCATGACAAAATTTGCAGTGATCTATAAGGGACCACCTTTTAATGTAGCGCCTTTACAAATGGGCCCCCATTTTTTTATTACCCCTCGGACCCACATTTCACATTGGAAGTTTATCAAATTTTGCAGATCATGTTCTATTTCAATACCTACTATTAAAGTCAAATATATGCGTCCATATTTTGGCACAATCTCCGTACAAATGGTCACCCCATTTTACACTATTCCGCTCTAGAACATATATATTTTTTATACCCTACACCACTTCGTGGTCTAGGGTATTATAAGTTAGTTTTCCGCCAAATGTTTGTAACACCAAGAAATAATTGAGATAGACCCACCTTTAAGTATACGGATCGGCTTAGAATCGCCAGCTGAGTCGATCTAACGATGTCTGTCTGTCCGTCCGTCCGTCCGTCCGTCTGCTGTCCATCTAAGCTTGTTCGCACTCTACAGGTCGCAATTGTTGTCCGATTGTCATGAAACTTGGCAGAACTTATTTTTTCTGGCCAAGGACCATCGGTATTGAATTTGGAGGAAATCGGTTCAGATTTAGATATAGCCCCCATACAAATGTCGCTCCCGATTTGACTTTTTCCGCTCTAGAAACCAAATATTGCACCCGATTTTCCTTAAATTTGGTACAACATCTTATAATCCAACTAGAAACACCTATGCAGAAATTGGATAAGATCGGTTCAGATTTATATATAGCCCCCATACAAATGTCGCTCCCGATTTGACATTTTCCGCTCTAGAAACCAAATATTGCACCCGATTTTCTTTAAATTTGGTACAACATGTTATAATCCAACTAGAAACACCTATGCAGAAATTGGTTCAGATCGGTTCAGATTTAGATATAGCCCCCATACAAATGTCGCTCCCGATTTGACATTTTCCGCTCTAGAAACCACATCTTGTACCCGATTTTCTTTAAATTTGGCACAACATGTTATAATCCAACTAGAAACACCTATGCTGAAAGTGGGTAAGATCGGTTCAGATTTAGATATAGCCCCCATACAAATGTCGCTCCCGATTTGACATTTTCCGCTCTAGAAACCACATCTTGTACCCGATTTTCTTTAAATTTGGCACAACATGTTATAATCCAACTAGAAACACCTATGCTGAAAGTGGGTAAGATCGGTTCAGATTTAGATATAGCCCCCATACAAATGGCGCTCCCGAATGTTTAACCGATTTTGGACAAACTTTGCATATTATATTTCACCAATAAACATACATGTTGAAAACGGGTCACATCGTTTCAAGTTTCAATATACCCCCATACAAATGTCCTTTCCGATTTAACATTTTTTGTCAAACACATACATTTACAGGATGCAAAAAGCCTTCCCGATATCACTTTTTTGCCCAATTGAATTGTAATGAGCATTGTTTGGGTGATGCCCATATGTCCATACTTTGGTATAACCCAAATGGTGCCCTTTCTGATCTATTACAGCTCTAGAAACTACATCTTACATCGGATCTTCATCAAATTTTGCAGATCATGATATTTTTTTAAACTAGGAATACCTACCGTGAATGAGAAATATATAGGCCCATGTTTTGGACCAGGCCCAAAATGTTGTTATAGGCTCCCTTTTGAAATGTCGGTCCGATTCACCCTATTACTACTGTATGATTTGTATTTGTCTGTCGGATAATTGGATCAATTACCATATTATTAACCATATTCGTTAAATATGACTAAAGATGAATTTATAGTAGCTGTATAATTTATTTGAACTAAATAAAATTGCTCCCATGAAATACCTGGGTTTAGTAATCAAAGCGAGGTACATACGCAGGGAGTGGTGTAGGGTATTTTATAGTCGGCCCCGCCCGACTTTAGCCTTTCCTTACTTGTTTTTCTTTTAATAGAGTTTTTGTTTTCTGATAATTCAATAACGTGATAGAATTTATTAAATTGAACAAACAGGCGGCGCAAAGGATCATTATTGGCATAGTTTGAACGGAAATAATTATAGTGGATCAACTGAAAATATCTAGTTGGTCTTGTCGGAATATTTATCATCATTCTACTCAGAATAAGCTCGGAATGGATGCTGCCCTGGATAACATTCATAAGGAAAGTAATGTTCAACATAGTACGTCGACTCCTCAAAGAAGGCAACTTGATAAGGCCAAGCCTAAATTCATATGAAGGCAGTGTACGGAAGTTCCATCATCGCCCTCGCAGACAAAATAAAAGGAATTGTTTCTGGACAGATTCCAAAATATTACTATGAATAGTATAGGATGGGTCCCATATTACTGAACCATATTCAAGAATGCACCTAAACAAAGAGGTATATAAGTGTTTAGTGACAGAAGGATCGGAAAACTCCTTACTCCAACGTTTCATAAAACCAAGAGCACCCACCATAAGCTTTGTTTACTACCATAGAAATGTGAGACCTGAAGTTCAAACGTTGATCCAATAGAATTCCAAGATCCAAAAAGGAAACTACAGACTCGAGTTTATGATCACCAAAAAAATAATTAGTTTCTAAGTTTCTAGCTCTAGAAAATGACATATGTTTGCATTTCAACATGTTTAGTTCCATTAAATTAATTTTACGCCAATCATGAAAACTATTAAGATCAGACTGTAGAAAACATTGTTCAGTGGGATCTTTAAAGGATCGAAATATTTGTACATCATCAGCGTACAATAGAATATTAGAATGACGATCTACAGAGGGAAGATCATTAATAAATATTATAAATAGAATCGGACCAAGATGACTTCCTTGTGGTACACCGGACGATACAACTATATTTCGTGAAAGAGCTTTTCCAAATTTTACTCTTTGAATTCGACCATCTAAATAACATTTTAGCCACGATAATAATGTTTTACTAAAGCCCATCATATCTATTTTCATTAGCAGAAGTTTGTGATTTACTTTATCAAAAGCCTTGCAAAAGTCTGTATAAATGGAATCAGTGTGTATTCGGTTTCTAAAACCATCATTTATAACTTAGTCAGTTCCAAAACATTCGTTATAGTTGATCGATATTTACGGAATCCATGTTGGCAGGGAGACAACAATGAGGAAACTTGGTGCGATAACATATCAGTCAAAATTGTTCTAATAGCTTCGGAATGTCACTTAATTTTGCAATGCCTCTGTAATTTGATACTTCAATCTTGCTACCAGATTTAAAAAGGGGGATTATATATGATTCCTTCCATAAAGGTGGATTTATTGATTTATTAAAGATTATTGAAAGAGGGTATGATAAAGTATCAGCACAGTATTTAAGTATGTTACTTGGGATCCCGTCTGGACCAGGATTAAATGTGATATTTTATGCCTTCAAATTTTCCAAAACCGTAAATCTGCTTATAATTGAAACATTTGTAGGTGAAGCTTCAACAATATTATAAGGATAAGGAATAGAACGATCAAATGTTTTATTTAAGTAGGTAGATGAGAAAAAGTCTGCAAATAAGTTGCTAATTGATAAATCATCATCTGCTAAAATGGAACCAAATTTTAAAGAGTTAGGGAAACATCTCTTACATCTGATCTTTATAAAATTTTGCAGATCATGTCTGATTTCCACTAGGAATGCCTAAAGGGAACTATAATGGTCCATGTTATGGTACAACACCCAAGTGTTTTTAAAGGCCCCCTACAAGTGTCCGTCCAATTTATCCTATTACCGCTGTAAAATCTGCAGTTGTCATCAGATCTTTGTCAAATTTTCCAGATCATATTATATTTACTCTCGGAATACTTACCCGAAAATTGAACCATGTGGGTCAATGTTTCCAAATACAACTGTCCCACAAATTTTCAATATTATCTTTTTAAGTTATTCATATGACATCGGATCTGGATTAAATTTTCCAGATCATGGATTATTTCACATAGGAACACTTACTGATGAAGTGGACCAGGAATACCGATTTTATACGTATTTTCTACATCACGTTATATTTCAGTTAGGAACACTTACAGCAAAGGTGGAGCATTACGCAAAGAAATTGGCACCGCTCATTATCAGTTTTTTATTTGTTTACATAATACTTCGGATTCAACTTATTACAGCCAAACAATTTTGCCATATTCGCTAAATTTGACTAAATATGTATAATTTATCGCCCTCTAAAACAACTGGGTTTTTAATCAAAACCTTTCCATCTTGTTGTGATTGCAGCCAGAACTTTTGTTTGTTTTAGTTCTTTTAGTCAAAAACATGTAGTCGTGGACAGTTTTGGAAGAGATTTGTAACCTGTGGAATTAAATGTTAATAGTACCTCTTTCTTCAATTGTTTTTTTTTTTGACGATCGATAATTTTTAAAGGCAATATTTAATCTTGAAGTTCATGAAATCTTTTATTGCATCGATCCCGATCGACACTATGTAACAAAAAATAAGAAAACGTCTATTAAAAAAAAACAACAGGAAAAATTTGATTTATTTTCATTAATTTTTTTAATTCCAATTTTTCTTTTTGTATTTTTCTATTTTAATCGATCACAGCCGATTAAACGTTAAAACAAGTAAGGATGGTAAAGTCGGGCTTAGTCATTATACCCTTAGGCACTTAGTCATTATACCCTATGGTGTAGGATATATAAAGGGTCATTACATTTGAACCGGGTGATATACGATGCAGCTATAAGAGGAGAATATACTACAAATTCAATACTTCTATCTGTATTTGTAAGAAAATTTGAACACAAACTATAAATGGGAGCTATATACAAATCTGAAATGATCTGACCAATGTTTAGCAAAGGTTTTCTAGTTGAAATATTAGGCGCTTTCCCAAATTTTATGGAGTGTTAAATATGTGGTTTCTAGAGCGGAAAGAATCAAATCGGGAGCTATATATAATCTGAACCGATGTGACCCACTTTCGCTTAGTTGTTTCTATTTGAAACATTAGGTGATGTGCCGAATTAGAAGACAATCTGTTCAAATATGATATTTCTAGAGCGGAAATAATCAATTCAGTAGCGAAATTTGTATTGGAGCTATATATATAGTATATCTGAACTCATCTAACCCATTTTCAACAGAGATGTTTTTAGTTTAAATATAAGTTGTTTTGCCAAATTTTAAGAAAATCTGTCAAAGTTTGTGGTTTCCAGAGTGGATATCCATAAAACTTCGTTGTGCAAAGTTTCATTTAGTTCTAACAACAATTGCGGCCTGGACTTTGATTACAAGAATAGATGGACAGACGGTCTGACGGACGGACATCGCTAAATCGACTCAAAAAGTGATTCTAAGTCGATCGGTATAACAAACGATGGGTCTATCTCGTTTCCTTTTGGGTGTTACAAACAAATGTTCAGCAGGTTTGGTATCCAATTTTTTGGGTCTTGAGGATCATCTGGGTCCACACGTCCACCATGATAGATAATTTCAAAATTTTTTTTTATACTACCTCATAATTATTACTTAAGTAGCTAACAAAATTGCATATAAAATTGTTATTTTGTTAACATGGTTTAACATGAATTTGAAGTGGTTTTCACTAGAGATGTGCGCGTGAGTGATTATTGGCTCACGTTCACGCACGCTCACGAAGGAAAAAAATTGAATCACGCACGTTCACGCACGAAGATTTTTTCTTTACTCACGTTCACGCACGCTCACGTGAGTAAAATAAATTTTGCTCACGATCACGCGTGATTCACGCGTGAATCACGTGATTCACGTAAATCACGCAAACAATTTCAACAAGTATATAAATTTTAAATCGAAATGAGTAACGCCCCGCAAATCCGAAAATTATTTAAATCACTCTACGTTTGCGATGTTTGTTTTAAATTCATATTTTTAAAATACAATACAATATTACAGTGTGGTATACCGTTTAGTTTAACGCAAATAAGTTAGAAATCGGACACTGACATAAAATCCAAGTAGAAAACACAACATATACCCGATACCAGTTATGTGTTTTTTAATTGAATTAACACTAAGGATATAAATTCAGTGCCTAGTGTTGGTGCAGGGAATGCTTACTTATATAATTGAAAAAATAGATATTATACCTACACTGAAGCACTCTGTTTTAGAAATAAATTTGTATATGACTTTTATTTTGAATGGAAAATTTCACATTTTTAAATGAAAATAAAAGAATTAAGAAATATGTGCGACTCACGAAAAAATCACGTGATTCACGCAGAAATTACACTCACGCACATTCACGCACGAACATTTTTTCGTTCCTCACGTTCACGCACGCTCACGTGAGTAAAATAAATTTTGCTCACGTTCACGCGTGATTCACGCGTGAATCACGTGATTCACGCAATTCACGTGAGTGGCGCCCATCTCTAGTTTTCACTAGATGGCGTATTCAGAGGCCATTATTCAGTAGTCTTGTTTTCTTGTCGGTGTTTATGAACGGTTACAAACGGTTGCAAAATTTTAGATAGAAAATAACTCTGGCTGAGTGTGCAGCCAAATTTATTCAAATATCTCTTGAATCCTCTTGAATCTCTGTGTTCGAAAAGTAATATTTTGAGCTAAATATCAAAATCGGAGACAAAAAACGAAAAAAAATCTTGGTCGCAAATAATTGTATGTTTCTTCTTATTAATTTGTGAATCTGTATCGGTTGAATAAAAATCCATGAATACAATCACTTGTTTCAACATCCTTTGAACATTTTTCGCTTTTATACAAAGATAATAAACATGTCGTATAAATAAAAAATGACTTTGGCGGCCTGTAAGTAAGCAACGGCTAGTTACAGCGAAAACCCATTTTTGTCACTAAATATTCAATATGTCTACATTCTAAATATGTCTTTAGATTGTTCTCGTACGTGAACCTACTTTTTGCAAAAAAAAACAGGGAATCTGGCCCACAGTGCAACCGAGTACGTGGAGTAGATGTTTTCTGTATTGGCAGCCTTCGTCCAGGTTTATATATTTACTCCTCTGCAGTATTAAATGATTCATCCATGTAAGGTTTCTTAAATAGCATATAAAATAACATAATTATTTCGTGATGTTTTTTTATATGTTATTGGATGGTTGTTCATTTAACTTTGGGTAATGGATTATTCATTTTCAATTTGCTTTACTTTTAATACTTTCTTTGACGATTTTGTAATTTTTGGGTATTTCTCCATTGTTATTTTATTATATTTTTGGGTGATTGTTTTACTTTTGGTTTTGGCCAATTATTCAGACAGCCAAATTCGGCACATATTGTCATATTTAGGAACATCTGTGGTAAAAGTGGGTCACATACCCCTCTGTTCGGAATTTCGAGGCGATTTGAAGCCGACTACATTTACTCGAATTCATACATGAGAGTTGTTTTTCAGCTTGGAAATTAATTTTTCTACCATGTCTATCTTCAATTTTCATTCTTCGCATCAACAGAAGCAAGAAAATTTGCAAGTCCGAATCCGAGTAAATGTTATCAGATTTCGATAGTCTTGTTCAAATATGAAAACCATTGAAACGTCTGAAAATACTCTAGTTTTCAAACAAAAAGATCTCAAAACAAGTAAGGAAAGGCTAAAGTCGGGCTGGGCTGACTATATGATACACTCCACTTTCTATCCGAATACAATTGAATTCGTAAAAAAATTGAAAACGGGAGGATTTTTGTATCCTGTAAATGTATGTGTTTGACAAAAAAAACTAGTAAGGAAAGGATAAAGTCGGGCGGGGCCGACTCTATGATACACTCCACTTTCAATCCGAATAGAATTTAATTCGGTGAAAAAGTGAAAGCGGGAAAGATTTTGGTATCCTGTAAATGTATGTGTTTGGCAAAAAATGTTAAATCTGAAAGGACATTTGTATGGGGGTATATTGAAATCTGGAACGAAATAGGTGAAATATAATATGTATAGTTTGGCCAAAATCGGTTAAACAGTTGGGAGCAACTACGCAAATACAAATGCGCTATCTCTAAATCTGAACCGATCTTAGACAATTTCACCATAGGTTTTTTACTTGGATTATAAGCTGTTGTGTCAAATTTAAAATCGAGTACAATATGAGGTTCTAAAGCTGCAAAATTCAAATCGGGAGCCACATTTGTTTTGGGCTATATCTAAATCTGAACCGATCTTACCCAATTTTTGCATAGGTGTTTCTAGTTGGAATATAAAATGTTGCGCCAAATTTAAAGCGAATCGAGTATTATATAGGGTTTCTAGAGCGGAAAATGTCAAATCGGAAGCGACATTTGTATGGGGGCTATATCTCAATCTGAACCGATCTTACCCAATTTCTGCATAGGTGTTTCTAGTTTGATTATAAGATGTTGTGCCAAATTTAAAGAAAAGCGGGTACAATATGTGGTATCTAGAGCGGAAAATGTCAAATCGGGAGCGACATTTGTATGGGGGCTATATATAAATCTGAACCGATCTTACCCAATTTTTGCATAAGTGTTTCTAGTTGGATTATAGGATGTTGTGCTAAATTTAAAGAAAATCGAGTACAATATGTGGTATCTAGAGCGGAAAATGTCAAATCGGGAGCGACATTTGTATGGGGGCTATATATAAATCTGAACCGATCTTACCCAATTTTTGCATAGGTGTTTCTAGTTGGATTATAGGATGTTGTGCAAAATTTAAAGAAAATCGAGTACAATATGTGGTTTCTAGAGCGGAAAATGTCAAATCGGGAGCGACATTTGTATGGGGGCTATATATAAATCTGAACCGATCTTACCCAATTTTTGCACAAGTGTTTCTAGTTGGATTATAGGATGTTGTGCAAAATTTAAAGAAAATCGAGTACAATATGTGGTTTCTAGAGCGGAAAATGTCAAATCGGGAGCGACATTTGTATGGGGGCTATATATAAATCTGAACCGATCTTACCCAATTTTTGCATAGGTGTTTCTAGTTGGATTATAGGATGTTGTGCAAAATTTAAAGAAAATCGAGTACAATATGTGGTTTCTAGAGCGGAAAATGTCAAATCGGGAGCGACATTTGTATGGGGGCTATATATAAATCTGAACCGATCTTACCCAATTTTTGCATAGGTGTTTCTAGTTGGATTATAGGATGTTGTACAAAATTTAAAGAAAATCGAGTACAATATGTGGTTTCTAGAGCGGAAAATGTCAAATCGGGAGCGACATTTGTATGGGGGCTATATCTAAATCTGAAGCGATTTGCCTCAAATTAAATAGCGTTCGTCCTTGATCCACAAAACTTACTTGTGTCAATTTTTGTTTAGATCGGATTATAATTGCGACCTGTAATTTGATTACAACAATAGATGGACATTTGGCAGAAATTCAAAAAAAAATAAATTGGAAATTGTTAAATGTGTATATGTTATTTTAATGGTAACACTCCAAGCTATCAAGAAAATGTATTGGAGAAAACTAGGTGGCAACACTGCAAGCCTGAGAGACATTTAAAGTTTGCCGATGAAACGAGTGGGATTAATTCGGGTCTAAAGCAGTTATACAAAATACTTAAAATTAAGGCGCAAAAAGAAAATAATAAAGTGACTATATTATTGAAATTGAAGGCCGGCGTAAGTAGTTGAAAAATTATATTTAACATTTTGTGATTACTGTAGTCTTGTTAGTTTTCTTAAGTGTTGTAATTTTGTGATTCGTAGTGAGCATAACCTATAAATGTCGTGGACCAAAATATATATGTATTACCCAACTTGACTCAAAGTGTAAATGTGAAAGTGTTCGTCTGAGTGTGTAGTTTCCTAACTCCGGCAAACTCCTACAATTGGCACTTTATTTCAGCACAAATTCGATTCGCAATATCACACATATTTGATCATATCTCTGAATCAGATTTATGTATGAGACCCATCAACATCTCATTTTAAAGGTATTGTAAGTACCTTTAAAATGGTATATAACGTTATTCACATTTCTGTACACACGTAGACGTTTTATATTATTTCCTGAAATAATTATTTAAATTGCAGTGGCAAGTACAATATTTGTATGCTATATTTTGCATTTGTAATAATGTTCAGAAAAACATTGTTCGTCAAAGCGAAATAAGTTTCATTATTTTAAGCATTCATAAAATTTTGTTTTTGGTCTCCCTGTACTAATACAGGGTGATAATTATGTTGGTTATATATTGAGTTTATATGGGAGGTGGTAGTGGGCGTGGTCCGATCGGCCCAATTTTATTTTTTATTTTTTAAGTATGTTATGTCTAGCAAGTGTGCAAAACTGATTTGAGACCAGTGTGCATTGCTAAATAGACACAGAAAGTGATTCTAATTCATAACAAATTTGTACAGAACAGGCAACATTTTAGGAAGGGTAATGGACCAAAATATTGTCATCATTTCATGGGTTCAATATTAACACGGTCAGTACACGGCCAATACACGGTCATTACACTGTCGTTACATTGTTTCTCTTTTGAATACTTTAGTCGATTTCCAAAAATTTTGTAAAGGTTAATTGGTACACTTTACTTTGTTAATAAGTGTCATCTAAATTTTAATTACTTCAATTGTATATATTGGAATAAAATCGAAATTAAAAATGTAATAAAACCATATTTTGTCATTTTGCATAAAATTTGTGAAAACAAATTCAGCCTCCTCAGTGTTAGGGTGGTGGTGGTTAGTCATGAAAATCGAAATGATTCCGGTTATTTGACGTTTAATGTGGTGCAAATAAATAAAATTAATGTCATTTAGAAACCAAAAACAAGAGCCATTAACTCGAACTTTTATTTTTGTGTGCCGTATGTAGAGGCATCACATTGTAACACTTAATAATACATATGCTGTTACACTGCCCCCAATATGGGGGATACATTGGCCCCCGATGTATAATTTATGGATTGCATTGACCACGAGCCCAAATAATGCGTATATTGAACTGCGTTCTGTTTCTTGTTCCATGTTATTGCCAAGTATTTGCATTTGATTTGATAAAGTTGTTTCAGCGATTTGTTCGATTTTTTTTGGGTAAATCACCCTGGAAGAGTGTGTCAGGAGGAGTGTGTTTTGCTAATTTGATTTGCGTACGAGATCATAAGAACGTTTATTACATTGAAATAATTGCTCCATGATGGAAGCTATTTTAAAAATTTTAATTTAAAATTGAGGTGATTATCACCGAAATGAATTTTGCGCGATTATTGCGAAAAAAAAATTTCAAAATGTTTAAAAACTAAACCAAACTAAACACAGTTGGTAACAGCTTTAAAATCGAATAAAAATGAGGCTTATGTACGCGTCGGTTGGCTGCATTATCCAGATTTTATCGGTATGACATCCTAATGCTGACTTCAATGTTCTGCTAAAAAGTTTCTACTGAAAAAGAGAAAGCAGATTTCTGCTGGAATAGCACAGTTGTTTGCTGCTTTTCCAACAATTTTTTATTATATCTTGAAAAGAACATTATAGAATGATAGAAAAACAAGTAAAAACGGCGTTAAGTTCGGCCGGGCCGAACTTTATATACCCTCCACCATGGATTGCATTCCACAAAGGTTGTCGGTTTTCGTAGAAGTGCATTAATATTACAGGAAAACATAAATTTTTTAATATAGCCAAACCAAAACAAATATTGAAAAAATAATTTTATAAATAAATATAATATTTTAATTATTTCAAACCATTATTTATTTCAAATCAAAAAATAAATATTCATATATATTTATATTTTCAAAAAGCTTAAATACCATAAATATTGGTAGATAGTGGGTGGGTGCTACAGTTGGTTGTATTTCCATTCTATTTTAAATCCAAAAGTACAAATTTTGAAAAAAACATTATCAGGCGTACATAGTGCAAAATAACCTAACTTCATGATTCAACCAATTTTTGTCGTAAAAGAAGAGTACGAATTTGGAAAAAAACTTTTTCTTTTGCGTGTCTATGCAGTCAGAGGAATGTATACACCGAATTCCATGATTCTACGCAATTAGAATTTCATCATTCCAGCTGTAGTCGTTTAGTTGGTACTATTTTTATCCCTCTGTACCATTGTATCCCTTGAAAGTACGAATTTCGAAAAATCTGATTATTTTCCGTGTCTACGCAGTCAGAGGAATGTATACTCCGAATTGCATGACTCTAGCTGCGGTCATTTGGTAGGTACTATTTGTATCCTTTTTCCATTTTAACCCCAAAAAGTACGAATTTGGAAAAATACTTTTATACTATGTATCTACTCAATTAGAAGAATTTACACACCGAATTTCGTGTTTCTAGCTATTATCGTTTAATATGTACCATTTTTATCCCTTTTTTGCCCCATTTCACCACCCTTATAGCACGATTTTGCTATAAGGGGAATGCGCATATCAAATATAAAGCAAATATTAGGGATTATTATGGGTATTTTTAGTCCTTGTGAGGGAAAAAATTTTCCCTTTGGGCCGATTTCGTCCCGTTTCAATCCCAGCCGATCTACGACTATAGGACGTATTTATGGAACATTTGAACGTTCTAGCTCCTTTCGTTTAGATGCTAGCGTGCTTTCAACAGACGGACAGACGGACGGACGGACATGGCTAGATCGTCTTAGAATTTTATGACGATCATGAATATATATACTTTATAGGGTCTCAGGTCGATATTTCAAGGTGTTACAAACGGAATGACAAAGTTAGTATACCTCCATCCTGGAGGTGGAGGGTATAAAAATGGTACCAACCAAACGACTGACCCTAGAATAATCAAATTCGGTGTATACATTCCTCTGATTCCATAGACACGTAAAATACACGGATTTTTCAAAATTCGTACTTTTTGGGGTTAAAATGAAAAAAAGGGGATACAAATAGTACCAATCAAATGACCGCAGCTAGAGCCATGAAATTTAGAGTATACATTCCATTAACTGCGTAGGCATGGAAAATAAAAGGTTTTTTCCAAATTCGTACTTTCAAGGGATACAATGGGTACGGAGGGATAAAAATGGTACCAACCAAATGGCTACACCTGGAATGATGAAATTTGGTGTATACATTCCCTGACTGTGTAGACACGGAAAATAGACGAATGTTTCGAAATACGTGCTTTTTGGGGTTAAAATGGTACAGAGGGATAAAAATAGTACCAACTAAACGACTACAGCTAGAATGATGAAATTCTAATTGCGTAGAATCATGGAATTCGTTGTATACATTCCTCTGACTGCATAGACACGCAAAATAAAAAGTTTTTTTCCAAATTCGTACTCTTTCTTTTACGACAAAAATTGGTTGAATCATGAAGTTAGGTTATTTTGCACTATGTACGTCTGATAATGGATTTTCAAAATTTGTACTTTTGGAATTAAAATAGAATGGAAATACAACCAACTGTAACACCCACTATCTAACAATATTTATGGTATTTAACCTTTTTGAAAATATAAATGTAAGAATATTTATTTTTTGATTTGAAATAATGGTTTGAAATAATTAAAATTTTTTTTATTTATTTATTTATAAAATTATTATTAAAATATTTGTATTTGTTTTGGTTTGGCTATATTAACAAATTTATATTTTCCTGTAATATTACTGCACTTCTACGAAAACCGACAACCTCTGTGGAATGCAATCCATGATGGAGGGTATGTAAAGTTCGGCCCGGCCAAACTTTACGCCGTTTTTACATGTTTTATTTAGGATTTTCAAATCCTTGTAGTTCACATACTTTTTAGAAATGTTTTCAGGTGTATGGAATATGAAGCATTCTTGCGTTCGATAAGGCCTTCTTGTGACTGTCCCACGCTCGGAAAAATTGTTTATGAACCTCATTATAGTCCATCTACTGGGAGATGTGCCGCCAAACGTTCGTCGAACCTCTCTTTGTACGGAAATGACAGACTCAAATTTGTGATAACGCCGCCATTTTCTTTAAATTTAAAGACCACTCTCTGAAATAAGAAAAAATGTAACCGATTGCTTACACAAAAAAATATAAAATTTATGTTGGGCTAAATTTGTAATTCGCTTTAACTGATCATGTGATATCTATCTTCTTAAAGATGCTCTGTTCTGGTAGGTTCGAAAGCCATCGCACGAACTAAACTAACCTAAACTGTCTTTTCACTTTAACAGCTGCTAAGGGCCATAAGATTATACTATATTTAGCCCCTATTAGCACCCGCTGATATTACCTATCATTTGATATAAATTACAATAGTTTCCAATTAAGTTAAGTACTTGTTTTAGGGAAAACGTCGAAAAAAGCCTTACTTTTTGTATCCTTGCGCATATCGAAGGAATATTTTATGATTTCTCCTTTATATAATATCCAATATAATAGACAAATGAATTCAACTAATATGGGGTTTATTTCATTTTCTTGGAGTTTGCCTTATTTGCTATTATACTTTAGAGGTTATTTCTTTATGAAATAACCTCCAAATCTTTGGGGGTTTTCATCTGATCTTGAGATTTTTCTTCTTGGGTATTATTTCGTTTGATTTGGGGTTATTACATTAAATTTTATTTAATTATTTCGTTTGGGCATTATTTCATTTGGGGGTTATTTCGTAGTTTCTTGAAATTCTTACAATATTGATGTAGGATCTTATGATTAAAACACGTCAATTTTATTAATTATCGTAGTGTTTATTAATTAAAATAGGGATCCTTAAAATATATTACAAAATTAGTATTTTGTAAGAGTAAATTATGACATAGTAAAATTAATGTTTTACGTGTTGTCAGTTCGATTGTTGGTCATAGACTAAATCGTTCATTGTCAAGATCGTCGCGTCTTAGACATTCGTTGTCCCTTTCTATTCTTCAAATGCCATTCTGCCGTCCTTGTCGTATACTAAGTAGTCTTAACAGAGTTGTATTCTTTAGTATATTAGTCCACTCCGTGTAGTTCTCCCGTGCCAAGTCTGTCCGACTTGGTCGGATCCTACATTTATATAATATTTAAACATCAGCAGCCGTATCCATTTTTCTGAGTAGAACTTTTTTTAGTTCTTTCTAAAGTGGCACCCCAAAAATGTGTACATCATTTTTATACCCTCCACCTCCAGGTTAAGGGGTATACTAACTTTGTCATTCTGTTTGTAACAACTTGAAATATCGACCTAAGACCCTATAAAGTATATATATTCTTGATCGTCATAAAATTCTAAGACGATCTAGCCATGTCCGTCCGTCTGTTGAAAGCACGCTAAACGAAAGGAGCTAGAACGTCAAAATTTTCCATAAATGTGTCTTATAGTCGTAGATCGGTTGGGATTGCAACTGGGCGAAATCGGACCAAAGGGAAAATTTTTTCCCCCACAAGGACTGAAAATACCCATAATAATCCCATATATTTTACAGTATTTAGGCATGTTTTTTCAATATGTCTGCTTGTACTTACTTGATATTGGGTATGCGCATTCCTCCTATAACAAAAAGGCGTACCAAAAAGTGCTTCCAATTCGTAGGGGGTGAAATGGGGCAAAAAGGTATACAAATAGTACATATCAAACGACAACAGCTAGAAACACGAAATTTGGTGAGTACGTTCCTTTCATTGAGTAGATACATAATATAAAAGTATTTTTTCAAAATTTGTACTTTTAAGGGGTAAAATGGGAAAAGAGGGATAAAAATGGTACCAACCAAACGGCTGCACCTAGAATAATGAAATTCGGTATATGGGCATTTCCATGACGTCGAACGTGACCATCGTACACATTTAAAGTGACAAAAAAGTCAAAATATAACGGTTTTTTATTTTGACCATATGCTTAACTTATAGCTCTTAATTAAGTGTATAATTGGTTTTGGGTAATTTTTCGTTTTCAAGATAATCTAAAAAAACCAAGGCATTCGCACGTGACCAAAACAGAAGTCGTTTTCGCGACCAACAATTCAAACGCAGATTTCAGTGAAACCTGTGGCAATATTTCAATGTGACCAATTTTAAAACGTTATGTACCGATGTCTCTTAAAAATGGCTTTGATTTTATCCGAAAATTATTAATATTATTTTGTAATTTAATTTAATTTTAAGCCCGGTCGAACGTGACATGTCGCACGTGACATTTTTTTTCCATCGTGGTATTTATGTTGTTTCAGTTGCAATTTTTACGAAAATATAGATGATATAGATTTTTTGTAATCCACAGAATTGTTCAATGTATTCATTCTCAAATAATAACAGCAAAAAATATTTTTTTTTTCAATTTATTATTTTGAAATTTTAGCCGATCTTCTTTCAACTTTCTCACCGCTGTTTTCAGCTCTCTTTACTTTTTTCGCCTCCATTTTTGCTAATAAATAAATTACAAAAGTATTTTTTTACAAAAATAAATTATTGAAGTAAGATTTTTTTTTAATTTTCACACTTAAGATGTCGCACGTGACTAACTTTAATGAAGTACCAAGGTCACAAATGTTCTCATTTTCCAGTAATGTTTATTTTTTATTTAAATCGTATAAAAAGCTCTGTTTGTACTCAACATTTTATGATGTTTCTGCATGTACTTTGGACACAGTAGCAACAAATGTTGTTTTTCCATGTCGAACGTGACATCGAAATATGTGATAATGCAAAGCAAAAAGATACAGTTAATAGCAGTTGTATAACTTCGTATCCTTTCTTTTCTGACTCTTTGTAGACAGCAAAAGTCAAAGTGTAATGTCTCTATTTAAGAACTTTTATCGAAACAAAATATGCAAGAGAAATATTCAGAGGAGTAAAGTTGCACTCGCGCGACTTTGCATTCAAATATCTCAAGATAGGATATGAATTAAAGTAAAATTTGTTTACATAAGTTAAATTTGTTTATTTCTCTATGCAAATATAATAAAACAAAACGTTTACAAGCACTTTTAATTTTTTTGGTCTTGGTGGACCTTTCTGCGGAAATGCCCATATACATTCCTCTAATTGTGTAGACACGCAAAATAAAAGGATTTTTCCAAATTATAACTTTTTTACTTTTACGGCAAATATTGGTTGAATCATGAAGTGTAAGTGAGAGATAATGGATTTTCAAAATTTGTACTTTTGGAATTTAAATAGGATGGAAATACAACCTGTAGTGTTTACGCTTTTTGAAGATTGCTGTCTTATATTTACTTTTTGAATTGACTTGAAGTATTATTTCGATATATATATTATATCGAGAGCCTATATTCAAAATATGTCATCTTAAATTTTTGGCGCTATGAGTTTTTGATGGGAAATAACTTCCCTATGTAATACCCATCTGTGATATAAATTTCAGCTCAAAAACATAATTTGTTCTCGTTTTATCTCAATTTTTGTTAATATGCTATCTCAAAATAAATTTTTTTTGTTGGAAATAAATGCTATCTCTCATATTAAAAATACAATATTTTTGAAATAAATTTATTTATTATAAATCTACATCATATCTCATTGTAATTGACATGCTGAACACGAATCTGGTGAAATTTTTTTTATCCAATAGCTAATTTTTGAGATATTGCAATTTTTAATCCTTTGGCGACGAATGATAGATATATTTCCTAATTTTAGTTTTTGTTGTAGTAGCTACATTTTCCAACCGATTTTTCTCTCTCTCTGATCACATTGCTATTATTGAATCTACAAATAACAACAACAACCTCCATCACTCACAACTACACTCTATAACTTCATGGTTATTTGGAAGTATAACCCATCGACTGTTGCCACTTGTGTGTATCGACAAAGGATAGATGTCATTAGACGTCAATGTCGGTTAATGTCAAATGTGAAATGTAATAAAAATCAAAAATTGGTGACTTAAAAAATAATTCATAATTATTATCAATTTACGTGAAATTTATAACTACAAATTGGGTAAGTTATCCTCTTAATGTATTTACACATAAATATATAAAATACCCAATATGGTTTAGTATGATGGATGAACATACTTGGAACGGCAATGCTCTACAACTTATTGCTATGGATTATGAGTCCTCATCGGATGAAGAAAACATAGTTTCCAAAAGATCTAAAAGAGAACACGACTCTCGTTCAAAGATGCGTAAAACTAATTCTATCAAACGCATGAAAGGCAAACAATATTTGGGATTTTCCACATCAGACACAAAAATCCATCAAGACATACCAAAACCTCAAAGAAAACAAGGACCCAAATGTTCTTCAACATTTTGTTTAAATAGTCATTTGACAGAATCAAAATTTTTGAGGATTTTTGGAAGCATTCCTGGGAAGCTAAGAAGGTGTTTTTAAAAGATCATGTTTCGCAATCGGCTAAAAAATGTAATACAACAGAAAACTCAAAAAACAAACTTCATTTTTCTACAAACTTCCTCTCAAAAATGAATTAGTGCAGGTATGTAAATTTACATTTTTTTTAAACTTCCCTACAAATGTAAATCTCTTTAGGTATGTAAGTTTATGTTCCTGTCAACCCTATCCATAAAACGCGGTATGTTAAGAGGATGGTTGATTAATCCAGTTTCATCTCCTGAAATACTCGACCAACAAGGTGTTAATGATTCTAAAAACATTGTTTCCAAGACGTTTCTAATAAATTACTTGCATAATTTGGACCGAGTTGAAAGTCATTATTGTCGTAACAAAACCAGCAAAAGGTATCTCGCTGCAACTTTTACATCAAAAGCTGATGTATATAATGATTACCTTACTGATTGCTCAACGAACAAAGTTAAGCCAATGTCATATTTTACATTTTCCAAATGCTTCGATGCTGAAAATTTAGCTATATTTAGACCTCGCAATGACGAATGCGACACATGTGTGGGCTATAAAACGAAACAAATATCTTCAGAGGTATACAATGAACATCTGGTAAAAAAAGATCGTGCTCAAAGCTTGATGCCCAAAATGGATTGTGCCATGTTTTCACAATGGATGCTGCAGCAGTTAAACTTTGTCCTGATATTAATGCGTCAGCTATATACTATAAACAACGCTTACAAGTGCACAATTTCACCATGTACAATATTGGAAGCCTTCAGTGTACAAACTATTGGTGGAGCGAAATAAATGGCGACTTAACTGCTTCGTCATTTATTTCTTGTATAATAAGTCATCTTGAGACGCACTGTTTATCTGATGAGCTGCCAATTATAATTTTTTCAGATGGTTGCGGGTATCAAAACCGAAATAACTTCTTATCTAAC
This sequence comes from Polietes domitor, assembly GCA_947397865.1. Classification (NCBI taxonomy): domain Eukaryota; kingdom Metazoa; phylum Arthropoda; class Insecta; order Diptera; family Muscidae; genus Polietes; species Polietes domitor. The sequence continues at coordinate 115,736,226 of OX377622.1, forward strand.
GCGCTGTCCAATTTTTCAATAGAAAATAATAAAATTATAGAGCAAAAGTATCTAGAAAAGGGCCATACCCAGATGGAGTGCGATAGCGCTCATGCCAAAATAGAGAAAAAATTGAAAAACAACTCGGTTTATTTGCCTATTGATTATGTACATTATACTAAAGAAGCTCGAAAAACCGTTAAAATTGATGACAGGATCATAAAAAAACCTTTCGATGCAGTTTATTTAAACCACGACTTTTTTAAAGATTATAATGACAGCCAACTACTTCGTTTTAATAGTATAAGACCTGGCAAAGGCAAAAATGATCCAACAGTATCACAATTACGTTCGCTTATTTATCTTCCAAACGGCAACGTCAAATTTAAAATTAATTTCGACGATGAATACACTGATATACCGTGTCGAATAAAAAAATATGGAGGCAAGCAGGAACCAAATCCTTTGCATTCTGGACCACTTCCAATACAACCAAATAAGTTTAAACATCTACAAGAATTAAAAAAAGTTATTCCGCAAGAATATCATTACTTTTACGATAACTTATGCCAGAAATAGTATAAATAAACATCATTATAACATCAGTTTTTATTATGTATTATCTTTTTTTTAGCATTTTTTGTTATGTTTTTTCCTTTGTTATACCTAATATTTAATAAAATATCTTATTAAATGGTTAATTAATAAATATTGTTCAAAAAATCGTATTTTTATTTTCCGACAAAATATGCTATCTCTTACAAAATATTTGTTTTTTGATATAATAAAATATGCTATCTCAAAAAAATACGCAATCAAGTGCAAAATATCAAATTTTTTTCACAGGTATAAATTAGCCGCAATATTTAAACAAACTTATGGAAGGCACATTGTTAATTTTTTCAATAATAAGCGAAATAACTAGTTTTTAAGCTCTCCTGAGAAATTGAATTTTTTGAGATAGCATTTATTGAATATAGGGTCTCGATATATTATATTGGAAGCCTTGCCTCATAAGCGTGATTTGAAATAATAAAAATTCTATTTTTATTTATAAAATTATTTTTTTAATTTGTTGTATTTGTTTTGGTTTGGCTATATTAAAAAAAATTACATTTGCCTGTAATGTTACTGCACTTATACGAAAATCGATAGCCTCTGTGTAATGCAGTCCATAGTGGAGGGTATATAAAGTTCGGTCGGGCCGCCTTTTTTACTTGTTTTATTTGAGACTATTGAAATATTGGTTGTTCAACGATTTTCTAGAAAATAAAGCGAAAATAAAGAATGTCATTTCTTAAATCGTTTAGTGGTACAGGGAATATGAAGCAAATACAGCATGAACAATGGACCACAATGTGCACCAGTTGAAGGTAGTTCAGTGTTGATTGTTTCATAAAATACAATATTCAATAATTCTGAAAAATATTTATTGTTCACTTATCACTCGTTCGGACAAGTGTGTATATAATTATAACAAATTATTCTCTTTCTTTAAAAGAAAAAAAAAAAACAACAATTATTCACAGAGTTCATAAACCTCGCGGTTTTTGCTCATTATGCAAACATAAGTTCGCTTTAAAAGAAATCAGAACAATAGAATAATTACCACAGGAGTGTATGTATTCAGATGTGGTACATTGGCTTTGTTGCAGGAATAAATATTTTCGTGTGGCTTCGATTAATAATAATTGCATGAAAAGCCTTAATTACGCCACATACATATGTATTAAGATATTTTTTCTTTTGTTAATGCAAGTGAACGAACCAAAGAACCGAACAGAAACAATGTAAAACAAAAACAACAGTAACAAATTAATAAGAAATAAATAGCAATAATGTCAGATGAAAAGTTCAAGTTTTGTGTAATTGAACTTTTCATCAATTATCGATACCAACAGCTCATTAGGGTATTGTTTATGGCCACGTGAGTCACCGAGGACAGTGGCACACTGGCACCAACAAAATCCCATTCCAATCGAGTGACACGCATTCGCACGAAATTGATGCCCGCCGTCAATGTGCGTCAACGTCTTCCGTCAGCTACACCCGACAGGAGGGCACTTTTCTTCTAAATGTGTGTGTGTGTGTGCGGTGTTATTAATGACTCTTTACACAATGTTGAAATTTGGCTAATTAATCCCATTTGAGATTATTGTAATTTATCTTGGCAACGACAATTAATTCGCTTCGCTTTTTAGCCGCCTGAAAGGCGTTTATTATCGTTATTTCGGGGAGTAAGATAGCCATCGACAGTAATGTTGTTTAACATTTCTCAAATTTTGGAAATGTACAAAAATACAATGACCCTTTTTTTGCATTTGCATAAATTAAACGAAATGAAAAACATTTCTTTGTAAATGTATTATTCACTTTTGCAATCAATACGTTCGGCTGTCCTCCCATTTCACATTTTTTGGCGCAGAGAAAACAATTCCGGAGCATTGACAAACAGCATCACGTTGTGACAATTTATAAAAATAATTCAACAAAAGCAACGATTTGCATTTTTCCATAATTGATTTGCTTTCAATTATTAGGTGTAAACAGTTTAATTTGAATTACAAAAACAGAAAAAAAACAAATATATTTATATGAATATATGGATTTGCAATTATTGTTGGTGATTGTAGTAGGACTTTTGTTGTTGGGAACAATGATTCTATTGTCTGTCCGTAGACACGTATCACAGAAGGAAACAAAAGACTTAAGCAACGAACTTGAAAATTGTTTCCTCCGCAGGGCTGCCAACTTTGATGATTTTTCGGCCATTTTGAAGGATTTTTGTAACCTGCATGATACAATAAGTTTTCTAATCCGTTCGTAACACCTTGAAATATCGACCTGAGGCCCTATAATGTATAGTGTGGGTCATTTAAAACTTTAAATTAGAAGCGGCTGATTATTTTTACAAATTTCTGGTTTTATTGGAAAGGTTGAACTTTTTCATTTAATAATGGAACACAATATCATTCATATGACTACCACGACTGGCACGACAGTACCTCATCCGATCAATCCAATTTTTCAGTACAGTCCCAAATCCACACCAAACAGTGACTCGGCTTCTCTCAATGGTCACGTGTGGGTCCTCTGAATCCCATAAGTGGCAATTTTGCTTATTGACATAGCGAAAAATTCGTCTATTTTCCGTGTCTACGCAGTCAGAGGGAATGTATTCTCCGAATTTCATGACTCTAGCTGCGGTTACTTGATTGGGACAATTTGTATCCCATTTTTTCATTATAACCCCAAAAAGTACGAATTTCAAGGTGTTACAAACGGAATGACAAAGTTAGTATACCCCCATCCTGGAGGTGGAGGGTATAAAAATATATGAAAAAATCTAGAAGTTGTGACTAATATTGTAGAAGTAAAGAATTTAAGAATTTAAATTTTGAAAAAAAATCGTGTTACTTTTTTAAAAATCATTTACAAAAATTACTTTTTGTAAAATCTGCGAGAACTTTTCGAAGGTCTTCCGATTTTGATGGAACTTAGTGAACGTGTGTGGTATTGCAAGATATTATGCCAGACGATTTTTTTTTGAAAGATATTGAACACTGTTCCTTTGTAATTTTGCATACTTTACAAAATTGCGTTTTCTTAATCAGCCATAACATATTGAGACATGTTTTTCTTTCAGGAGAATTTCTGGTTTTTAGCTCAATCAAATGGACATTAAATAATATTTTTTATTTTTTTTATTTAAAAAAATATAGATTTTTTAAATCCCCTTTTCATTTCTTCGATTCATGTGTTTTCTTCACGTTCACTACGATTACTGCCGATGCTGCGAACAATCACTTCTTATATGACTGACTTAAAAAACAAACTCACGGCACAGAGCCCTCGGGAAACAATAACTACACGACCTTGACGAGATATCAGAAATTGATATTATAGATCCAATCAAATGTATCAGTCTTTCAGGCTGGATATAACTGACATTTCCGAGTGGTGTGATCCATTCAAAACGGTACATTAAGATATTTGCCAGAAGTCCATTCCACATACGAGTAGCACGAGCAAAAAACGAATTCATTCTGTAATGTGTAGTTAGGTCTAATGTAGGTAGTATAGATATTGAGAAGATCAGAAGTTTTTCTTGTACCGCTTTAAAAAGCCTAAACACTTGAATGCTTCCTTTGACACATCAAATATATGTTTTGTCCAACACTGTACCTTCATGCCCAGAATATCAAGAGAGACCGATTTCTTAATATCTATACCGTTCATAGCAATCGACGACGCCGTTGGATCAGTGAATCGCTTTTGAGACAATAAGGAGCACTTGCGTGCCTTCGGAAATATTCGGAAATGTCCAGTAAATCTCGGCTAAGTGACTCATCCATCAAACTTTCATTAGTCGGAAACTTCGATAACCTTTTTTATTTCACACTAACGAAGCCACACCATTAGTCTAACCGCTTTTTTACCTTCGACTGGAAACGAACGAATAGTTTAAATTGAAAGTGTAATAAAATTAGACATAGTATGTCACCCGAGTTTTTTCCTTGAATACATATATCCATTATTCATGCTTCTATCGCCTTTGTAAAATAATGTTCTCCTGCGAGTTATAATTCTAATTTTATTACGCTTTCAATTTAGACGCTGGTCAAAAATATTTTACAGAAACAGAGGGAGATATGTTTGAAATATATTCTATTATCTATTTGCATTCTATATTCATCCGCAGAAATTTTCCTATTGTTTTGTTATCTAACGATTTTTGTTTCCCCAAAACTAAAAATACTCAAGGATAACCTTGCCTGCTTCACAAGTACCCCGGTTTTCAGCGAAATTTAGAAAAATTACAACATCTTTTGGGTGCGAAAACTCGCGTAGAAAAGATTGCCCATACAATGTATATAATTATTGCTTAAAATTCCCGGCTCATTAAAATAACACTACCAGCTTAAACCGAAAAATTCTACTCCTCCCTCATTAAAGCAACAACAAAAAAAAAAACTCTAGCATACCATTACCTAACGCAATAGTGTTATTTTTGCCCAGCTCATCAGACTCTATTAACAAAAGATGTTGCAATCGCTTTTTACGCTCTATGATTTTTGTGTATTTCAGAATAAACAACGAAAAATAAACACAAAAACACACACTTATATATATGTACATTAGAGGGGGGCCATAACGTCTATAATTATCAATAAATATTTTACATTTATGCATTGTTTTCTTTGTTTGAATATAAGCTATTGAAAAATAGAACAACATATTTTTGCCCTATTTTTAATGATATTTTTTCGTGTCAACAAAAATTTTTTTTTCGAATAAATATTTTTTTTTAGAAGACTGTTCCTAAAATACGCAATATTTGAAGTCATTATAATTACCTCTAATTGAACATATAACCGGGTGTGATCAGACCTATATTTCAAAAATGAGAGTATAAATACTAAATGTACATTTAGTAAAATTTAAATTTTAGTAAATAATTAAAAAATAATAATAAAACAAGTAAAACCGAAGTTCAGTTCGGCCGGGCCGAACTTTATATATCCTCCACAATGGATTGCATTCCACAGAAACTGACGATTTTCGTATAAGTGCAGTAGCATTAGAAGAAAACGTAAATTTTTTAATATAGTCAAACCAAAACAAATTAAAATATTGATAAGATAAATATAACAATTTTATTATTTCAAACCACGCTTATACGGCAAGACTACCAATACGTTTATACTATATATATCGAAACAATACTTCAAGTTAATTCAAAAAGTAAATATAAGAGAGCAAACTTTCATAAATATTGGTAGATAGTAAATTTTACAGTTGGTTGTATTTCCATCCTATTTTAATTCCCAAAGTACAAATTTTGATAATCCATAATCTCAAGCACACAGCGCAAGATAACCTAACATCATGATTCAACCAATTTTTGCCGTAAAAGTACGAAAAATACGAAAAATCTTTTTTTTTTGCTTGTCTATGCAATCAGGAATGTATACACTAAATTCCATGATTCTAGCTGCGGCCTATACTATTATACTATTTGTATTTTGTATTTTTATCCCCTTTTTCAATTTTACCCCTTAAGAGTACGACTTTCAAAAATCTCTTTATTTTACGTATCTATGCAATTAGAGGTAAGTACACATCAAATTTCATCATTCTAGCTGTAGCCGTTTAGATGGTACCATTTTTATCCCCTTTTCTCATTTTACCACCTTAAACGCACGACTTTCTAAAATCGCTTTATTTTACGTATCTATGCAATTAGAAGGACGCACACACCGAATTTCATCATTCTAGCTGTAGCCGTTTAGTTGGTACCATTTTTATCCCTCTGTTCCGATTGTATCCCTTGAAAGTACGAATTTGTAAAAACCTTCTATTTTTCCTGTCTACGCAGTCAGAGGAATGTATGTAGCTGCGGGCATTTGGTTGGTACAATTTGTATCCACTTTTTCCATTTTAATCCCAAAAAGTACGAATTTCGAAAAATCATTTTATTTTACGTGTCTACGCAATCAGAGGAATGTATATACCGATTTTCATTATTCTAGGTGTAGCCGTTTGGTTGGTACCATTTTTATCCCTTTATTCCTATTTTATCCCTTAAAAGTACGAATTTGGAAAAAATATTTTATTTTTCGTATCTACGCAGTCAGAGGAATGTATACTCCGAAGTTCATGACTCTAACTGCGGCCATTTGGTTGGTACAATTTTTATCCCTTTTTTCATTTTACCCACTAAAAGTACGAATTTTTAAAAATCCTTTTACTTTACGTGTCTATGCAATCAGAGGAATGTATATACGAATTTCATTATTCTAGGTGCAGCCGTTTGGTTGGTACCATTTTTATCCCTCTATTCCCATTATATCCCTTGAAGGTACGAATTTGAAAAACCATTTTTTTCGTGTCTACGCAGTTAGAGGAATGTCTACTCCAAATTTCATGACTCTAGTTGCGGCCATTTGGTTGGTACTATTTTTATTCTCTTTTTCCATGTTACCCCCTAAAAGTACGAATTTCGAAAAATCATTTTATTTTACGTATCTATGCAATTAGAGGGATGTACACACCGTATTCTAGGTGCAGCCGTTTGGTTGGTACCAGTTTTATCCCTCTATTCCCATTATATCCCTTGAAGGTACGAATTTGAAAAACCATTTTTTCGTGTTAGAGGAATGTCTACTCCGAATTTCATGACTCTAGCTGCGGCCATTTGGTTGGTACAATTTTTATCCCTTTTTTCATTTTACCCACTAAAAGTACGAATTTTGAAAAATCATTTTATTTTACCGAATTTCATCATTCTACCTGTAGCCGTTTAATTAGTACCATTTTTATCCCTCTGTTCCGATTGTATCCCTTGAAAGTACGAATTTGCAAAAACCTTCTATTTTTCCTGTCTACGCAATCAGAGGCATGTATATACCGAATTTCATTATTCTAGGTGCAGCCGTTTGGTTGGTACCATTTTTATCCCTCTATTCCTATTTTATCCCTTAAAAGTACGATTTTTGAAAAAATACTTTTATATTATGTATCCACTCATTTAGAGGTATATACACACCGTTTTTAATGTTTCTAGCTGTTGTCGTTTGATAGGCACCATTTTTATCCCTTTGTGCCCCATTTCACCCTCTACACCTTATTGTGTACGTTTTAGCTGTAAGGGGAATGCGCATACCAAATATCACACAAATATAAGCAGAAATATGCAAAAAACATGATGAAATACTCTAAATATTATGGTAATTTTCAGTCCTTCTGAGGGAAAAATGTTTCCCTGTGGGCAGATTTCGCCCATTTGCAATCCCAACCGATCTACGATTATAAGACGCATTTATGGAATATTTGGACGTCCTAGCTCCTTTCGCTTAGATGCTGGCGTGCTTTCGACAGACGGATGGACGAACGGACATGGCTAGATCGTCTTAGAATTTTATGACGATCAAGAATATATATAAAGGTCTCAGGTCGATATTTCAAGGTGTTACAAATGGAAAGACACATCCTGGCGGTGGAGCGTATAAAACTGTTTTTACTGATTTTATGAATCATGAGAGTAATTTTTAATAAATAAATGGAAATAAATAAATAATGGAGGGTATAAAAATGTTTTTACTGATTTTATGAATCATGAGAGTAATTTTTAATAAATTCTTAAGTGGGACTGTCCTATGTTAACTGAGTGTATTTCATTTCATTTCAGTTCCAAGTTATTTCCGTCTTAGAAAGATATTGTTTTCATTATTTTTTTCAGACTTATGACGAAAAACGACACCCTCCAATGTACATTCATAACAATAATTTGTTGATATTAATACACAAATACAAAGCAAACTATCAAAGTTGAGTTGGCCGCCGTAACTATAGCGAAACAAAACAACCCCAAAATAAAACAAATTATGCACTTTTTATTATGAATTTTATCGAAAAAAATACAACAACAACAAAAAATTAGAGAATGATTCAATCAATTCGAATAAAAAGGTTGCATGTTCGAAAGCATTGATGGTGCTGGCTTACAACATTGTAAAATAAAAATTAATAAAAATGAGCGAGGGAGCGAGGGAGGGAGGGTTTGGCGGTGGTAGTCTGAAGACAACAACGATAACTGCTATTTCCTATGCCTAAGTACGAGGCGAATGTATTGCAGCATAGACCACGAAAACTACAACAACTAAAGCAACAGCAGACAAAATGAGACTAATAACAAAAGACTTAAGACACATACTTGAAATATATCCACACACACACACACATTATGTGCCCGCCAGCCTTAATTTCTACTTCTAGCTCACCTTGTTTTAGCCATTGTTTTGTAATTATGCGTCGTCGTCGTAGTCGCCAGCGTCGTCGTTGTTCAGCTATGACACTTTTTGTCCACTCTCCCTCTCGCTGAAGTCAAAATTTTTAATTTCCGTTCCAATAAAGCTCGATTCGGTTCGTTTTTTTTCGCTCAAGTGTTTGGAGGTTTTGTTATAATTTCAAGAAATCTGGACAACCAACAGCAGAAAAGAAAAAAAGACGTTGGTTTATTATCAAACCTTGACATCACAGCAATTATTGCAGCGTGCCTCTAATATTGTAACATTTTGAAAACATAACAACAATAGCACTAGTGATATCAACATTGGCTACAACAATTGTTGTGATTTAATTAATATTTTTTTCTGTTTTTGCACTAAGTATGACTACACACAAAAACAAGTCAAGCAAGAATGAAAATCATAGCTTAAACAAAAAAAAAACAAACAACAACCGCATTGGCAAATTTATTTTAGTCTAGGATTCCTTGAATTGAATATGTCACCCGCTTCGTTGAAACAGTAGGTGTTATATTTAGAGCAACACATTTAAAATAATGTGCCACCATTAAACCAGAAGTTTTTAAGAAATATATACAAATATAAGTATCACATAAATTACAGCTTATTAATGGAAGGTGAGTTCCAGAGGAGGAAGTCCTAAGTCTTAAATCTTACGTATCACACAATTGTTTTATGCGGTTAGACGTTAATATGTATGACATTAGCAGGTTTTTTATGGACAATTGTTTGACTATTCTTTTTAAATAGTTGTCAAGATGGGGGTTACTAATTCTGTTCAGATCAGTATCAGGACAATGAAATATGAGTTCAAAAGGGCAAAAAAAAAACAGTGGAAAAATGGATTTGTTACTAAAAAATTCACAAGTTGATCAGAAAATCCAAAAGGGATTTCAAAATCATTTGAAATTGTTGAAGACTGTCAACAACTGTTCACTTTAAGTATATTTAATTTTTTAATGAATTATGAGATGAAATAATTTTAACGAGAATTTTGAAAACTGCCTCGACCGAAATAGTATCAAATGGAAAACTCTGAACAGTAATGAAATATCCGGACAGACCTGGCCAGAATACCACAATAGAAGAGACCTAACGAGAGCGAACGTAAAAGTGGCTATTAGCCTTTTCATACTGTAGGCGAAATCGAGCAGAAATTGACAAAGGTAAGATCGATTTCGTTTACTGTCTGAAAAGGCTATAAGGCAATTAGAAATCATACCTGACGAATGACGCTACAGTTCGACGATTTCTGCCGTATTTACAACCATGAAGGAGAAATATTGATCACTTCTTCTACGACTGCCCAGCTGTATCAAAACCCGGAACGCAGGGCCTATGTGAAAAAATTTCTTCAGGACATTTAATAGCACTGTCCAAAAACATTTTTGGAACAGAGTAGAACATTGTTGTCTTCGATGACCCCCACTGAAATTTTACGGCAAATTTTTTGCTAGAACATTTTAATCCTTAAGAGCGTTAAAATCTTCCGCAAAAGTAATCCTCATAAAATTCCACAAATAAATTTTCGACAAAAAAAATTAAAACTTTGACCCACTGTAAAAAGAAACTCAGACCAGCTGGACTATAAGTTTATTCTGCAAAAATGGTCTACTCAACATGCCTTTTCAGAATTATAGGGTCGCTATTCGGTTCCATTCAAAAAGTCTTTCAAAAAAGTGTTTTAAAAAAATTACACCGAGAATTCTAAGGACAGCCTCAACCGAGCTAGTACCAAGTACCGAAAAACTTGAACACTAGTGGATTATCCGAACAAACCTGTCTAGAATACCACAACAGAAGAAACGTTTCGAGAGTGGTCGCAAATCTGACCACTGCCGTATTTGCAACAACGAAGAAGAAATTGTCTTCTGCGAAGAAACTTCTTCTGCGACTGTCCAGTTGTAACAAATCCCGGAACACAGGACCCCAGGGGAAACAATCTTTTCCCAACATTTGAGAGATATCGGGAATTCATATAAAAGCAGATCAATGTTTCTTTTTGGTCTCAAATTGAATTAAATATTTTAAAAAATAACTCAAAATAAATTTCGTTAGGGTTATGGCCGTTTTCCATAGCGGACATGTCCATAGGTGTTATTTGCGGGCACCGTTGTGTTGTGGCCGATTTATACATGGCAGAACAGTAGCCCAGCAAAAAGATAGCATCCGAGGAAGCGAAAAAGACGCTCAGCTTGTGATTCGGAAGTTGTGAAAGTCTGAATCTTCATCGCTGAATTTTACACGGAGTTGTCATAGGAGGGATGTCCTTTATTTTGAAAGGATTAAAAGTTATTTTTCTGCAGAGGTAAAGGATCCACTTTGTCACTTGTTGGTTGCTACTACGGCACTCTAACCACCGCATAATGGTTCCAAAAATGATAAAAGTGAATTTTTTGTCATTCTTTGTTTTTTATTAAAATCTGACAGCAGACATTCCAAAACAGAGGAACAAATTGTTTTTGAAATACATAATTTGCCGTTAAATGGCGAGTCATCGAAGTTGAAATTGTTTCACTCATTTGTAAACAGAATTGTGTGTGGAATTTAATTGTGTTTATTTTAATTGTTTAGTGAATCTGAAAACAGAAAGTACCAAAGAAGTGTATAAAGAAGAAAGGGTATGGGTAGTTTAACAATTTTATAAAACTAGAGACTCAAACAGTAGATATTATAAAAGATAAAATCACATTTTCCAGAAGCCTTTTAAATTTTGGAATTTATTTTTATTTTTTATACCCTCCACCTCCAGGATGGGGGTCTACTAACTTTGTCATATATATATTCATATATTCATGTCATATATAAAAAAATTATATTTTCCTGTAATATTACTGCACTTCTACGAAAACCGACAGCCTCTGTGGAATGCTATCCATGGTGGAGGGTATATAAAGTTCGGTCCGGCCGAACTTAACTCCGTTTTTACTTGTTAAGTTTAATTTTTAGTCTACCATGTCAACCTTAAGAAAAAACCGAAATTAGTTTGAAGTGTGTAGTTTCTTAATATATTTACCTCGATGTGCGATTTTTGAGAAAATTTATATTTTTGCAGACTTCGTTTTTTTTACAAATTTTAACAGTTTTTGATATTTGTCTTAATAAATATTAATATATTTGTAAAAATATATTAATATATGTATATATTACTAAAAATTTAGAAAATGTGAAATTTGTTCATTTATTGGTAACAAATGATATATGCTACATTTCAAACGAATTCATTAAAATATTAACTGTAAATACACTATCAATGATTTTTTTGAGGAATTCGATAATTATTGACTAAAACACCGAAAATGTACGAAAGTATACGCAAACAAGTAAAAACGGCGTTAAGTTCGGCCGGGCCGAACTTTATATACCCTCCACCATGGATTGCATTCCACAGAGGTTGTCGATTTTCGTAGAAATGCAGTAATATTACAGGAAACTATAATTTTTTTAATATAGGCAAACCAAAAGAAATACAAATATTGAAAAATTAATTTTATAAATAAAAAATATTTTCATAAAAAAATATTTTCAAAGCCATAAATATTGGTAGATACTGGGTGCTACAGTTGGTTGTATTTCCATTCTATTTGAATTTCAAAAGTACAAATTTTGAAAATCCATTACACTACTTTACAAAATAAATTTTTTTTCATGTACATTTGATGAGAGGTGACTTTTCTAATGTATTTCCATCTGCTGAATTCAAAAATCAAGGTAAAATTTTTTTTTATGGAACAGTTTTTGAGATATCCTTATATTTTTATTTTTTCGTCCTTTTTTTACTTGACAAATCATATCTCGAGCTAGAAATGTCTGATTATATCGTTCTTGGTACTTAAATGCAAGGTATTGAGTAGACGAACAAACATGTATAATTGGACCTTTTATAAGTTAAGTGGTTCAAAATATATCAATGAAAATAGGGCAAATTTTCAAAAAAATCATATTTTAGAGTGATCCTGTGCCGGCGGAAAAGTACATACCGTTGAAAAAACCTCTGGGTTCTCTTCATGTTCGTAAAGATGATACTTTAACGTAAGAACTAAGACCAACCACAAGAAAATCGACCGAAAAATGACAAAGTTATAAGCAATTGAGTGGATTAATCCAAATCCCATATTTTCCGAATATTTTATTTTTTTCGACATTTGACATTTTTGTGTGTTAGAAATAGTTGTGGCTCTTGCTTTGTCTTCGGTTGCTTTTGGGATCCGTTTTTCTAGTGAGAAACCATACATAGTCTCCCAACATTGCTTCATCCCAAAATCCTTGATAGCGCCGCTCAATGGTCTTAATTTGTTGGTGAAATCTCTCGCCGTGTTTGTCACTCACGTCACCAAGATTGTCCGGAAAGAATTTCAAATGCGAATGCAAGAAATGGATTTTTACCGATGATATGGAGAGAGGCGCTCTGCCATTCGGTTGACTGTTACTTTTGCCTGAGCAAATCCACTGGTTTTGGTAAGAGTGCCAAATGGGCTTATGCGACAGTAGCATCTGCTTCGCTTCCAGTTCCACATTCAAGTGAATTTCCTTATCCTAAGTGCCCCGATTCAACGATTGAACCTTTCCAATCATCACAAGAGACAGACACAAGCAGTGATAATGAATTTCAACCGGAGTCGCAATTGCAAGGTTTTACGCAGCCTGAACTGAATGATTTGGTGAAAGATCTCGAGCTGTCAAAAGAAAAATCGGAGTTACTTGCATCTCGCCTCAAGCAAAAAAAATGTTTGGCTCCGGGAGTAAATGGAACATTTTACAGGAAAACGACATATGCTATTGCAACGATATTCCTGAATTGTTTGAGCAACTCGGAGAGCCTTACGATCCAAATGAGTGGCGCTTGTTCATTGACGGTAGTAAGGAGAGTTTGAAAGCAGTCATACTGCATATTGGAAATGAAAAACCTTCTATTCCCATCGCTCATGCCATCAACACTAAAGAATAATATGCCACAATGGCCATTTTGCTCAAATACATTCAATATGAGAAGCACAACTGGAAAATATGTTCCGATCTCAAAGTCGTCGGCATGTTGTGTGGGATGCAGGGTGGATACACAAAATATTGCTGCTTTCTTTGCCTTTGGGATAGTCGTGCTCGTGATCATCATTATGTAAGAAAACACTGGCCAGAAAGGGAGAACATCACAGTGGGCAAAGACAATATTAAATACGTGCCTCTTGTCAAAAAAGAAAATATAATCCTTCCAGCGTTGCACATTAAACTTGGCCTCATTAAAAATTTTGTGAAGGCCTTAGACAAGGAAGGCCAAGCATTTTCCTATCTGAAAATCCTTTTCCCAAACCTTTCTTTAGCAAAAATCAAGGAAGGCATCTTCGATGGTCCACGCATAAAGAAATTGGTAAAAAGCACAGATTTCCCAAAATATTTAACACCCGTTGAAAACGAGGCCTGGAATTCATTTTAGCTGGTTGTTACCAATTTTCTTGGGAACACTAAAAGCCCTAACTACGAGGGAATTATTACCGATTTGCTGAAGAACTACAAGAATATGGGTACGGAATGCCATTAGTTAATTTCCTTCCTGGTTGTTTTCTATTGTATTGTTTTTACCATTTTATTTATTTCTTACAGGTGTAAATATGTCTCTAAAAATCCATTTTTGCATTCGCATTTGAAATTCTTTCCGGACAATCTTGGTGACGTGAGTGACGAACACGGCGAGAGATTTCACCAACAAATTAAGACCATTGAGCGGCGCTATCAAGGATTTTGGGATGAAGCAATGTTGGGAGACTATGTATGGTTTCTCACTAGAGAAACGGATCCCAAAAGCAGACGAAGACAAAGCAAGAGCCACAACTATTTCTAACACACAAAAATGTCAAATGTCGAAAAAAATAAAATATTCGGAAAATATGGGATTTGGATTTATTCACTCAATTGCTTATAACTTTGTCATTTTTCGGTCGATTTTCTTGTGGTTGGTCTTAGTTCTTACGTTAAAGTATCATCTTTACGAACATGAAGAGAACCCAGACGTTTTTTCAACGGTATGTACTTTTCCGCCGGCACAGGATCACTCTAAAATATGATTTTTTTGAAAATTTGCCCTATTTTCATTGATATATTTTGAACCACTTAACTTATAAAAGATCCAATTATACATGTTTGTTCGTCTACTCAATACCTTGCATTTAAGTACCAAGAACGATATAATCAGACATTTCTAGCTCGAGATATGATTTGTCAAGTGAAAAAAGGACGAAAAAATAAAAATATAAGGATATCTCAAAAACTGTTCCATAAAAAAAATTTTACCTTGATTTTTGAATTCAGCAGATGGAAATACAATAGAAAAGTCACCTCTCATCAAATGTACATTTCCGGTGTAAACTAGTGTTATCAGACGTACATAGTGCAAAATAAACTTCATGATTCAACCAATTTTTGCCGTAAAAGAAAAAGTACGAATTTGGAACTTTTTATTTTGCGTGTCTATGCAGTCAGAGGAATGTATACACCGAATTCCATGATTCCATTTGGTTGGTACCATTTTTACCCCCTTGACGTTTCTACGCAATTAGAATTTTATCATTCTAGTTGTAGTCGTTTAGTTGGTACTATTTTTATCCCTCTGTACCATTGTATCCCTTGAAAGTACTAATTTCGAAAAATCGTCTATTTTCCGTGTCTTCGCAGTCAGAGGAATGTATACTCCGAATTTCATGACTCTTGCTGCGGTCATTTGATTGGTACTATTTTTATCCTCTTTTTTCATTTTAACCCCAAAAAGTACGAATTTCGAAAAATCAGTTTATTTTCCGTGTCTTCACACTCAGAGGAATGTATACTCCGAATTTCATGACTCTAGCTGCGGTCATTAGATTGGTACTATTTTTATCCCCTTTTTTCATTTTAACCCCAAAAAGTACGAATTTTAAAAAAATCCGTGTATTTTACTTATCTATGCAATCAGAGGAATGTATACACCGAATTTCATTATTCTAAGTACAGCCGTTTGGTTGGTACCATTTTTATCCCTCTATTCCTATTTTACCCCTTAAAAGTACGAATTTGGAAAAAATACTTTTATATTATCTATCTACTCAATTAGAGGAATGTACACACCGAATTTCGTGTTTCTAGCTGTTGTCGTTTAATATGTACCATTTTTATCCCTTTTTTGCCCCATTTCACCCCCTACAAATAAGAATCACTTTATGGTGCACGTTTTTGCTATAAAGGCAATGCGCATACCAAATATCAAGCAAATATAAACAGAAATATTCAAAAAACATGCTTAAATACGCTAAAATATTAGGGATTATTATGGGTATTTTTAGTCCTTGTGAGGGAAAAAATTTTCCTTTGGGCCGATTTCGTCCCGTTTCAATCCAAACCGATTTACGACTATAAGACGCATTTATGGAAAATTTGAACGTTCTAGCTCCTTTCGTTTAGATGCTAGCGAGCTTTCAACAGATGGACAGACGGACAATGCTAGATCGTAGAATTTTATGACGATCAAGAATATACTTTATAGGGTCATAGGTCGATATTTCAAGGTGTTACAAGCGGAATGACAAAGTTAGTATGGAGGTGGAGGGTATAAAAATAGTGTTATGTTACATTTCAATACTTTTGGCTAAAGAAAGTGGTGATTGAGTTTGAGAGACCATAGTGCACCACAGCTATTCTCTGTTGTGAGTGATGAATAAAGCAGATCAATTTAATTTAAATTTAACAAAATATTTGGTTAATATGAACTAATATATAATCTAAATAAATAATAAATTAAATTGATTAATAATAGTATAATTATTATAGATATTATGCAGTAATAATAACTAATAAAAAAATTAAATATTTAAAGTACATTAATACAACAATAAATTAACAAAAGAAATAATTTGTTTCGTTTGTTTTATTTAGGTTTGTAATCAATATTTGATTTGTACTGGGAATCTCAACATGCCACTTGTAAAATAAATTAGCATTCTAAAAAATATAGATGCAAAATGGTCTTGATACAGGACAGTTTAAATCAGCACAAATATATTTTTAAAATTGTTAAACAAATTTTAAAGTAATAAGATTAAATAAAATTAGAGATTGTCTATTTATAAAAATAATAGAGAAAATATTTTTCCCGAGCCACGATTCGAGACCGAGATTTTCTGGGTGCATAACGGACGCTTTATATCTGGAACTCCATACAAGAAATTAGTTCCCATTCACTTGTGAAAGTGATATTCGTAAAATGTTACGGGATATTAACATATTATCAATTTTTTTGCAGTGCTTCAAAATAACTTCCTTAAATGTCGGAAATATGGAAATATTATATATATTATGTGTGTAAAATATATATATTATACATACGTATAATATATATATATATTATATTATATATACGTACAATGTATATATTATTTATTATATGCAATGTGCTTCCTACGGAAGTACTTCCACTTTTTTCCTGGGTTATATATTGATTAATTTTTTGGTGGATTTATTTATTTATCGATTGAGTTATTAAAAAGTTATTTGTTATTATTTACGGATTTATTTATTCCACGATTTTTTATTTACCAATTTATTAATCTGTACTACTTATTTAGTGATTTTTATTTTATCGATTTCTTTTAATTGTGGATTTGTTTATTTTCAAATTTATTTATCGATTTATTTACTTTTTATCGATTGATTTATTTATTAATCGTTTTATTTATTTACTGATTAATTAATAATATATCGATTTACTTATATAGTGTATTTTATTTTATCGACTTTTTTATACACTCCACCTCCAGGATGGGTGTATACTAACTTTGTCATTCCGTTTGTAACACCTTGAAATATCGACTTGAGACCCTATAAAGTATATATATTCTTGATCGTCATAAAATTCTAAGACGATCTAGCCATGTCCGTCCGTCCGTCTGTCCGTCTGTTGAAAGCACGCTAGCATCTAAACGAAAGGAGCTAGAACGTTTTCCATAAATGCGTCTTATAGTCGTAGATCGGTTGGGATTGAAATGGGGCGAAATCGGCCCAAAGGGAAAAATTTTTCCCTCACAAGGACTAAAAATACCCATAATAATCCCTAATATTTTAGCGTATTTAAGCATGATTTTTGAATATGTCTGTTTATATTTGCTTGATATTTGGTATGCGCATTTCCCCTACAGCAAAAACGTGCACCGTAAAGTGTAGGGGGTGAAGTGGGGCAAAAAGGGGATAAAAATGGTACATATTAAACGGCAACAGCTATAAACACGAAATTCGGTGTGTACATTCCTCTAATTGAGTAGATACATAATATAAAAGTATTTTTTCCAAATTCGTACTTTTAAGGGGTAAAATGGGAATAGAGGGATAAAAATGGTGCCAACCATACGGCTGTACCTAGAATAATGAAATTCGAGGAATGTATACACCTCTGATTGCATAGACAAGTAAAACACACGGATTTTTCAAAATTCGTACTTTTTGGGGTTAAAATAAAAAAAGGGGATACAAATAGTACCAATCAAATCACCGCAGCTAAAGTCATGAAATTCGGAGTATGCATTCCTCTGACTGTGTAGACACGGAAAATAAACTGATTTTTCGAAATTCGTACTTTTTGGGGTCAAAATAGAAAAAGGGGATAAAAAAAGTACCAACAAAATGACCGCAGGTAGTGTCATGAAATTCGGAGTATACATTCCTCTGACTGTGTAGACACGGAAATAAACGGATTTTTCGAAATTCGTACTTTCAAGGGATACAATGGTACAGAGGGATAAAATAGTACCAACTACCCAACTAAAAATAGTACCAACGATGAAATTCTAATTGCGTAGAAACGTCAAGGGGGTAAAAATGGTACCAACCAAATGGGCGCAGCTGGAGCATGGAATTCAGTGTATACATTCCTCTGACTGCATAGACACGCAAAATAAGAAGTTTTTTCCAAATTCGTACTTTTTCTTTTACGGCAAAAATTGGTTGAATCATGAAGTTAGGTTATTTTGCACTATGTACGTCTGATAATGGATTTTCAAAATTTGTACTTTTGGAATTAATATAGAATGGAAATACAACCAATTGTAGCACCCACTATCAACCAATATTTATGGTATTTAAGCTTTTTGAAAATATAAATATAAGAATATTTATTTTTTGATTTGAAATAAATAATGGTTTGAAATAATTAAAATATTTTATTTATTTATAAAATTATATTTTCAATATTTGTATTTGTTTTGGTTTGGCTATATTAAAAAAATTATATTTTCCTGTAATATTACTGCACTTCTACTAAAACCGACAACCTCTGCGGAATGCAATCCATGGTGGAGGGTATATAAAGTTCGGCCCGGCCGAACTTAACGCCGTTTTATTTTCAGGTTTATGTTTGACTTTTGCAAAATGGGAAGTTATACTCTTGAACAAAATTAGGAAATATTAAAAACTTTCTTCTGAAGTAGTGAGTATTTAACGAAAGCTGTATGAAATTTACATAGAAACTGTTCGAGAAGAAATCGGCCTTCAGTTCAGCCATCATGAAGCTCATTTTCATCTCGGTGGCTAGGTCAATAAGCAAAATTGCCGCGTATGGGGATCAGAGAACCCACACGTGACTATTGAGAAGCCAATGCATCCACAACGAGTCACTGTTTGGTGTGTATTTTGGGCTGTACTGAAAAATTGAGTTGATCGGATGAGGTACTGCCGACGCAGTCGTGGTAGTCATATGGATGATATTGTGTTCCATTATTAAATGATAAAGTTTAATCTATCCAATAAAACCAGAAGTTTGAAAAAATAATCAGTATTTTTTATAAACGATTCTAATTTAAAATTTTACATGGCCCACCCTATGTAAATGTAATTTTTATGAAAATTGTCTACCGATTTCAATGTATACCGCTCAAGAAGCCTCATATCACAGACCATTTTAGTACAATTTTCGAAAAGTTATGTTTCACCCGAAAACCTTTGCTGTAAAAGTGAATCATAACGGCCTAATTCCAATAACCTTCAAGATATGAAAACTTTTATTTTTTTTGAATAAAAAAACCGTTGCCTTATGGCACTACTTGACGCTCCCGTGAGATCGGCCACGTAAACCAAGATTCCAGAACAATAAGAATTCAGATCGTAAAGGTAATTTGAATTAGGCTGTGACGTCTACAAATTACAAAGAATTGTGTTTTTTAATCTGCCACAACGTAACGAGTGGGAAATCGCTTCGTTAATTTGCTATGTTTTTAAACAAATGAGAATTTCCATGAAAATTAAACACTTTGAACTCCAATTTCATTGCAAAAATATATTTGCTGGACACTTACTTCTACTTCTTCTCGGTATAACAACAAAGGGTGCACAAAATGTTAAAAATGTATGCGTGTGTGTGTTTGTGAAATAAACGTGGTAAGCAACAAGGTTAATATGAATAAAATTACGATTAATATGCCTAATTTCTTTAAAACAAAAGCCTTTATGACTTAAATTTGGTGTAGATGGTCAAAACAACAATCAGCCAACGACTGAAAACTAAAGACTTAAGACACAAACAACCAACCAGCACGACCAAATTCCGGATTTTATTTAGAAACAACAATTTTCAGTTGGAAATTATTTAAGTGCTAATTTTTGTTTCTGCTATTCAGCTACATACATACACATGTATAATACATGAATATTAATATTTTTCAAATGAATGCAGTATCAACTAACTATTTTATGTTGCTGAATTTTTTCTGCTTCTTCAAAAAAAAATGGGAGTTTTCAGAGATATCAACGAAAAAAACAAAAACAAACCAAACAACCAACCCAATTTTAATGAGATTACAAGATATTTGAAAACGAAAGAGTGGAGTGGAGGAAAGCAACCAAGAAACCGACGAATTACATCATAATTTGCATGTTTGATGACAATTTCGTTCGAAGCAGCAGCAGCAGTCGGTCGGTAGTCGATCTTTTATTCCATCTGTGGGGCTATTGTCATTTTTGTGAGTTTTTTTTTTGTTAAACGGTTGATCAGCGGTTTGTTGTTTGGTCGCAGTTGTTGAATAATCATTCACAGATGATCAAGTTTGGAAATAATGTTGAAAAATTGTTGTCTACGTTCGTTGGACTATGTAAATATGTACTTTTGTTGTTGTTGCAAATCGTTGGCGGATTTAACATAAATCAGCATTAATTAGTGTTAATTGGTGCACGCCACACAGTTACCGGAATATATGAGGTTGGAGTGATAAGTGAGTGATGACTGGCGTGAAATGGCCGGTGATGCAACTGCAATCCCCCCTGTGACCTGACTTGACCTGAATTGCTTTCTTTTGCTTAAATGACTATTGTGACTAATACATACATTGTTAAGTTAGAAATGAAATACAAAAATATGTTTTTATTAATTTAAATTTCGTAGGCGACATCTGATCAATGTGGTTTCTATTTCAAGGTACACAGCTATGTGATCTGCAAATGTTTTGAAGAAAATATTCAGAACAAATGGAAAAAAATGCAAGCAAACCATTTATGGACAATTGAAAAAGAGAGAATATTTCGTCCATACAGTTTACACTGTACTGAAGAAAGCCATTTATTTTTGAAGAAACTCATCATCATCGGGCCGTATTTTTTCCAAAATGAGGCCGGTCAGCCAGTTACTGTGAATGGTCTTCGCTATCGTGAGATGATAACGAACTTTTTATGGAAGATATGGATGTGGACGATGTGTGGTTTCAACAGGACGTGTTATCTCACGTGGTGACGATGTTAATTGGCCGCCAGGATCATATGATTTGACACCGTTCTTTGGGGTTATTTGAAATAAAAGGTGTACTTCGATAAGACAGCAACAATTCAAGAGCTAAATGATGAGATAATTCGGCACATTAACGGCATATAACCTCAATTATGCCTCAGCATCATCGAAAATTTGGACCATCGGATGGAGGTGTGAGGTCGCGGCGGCCATTTGACCGATATTCTGTTCCATACATAATTGAACCATACCAATATTATCATAATAAAAAGAAATGACAATAATTTATGTTTTATTCAAAATCAACATCGGCCCTTAAAATTAAACCAACCTTTAAAGACATTTTCATTTCAACATTCTTTATTGAAGTTATATGTTAAGTTATGAACATCGCCCATATTCCACTAACTTCTATAAAAGCATTGTCGTCCGTCTGGCTGGCTGGTGTACACGATAACTCTCGATAGGAGTTGAGGAATCGATTCAAACTTTGCACATGATAATATTTTCTCCAAACTTAGTTTAAGTTCGAAGATGGGCTTTCGCCCATCATGTACATGCCACACAAATGACCCATATTCCTCTGTTAAATTAAAACCAATGTAACTTCTACGCGTATACTCAGAATCAGCTATTTTTGGTATATGATAAAGTTTATATAAGCACTTTAAGCGTGCAATATATGTTGGGTTTTGCCTCGCCCCTTCTGGTACTTCCCACACAAAACACCCCAACCTACCTAAAATAAAGGTTGTTGTAACTTGTATACGGATGGCCGCAATACTGACCTTTGACAAACCTAACACCAAAACAAGTAAGGAAAGGCTAAAGTCGGGCCGACTATATGATACACTCCACTTTCTATCGGAATACAATTCAATTCAGTGGAATCGATCTATTGACAAGCTTGGTGAGAGTAAGGTCGTTGCTCTAGATATCTCCAAGGCCTTTGATAGAGTTTGGCACGGCGCACTCATATCAAAGCATATCGCTTTTGATGTTGGTAGTGACTTCTGTCATTCATACTCATTCGATCATAGACCAACTCGTCAAGAAATTGAAGACAAAAGGCTATTGATGGATGAGTCACTCAGCCAGGATTTACTGGCCATTTCCGAATGGGGTCTAGTTAATAGAGTAGATTTTAATGCACTTAAGACCCAGTGCTCCTTGTTGTCTCACAAGCGATTCGCTGATCCAACGGTGTCGTCGATTTTAATGAACGGTGTAGATATTGAGCAATCAGATACTCTTGATGTTCTAGGCATGAAAATTCATTCTGATGTTCGTTGGACAAAACATGTATTTGAAGTGTCGAAAGAAGCATTCAAGTGTCTAGGCTTCTTAAACCGGTGTAAGAAATACTTCACTCCCCCTGATCTTCTCAATATATACACTACTTACATCAGACCAAAGATGGAATACAACTCCCATATATGGTCGGGTGCTCCATCTTCATCACTGGAGCTACTTGACCGTGTCCAGAGGAGGGCGATGGTGTTGATAGGTGATGGTAGGATATCCAATTCTATTGTCTCCCTTGAACATCGTCGTAGTGTGGGTTGTGTGTCCTTGTTCTATCGTTACTTTCATGGCGTTTGTTCCTCCGATATTCGCGATCTTATACCGCCCGTGAGAACGTTCGGTAGAGATACGCGACTTTCCAGGAATTCTCACCCATTTGTTATAAATTTGACAACCGACCGCACCACACATTACAGAATGAATTCGTTCTTCGCCCGCACTATCCGTATGTGGAATCGACTTCCGGCAGATATCTTCCCAGCTAATTATGATATTCAGAAGTTTAAAACAAAAGTCAACAAACACTACTCCCTCTTTCCTCCTTCCAATACCGTATTTTCCTTCCGCCAACGCAATGCGCTGCATTTATAGAAGACATCCCCTGAGTGTTGGTTCAGTGAAAAAAAAAAAATAAGTTCTTCTAGTTGAAGTATAACGTTATGTTATGTTATATGTTATGCTCAATTTTAAGAAATTCTCTAAAAATACGCGGTTTCTGGGGGAACGAAATTTGTATGAGAGCTATATGTAAATCTGAACCGATGGGACCCATTTTCACCATAGGTGTTCCTAGCTAAATTATAAGAGGTTTTGCCAATTTTGAAGAAAATCTGTTAAAATATGTGGATTTTGGGCGGAAAAGTTAAAATTGGGAGCGAAATTTGTATGGGAGCTATATATAAATCTGAACCGATGTAACACATTTTCACTGCAGGTGTTTCCAGTTAAAATATAAGGTGTTTTGCGAATTTTGAAGAAAATCTGATAAAATATGTGGATTCTAGAGCGGAAAATTTTCAAATTGGGAGCGAAATTTGTATGGGAGCTATATATAAATCTGAACCGATCTAACACATTTTTACCACAAGTTTTTCCAGTAGAAATATAAGGTGTTTTGCGAATTTTGAAGAAAACCTGATAAAATATGTAGATTCTAGAGCGGAAAATTCAAATTGGGAGCGAAATTTGTATGGGAGCTATATATAAATCTGAACCGATCTACCACATTTTTACCACAAGTTTTTCCGGTAGAAATATAAGGTGTTTTGCGAATTTTGAAGAAAACCTGATAAAATATGCGGATTCTAGAGCGGAAAAATTCAAATTGGGAGCGAAATTTGTATGGGAGCTATATATAAATCTGAACCGATCTACCACATTTTTACCACAAGTTTTTCCAGTAGAAATATAAGGTGTTTTGCGAATTTTGAAGAAAACCTGATAAAATATGTAGATTCTAGAGCGGAAAATTCAAATTGGGAGCGAAATTTGTATGGGAGCTATATATAAATCTGAACCGATCTAACACATTTTCACTGCAGGTGTTTCCTGTTAAAATATAAGGTGTTTTGCCAATTTTGAAGAAAACCTGATAAAATATGTGGATTCTAGAGCGGAAAAATTCAAATTGGGAACGAAATTTGTATGGTAGCTATATATAAATCTGACCCGTCTAACACATTTTTACCACAGGTGTTTCTAGTTGAAATATAAGATGTTTTGTCAATTTTGAAGAAAATCTGTTGAAATATGTGGTATCTAGAGTGAAAAGCGTCAAATCGGGAGTGAAATTCGTATGGGGGCTATATCTAAATCTGAACCGATTTTAAATAGCGTTCGTCCTTGTCCCGAAAAACTTCAATGTGCAAAGTTTCATTTAGTTCTGGCTACAATTGCGACATGTATCGTGATTACAACAATAGATGGACAGACGGACAGACAGTCGGACAGACAGACGGATATTGCTAAATCGACTCAGAAAGTGATTCTAAGCCGATCGGTATAATTAACAATGGGTCTATCTCCCTTCCTTTTGGGTGTTACAAACAAATGCACAAAGACATAATACTCTCGTGGAGTGTATAAAAAAATAAAATTCAAATATCTAGGTACCGTAGAGATGTACTAAAGAAAGGGAGATGTTCAATGGCGAAAATGGATGAACAGAACTTTAAATTGAGGCGAATAGGGGAAGAAATGTCGAAAATCAAATTGAACATAATTGCCGTTTTCTTTATTTAAATCTCCATTTGACGAAAGAATATTTCATTTTTGTGACTTTTCTTTGCCATGAAATTTTTTGAGTTTGATTTTTCAAAGATCGTAAAGGAACATATTGTCCAAATTAACTGATAAAACTGATAAAAGATATGACAGACATTTTAAATAGCTCATCACTTTTTAAGAGTACTTACATGATTAAATAAATTTCAATTATAAGGAATTATATTCAAAACGGTGCCTTAGGCACTACTTGACGGTGTACTTACTTGACGGTGTACAATGTCCGCTACTAAAATTAAAGCTCGTTTGGGTGGTCGGCCATCCACCGGGCTTTTCAATTTTCCTTTTGGTATTGGGGATGTTATTCGAGCATTACTCTATGGCGGCCTACTTAATTTTACAGTCATAAGTTCCTGAGTATTTTAAATATATTTTTTTTAACTTTAAGAAAAACTTGGAATACTTACCTCCTCAACTACGTGAGTCATCTTGCGTTACATTTGAATTTTCGTAAATTTTATGATAATTTTTTTCATCTCGGATACCTTTAAAATAACTCGCACATGTGTGTCTAGTCTTAGGTCCGCACATCTGTTAATTTGGCAAATTATCTAAATGCTATAATTTCAGATCAAGATACCGAATGTCACATTGCGTTGGGAGGGCAATGTAACTTGATGTGCCACTCACAAAAAGCAGGTTAGTCGAACTGGAATTGGAGGGGGAAAACAAAATCAGAACACGATTAAGACGCGATGCAAAATTTGCGGAAAGTGCCCATCATGAGAGAGAGAGAGAGAAATCAATAAACTTTAATGCAAAACAGCGATGATGTTTTGATTAATAAAAGTGATTAACCTTTAATTGAAATCCGCACCTTAAATATAATTAGTACAAATGTGTGTATTAGAGTGGGTTGTAAAGGAAAATTTCATTTTATGATCATTTCTAAAATATTTCCCTACATATGACCGTTGAATAGGTTATTAAGGAAAAATAATGGAGTGAGACTCGCTGTTAGGTTTTCATATTAAAATGGGCAAAGTAGGTTCTGATATAGTCTGAATAAAATACCAGATTTTAAAACATCCACATTTAGTGTTCAAAACCATGTGTGGGCTACACCACCCTCCAAGCCAGACATTCAACTTCTCCCCACTTTATCATTTTCTCAATTCTTTCTTTTCGCATATATACGACCCACTTGAATATTAATTAATCTGTATCGAGAAAATGAAAAATATGCCAAATTCGATTTCGAATTACTTAGTGTGTCATTTTTAAATGCACCGTATTTTGCGAATTCCAATTAAATATTCACTTTTAAACGCTTCTTTGTTGTTGCCAATGACACTGAATTATGCCCAAACAATTTATTTGTATTAAAGTGTAATTAATTATCTTTCAGAACGTCGAAATGTACTCCCATATCATATTGCTTTTCGATAGAAATCTCATAAATATTTGGCACTTTTTCACAATTAAACAAAGAAAAAAAAACCCAGTGAATTAAGTTTTACTTTTTCCGCCGCCGAAACAAAAAATTAAACAATAAATTCAACAACATCATCACCATCATGATTATTGACAGCGACATCATTACCGGCAACACCAACTCCGTTTGCCCTCTCGGCAAGAAACCATTTCACATTTCACCTCGACGGCCACATTCGCTGGCACACAGCCTCCTCCTCCTCCTCAACGACTCTGTTGCGTCTATGGCATCGATTAAAACAATCCAAACGAATGTAATGGAAATTTAGACTTGTATCGTTGTTGGCATCTCGAGACTCGAGACACAGTGTAATTGGTTTAACACTTATATAACAAGTCTTGTATATAATCTAAAAATGTCGATCTAGTGGTTTATTTTGCTTAGCTTTGTTGTTGCTGCTGTTTTGTTTTTTAATTTTTCTTTTTTTCTCTCGGCAAAAGAAATGTATGTTAATGTCTCTTTAGTTTTGGATTTTGTGTAACAGTTTTACATTCATTAGTTCGATTTAATGTATTTATGTATGTTGTTTGGAGTATGTATATTAGGGTGGTCCGAAAATGGAGTTGCAAGGAACAGTATCGATAGCAGAAAATACCGTTAAAACAAATAACGTTTAAGTCCCTGTCATGTTAGCTATGGTAAAAAGTGGAAAT
Organism: Polietes domitor; assembly: GCA_947397865.1. NCBI lineage: Eukaryota > Metazoa > Arthropoda > Insecta > Diptera > Muscidae > Polietes > Polietes domitor. The sequence continues at coordinate 115,763,418 of OX377622.1, forward strand.
ATTTTTACATTCCCTTAACTTAGGATAGCCTCACTTCAAAATTTATTAACAATTACACCTCCCTCTCTGCTATGATGATGATTTTGTTCATAATTTCTGATGTAATTATAGACTTTCGAGAAATCGATATTTAACATCCTTTCGTCAGAAAAAAAATACTCTTTTCCAGTCTTTGGGCTGTTGACCTAGGGACACAGTAAATAGCATGTGATCCTTCGCGAACTACAGCATCTTGCGGCGGGATTAATTAGCGGCTTTTTCCTGCAATTTTCGATGCTTTAGAGGTTTAGACCCCATGTACATAAATAAATATTTAAAAAATCTCCATTGAGGCTAATCTAAGTTAACACTGAAAATGACATGTTTTTACTAAAACAGTAGCGAAAATAATGCTAACTTCAACTGACCCTACTGGTTTTGTTGTTATTACGAAAAGAGAATGCCTTATGTAGTTATAAAGCATTATATTGTACCTAGAATGGCGACATTTGTGTGCGAAGTACTAAAAGAAGTGTGGCAAAATCATAAATATATTTCAGAATTAATATAATTATAACAAGGAAAAACGGCGTTAAGTTCGGCCGGGGCGAACTTTATATACCCTCCACCATGGATTTCATTCCACAGAGGTTGTCGGTTTTCGTAGAAGTGCAGTAATATTACAGGAAAATATAAATCTTTTAATATAGCCAAACCAAAAGAAATACAAATATTGAAAAAATAATTGTAATATTTTAATTATTTCAAACCATTATTTATTTCAAATCAAAAAATAAATATTGTTATATTTATATAAATATTGGTAGATAGAGGGTGCTACAATTGGTTGTATTTCCATTCTATTTTAAATCCAAAAGTACAAATTTTGAGACTACATTATCTCACGTAGTGCAAAATAACCTAACTTCATGATTCAAACAATTTTTGCCGTAAATGAATTTGGAAAAAAACTTTTTATTTTGCGTGTCTATGCAGTCAGAGGAATGTATACACCGAATTCCATGATTCCAGCTGCGCCCATTAGGTTGGTACCATTTTTACCCCCTTGACGTTTCTACGTAATTCGAATTTCATCATTCTAGCTGTAGTCGTTTAGTTCGTACTATTTTTATCCCTCTGTACCAATGTATCCCTTGAAAGTACGAATTTCAAAAAATCAGTTTATTTTCCGTGTCTTCGCAGTCAGAGGAATTTATACTCCGAATTACATGACTCTAGCTGCTGTCATTTGGTTGTACTATTTTTATCCCCTTTTTCTATTTTCACCCCAAAAAGTACGAATTTCGCAAAATCAGTCTATTTTCCGTGTCTGCACAGTCAGAGGAATGAATACTCCGAATTTCATGACTCTAGCTGCGTTCATTTGATTGGTACTATTTTTATCCCCTTTTTTCCATTTTAACCCCAAAAAGTATTTTACTTATCTATGCAATCAGAGGAATGTATACACCGAATTTCATTATTCTAAGTACAGCCGTTTGGTTGGTACCATTTTTATCCCTCTATTCCTATTTTACCCCTTAAAATTACGAATTTGGAAAAAATACTTTTATATTATGTATCTACTCAATTAGAGGAATGTACACATCAAATTTTGTGTTTCTAGCTGTTGCCGTTTAAAAGGTACTATTTTATCCCTTTTTGGCCCCATTTCACCCCCTACAAATCAGAATCATTTTATGGTGCACGTTTTTGTTATCGGGGGAATGCGCATACCCAATATCAAGTAAGTACAAGCTGACATATTGAAAAAATATACTTAAATACTGTAAAATAGTAGGGATTATTATGGGTATTTTTAGTCCTTGTGAGGGAAAAATTTTTCCCTTTGGGCCGATTTCGCCCCGTTTCAATCCCAACCGATCTACGACTATAAGACGCATTTATGTTAAATTTGGACGTCGTTTAGATGCTAGCGTGCTTTCAACAGACGGACGGACGGACATGGCTAGATCGTCATAGAATTTTATGACGATCAAGAATATATATATATATATACTTTATGGGTCTCAGGTCGATATTTCAAGGTGTTACAAACGGAATGACTAAGTTAGTTACTAATGAGTTATGCTAAGACAAGAGTCTATTAATTCAGAGAAATAATTGGACAACATAAAAAACATAAGATAAAAAAAATTACCGGAGAAAAACATGGTTTTGCTTAACGCAGGGACGAAATATTTTGTAAAACATTATTAAAAAAATACAAATTTTATTCCGGGATGGTGAAAACATAACTTTTTTCGTGACCAAGTCTAATAATATCTAACCCAACGTAAAACACCGGATGATATACTTCAGAAACTATAGGCAAAATTGAGTTAACCTCATCCTGTTACCCCTTCACAGAAATAAAAGTTTCCAATGGATATAATTTTTTAAAAATTATTTTAAATAATTATTCGCACCTTATGACACCGGTATAAGTGTCAAAATAAGATGAGAATATATGTTATGTATTAGTTTAGCATTAGCAACCACTTCAAGTTTCCCCCTCAGTTTATGTAGTTTATTCATATTTTACTCATTAAGGGGGAAAACTTGAAATGGTTGTTATTGTTAATTTAGCAGATTTTCTCATTTTAGGTTGACATTTATCACCGGTATCACTTTTAAAGGAAACCAAGTTATGATGATCCAATTCATACATATTTTCAAAAACACATTTTTTAAATATTTATTTATTTATTTGGCACAAACACACTTTTAAAGCAGAGTTGAATGCAAAATCAAATCAAATGAAATCAGGTTTCTTTTTCAAAATCTGAAGAAGGAAACCTGTAATACGAAAAATTTTAATTTTTTTTCTGTGTATTATGAACAAAACAGAAAATTGTTTTAAATCGAAAAATACAAAGAGTAGTAAAATTTGGGCTAATCTCTAAAATATCTACGATCGCCCAACTTTCAATGTTAGCATCTCAAAATAATCGTTAATCCTAGTCCTTATCTAATTTTTTACAGAACTCAAAAATGTTTACTAGTGAATTTTTACTTATTGAATTTCGGCCGATGGAATTTTATTCCGAACCACTGTGAGCAGGTATATGAGATATTCGGCGATTCGGTGAAAATTAAAAAACATATCTTTATGAGAAGAAACGTTTCTTGAAATAGGTGGAAAATCCCTAAAGTTGGGATATATTAAAAATTTTCCTCAGCTGTAAACATTTATGTACGGAAACTGTACAGAGTGTTCGTAGAGTAATGCTACTTAGCACCGAACAATTTTCTTAACGCGATTATGAAAGTTACGAAGTTTTATCAAAATCGTCCACGGCCATCATATACCGCCCATATAACTCAAAACGAACTTTCCATACAAATTTTTCCCGATTATCTTGAAATTTTGCATAGATTTTACATTTAACGAAATAAAAATATTCTTAAAGTTTCGACAACAGGTCACTCCCATCACATACCGCCCGTATAACTTAGTGATTTTTTTCAAACAAATTTGTTTGTTTTGGTCCGAATGTCTTGAAATTTTGCATATAGTTTGTGAAGCGATTGGTATAAATTGCTGGATTTTTGTATAAATTTCAAGAATACATAGATTCTCTCGATTCATTCTGTAGCGAGTAGAGGATGAAGGTCGACGGAGCCAACTTCTTTTTATTCTAAGGAAAATTGCAAACACTAAATTTTATAATTCGCTCATATCTACTAAATCACACATACAATCCAAATAATTTTTTTTAATAAAAGAGAAGGTTTTATTTTTCACTAAAAATTGCATTTGAATGTTGGCAGTTTAAATATCGTAATGCGTAAACTACTGAGTTGTGTGAATATTTTCATCAGTTTTCGTGTTACAATAATTAAGTTACTTCACTGTATTTTTCTAAGACAAAATATTACTTTTTACTAAAACTAGTTATGGAAATTTCTTAGCGAAACACTTCACTTCACCTCACTTCACATTTTTGAAAATTAATTGTCGAAAAATGTCTTGTTTGTCAGCAAAATACCACTGTGCGTTGTATTGATTTTGCAAAATTATTAAGAAACAGGGGATGGGGTGGGAAAATATTTGAGAAACCCTAAACTTTTTAGTTATTATTTAAGAACATGACAAGTACTACTAACCTTGCCTTTTATAAACAAAAGTTTTTGGTACCTTTTTTAATAGAAAAAATCTCAAAAAAAAAATTAAATGTTTAATTCAAATGGTTATAATATATTAATCTTATAAAATATATTATTCTGATGCCTTTTCTGCGATTTTGAAGAATTTTCTTTCCAATTTTGCTTTACTAATTTCTGGATTGGTAAGTTTTTAGATATTTTCCGCTACACCCTAATGTAAATGCTACACTTGTACTTGTGTGTCTGTATGTAATTGCCATGCATTGGCATTTGGGAAATGGATTCGAAATTATTTTTTGTTAACATATTTCGTTACGCTATACTTGAGGATGGGAGCAATAATGGAAGCAAGACTCTCAAAACGAAAGACTTAAGAAGCAAACTTTATTTTTGGTATTTTTCAAGCGAAAATTGATTTCTTCTTATCCCTGATCGTACTGATGGTATAGCGGTTATTTCTCTAAGAAATCAAATTTTTGGGATTTCTTTTCCCCGTTTTAGGAATTATGGTATTATTTAAGAGTTATCTGGGAAGTTGTGTTAATCAAGAGTATGGAATCATCGGCCGTATATTTCAAACGAAATCTGCCAAAGTATGTTGGATTTTACCAATGACGGACCCAAACTTAACTGGATCATAACACTAGTCAACAGTCAAAATGTACTCGGGATGCGATAATTTTTTCTGTGTAGATAACCTTGACATGAGCTCGAAAAACGCAATAAAAATTTTTTTTTTCGTTTGGTTTTTTTTTATTATTTTTTTTTAAATTTTAAAAATTTTTTTTGGTTAATTTGTTTCGTCCGGCATAACTCGGGAACCACTAGCCCGATTTAATTGAATTAAATTTTAAAAAATTTAAAATTACAATTCCCTTAATCTGTTAATATATTGTTTTCCTATACAAGCAACAGTTTCCAAGTTAAAAATGAATATATAAAGGAAAAAACTTATTTTTTGCCTAAAGATTTAATTTTTTTTTTTTAAATCCATAAAAAATCCAAAATGAAAAAAAATGTCAAATCTTATTACTTTTACGTAAAGTCACATAACCTATGAGCAAAATGAGACAAAGATCATGAAAATCGATGCACGCGTTTCGCTTTTATTCGCAATTGAGTAAAGGTATGAATTTCAAAAATTTAAAAATTTTTTTTTTGGTTAATTTGTTTCGTCCGGCATAACTCGGGAACCACTAGCCCGACTTAATTGAATTAAATTTTAAAAAATTTAAAATTACAATTTCCTTAATCTGTTCATATATTGTTTTCCTATACAAGCAACAGTTTCCAAGTTAAAAATGAATATATAAAGGAAAAAACTTATTTTTTGCCTAAAGATTTAAATTTTTTTTTTTTTAAAAATCCATAAAAAATCCAAAATGAAAAAAATGTCAAATCTTATTACTTTTACGTAAAGTCACATAACCTATGAGCAAAATGAGACAAAGATCATGAAAATCGATGCACGCGTTTCGCTTTTATTCGCAATTGAGTAAAGGTATGAATTTCAAAAATTTAAAAATTTTTTTTTGGTTAATTTGTTTCGTCCGGCATAACTCGGGAACCACTAGCCCGATTTAATTGAATTAAATTTTAAAAAATTTAAAATTACAATTCCCTTAGTCTGTTCATATATTGTTTTCCTATACAAGCAACAGTTTCCAAGTTAAAAATGAATATATAAAGGAAAAAACATGTAACAAAAATTACTTGGATTGGTATTGCATTCAAATCCTCGCGAACGTTTGCTCATTTTAACTATCGCGTTCGTCGACACTTGTTGAATGAGTAAAATCGATCAATGAAGACCTATTTATACTGTGTATTGTTTAGTATTTTACTGACAGGTACTTATAAATGGGTGTATATTTTTTACGGTGGCTACATACCTGTTTCACCATGTGTGAGTCTTAAATTTTCCGAAAAATGACCACCCTTAAATTTGGGTTGCATTTCTGTAAAAAAATCATACAGGTAGCCAACGGAAAACCCAAATAATTAAAAAAGTCCCCTTTCCTTTTAATTGTTCACGCACATTTATTAGCGTTTATTACTTTGCTTACGCAATCATAAAAATTAAATAACCCTTTGTTTATTCCGTTTTGTTAATTCTGAGAATAAAAAAAAAGAAAAAACCTTACCATAGACAAAGTTGTGCATATGTCGAGCAAATTTTTGAAATTCATACCTTTACTCAATTGCGAATAAAAGTGAAACGCGTGCATCGATTTTCATGATCTTTGCCTCATTTTGCTCATAGGTTATGTGACTTTACGTAAAAGTAATAAGATTTGACATTTTTGTTCATTTTGGATTTTTTATGGATTTAAAAAAAAAAAATTTAAATCTTTAGGCAAAAAATAAGTTTTTTCCTTTATATATTCATTTTTAACTTGGAAACTGTTGCTTGTATAGGAAAACAATATATGAACAGATTAAGGGAATTGCAATTTTAAATTTTTTAAAATTTAATTCAATTAAATCGGGCTAGTGGTTCCCGAGTTATGCCGGACGAAACAAATTAACCAAAAAAAATTTTTTAAATTTTTGAAATTCATACCTTTACTCAATTGCGAATAAAAGCGAAACGCGTGCATCGATTTTCATGATCTTTGTCTCATTTTGCTCATAGGTTATGTGACTTTACGTAAAAGTAATAAGATTTGACATTTTTTTTCATTTTGGATTTTTTATGGATTTAAAAAAAAAAATTAAATCTTTAGGCAAAAAATAAGTTTTTTCCTTTATATATTCATTTTTAACTTGGAAACTGTTGCTTGTATAGGAAAACAATATATGAACAGATTAAGGGAATTGTAATTTTAAATTTTTTAAAATTTAATTCAATTAAATCGGGCTAGTGGTTCCCGAGTTATGCCGGACGAAACAAATTAACCAAAAAAAAATTTTTAAAATTTAAAAAAAAAATAATAAAAAAAAAACCAAACGAAAAAACAATTTTTTATTGCGTTTTTCGAGCTCATGTCAAGGTTATCTACACAGAAAAAATTATCGCATCCGGAGTACATGAAATTTTTTTCAATTTGTTGAGTAGTGTAATTAAGGTGACCATCCATCCGCTTTTTGGTGTCCAGTCCCGCTTTAATTTTCCATCCCGCATAATCCCGCTTTTTTACAAAAAGTCCCACTTTATCCCGCCTTTTCGTTTTAGATTATTTTTGTTAGAATATCGATTAAAGATTGGCACTTGAAAATTTTTTGTCAACCGAAAAAATCCACAATTCCTAAAATATTTAATTAATCATTACTTTACTTTACTTTTTTGCTCTAGTTTTAAGGGAAAATTTAAGATTTTTAATAGTAATTTAATCTATATTTTGGTAAAATGTAATGCAATGCTGTGTTTTTCAATTGTTTTATTTAAAACATGTATTAATAAGACATGACATTCAATGTCAAACAGTTTATGCATGCACACCACAATGATACAAACACCTGTAGATTAACAAAATATACTCCCATGAAATTCTATCCTGATATTAAGCTCTTTAAACTACAATTCAAAATATAAATTACGTGTAGATTTCTTTACATTTGGAAGATAGCATCCAGTACTATGAAAAATTGATAAAAAGAAACTAGTAAAATAGAGTAAAGTTCGTTCATGTCTAATCTTATTAACCCTCCACCATGGAGTGAATTTCTCAGTATTACCGATTCTAGCCTGTCGACTTTTTACTGTTTTAAAAAATTGTCTACACACACAGGCTACCCTGCCTGAAGGTCATGATTCCTTATATAGCAGTTTTGTGACCCTAAAAGTACGAATTTGAAAAAAATCTTTGCACACAGTCATATTTTAAGCGCAGATATTTTAATTTATAATACAGATAAAGCGTAGTTTTTTCTGTTTAAATTTTTGGTTAGATTTTCACGATCCCGTTTTTTTCTACAAAATCCTGCCAAATTCCGCTTTTTGAATTCAAAAATCCCGCTTTTTGTCCAATAACAGATGGAAGATGTTTCTCATACTTTGGTTGTCTCCCGATGCAAGACATATTTTATTTATTATGTAGGGTATTAGTTGATACCACCACCTACCCGCCACCCCTTATTTATTTCCAGCGATTTTATTGATTATTTTACCGTAGTTTCCATTTATCCATTTATTTCATTTTTCTTTCTTTCCTCATCATTACCGTCTCTGAACTCTCGTTGCGCGCAGTTCACTTGGTGGATGGATTAAAATATGCAAAAGCAAATACTGGAGCAGTCGTAAACATTTGTGGTTAAATATTTCTTTACACGATTGCCTAGTTTTGCGAGAGACAGTAAAAGTAATATAATATTTTTGAGAAGTTTTTTTTTTTGGTTTTGTTTTTGCTTTCTGCGGCCCACAATTAAAGGAACGTTTTGTGGTAGACTGTGCCGGCAGCGCTGCGGCGTTGAAAGTTGAAAGCAGCCAGAATGGCACAGTTATGTAATCCACACAAAATATCATCTTAAATTTATCGTTTCCGCCTTCTCGATCGCAGCAGCAACATCGTGTCAGCGTGCCATTTCGTATAGCAACCCGAAACAAAATGTTCCCGAAATATGTTGTAACTATAAGACTCCACTGACAACTTGTTGTCCATCAATATGCTAATTTGCTCAGCCATCAACTTTTTTGTTAACATTTATGACTTCTAAAGGTAGGCTTTTCTTAACGGTTATAAAAATTTATGTATAAATCTATTATAACACAATGAGTTGGCTTATGAATTTTTAAATATGCCTCATCTCCGTGGTTGAATATATTTAGTTGAGAAGAAAATAAAATAAAACAAAACAATAACCAACCGATTTATAAAAATTGTATAAATTTCTTTGGCGTTGTAAGCTTCACGTTTGTGTCTTAAGTCTTTTGTCTAATCGCAGGTTTCTGCTTTTGTTTGGTTTCATTAATTATTTGTATTTAAGTATTTTAGGTACAATTTCAATAATTACAATAAACACTATCGAACTATTCAAATTTGGCTGATTTTTCCTTATCCTATGGAATTTATATTTGTTTTCTTTAATCATTCCCCCAAAAATGGAAATAAATTTACTATTAACTGATTCATAGTTAACGTTTCTTAGGCCACAGTTGTAGTTCGTGTAGCGAATATTTCTTAACCTGTTGATATATGCAAATTTGTATCGATGGAAAGTCAATTATAGATTTTAAAAAGGAGTCACAACACATTCTGTCTTGAAATAAAATATTTTCTTCTTTCTTTCATCTTTGGTAAAGAAATATTATTTTTTTTTTTAAATTAAATTAAAGTATTTTTGTTTTTAGCGTTTACCGTTTACAATTTACAATTTTTTTAATTTATTATAAAATAAGAAAAACAGTTTTGATACAGAATTTGATATTTAATGATCTCCAGCTACGGGGAGAGGAATTGTTCCTGGACAAATCCTTGGACTAGTCTCTGGTGGGTAGGGTCGCTCCGGGGTCTAACCCAAATACATGAAGGGAACTAGTCCCTTTTACATGAGTTTGTCAGTGAAAGTGTGAATTGACCCCCTGTGGTATGACTTGGACACTGTTCACTGTCTGTTTTATACTAATAATCTCAAAGGACATGACTTGGACCGCAGCTTAAAAGATAATGTCTGATGTCTGTTATATCTATCTATATATATATGTGTCTGTATGTTCCATATAGGTCAGAGGTCAAGTTAAACATTAAATGGAATAAACGTCAAGGGCCGAAGGGATTAAAGGTCAAAGTTCGAATTCAAAGGGATTAAAGAGATCGAAGGTCATAGGATGGATCAAAGGTCAGAAGTCAGAGGTCAAAGGGATCAAAGGTCAGAGGTCAAAAGGATCAAAGGTCAAAGGGATGAAAGGGTATCAAATGGATCAAATATCAAAAGTCAAAGGCCAAAGGGATCAAAATGTTCAAACGCAGCAAACGAATCAATGGTCAAAGGTCAAAGTTCGAATGTGAAAGGGAATATAGAGATCAAAGGTCATAGGGCAAAGGTCAAAGTGATCAAAGATCAGAAGACAAAAGTCTAAGGTCAAAAGGATTAATGGGGTCAGAGGTCAAAGGATGGATCAAAGGTCAGATGTCAAAAGGATCAAAGGTCAAAGGGATGAAAGGGTATCAAATGGATCAAATATCAAAAGTCAAAGGCCAAAGGGATCAAAATGATCAAAAGCAGCAAACGAATCAATGATCAGAGGTCAAAGGATCAAAGGAAAAGAAATCAATTGTCAAAGTGAAAGGGATTAAAGAGGTCATAGGGCAAAGGTCAAAGGGATCAAAGGGCAGAGGACAAATGTCTAAGGTCAAGGTCAAAAGGATTAAAGAGGTTAGAGGTCAAAGGGATCAAAGGTCAGAGGTCAAAGTCAAAAGGATCAAAGGTCAAAGGGATCGAGTGTATCAAATGTCAAAGAGATCAAAAGAATGAAAAGTATCGAGTGGATCAAAGGTCAAAGGGATCGAGTGGATCAAATGTCAAAGGTCAAAGAGATCAAAAGAATGAAAAGGATCGAGTGGATCAAAGGTCAATGGTCAAAAGTCAACGTTTAAAGAGATCAAATGTCAAAGGGTTAAAGAGTAAAGATCAAAGGTCAAGGTTCAATGTTCGAACTTCGATATTGGAATGTAAAAGGGACTGAAGGTCGAAGGTCAAAGGGATTAAAGATCAAAGGGATTAAAGATCAAAGGGTTCAAAGGTTAGAGGTCAGAGGGATCAAAGGTCAGGGGCCAAAGTTCGTTGTTGGATGTCCGAAGGTCAAAGTTCGATGTTTGAAGGTCAAAGGGATCAAGTGGCAAAGGTGAAATAGCAAAGGTCAAGGGCCAACGTGGGATCAGTACTATATGAAACGAGTTTATTATTTACGGCCTGTGAACAGTGATGCGTGATTTTTGTGACAAAAGTGATCAAATCAAAACTTAAAAAAACTCCTTCCAACATTTTGTTTCAGTCAGAAATTGATTCAAAATACAAAGAAACAATCTACACTACAAAAATGTACCTAAGATCTCAATAAACAACATATGAACTTCCTAGGAATAATTTTTAACACCGTTTAGATAGAAAAAATATACATTGCAGGACTGTTTCTGTGAATCCATTAAAGCCCAGCAAATTTAATTTTTCGCTGTTTCTTACGGTTTACTGTTCGATGAATCGAACACTGGGTCAAAATGGGTTAATGGTCAGTCTGACTACAGTGCGTATGAGTGATATTATCCTTAATCAACAGCACGTATACGCTACAGCTTATAAGATTTGTTCGACGCCATTTGCGATTTTGACCTTGAAGATTTGCGATTTTGACCTTTATGACAAGAGCCTCAAAGAGTATATCAAAGTTCCAAACGGTTTGTAAGATATGAGCCTGAGAAATTGATCACTTTTTTGCAAAAATGACACCCAGGCCCCAAATCATTGGGAGCCCTTAAAAAAAGTACATGACTTTGAACAAAACTGGGAAACACGGGACTTTTTTTGGTCTTTTATCACGTGGTGGGCGTATATGATTATAATTCCATGACTTAAAAAATTACACACAGTGTTATGGTCAGTTTTGATAGTCATTTAATCATGAATGAATAAATTGTGCAAATGTTACCACACAATATTGAGTCATCACTGATCAATAGACATCTCGATCAATCAATAGACCTGTCTCAAGATTCCAGTTCCAAACATGAAAAACTGTCCTAGTGAAAAGAAATATTCGCCAAATGGAAGACTTGAGAAGTCGTACTGCAAGGATGGCAGAATAAAATTACAGAAAGATATTATGATTACACCCAAAAAAAGTTTAATTCGATATTTGTTCCGAGGTGCACGAAAAATCGCACAATAAAAAATCCCCCAAAAATGTGAAAAATAACCCAAAAAAGTCCATACAAAAATGAAACTCAATCAAAAATCAATCTTTATTCATAATTTTTGTTTATACTTCACAAAAAATGAAATAATGGTGATATTTCATAAATTCAAATACGAAAAATTACCCTTTTCGGCGATTCCGTTTGTAACACCTTGAAATATTCAACGGAGACCTCATAAAGTATATAAATTCATGGTCGTGGTAAAATTCTAAGACGATTTAGCCATGTCCGTCTGTCTCTCTGTCTGTCTGTTAAAAGCACTCTAGCTTGCGAATGAAATGAGCTAGGAGGTTCAAATTTGTCCTAAATGTGTCTTATAGTTGCAGATCGGTTGGGATTGAAACTGGGCGAAATCGGCCCAAAAGGAAACATTTTTCCCTCACAAGGACTAAAAATACCCATAATAACCCCTAATATGTTCGAGTATTTAAGCATATTTTTTCAATATGCCTGCTTGTACTTACTTGATATGGGTATGCGCATTCCTCCTATAACAAAAACGTGCATCTTAAAGTGATTTTTATTCATAGGGGTGAAATGGGACAAAAAGGGATAAAAATAGTACAAATTAAACGACAACATCTAGAAACACGAAATTTGGTGCGCATATTCCTCTAATTGAGTAGATACATAATATAAAAGTATTTTTCCAAATTTGTACTTTTAAGGGGTGAAATGGGAATAGAGGGATAAAAATGGTACCAACCAAACGGTTGTACCTAGAATAATGAAATTCGGTGTATACATTCCTCTGATTGCGTAGACACGTAAAATAAACGGATTTTTCAAAATTCGTACTTTTTGGGGTTAAAATGAAAAAATGGGATAAAAATAGCACCAATCAAATGAACGCAGCTAGAGTCATGAAAATCGGTATACATTCCTCTGACTGTGTAGACACGTAAAATAAACAGATTTTTTGAAATTCGTACTTTTTGGGATTAAAATGGAAAAAGGGGATAAAAATAGTACCAACCAAATGACCGCAGCTAGAGTCACGAAATTCGTTGTATACAATTTTGGGTTCTGCTAAAGACTTCAGCACAACCTTTGGTCTTAAACCAAAATAAATGACAACACATACAACATAACAGACCAACAATACATACAAACAACAAAAATATTATATTTATTTATAAAATTATTTTTTCAATATTTGTTTTTTTTTTTTTTTGGTTTGGCAATTAAAACCAGTAAGGAAAGGCTAAAGTCGGGCTGGGCCGACTATACGATACACTCCACTTTCTATCCGAATACAATTCAACTCGGTAAAAAGTGAAAACGGGAAGAATTTTTGTATGTTTCCTTATCATAGGCTAATATGACCTGGTCCAATTTGTCAAATCGAAAAGAATATTTGTATCGGGGCTATATCCCAACATGGAATAAAGTGACTAACTTTCAAAATAAGTTCTTCCAGTTTAAATAAAGAGTGATTTTTTTGAGGTTAGGATTTTCATGCATTAGTATTTGACAGATCACGTGGGATTTCAGACATGGTGTCAAAGAGAAAGATGCTCAGTATGCTTTGACATTTCATCATGAATAGACTTACTAACGAGCAACCTTGCAAATCATTGAATTTTATTATCAAAATGCGTGCTCTGTTAAGAAAGTTCATCGCACGCTTCCATTTTATGGTCAGTTTAATCGACCCACTGAAGCGGCTATTCGGGCTATTGTGACTAAATTTCGCACCAAATTTACATTGTTGGACATTAAACCACCAAGACGCTTACGTAGAGTACGAACTGAAGAAAATATCGCAGCTGTATCGGCCAATGTTAATGATGACCATCAATTATCGATTCGTCGCCGTTCGCAGCAATTGGGCCTCTGTTACTCAAAAACGTGGAAATGCCAAAATTGGACTAAGCGGATGGACCACTTGAGGCGCAGCCGCGGTCAACATTTAAATGAAATTATCTTCAAAAAGTAAATGTCATGGACCAATCTAACGTTTCAAATAAAGAACCGATGAGATTTTGCAAATTTTATGCGTTTTTTTTTTAAAAAAAGTTATCAAGCTCTTAAAAAATCACCCTTTATAACGTTGGTGGTCACTTCAATGAAATTCGGAGAAAATTTGTGGTTTCTGGGGCGGAAAAAGTCTATCCGGGAGCGAAATTTGTATTGGATCTATATGTAAATCTGAACCGATCTGACCCATTTTCACCATGGGTGTTTCTAGTTGAAATATAAGATATTTTGAAAGATTTGAAAGAAATCTGTTAAAATATGTAGTTTATAGAGCGGAAAAAATCAAATCGGGAGCGAAATTTGTATGGGAGCTATATATAAATCTGAACCGATCTAACACATTTTTACCACAGGTGTTGCTAGTTGAAAAATATGATGTTTTGCCAAATCTGAAGACAATCTGATACAATTTGTGGTTTATAGAGCGGAAAAAGTCAAATTGGGAGCGAAATTTGTATGGGAGCTATATATAAATCTGAACCGATTTGACCCATTTTCATCATGGGCGTTTTTAGTTGAAATATAAGATAGTTTGCTAAATTTGAAGACAATCTGATACAATATGTGGTTTCTAGAGCGGAAAAAATCAAATCGGGAGCGAAATTTGTATGGGAGCTATACATAAATCTGAACCGATCTAACACATTTTTACCACAGGTGTTGCTAGTTGAAAAATAAGATGTTTTGCCAAATCTGAAGACAATCTGATAAAATTTGTGGTTTCTAGAGCGGAAAAAATGAAATCGGGAGCGAAATTAGTATGGGAGCTATATATAAATCTGAACCGATCTGACCCATTTTTACCACAGATGTTTCTAGTTGAACTAAAAGATGTTTTGCCAATTTTGAAGAAAATCTGTTAAAATATGTGGAATCTAGAGTGAAAAGAGTCAAATCGGGAGTAAAATTCGTATGGGGGCTATATCTAAATCTGAACCGATTTTCTTCAAATTAAATAGCGTTCGTTCTTATCCCGAAAAACTTAGTTGTGCAAAGTTTCATTTGGTTCTGTGTACAATTGCGACCTGTATCGTGATTACAAGAATAGATGGACAGACAGACAGACAGACGGACGGACATCGCTAAATCGATTCAAAAAGTGATTCTAAGTCGATCGGTATAATTAACAATGGGTCTATCTCTCTTCCTTTTGGGTGTTACAAACAAATGCACAAAGACATAATACTCTCGTGGAGTGTATAAAAATATACATTTTCCTGAAATATTACTCCACTTCTACGAAAATCGACAGCCTCTGTTGAATACAATCCATGGTGGATGCCGGCTGAACTTAACGCCGTTTTTACTTGATCATATTAAAATTTACTAAAATTTTTGGACGATTTTTCATATGAAAAATGTTTCATTTTTGATTTGGACGATTTCTTTATTTATTTTGAGCGTAATTTAAGTTTTCCGTTTGAGACCATTTTTAATTTTTGTTGACCCAATTTTTGTTTTGGGTGATTTCTTACGTCGCCTTTTTTCGGTGCCTAATAAGCCTTTATTCAATATATTTAGACTGAATGTTAGTATGTTCCAATGTCTATTTTTTGATTGTATTAAGGAAACGAAGCTTATTCCTTCTATGTAGTGCATGGCCCAACTTTAAAGAAAACATTGCTAATATTGTTCCAGTTTGTCTTAATAAAGAGGGATATTTTTGTTGTTGTCTAGTGTAAATTCTGTTTCATTTGCCTATTTTCATGCAAGTGTCTCTGAACTCAACAGCTCTCGATAAAGCTTAGCTTTAAGCTCTATTTTTAGGCTCTTTTGTGCGCGCTCTCTTCTCTCTCACGTACTTAAGACACAGCTGTTTAATGAAAAGAGCAACCATAAAAAAATGCAAGTAAAATTTCGCTTTCATTGTAAGCCAAGCTTAGAGCCAATGTCCAAGACAAACTATACGAAAGAAGACAAAAACGAAAACAAAAACACGAATTAATTGCAATTTCTTTCTCTCTCTCTCTGTGTGTGTTGGCCTCTCTTTTAATGAAAACAAAAGCTTTGTTCAAGCCAACAACGCGAATTTGATAGAAGACGAATGGAGAAACTATAAGAAAATCTGAAAAACTGGCAACAACAAATAAAGCAAATAATGGCGGCCTTTACAAGATTGTGCTGATGCTGTTGTTGTTGCTGGATTGGGTTGCTTGAGTGCGCTTAAAGTACGAAACGCCAGAAAAAAAGTAAAAAAGCTACAAAAATGAACTTTAGCTTTAAAGGTAAATATGAGTGCGAGTGTGTGTGCGTCTTTGTGTGGATGTCTGAGAGCTGCTGCTTTGTGTACTGGGCTTTAAGGTAGCAAAGCAACTTCTTTGCGTGTGGTGATGATGATGATGACGATGGTGACGGTCGGTGATGGTGGTGAGGTGAGGCGGTGGTGTTGGTGATGTAGGTGCTGCAGCTGTTGTTGCCGAGATTGGGGAGTAGACTCCGAGCGGAGCTGAACCAAACTACGCTGAGCAGAGTATCCAATGAAACTGAAAAGCTAGCAAAGCAGCCAAAAGAAAACAAGTAACAACATCGCTACGAGTGGTCGCGCCGAATCGTACACACCCTTTGCCGTTCGCCGTTGATTGATGTATCTAATTTATATTAAAAAAATATCAAAACTTCAGTATTTGTTTTTATTTTTATTTTAGAAATAAATCATCATGGCTAAATAAACAAATAAACGCCAAGAGCATATCTTGTTTTGTACTTAAAATAACGTGTTTGTTCTTCCCAGTCAGAAGGCAAACAATAGAATTTGTTTTTTGTTAATATTTTTAATTAGTTAATTTTTGTGTTTGTCGAGATTTTAATATGTAATTTTAAAATTAGCACTATCAGGTTTAAATATAAGCATGGACTGATGCAAATGCAAATGCAGAGCGACATGGACTTAGCACTTTATTGCGATCTACACAATTCTGTTATTGCACCGAGCGACAGTACTTTTCGGGCCAGAAGAAGACCATATACATTAGGCTGGGTCGCGGTCCATACAAATGGAAAAAAAAATTCCCCACGAAAATGAAGTTTGGATTGTTTAATGATGATTTGCAAAATATATATTCGCCCCTGAAAATAGCCCCAAAAATCAAGTTTTTTTCGTGTATTTTGTTGTGCTGCATTTTTGTCAAATTATTTTTTCTGAAATAATGGACCCTTGGAAGCACTTTAAATATAAATTTTGTTACTTGTCTTAGAGTAACTTATTGGTCGAATTATTGGACCTTTATTGTATTTTTTTTTGTTTCTTCGTAGTGACAACTGAAAAATTTGTCGTATTTGATGCTATTATTTTATAAAAATAAATAGCTGCCGTCAATACCGTTCGATTAGCTCCTAAATCATGTAAATCGGAAGGAAATTGACGCAGTAGCACTCATTTTTGTAAGAAGAGTTTCTAAATTTTAGCTCTGAAAACCCATCTCCTGTATTAAATTATTTCACAAAAATGGAGTCAGTGATGTAATTTTTCGTCCGATATTCATCATTTAGGCAATTTTCGAAAGGAATTGATTCCTTCTTTTTATTTTTCATAACACTTCTCACAATATGTTTCCAAGAAATATGAGTTTTTAGCTGTCACTTTGAAAAAACACAAAAAAATCAATCTAAACGTCCAATAATACGACAAATGACTTAGTCTAAGACAAGTATAAAAATTTATATTTTAAGTGCTTCCAAGAGTTTATAAACTCATAGGAAAAATTTTGACAAAAGTGCAACGTAAAAAAATACACGGAAAAAACATGATTTTTAGAGGTGTTTTCAGGAGCGTTTAGCTCACAGACTGCTTGACCCAGCCACAAAATATTTTGCAGATCATCATTAAACAATCCAATCTTCATTTCTGACCCATCTTAATATACATAAGAAACTAGAGATCGTATGTAGAAAAACTGTGTACTCAGTTTTTTATTTGGTGATCATTTGTCCTTTATACAGGACTTTTAATTTCCTAAGGATATTGTTGTTTTAACAATTTATTTTCGTAGTTTTGCGAGTTATAAAGGTTGATTTTTTAAAAGCTATAGGAAAGTTTTAAAAAAAGCTCATAAAATTTAAAAAAATGCATGAAATCTTTATTTGAATCGATAGTACGGTTCATATAATTTAATGTTTGAAGATTATTTCATTCAAATGTTCACCTTGACTGCGCCTCAAATGGTCCATCCACTTAGTCCAATTTTGACATACTCTTTCCAACATTTCGGCCGGTATCTCACGAATAAATGCTTCAATGTTGTCTTCCAATGCGTCATTGAAGCGGGCTTATCTGTATAGACATGAGCTTTAACATAGCCCCACAAAAATAGTCTAAAGGCGTTAAATCGCACGATCTAGGCGGCCAATTGACCGGTCCCGAACGTGAAATAAAATGTTCACCGAACTCGCCTCTCAATAAGTCCATTGTTGCGCGTGTTGTGTGGCATGTGGCACCGTCTTGTTGAAACCACATGTCATGCAAGTCAAGCTCTTGCATTTTGGGCAAACAAAAAGTTGGATATCATCTCACGGTAGCGCTCACCATTCACAGTTACGTTACGATTCGCATCATCTTTGAAGAAGTACGGTCCAATGATGCCACCAGCCCATAAACCGCACCAAACTGTGACTTTTCTGGATGCATTGGTAGCTCTTGCAATGCTTCTGGCTGATATTCACTCCAAAATCGACAATTCTGCCTATTTACGTACCCATTGAGCCAAAAATGAGCTTCGTCGCTGAACACAATTTTTCGGCAAAAAAATGGATCTTGAACTTTCTTAACGGAGCACGCATTTTGATAATAAAATTCAATAATTTGCAAGCGTTGTTCGTTTGTAAGACGATTCATGGTTTAATTATAGACCAAACTGAAGATGTTTGACAGTGAAACAAAACACAAAACGTGCGTCAGCTGTTTAAACCAGTGTTGCCAAAAAGATAATAGCTAAAAATCACCCTTTACAAAGGCGATATGGGTAGCAAATGAAAGAGAATACTGTTAAAAATACTTTAAATTTCATTTTTCTATCTGTATTAGCATAACATTCTTCTTATTATTGAGATCTTTTTATAAATTATTTGAAATAAATAATTTGGTTTAAGTTCTAATATATTGTGGATAGTGGTAAAATCAAGTTTAATTTTAGTTTTAACGAAAAAATATTTACTTTTTATATAGCTTTAGATCTATTTCCAGAATAAACAAGTAAGAAGGCGTTAAGTTCGGCCGGGCCGAATCTTATATACCCTCCACCACGGAGTGCATTCCATAGTATTAGCAGCAGATTAAAGCCATTGTAGCCATTGAAAGTAAAAATTTTGAAAAAACGTTTTATTTTTCGTGTCTACGCAGTCAGAGGAATGTATACTCCGAATTTCATGATTCTAGCTGCTGTCATTTGGTAGGTACTATTTTTATCCCCTTTTTCCATTTGAACCCCAAAAAGTACGAATTTTGGAAAGTTCTTTTATTTTACGTGTCTACGCAATCAGAGGAATGTATATATCGAATTTCATTATTCTAGGTGCAGCCGTTAGGTTGGTACTATTTTTATCCCTCTATCCCCATTTAACCCCTTAAAAGTACGAATTTAGAAAAAATTATTTTATATTATGTATATTATGTATATTATTATATATATTATGTACTCTATTAGAGGAATGTACACGCCAAATTTCGTGTTTCTATCTGTTGTCGTTTGATAGGTACCATTTTTATCCCTTTTTGTCCCATTTCGCCCCCTACAAATAAAATTCACTCTATGGTGCCATTTTATGCTATAGAGGGAATGCGCATTGCAAATATCAACTAAATACAATCTAATATGTTCAAACAACATGCTGAAATACTCTAAATATTAGGGGTATTTTCAGTCCTTGTGAGGGAAAAGTTTTTCCCTCTGGGCCGATTTCGTCCACTTCCAATCCCAACCGATCTACAACCATAAGACACATTTAGGAAAAATTTGAACCTCCTAGTTCATTTCGTTCGGCCGCTATCGTGCTTTCAACAGACAGACGGACAGACGGACAGACGGACATGGCTATATCGTCTTAGAATTTTACCACGACCCAGAATATATATACTTTATGGGGTCTCCGATGAATATTCCAAGGTGTTACAAACGGAATGACAAAGTGAATATACCCCCATCCTGGAGGTGGAGGGTATAAAAATGAAGATAATTAGATAATAAAGATAATTAGATTAATGCTATGATCCTCTAGATACTTATTTTCAAAATTATATATCTAATGAGTGATTCATCGTAAGGTTTGACTTCCAATATGTTTTTTTGACAGGTCTAACTGCTTTGTCATTTTTGTTCAGTATCGTTTGGTAAGTCGTCATGGAAAGACTCACAATTACTGTAAGAGGATGGAAAGAGGATGGCTTTTGGATATAGCAGTTCATGATACGACAAAGGGGCGTGACACCGCCCACACAAACTATATTTTAGAAATAGCACAAAAGACTTACCGAAAGGCGGATCGGCTTGATAAATTTACTGTATAGAGGATGGTTTCTGGCTATACTGCAGTCGAAATTACTTATGACGACATCGCTTATAACGTCATGCCCGTTTTACAATGACGTACATTTCAGAATTTTTGACTTAGAAGAGCAAATCGAAATCACTAAAGAGAGAGATTGTTACTTTTAACTTTTAACTAATATGGAAATTGCCAATCCAAATTAGAGTGTACAGAAACATCGATATGTTGTGGAAGAACTGGTTGCTATTGATGATAGCGTTAACACCGCGCGAACAGTATGATGACGATGACAACATTTTAAAATCTATAGCTGAGGATGAAGTCGATGAACCCGATGGGAATATAGACGATTCGCTTAACCGTAAAAGTGTTACAAAAATACGTTTGCGCAGCAGAGGTAGCAAATAACGATTAATACGTTTTCATATCTTAATTATAAATTCTTGAATTTAAAACAAAACAAACAAAAAAATAATTTAAAAAAATCAACATAGCTTAACTTTTTGTATTCTTTATCACAAATGTGTTATATTATTAACAATTGAATTTGTTTTATTTAATTTGAACTGGGATATTCTCCTGGCTCAAGGCCGTGAAAGCCTTCTTCAGGTGGCTTCTCACAAACGAATGAGAAACTCAATTCACTTTCCGAATATCACTCAAAAATTGCACCAAGTAATAAGCATCTCATTGAGTTGCATATCTAAGTATGTTATATAGGGTGGACCATTTAAAGCTTTAAATTAGAAACGGCTATATAAAGACTTACTGATTATTTTTTCAAATTTCTAGTTTTATTGGAAAGGTTGAAGTTTGTCATTTAATAATGGAACACAATATCATTCATACCTGACTACCACGACTGGCTCGGTCAACCCAATTTTCCAGTACAGCACCAAACAATGACTCCTTGTGGATGCATTGGCTTCTCAATAGTCACCCTATATGACCAGTAGGGTGTTAAAAATCCGGTTATTTTAGAAAGACGGTTTTCGGTTTAACCGAAAATTCAATTTTTTTAAAAACCGGTTTTCGGTTATAGTTTTTTACAAAACCGGTTAAACCGGTTTTTTGAATCAAATTTAAATTTTAAATTTTTTATTACGAAAGTAAATACAGTTCATATTTGGTAAAGGTGCATTAAATAAGGAACTTCATTCATAGCATTATTTTGTTTGAGATCATTTTAAAATAAAGTCAATTCTATAAAATAATTCATATTTTTACGTACAAAAACTTGAATAAAAAGTTTACGTAGAATCATTCTTATAATAATATCGCAATACCAGTATGCAATTCAAGTGATAATTTTGTAAGCGATTTTTTGTTTGTTTTTGATAAAACTTGACGTAGAAAAAACACGCTCGCTAAATTTTGATGTAGGGCTAACAGTCATCAAGACATCATATATGAAACTTAGCTTTTTCAGTTTTTTCTTTGTTTTGTCAAAAAAAAATACGAAATCGTCATATAAAGTAGCCTGGCGTTCGCCTTTTCGGGTTTTGGATGTGGTTTGTTGTTTGGTTTAAATCCAACATTAAATCACAAGACTCTTCGATGTCACAACTTACATCCGAATATGAACTGTTGTCTAAATCTGGTTCTACAGAAATTTCGGGGAAAGGGGGTTTGTATAATTCATTTGCAAATTCCTTTGTACGCCATCGTTTAACGGAATTTTTCCGGAACTTAAAAACAGCAAAAGTGTATTCAATGTTTTTACTCTTCTTTCTTCCAGTCTCGCCATCAGCCTTTGGCACAAATTCTGGGCATATGTGTCTTCTATCTTTTTTAAATAGTTAAAAAGCGCTTCGTATGTCGTGTGTCAAATGTGGCACTGATACAACGCATTTACATATATGTCACAATTTACGTAAAATGGTAGTGTTTTTGTGCAAAAGTTTTTTTATTGGAACAATGTTCACTTATTTACCAAAAATCGGTGAACCGACACGAAAAACCCCGGTTTTCTCGGTTAACCGAAAATGGCAATTTTACAAAAACCGGCTGACGGTTGCAGGTGACGAAACCGGTTAAGCGGTTTCGGTTTTGGACACCCTACCGACCAGTCTGTTTCTGTTAGCATTTTTTAATTATTTTCCAGAACAATATTTTATGCAGGGATCTACTTGAGATTTTTTGGAATAAGGAAAAATATTATTAAATATTATTATATTATTAAATATTTCTGTTTTCGCTAGCATTTTTAATTATTTTTCATGAAAAATTTTTTATGTGGTGATCTACTGGGAATTTTTATTCACAAATTTGACAAGCTTGTGTTTTTGTTATTATACCCTAGACCACGAAGTGGTCTAGGCCAAATGTTTGTAACGCCAAGAAATAATTGAGCTAGACCCACCTTTAAGTATACGGATCGGCTTAGAATCGCCAGCTGAGTCGATTTAACGATGTCTGTCTGTCTGTCCTTCCGTCCGTCCGTCTGCTGTCCATCTAAGCTTGTTCGCACTCTACAGATCGCAATTGTTGTCCGATTGTCATGAAACTTGGCAGAAGTTATTTTTTCTGGCCAAGGACCATTGGTATTGAATTTGGAGGAAAACGGTTCAGATTTAGATATAGCCCCTATACAAATTTCGGTCCCGATTTGACATTTTCCGCTCTAGAAACCACATATTGTACCCGATTTTCTTTAAATTTGGTACAACATCTTATAATCGAACTATAAACACATATGCAAAAATTGGGTAAGATCGGTTCAGATTTAGATATAGCCCCCATACAAATGTCGCTCCCGAATTCACTTTTTCCGCTTTAGAAACCACATATTGTACCCCATTTTCTTTAAAATTGGCACAACATTTTATAATCGAACTAGAAACACTTATGCTGAAAGTGGGTATGATCGGTTCAGATTTAGATATAACCCCCATACAAATGTCGCTCCCGATTTGACTTTTTCCGCTCTAAAATCCAGATATTGTACCCGTTTTTCTTTAAAATTGGCACAACATCTTATAATCCAACTAAAAAACCAATGGTGAAAGTGGGTAAGATCGGTTCAGATTTAGATATAGCCCCCATACAAATGTTGCTCCCGAATGTTAAACTGATTTTGGCCAAATTTTACATATTATATTTCACCGATAAACAGACATGGTGAAAGCGGGTCACATCGTTCCAGGTTTCAATATACCCCCATGCAAATGTCCTTTCCGATTTAACATTTTTTGTCAAACTCATACATTTACAGGATGCAAAAATCCTTCCCGATTTCAATTTTTTACCGAATTGAATTGCAATGAGAATTGTTTGGGTGATGCCCATATGTCCATACTTTGGTATACTACTGTATAATTTGTATTTGTCTGTCGGACAATTGGATCAATTACCATATTATTTACCATATTCGTTAAATTTGACTAAAGATGAATTTAAAGTATACTGTATAATTTATATGAACTACATAAAATTGCTCCCATGAAATACCTGGGTTTAGTAATCAAAGCGAGGTACATATGCAGGGTGTGGTGTAGGGTATTATATAGTCGGCCCCGCCCGACTTTAGCCTTTTCTTACTTGTTTTTTAATTATTTTGCATGCACAACATTTTATGTGTCGGATTTTTCTTCGCATATTTGGGGATATATGTGGCAGGTAGGGTTTGAGGTTTCCCGGCCTTTTTCATTTCCCGAGAAAACGGGAATGAAAAGTTTCATTCCCGGGAAAAATAATTTATTTTAGGTATGTCCAATATGGTTTAAAATGTCAACATTTAGTAACTGATGTGCTTTTGAAACCCATTAACGCCCACCGTACACGTCCGTGCACACTATTTCAAGGCTATAGCACTTTTCAATATGAATGCAATTCCTGATTATTAATGTTATGGCACAAGTGATTCAGAAGAACAAAACAAATTAATTATAATGTAAAAATAAATATATCTTATTATTGTAGTTATTACGAAAATAATTGAAAAGAAATTTAATAAATGAAATTAACATTGGGCGTTAATGGGTTAAAATACCGACATATTACAAATTAAAAACGAAAGCTTTTGTCAAAATATTTTAGAAATAATTTTTCATTTTACAAATATTTTACTCTAGACAAATCGTCAGAATTGAAAGAATTGAACATTAATCACAAGCACAAGTGATTGACATCTACACTAGATTCAAAATTAAAAAATGTTAAAGGAAATAAATAACTCGTATGACTGAGAATGTTATGACGTCTTTAATTTAGAAGATTTATTCGAGATTCGATTCTAGAGAGATTCTAGAGAGAAATATATTTAACAGAAACAGGGGGAATATATTCTAAACTGTAAAAGCAATAGATACATTAAACAATGTTAATATTAATTAAATAAATTCATAAAAATAAAAAACATTGAAATATTAGTTCTTACAAAGGGTCATTTAAATTACCGTAGGGTATATTTCTACTCATATTAGATTTTTCTTGAAAGTTTCCAGGTGAACTATTTAATTTTATCCCTATTTGTATACAATTTTTTACTGGTTCATATGTAGGGTTTGGGGTCCGGGAATTCCCGAATCGTCCAAATTTTTCCGGGAATTCCCGGGAAACAATTTTCAATTTCCCGGGAATACGGGAAATATTAAAAAAATAATTTATTTATTATGTTGATCAATAATTTAATGTTATTATATAAATTGGAATTTTTAGATGTATTTCAAATTCATATATGTATTTACATACATATACTGATATAATGGGTATTTATTGAGTATTTGTTTATATTATATTACTACAAACAAAACTTTTTACATTTGCTAAATAGTCATTTTAAGCGAAACCCAGCTAGGGGAATAAAAACTTTTTGTGAGGCTATTTGCAGGATCTTTATTGTGAAATAAAAATATCATGCCGACAATACTATGGCTTACATAATGTAAATTTTCTTGTTTTCCTAGAAGAATCGAGGTGAATATCTTCTTCAAGAACAATTTACTTTACATATGTAGCCAGGAAGAAATGGTCTAATAATAGGAGTACAATATAAATAATTCGCCAGGAAACTTTCAAGAGAAATCTAATAGGAATATAAATATATGCTGCGGTGTGTTTAAATGGCCCTTTGTAAGAATTAATGACTGGACTATTTCAATAAATTTATTTTTTATGAATTTATTAAATTAATATTAATTTTTTTATGTTTCTATTTGAATATTCCCCCTGTTTCTATAAAATATTTTTGTCTCCAGACGAATGAATATTCTAAATTAAATTCTCCGTAAATTAGTTATTTGTTTCCTTAATCGTTTTCAATTTTGATTCTAGTGTAGGTGTCAGTCACTTCTACCTGCGATATAAATGTCCAATTCTGACGATTAGTCTACAACTTTTCAAGTTTATAATGAGAAAATGTAATTTATAATCGGAATATGTAAGTTCACGATGAGAGATGTAAATTCATAATAGGAGCATGATAATTCATAATCAGCACTGTAAATTCGTAATGTGAAATGTAAATTCATATTGAGAAATATAAATTCATAATAAGAACATACTATCAATTTGTATGAGATATATAAATACAAAATGAGAAAATCCCAATTGATAATGAGAAAATATAAATTCTTATTGAGGAATATATATTCATAAAATATAAATTCATTATCAGGAACTCTAAAATTTATAATAGAAGCTATGTATGTACGTTTTCTATGGATATTTTCGTAGAAACACATATTTTATCGATTTTCTCATTATACGTTTACATTTTCTCAATATGATTTTATATTTTCTCATTATGAATTCATATTTTCTGATTATGGATTTGGATTCTTTGATTACAAACTTGTATATTTCATTTGAATTGGTATGTTCCTATTATGAATTAATTGTTCTCAATGAATTATGATTTAAATATCTCATTATGAATTAACATGTTCCTATTATGAATTTACATTACCCATTATGAATTTATATGTCCCTAATATGAATTTACATTTCTCAATATAAATTTGTATGTTCCGAATATAATCTTGAGTAAAATATTGTAGAGTAAAATATTTGTAAAATGAAAAATAATTTGTGAAATATTTTGACAATAACATAACATTCGCTTTTAATTTGTAATATGACAGTATTGAAAAAAAAAAACACATCAGTTATTAAATGTTGATATTTTATACCATATTGAACATACCTATAAATAAATTACTTTTTCCCGGGAATTCCCGGGATTCCCGGGAATGAAATTTTTAATTCCCGTTTTCCCGGGAAATGAAAAAAGTCCGGGAAACCCCAAACCCTATTCATATGTAAAGTAAATTTTTCCCCTTTTATTTCGCCAATTCGTCTGTGAAAACAAGAAATTTAAAGTTAAACTAGCCATAGTATTGTCAGTATGGTATTTTTGCTTCACACTAACGATATCTTCACAAAAAGTGTGTATTCCCCTACCTATATTTTGTTGTAATATAATATAAACAAATGGTATTATGGTCAGTAATGTAAATCTATGAATTTGAAATATATCTACAATTTCCCATTTATATATAAAAACTCAATCGAAATAATCAATAAAATATTTTTAATATTTCCCGTATTCCCGGAAAATTTAAAATCTTTTCCCGGGAATTCCCGGGAAAAAACGATTCGGGAATTCCCGGACCCCAAACGCTAGTGGCAGGCTTGTGTTAGATTTTTCTAAATTTTTTTTCATGAGCATTGTGGGGAGTAGCAAACTGTCTTTGAAAACCATGAGAATATTTCATGAATATTAACATGTGTTACCAACAAACCCACAAACTAGCCATACCCCCAAACCTTGGTGTAGGCCACACAAAACAACAAAAACGCAACAAACACACCAACAACAAATAGTGTGTGTATTTGTATGGCTAAAATGAAATAACGTTTTGCGATCACACTAACAAACCAAACAGCCCAACAACAACTACAGCTACAACAACACGAAGAAAAAGAGCTATGCTGTGAGCTATGGCCGGGGACTGCGGTTGTCTTCGAGATAGAGTATAGTGTAGAGTGGTGGTGTAGTGTGTAGTGATATTGTGTTGTGTTGGGCTGTATAGAGGTTGTTGGCTATAGCAAAACCAGCAATAACTTTAGTGTGAGCCGATAACTTTAGCCAGACGGCCACAAAAGAGCGTTAAACTGAAACTGAAAAAAAAAACAAATCAAAAAGACAAACAGAAAACCAAAAAAAGTTGGATATTTTCAAAAAGCCAACTCTAGCAATTTCGGGCTAGAAGAAGTGTCAAGTAGTGATTTTACAAATTTCAAATTGAGTTTGAGTTGAAAACCAAACGAATTTTGTGACAGCCCCTGAAGTGATGATGTTAAGAAAACACAATTGCAAACACAGAATTATAAGGGAATAACAAACAAAATTCCTGTGAAAGTTAAAACAAAAAAAAAACAACAAAAATATTGAGTTTTTTAAGAGCAAAAAAAAAAAAATAATTCGATAACAAATTACGAAAATACTCGGTGTAGGGGAAATTTTCGCTCAAATCGGGGCAATGACTGATTTCCTGAAGCATTCCGCCTTCGCCTCCTCCTCCCGCTCCTGCTCCTGCCTTAACACCTACAGAGCTGAGGAATAATTAAGTGAAACGAAGTAATAAAAAAAGTGGAAAAAAATTGACAAAAGTCAAAATTTGTGGAGCACACAAAAAATACAAACAATTGCCAAGTGATAACCTTTTCTGCTCTCGAGTGTGGGCCATAACGTGCGGTAACGTGTCGAAACGAAAACAAGAAAAATGCAGCTGATGCTGCAATAAAACAAAATTCCATTGTGTGCTTTTTCGAAAATACAAAGAAAAAATAAATAAAAAAAACAAAATAAAATAAAACACAATAACCTTTTTTTGCTCGAGTGTAGCCAATAAGGTAGTGGTGGTGTTGACGTTTCGTGCGGCCAACGTTGAACTGAAAGATATTTCTACATGTGTGTGTTTGTATATCTATATATATATTAACAATATATATATTTAATAAATAATTCTTTTTTTTGTTTTACATTTTTTCGGGTTGTGAGTTGTTTTTTCCCTTTTGATGATCTTGTAAAACGCAAACGCAAACGCACACACTGGCACATTCGCACACTCTCACTGAAATCTGAAAATCAGTTCGAAGAATCAACGAAGAAAGATGCCAAAAAGTCAATTCGCAAAATTTTTGTAAACGCTTTTATATAATTGCCTACAGAATGGAACGCGTTTAATCGTGCGAGAGTTCTTAACTTGACTTGAAGTTAAACACTGCTCAGCGGTTGAAAAACAGTTTGAAAATTCAACAAGCCAAAAACACCACCTTACACCCAACCCACCCACATAAGAATAAAATTGAATAAAAATTGAAAATATTGAAAATTTCGCAGAAAAAAAAATAACAACCAAAACCCGCGAGTTTTATAAAACGCTGCATGTTGTTCGACGAACAAAGAACGGTGGAAGCGTTTTGAAAACTGTGTGCAGTGAAAATTGTCTTGAGTTTCGAAAGAAGAAAAAATCTTAAAAGTGTTAAATTTGTTTGAAATTGAAATAATTGAAATTTAAATGTCAACAAAAAAAGTGTGAAAGTGTAGTTCAAGCAGAATTTTATATTAAACAACTGGAACTGTGGATATTATCTGCGCCCGCCAACCAACCATCCAACCAACAAAAAACACAAGAAGTAATTATCTTTAGTTTTGTTTTGAAATTTACCTATCGTATCGTATATATATATATATGTATATAACCATTGCATAATTTATATGCGAAAAATTGCTTTCTTCCATATCTTTGTTTTGTCTTAAAAAACTATGCTCGCTCGCTCGTTCGCTAGTTTTGCCCGGAGGAGTGAGTGTTGAAAATTTCTTTAAACATTTCTCTCCCCATATTTCGTTGTTGCTGAAATGCGTAACGAAATTGTTTAGCCAGCCAGTCAGCCAAGCAAACACCAGCCACCTCTTTTCATCACCTGGCAGGTGATGTAGGTTTATAGGTGCTGGTTATGATGGCGCTGCCCAAAAAAATATATGATATCGTTTAGCTAGGGAAATAATGAAGAAGAAGGCTAAATGGCCCCTCTTTATTAGAAAGTGAAGTAAATTTTAACTGTCCGCATATCCACAAATTTGCTTAATTGCTATTAATTTTAAATATCAAATATGACGTAAATATTTTTTTGGCTAGAATCTATGTTAATGGTCAGAATGACCTTAAATGGGCCATTAGTAGTAGAAAGTGCAGCAAATTTTTAATTTTTATTCATTCAAATTTGCCAAAATGCAATTAATTTATTTAAAAAAGCGAATATTTGAACATTAATGAGAAGAGGAAAGAATTTTCAAATGAAATCAAAAAAATTTTTGAACAGAATCTTTGCTAAGTTTAGAGAACTTGAATGATCTTAAATGGTCCCTTATTAGAAAGTCAAGGAAATTTTTAATGTTCGCATATTCAAATTTGATTAATTGCGATTAATTTTCTTTCAAAAGTGAATCCAATTTGAAATCTCTGACCAATTTGGTTAAATGCAATTAATTTTCTTAAAATAGAGAATTTTCTTAAAATTTTCAAATGAAATCAAATATATTTTTGAGCAGAATCTTTGCTAAGTTTATAGATCTTGAATGACCTTAAATGGGCCATTAGTAGTAGAAAGTGCAGCAAATTTTTAATTTTTATTCATTCAAATTTGGCTAAATGCAACTAATTTATTTAAAATAGGGAATTTTTGAACATTAATGAGAAGAGGAGAGAATTTTCAAATGAAATCAAAAAATTTTTTAACAGAATCTTTGCTAAGTTTAGAGAACTTGAATGGCCTTAAATGGTCCCTTATTGGAAAGTCAAGGAAATTTTTAATGTTCGCATATTCAAATTTGATTAATTGCGATTAATTTTCTTTCTGCCCAATTTGGTTAAATGCAATTAATTTTCTTAAAATAGAGAATTTTCTTAAAATTTTCAAATGAAATCAAATATATTTTTGAGCAGAATCTTTGCTAAGTTTATAGATCTTGAATGACCTTAAATGGGCCATTAGTAGTAGAAGTGCAGCAAATATGAAATTTTTGTTCATTCAAATTTGGCAAATTTCTTAAAATAGCGAATTTTTGAACAATAATGAGAAGAAGAAAAATTTCTAATAAAATCACGACAAACTCTTCTATTTTTGGTCTAGAATTTTTATTCATTTCCTAGAATTTGTCGCCGCTATAATTTTAAAAAATTGACCTTTAAATTTAAATTGCCTTAATTTTTAATTTCTGTTCATTCAAATTTGGGTAAATGCAATTAATTTTCTTAGAATGGCTAATTTTCGAACATTAATGAGAAGAAGAGAGAATTTTCACATGAAATCAAAAATTATTTTTGAGCAGAATCTTTGCCAAGTTAAAGAACTTGAATGACCTTAAATGGGTCATTGGTAGAAACTGCAACAAATTTTAAATGTCTGCACATTCAAATTTGGGTAAAATAGCTAATTTTCGAACTTTAGAGGGAAGAAGATAATTTTGTAATGCTATCAAGACAAACTCTTCTATTTTTGGTCAGAATCTATGCTTATTTCATAGAATTTCTTGCCACCATAATTTTTAATAAATTGACCTTTATTTGAAAGTGCAGCAAATTTTTAATTTTTGTTCATTCAAATTTGCCAAAATGCAATTAATTTTCTTACAGTGGCTAATTTTCGAACATTAATGAGAAGAAGAGAGAATTTTCAAAGGAATTCAAAAATATTTTTGAGCAGAATCTTTTCTAATTTTAGAGAACTTGAATGGCCTTAAATGGCCTTATTAGAAAGTGAAGGACATTTTTAATGTTCGCATATTCAAATTTGCTTAATTGCAATTAATTTTCTTTCAAAAATTATTAAAGTGGACGCGTATATTTTTGGTTAGAATTTAGAGAAAAATGGTTCCTTATTATGGTTCCTTATTTGAAATCTCTGCCCAGCTTGGTCGAATGCAGTTAATTTTCTTAAAATAGCGAATTTTCGAACATTGTAGGGAAGAAGAAAAATTTCAAATAATTTCACAACAAACTCTTCTATTTTTGGCTAGAATTTATGTTCATTTATAATGAACGTAGATATCTTTTGGATAGAATCTATGTTAAATTCAGAAAACTTGAATAGCCAGCCTTAAATGGGCCATTAGTAGAAAGTGCAGCAAATTTCAAATTTTTGTTCATTCAAATCCTTGGGTAATTTTCTTAAAATAGCGAATTTTCGAACATTAATGAGAAGAAGAAAAATTTTAAAAACAAACACAGCTATTTTGGGTAGAATCTACGATAATAAGTCAAGATAACATGTGGCCATAATTTTGAATAAATGATCCCTTGTTAGAAAGTGAAGCCAATTTTAAATGTCTGACTATTCAAAAGTGGGTAAATGCACTTAATTTTCTTATCTTAAAATGGCGAATTTTCGAAATTAAATCACGTCAAACTCTTTTATTTTTATCCAAAATCCAGAATTTATGTTCATTTCATAGAATTCGCCGCCGCCATAATTTTTAATAATTGATCTTTATAAGAAAGTGCAGCAAATTTTAAATGTTTGTTCATTTAAATTTGGATAAATGCAATTAATGTTCTTAAAATAGCGATTTTTCGAACATTATAAAGAAGAAGAAGAAGACATTTTCAAACGAAACGAAATTGGATGTAAATATTTTCGTAATTTTGCATTCAAGTTCTGCTCATTAAAATTTGGGTAAATACTATACAATTAATAACAAGAAATTTTTCAAATGAAATAAAGACGAACTCTTTTTTTTTTGGTAGAATCTATATTCATATCATAAAAATTTTCGCCTTGTTCAAAGAAATTGTTGCCACAAATGGTCCTTTATTAGGAAGCAAAACCAATTTTAAATGTCTGTGCATTCAAATTTGGGCAAATGAAATTAATTTTCTTAAAATGGCGAATTTTTGAATATTAATGAGAGAAGAAGCAAATTTTCAAATGAAATCATTTTGATTTGACACAACTATTTTTGACCATAATTGGTGGCTTGTTAGAAAGTGCAGCAAATTTCAAATGTCTGCTCATTCAAATTTGAAAACATGCAGTTAATTTTTCTCAGAATGGCGAATTTTGAGTAGAATCTAAGTTTCCATAATATTGAAAATGACAGATTTAATAAATTCTCTGAGTTACGTATTTTCGAACATAATTGGAACGAGACAATTTTTAAATGATGTGGAAACGAATCCAACTATTGTTATGTAGATTCTATGTTAAATTTTGGATGGAATCTCGTTTATATTTAGCGAATTTGTTGCCACAATTTTGAATAAATAGTTCAAATTCATTCAAATTTCGATAAATTCGTTCAATTATCTCTGAACGGAAATATTGACTAGAGTCTAAGTTATGTTCAATTTGAATAAATTGACCTTCATTAGAAAGTGTTTAAAACTTGCTTAAATGTAATTAATGTTCATAAAAAAACCGAATTTTCGAACATTATTGAGGAGAAGACATTTTCAAACGAAATCAAATCGGATGTAAATATTTTCAGGTAGAATCTATGCAAAGTTTTTAACTAGAATGTGTTGACATAATTTTGAATTAATGTTCTGCTCATTAAAATTTGGGTAAATACAATTAATTAATTACATCAAAATTATCAAATGAAATCAAGACGATCACTTTTATTTTTGGGTAGAATTCATATAACTAGTTGCCGCCATAATTTTGGGCAAATAGTCCCTTATTAGAAAGTGCAGCACATTTTAAATATCTGCTCATTCAAATTTTGGTAATAACAATTCACAGAATCTGTTGCCAAAATTTTGAATATATACTCCTTTATTAGAAAGTAGATCCAATTTGATATGTCTGCCCAGAATGTCTAATTTTTGCACATTAAAGGGAAGAATAAAAATTTTAAATAAAATCAAAATGGGTGGGAATATTTTTGCGTAGAATCTATGTTAACTTCAGAGAATGTGTGACCATAATTTTGAATAAATGGTCCCTTATTAGAAAATTCAGCAAATTTTAAATGTCTGACCAATCAATCATTTTTTTCGGAATTACATATTTTAGAACATTAAACAAAAAAATTAATTAAAAAAATCCGAATAAAATCGAACTCAACTATTTAGCAATAGAGTTTATGTTGAAATTTATTTATGTAGAAGTTCTTGCCGCCATAATTGTAAATAAATGGCACATTATTAGAAAGTGCGGACAATTTGAAATGTCTTCTTATTCAAATTTGATTAATTTGCAATTATGATTCTCAGAATTGCGAATTTTCCAACATAAAAGGTTTGAATAATATTGGTGGGGAGAATATATGCTAATTTCAGAGAATATATCTTGAAAGAAATTGTCAAAAAAAAAAAAATAAATGCTATATTGTTCAGTATTAGAAAGTGAAGCCAATTTAAGTGTTGTTCTGAAAAAATGACAAATTTTCGAGCATTAAAGGGAATTTTCGAACAAATGAAAAAAAAATCGAACACAACTACTTTCTTTATAGAAATTATGTTCAGTTCATAGAAATTTGAATACGTTTAAAAATTTTACTACATATGTATACATATATGCTTAGAACGTTATTACCCAATAAAAAATTTTCCTGGAATTAAAGTTGAATACAACTTGAATTCCAACTATATTTTTTAAATTTTACTTTTAAAAAATAGCATTCTCCAGCGAACGCAACCTTTTAATTTCATTCGAACAATCAAGCCAAGTTGCAATTTAATTCAAAGATTTAATTGAAGTATCATTCAAACCAAAAAAAATAAATTATCGAAACAAAAGAATGTATGTATATGTATGTATATATTTTAAATATATTTTCTAGCAAAACAAAATATTTTCAGAACGAATGGAAATTATCATTTTTGAATGATTTTCTTACCGCAATTTCTCCATTTTATTTAAAGAGACTTACTTTCAGCTATTATAAATTTAGACGTTATAACAATATATTGGAATATATTATAAATCCAGCACGATTTTTTTTTACAATTTCTAGACTTTGGACAAGAAAATATTTTTAAAAACTTGGGATCGAAATTTGAGTGAACATACTCGAAATATATGTCCACTTTGACTAAATCTAGTAAAAAGCAACAATCTGCGAAATGCAACAGAATATTCTAAAGCGATTAATTTAATTTAGAAGAGGATAAATGTAGCTTTCTATCGAGTATTTACACAATAAATTATCGCTTTTGGTTTATTTTTAATCAACTTATTTTTTTTGTTACTATTATGGTCTTCTCCTTGCATTTTTCTCTTCAAACAGCAAACATGTGTTTTGCATGTAAAATAATTAAATATAAAAATATCTTTAAAATTAAAAAAGTGAAAAAATAACATTTTTCAGTTTTCAGCGCAACTTCCTCATAAAAACATCAAAGATATACTATGAAACCATTGTTTTATAAAAATTTAGACATCTTTTTATAAATATACACAATAAAATGCAATTATTATTAACATTTTATTTGTTGGCCCTGGTTGACCATTTGGCGGAAATGCCCATATGTCTTTAAGATTTTTTTGTATTTTATTTTTTGTAAAACTTTCGGGTTTTGTATTGCTTGTAACTCAAGTACGATTTGTCCGGTTTTGTTCATAAAAATATCAAAAATTCCGAAATTGAATTATCTGCATGTATTGTTAGCATTATTTTTTAATCTGTCCAATGATTTCCCAGTCATTTAAAAGTTTGTTGCGAAAAATATATTTTCCAGCCAAAATTTTTAACTATTTTTTAGTCATGAAAATTTGAAGTTTACATGACTGTGAAAGTGATCGTTTTAATATTTTAACTGTGAAGTTAGATGTGTTCTGAAAAAATAGAGATATTTCCGATTAAAATCGTATAAAATATTATTACATTATTATTTACACAATTAAGTGAATGTATTTTATTTTGATAAATAAACGTAATGAAATTGAAAGTGTAACACATTTGCTTTCCGATTTTGGTAAACCCTCATATAAATGAATCACAGTCACTGGGAAAAACATTTCGAATTGATGAATGCATTTTCGTTGATTCTTAGAACTAAAAAAAATAATCTACATACATAAAAAAAATAAAATGAAAGGGAAAGTTGATGAGCTTTAAATCATGACAAATGTGGTCATTTGTAAATAAATTAGCATTTTATAAAATATAAATGGCAAAATGGTGTTGAGTCAATATTTCAAATAGGAAGTATAAACCCACATATAAATGAATCCCAATCACTGGGATAAACATTTAAAATTGATGATTGTATTTTCGTTGATTCTTAGAATTACAATAATAAATAAGAAAATAAAGTGAATGAAAGGAAAATGAGCCAGAAATTACGATAAAGGTAGTGTAAAATTTGATTTGAACAGGGACATTGATTACAGATCGAAATAAAACAAACTGTGAAAATAAATTTCCATTTTATAAAATATAAATGCAAAAACGTCTTGAGCCAGGATAATATTCGAGTTCAAATAAATGAATAATCTACGAATGATTTTGACTTGATGGAAAAATTGAAAACAATAGAAATAAAATTTGATTATTAATTTTTGAATTTAATTTAATTTGAATTTTATCTGTATTATGAAATTGAGTTACAAAATGAAATAAAAACTGAACCTAAAAAGTTTTTTATTTATTACAGAAATAATTCTGTAACTTCTTTTCCATTCGAATTAGCTCCATGAATTTTCACACAGACATAGATGAGGAGGTTTTGGCCAACTGGCCTTTTTGGTCATATAGCCTCAATAGGAAAAATATTGAAAAATGTGATTCAAGTAAATATATTGCTGAATAATTAATTTTCAGAGTGTAGAAGTTTCAATTTAATTTTTTGATTAGCATTTTGGGGAATCATTTTTTGCTGATACAACAGCAGTCCCAGAAGTTTTCTAAGTACATGGGAACAAAATATTATTACATGTTTCCCCCGGCAACAAATTAAAATTAAAATTTATATTTTTATATATTTTAATAAAAATCCTTACTTGTAAACCAAATATGTTTTCCCACAAGTAATTGTATGTGATTGGAGCATTTTACTTTCAGGTTGTACTTGTATCAACATTGAATTGTATTTCGAATTCCCACCTGAGAAATATTTTCTAAAATATTTCGCTTATTTTCATGGAATTTTCCTTTGGCATTTGTTTGCTTCTTCGTTTAACACTTTCCTTAAAATGCGCATTTTCGGGTTTTCCTCAGCGGTTGGCCAACCTAAAATGTTCATAGACCAGACAACAAGAAGGAAAACTGTTTTCCCTCTCGGAAAGTTTTTCGCGTTTTTTCTTCTTTTTTTTGTCAAAATTGCATGAGTGTCTGGCTGTTCGTATGCCTGTCTGCTGCTGTCTTGGCGAAGATTTTGTAATATCTTTTAACTTGTTGCCGTTGCTGTTATTGTTGTTATTTTTGCTCAGTTTCGTTTCATGATTATCGTAGTCTGTTGTCGTTTTTTATTTTTCTTTATTTCTTTCTTGTGTGGTTTCTTGATATAAAAGCTTTACAAGTTTTATTTTATTTTGTGTGGTGCAGTGTGTGTGTAATAACACCATAAAGTGCAACCAACAAACATAACAACATTGGCATGAGTTGAGCTTTTTTTTATTATTTTTACAAATATCCCAACAACACAATTTATGTAGGAGTTATGGGAGGGAGATGGATGGAGGATTTGTAAATATTAAATATTAGTTATAGACAACGTAATAGTTTATTGTGACGAAAGAGGTGGCCAAACTGGAAAATACCCTTTCCAAGGACGAAAAATAATCCACAAAAAATATTGTCCATCAGTTAAATGAATTCAGAGAGGTCTTAATTATATGTGATTTCTCTATTAAGAATTTTAACTTAAATCGAGATTTTTCTATGATTACCCCCCCAAAGTTTCATTAAATAAAATCGCCGAAGCTTTATTTCTGAGAAATGTTTCGCTTTAAAATCGATGTTGCCAGAAATTGTTCTAAGTATTTTGTTCTACTAGGTTTGGTACTATTTTTTAACCCTAAAAGTGTAAATTTCGAAAAATGCAGTTATGTTACACAGAAAGGGGAATTTTAGGATTCTGGTACCATTTTTATTCCCTTTCCATTTTCCATTTTCGTCTTAAAAGAAAACATTTTAAATTTTTTATGTTACACGCCTACACTTTCATGGGAATGTATAATCTAATTTCGTGATTCCATCTTCAGCCGTTGGTACCATTTTTATCCCTTTTTTTCCCAATATTCACCCAAAAAGAAAAAAATCGAAAAATTATTTAATACACCACGTCTACACAGTAAGTTCATAACGAATTTTATGATTCTTTATATAGCAATTTAGTTGGTACCATTTTTATCCCCTTCCGCCCCATTTCCCCCCTAAAAACACAAATTTCAATGAATTTCTTTATGGTTGACGTTTACATAGTCGTATGAATATACACGCCTAATTTTATGATTCTAAATGCAGCCATTTGGTTGGTACCATTTTTATCCCTTTTTTACCCATTTTCACCATAAAAGTATGAATATAGTAAGATTTCGTATTTTTCGTGTCTACTCAGTCAGAACAGCGTATAAGCCTAATTTGGTTATTCTAGCATCCCTTTGGTTGGTACCATTTTTATCCCCTTTTTATTCTAAAAGTACGAATATCGTAAGATTTCGTCTTTTTGGTGCCAGCTTAGTCAGAATAGCGTTTACAAAGAATTTCATCATTTTACTTTTAGCTGTTTGTTAGGTACTAGTTTTATCCCCTTTTTACCCCATTTTGCGGCAAAAAAGTATAAATTTGTAAAAAAACTCTTATTTATCGTGTCTACTGTGTCAGAGAAATGCATACGCCGAATTTCATTATTCTAGTCGCCTCTGTTTGGTTGGTACCAATTTTATCCCTTTTGTCCCGTTTCACCAAAAAGTATACTTTTGGAAAAAAAACTCCTATTTTTCGTGTCTACTGAGTCAGAGCAACGTATACGTCGAATTTCGTTATTCTAGTCGCATCTGTTTGGTTGGTACCAATTTTATCCCCTTTTGCCCCATTTTCGTCTTGAAAGTAAAATTTTTAAAAATTTCCTTTATTTTGCACGTCTACACAGTCAGAAGAATGTTTAACCTAATTTCATGACTTCAGCTTCAGCCGTTGGGTTGGGTACCATTTTTATCCCTTTTGTCCCGTTTCACCAAAAAGTATACTTTTGGAAAAAAAACTCTTATTTTTCGTGCCTACTGAGTCAGAGCAACATATACGCCGAATTTCGTTATTCTAGTCGCATCTGTTTGGTTGGTACCAATTTTATCCCTCTTTCCCATTTTCATCATAAAAGTAAAATAGAATCAAAAATTCCTTTATTTTGCACGTCTAGACAATCATAGGAATGCAAAACCTAATTTCATGACTTCACCTTCAGCCGTTTGGTTGGTACCATTTTTATCCCTTTTGTCCCGTTTTCACCAAAAAGTATACATTTGGAAAAAAACTCTTATTTTTCGTGTCTACTGAGTCAGAGCAACGTATACGTCGAATTTCGTTATTCTAGTTGCATCTGTTTGGTTGGTACCAATTTTATCCCCATTTGTCCCATTTTCGTCTTGAAAGTAAAATTTTTAAAAATTTCAATTTCAAAACTTCAGTCGTTTGGTTTGTACCATTTTTATCCATTTTCCGCTAAAAATAAACATTTGAAAAATTATTTATTGCTTCATGTCTACACACAGTGTTCATACCGAATTTTATGATTTTTGATTAAG
Organism: Polietes domitor; assembly: GCA_947397865.1. Taxonomy (NCBI): domain Eukaryota; kingdom Metazoa; phylum Arthropoda; class Insecta; order Diptera; family Muscidae; genus Polietes; species Polietes domitor. Next base: position 115,802,519 of record OX377622.1, read on the forward strand.
CAATTTAGTTGGTGCCATTTTTATCCCTCTTTTCAAATTTACCCTTATAAGTAAGAATTTCGAAAAATCTCGTATATCTCGTGTCTACTCAGTCAAAGCAACGTGTACGCCGAATATCATTATTCTAGCTTCATTCGTTTGATAGGTACCATTTTTATCCCTTTTTCCTCATTTTCATCCTAAAAGTGAAAAAATGTCGAAATGTCTCTTATTTTTCGTGTCTATTCAATCTGAGGAATGTACACATTGAATTTTATGATTCTGGCTGCAGCCATTTAGTTGGTACTATTTTTATCCCCTTTTTGTTCTCCTAAAATTTCTGTTATTATTCGTATCTAGTGAGTCACAGGACTGCATACTAGGGATGTATAGTTGGAGCAACTTTTGGAAATATATGAATAGTCGATTTTTCGACTTTTGCAAATATATGAAAATTCGATTTTTCGACTTTTGCAAATATATGAAAATTCGATTTTTCGACTTTTGAAAAATCGATTTTTCGACTTTTGAAAATTCGACTGTTGCAATTAAATAAAAAGACGACGTTGCAAATGAATGGAAAGACGAATAGACCAAATCAAAACCAAATCGATAGACATTTATATTGGATATATAAATCTGAAACGATCTTATCCACTTTTTTCATGATGTTGTTGTGACAAATTTGAAGAAAATCGGATAAAGGATGTGTTTTTTAGAGCGAAAAAAGTAAAATCAGTATTCAATAACTTAAATTCATTGATGCACAAAGTCGAAAACAAAAGTCGAATTTTCGACTTTTGGCAATGGTATAATCGATTTCGACTTTTTCCTTCCTAAAAGTCGATTAATCGATTAGTCGAAAGTCGATTTATAAATCCCTACTGCATACACACAATTTCACGATTCTTGTTGCATCTGTTTGGTTGGTACCATTATTATCCCCTTTCGCCCCGTTTTCCCCTAAAAATACAAATTTTGAAATATTTTTTAATTATTTTATCTAGTGCGTATTCACAGTCCTGGGAATATATACAACGAATTTTTGTTGTAACTCTAATTTCTTGATTTCACCTTCAGCCGTTTGGATGGTACCATTTTTATCCCTTTTGTCCCGTTTTCACCCCAAAAGTAGGAATTTCGAAAAATCTCTTTTTTACGTGGTTAGACACGTACTAGAGTGGTAAAGAGTGATTTTTTTGAGGTTAGGATTTTCATGCATTAGTATTTGACAGATCACGTGGGATTTCAGACATGGTGTCAAAGAGAAAGATGCTCAGTATGCTTTGACATTTCATCATGAATAGACTTACTAACGAGCAACGCTTGCAAATCATTGAATTTTATTATCAAAATGCGTGCTCTGTTAAGAAAGTTCATCGCACGCTTCCATTTTATGGTCAGTTTAATCGACCCACTGAAGCGGCTATTCGGGCTATTGTGACTAAATTTCGCACCAAATTTACATTGTTGGACATTAAACCACCAAGACGCTTACGTAGAGTACGAACTGAAGAAAATATCGCAGCTGTATCGGCCAATGTTAATGATGACCATCAATTATCGATTCGTCGCCGTTCGCAGCAATTGGGCCTCTGTTACTCAAAAACGTGGAAATACCAAAATTGGCCTAAGCGGATGGACCACTTGAGGCGCAGCCGCGGTCAACATTTAAATGAAATTATCTTCAAAAAGTAAATGTCATGGACCAATCTAACGTTTCAAATAAAGAACCGATGAGATTTTGCAAATTTTATGCGTTTTTTTTTTTAAAAAAGTTATCAAGCTCTTAAAAAATCACCCTTTATATACACCAAATTTTCTTGTGGTCGTTTGATTTATTGGTACCATTTTTGTCCCTTTCACCCCCTAAAGGAATTAATTCCTTTATTGTGCTACTTCACGTTGTAAGAGGATTGCACGTATCAAATATCAAGTAAATTCAAGGCAAAAATCTTCAAAAAATTTACTTAAAAACTGTAATTTGTAGGGGCAATGGAGGATATTTTTTTTTTGTTTTTAGGAAAAAAATGTTACCTCTGGACAGATTTTGCCCATTTGCAATACCGATCTACTACTTTTGCTATTAGACACATTCTTTAAAATTTTGGAGTCCCTAGCTTCTTTCATCAAAGGGCGGACAAGGCTACATCGTCTCAGAATTTTATGACGATCAAATGTGTATATATACTTTATAGATATTCTCAGAAACAAGTTCTGACGAGATGGGGTAGCGCCCATCGAAACTGCGCAGTCAACTTTTAGCTGCAACTATAAAGGTCTCACTTTGCCTTTTTGCTAATTTTGGGTTCTGCTGAAGACTTCAGCACAACCTTTGGTCTTAAACCAAAATAAATGACAACACATATTTATAAATATTTATTAATTAATTTAACTTTATATATTTATATTAATTAATTTCTATGAACGAAATCACACTTTAAACATTATCTCGTTTATTTTATTTTATTAATTATTATTTCCAAACAATTATATAGTTAAGCTTATTTGGCTTTAAGAATCCCAAAAAGGTTAAGATTTACAGGAAATAAAAAATATCTGCTCAAAAATTGAATTCGACTTTCCATACCGGCCATATTTGAAATGAAGACTTCCTTTCTCTTTTTAAATTTGCTTTCGCCTTTCGATAAGAAGAAGGTTATGCAAATTTTCTATTAAGTTTATTTCTTTCTAAAGATTCAGCCCAGATTATGAGTGGGAGTTTCAACCATAAATTACCTGCGCAACAATTGCTATCAACTTTTGTTTTAACCATTAAATGAAGATTTAATTTTTAGATTTTGCACAAATTTCGACAGTTTTTGTGGCATCTTTCTAACGAAAGGTAGATAGATAGGTGTCGGCCGGAATAGAGATTTTTATATTTATAAAACATGCAAACCCTCCCTTTCAAACAATGTGTCTCTACATATGCTGGTTTTCCAGCGAACAATGGCTTAAAAAAAACTCAACATCTCAGCCAACAATTCAAGGTACAAGTTCCTACAAACCCAAGTGGAAAACATACAATTGTATGTTAAAAACTCTGTTTTTTGCACTTTTGAATCTATGAATTATCCGGTGAAGTTGATGTTGCTTTTTATGTTTTTCATCATCATTTTATTTCATTTTTCATCATAAGGGAATTGAGAGGTTCGTGGTGCATGTGTGTGTTTGCTATGTTTAAAAAAAATAAACATAAAAATAAAATAAACAAGGCATAGTGCTGGTAGTAGTAGAGGGTTTTGAAGTCAGGCCATGGAGTCATTTGACTGACTGACTATTTCGTTGGCTGGGTCGTTGTTAACACACATCAAGAAATAAGTTATGCCACAAATATCACACACACACACACGCACATATGCTGCCAGCCAGCCAGCCACACATCCAAATCTTAAGCAAAATGCAAAAGAGGCTTACGTAATGTGATTTTTTCTCTTTATGATGACTTTTTTCCATGCAGCAGCCAAGCTGCAAATGAAAAACTCGTTACTGTCTCGCTTTCCGTACACGCCTGTCCGTCCATCCAACTGTCTGCCTGAATTTTAACGCGTTGTTTTGTAGGTTGTAGTCGATGGTGATGGTGGTGGTGGTGTTACAGATTCAGTTTTCAGTGGTTGGTTTTCAGTTATTTAGTGTGTTTTTGAGGAAAACGATTTTGAAATTTGTTAAATAAATTAATAAGAAAAAAAGATTTGATTTTCAAGGATTTTTCAGCAATTTGTTTTCCCAATGAGGAAACCCAAAGGCAAACAAGCACAGCTGGAAGTGGAATTATGACAAATTTGATACCGGACAGACAGATGGACAGACGGACATGTAGACACAGCAATAGACCACTGTGAATAGAATTTGGTGTCATAGTGTTTCTAGTCGCTCGCTCATTTTGTATAATTTTAAAATGTCCATTTTTTAATTTTAAAATTTTACTTTGTAACTTTGCAGGAGAGCGTTTTAAAAAAACTATCTGATTTAAAATAATCGAGAAAATATTTATATTGTGATTTTGTTTATGGAATTAAATTAAGTGGTCTAAAGGTAACGTTTTTCTCCCTAACAAGGCCAAAAAATATCCCCATTAACCTCTATTATATAGAGTTTCTAAGCTCATTTTTTTAAAGATTTTGCCTTGAATTTACTTTATATTTGATAGTGTGAACGCGTGATTCATACTTTTAAGGGGGGGGGATGAAATTGAACAAAAAGGCACAGAAATTGTACCAATAAATCAAAAGCTGGAAATGTGAAATCGCAACTGTAATTATAAAATATATATCTTAATTATATTTATAATTGTGATCATAATATGTATGAAGGTTTATAACATTATACAACCAAAAACAAGTAAAAACGGCCTTAAGTTCGACCGGGCCGGTCTTTATATACCCTCCACCATGGATTGCATTCCACAGAGGTTGTCGGTTTTCGTAGAAGTGCAGTAATATTACAGGAATATATAATTTTTTTAATATAGCCAACCCAAAACAAATACAAATATTGAGAAAATAATTTTATAAATAAATATAATATTTTAATTATTTCTAGCCATTCTACGCAATTAGAATTTCATCATTCCAGCTGTAGTCATTTAGTTGGTACTATTTTTATCCCTCTGTACCATTGTATCCCTTGAAAGTACGAAAAGTCCGTTTATTTCCTGTGTCTACGCAGTCAGAGGAATGTATACTCCGAATTTCATGACTCTAGCTGCGATCATTTGATAGGTACTATTTGTATCCCCATTTTCCATTTTAACCCCAAAAAGTACGAATTTCGAAAAATCAGTTTATTTTAAGTGTCTACGCAATCAGAGGAATGTATACACCGAATTTCCAGGTGTAGCCGTTTGGTTGGTACCATTTTTATCCCTCCGTACCCATTGTATCCCTTGAAGGTACGAATTTGAAAAAAAAACTTTTATTTTTCATGTCTAAGTAGTCAAAGGAATGTATACTCCGAATTTCATGACTCTAGCTGCGGTCGTTTGATTGGTACTATTTGTATCCCTTTTTCTATTTTGACCCCAAAAAGTACGAATTTCGAAAAATCAGTTCATTTTCCGTGTCTACACAGTCAGAGAAATGTATACTCCGAATTGCATGACTCTAGCCGCGGTCATTTGGTTGGTACTATTTTTATCCCCTTTTTCTATTTTGACCCCAAAAAGTACGAATTTCGAAAAATTCCGTTTATTTTCCGTGTCTACACAATCAGAGAAATGTATACTCCGAATTTCATGACTCTAGCTGCGGTCATTTGATTGGTACTATTTTTATCCCCATTTTTCAGTTTAACCCCAAAAAGTACGAATTTAAAAAAAAATCCGTTTATTTTACTTGTCTATGCAATCGGAAGAATGTATACACCGAATTTCATTATTCTAGGTACAGCCATTTGGTTGGTACCATTTTTATCCCTCTATTCCCATTTTACCCCTTAAAAGTACGAATTTGGGAAAAAATACTTTTATATTATGTATCTACTCAATTAGAGGAATGCACACACCGAATTTCGTATTTCTAGCTGTTGTCGTTTAATATGTACCATTTTTAACCCTTTTTTGTCCCATTTCACCCCCTACAAATAAGAATCACTTTATGGTGCACGTTTTTGCTATAAGGGGAATTCGCATACCAAATATCAAGCAAATATAAACAGACATATTCAAAAAACATGCTAAATACGCTAAAATATTAGGGATTATTATGGGTATTTTTAGTGAAGGAAAATTTTTTCCCTTTGGGCCGATTTCGCCCCATTTCAATCACAACCGATCTACGACTATAAGACGCATTTATGGAAAATTTGAACGTTCCAGCTCCTTTCGTTTAGATGCTAGCGTGCTTTCAACAGGCGGACGGACGGTCGGACATAGCTAGATCGTCTTAGAATTTTATGACGATCAAGAATATATTATATGTTACAAACGGAATGACAAAGTTAGTATACCCCCATCCTGGAGATGGAGGGTATAAAAAATGTTTTTATAGGCACAAAAAAAATAATAACAAAAATAGAAAAAATCGCAAAAATTATTTTGTTAGATTTTTTAACAGCTAGCATCCTACAGAATGAAATTATGTGTATTTGAAAAATATTTGTGAGAGAATTCTAAAAAACTAATTTTTACATTTTTAATTTAGGAAAAAATATTTTGTTAAAATTTTTTTACATCTAGCACCCTACAGAATAAAATATTGTCTATTTGAAAAATATTTTTTATGAATAAATGTAGAAGTTGTGATTCTCTTTGTGTGAGAATTCTAAAAAAAAAACTGGTTTTATTTTTTAATATTTAATTTATAGATAAAAAAATATAATGAATTAAATATTTTATATTAAATATTTATACATTATTTTATAACAGCTAGCGTTCTAACGAGGAGAACCAGTCCTAATAGAAGAAAGTTATTGGATGTTTTCATTTGAAATATGGATTTTGATTTTTTTTTGAAATTCTCTTACTTCTGACACAACTTCTACATTTATCGATAAATTTTCTTTAACCAGGACCTATTTTATTCGCTATTAGATATATTAAAAAAATATTGAAAAACATGGTTTTTAGAATTTTTTCACAAAGAGACTCATAACTTTTTCATTTATTTGTCATGAATATTATTTAAATAGAAATGTTTTCATTTTGTAGGATGTTATGTATTCAAAAATGGTACTACAGTGAAATTCCCCTAACTCGAAGTCCCCTAACTCGAATTTTTCCCTAACTCGAACTGTTATGTACGAATCTTGGATTCTCAATATTCTTTTCTTATGTGTTTTTCTCCGTATGTCGAATTTCCCCTAACTCGAACTTTTCTGTAAGTCGAATTAAAAACTGATACAATTTGTGACACTTACTATTTGAGTTTATTCCCGTAACTCGAATTTTTTGTTTGACGGCTAAAAATTGAGAATTACAGTTACAAAATTGATATGCGAGTTTTTAGAGCTGTGAATTTTAGTGAATCGGTAGCGCTTCAGTCGACAACATGAGTAAGAGAGTTTTAAAATGTTTGTCAATTGCAGAAAAACTTAAATTGATTAATGAAGTAGAAAAATGTAACCAAAGTAAAAAAGACTTAGCAAAAAAATATGGAATACCTTGCAGCACTTTATCAACAATTTTAAAAAATAAGGTAATATAAAGGGAGGATGGAGCAACAAGGACCGTAAGCGGAATTCAGCTTGTGAATACGATGATGTCGATAAGGCTATGATTCAGTGGGTAACTACGGCAAGAGCAAGAAATCTACCTCTGTCTGGCAGTATTATGAGAGAAAAAGCAAAACAGTTTGCGATGGCTTTTGGACATTCACATTTCTCAGCAAGTGTCGGCTGGTTAAATAAATTTAGACTACGTCACGGTATTATTCACAAAGTCATAAGCGGCGAGAGTTCATCTGTAAATACTGAAATACGAGATGATTGGGTGGAAAATGTATTGTTAGATTTATTAAAGCAATATGATGAAAAGGACATCTTTAATGCTGACGAAACTGGGGTTTTTTATAAATGCTTACCAAATAAAACTTTAACATTCAAAAACGATAGCTGCTTTGGAGGAAAATGGAGTAAAGAAAGATTAACAGTATTGGCTGCTTGCAACATGGATGGCTCAGAAAAGTTAAAATTGCTTGTAATCGGAAAATCGAAAAATCCCCGGTGCTTCAGGAAAGTAAAGTCTCTAGATGCAGATTATTTTGGAAATAAAAAAGCCTGTATGACTAAAGAAATTTTCGAGAAATGGCTTCTTGATCAAGACAAAGAGTTTCGTTTGAAAAAACGAAAGATTTTACTTTTTGTTGACAATTGTACAGCACACCCGAAGGATATTCAAGATAAATTACAGAATATAAAGCTTGAATTCTTTCCTCCTAACTTAACGTCAGTATTGCAGCCTCTGGACCAGGGAATCATCAAAAACCTAAAGCATTACTACAGAAAATGTATTGTGTTAAAAATTCTGAGCAATATGGAAACAATAGATTCTACCAGTATCAATATAACATTGCTAGATGCAATAAATGATCTTTGCAAGGTATGGAACACACAAGTGTCACAAACGACAATTTTCCAATGCTTCAAAAAAGCCGGTTTTGTTAAAAGCACACTAATGGAAAATTCAAATGATTGGGACGTAGAGGATTTCTTTACTCTCGCGGAACTGCAAGAAGTATGGAATCTCAATAACGTTTCTTGGGAGGACTACGCAAGCATTGATGAGAATTTGTGTGTAGTGGGTCATCTAACAGACGAAGAAATCTTAAAAAATGTGATGTGACGCAGAGCTTTATTTTTTGTACCTATTTGATAGATGATGGTGATGAATCTGATAACGACATCGATACAGACGACACACCGCCAACAATTTCCGCGAGCAAGGATGCGGTCAAAATTTCAGAAATTTTATTTGCTCCAAAGCAGGAGTACAGAATAGTATATTTAAGTCATTAAACAATATAGAAAACTTTATTGAAAAAGAAGAATACTTAAACAAAAAACAAAAACTTATAACTGAATATTTTCTTAAATAAAATACATATATAAAATGTAAATACATATAAAAAATCTTTAATTTCCATAACTCGAATTTTCCCTAACTCGAAGTGTTTTGTCGTGCCATAGGCGATTCGAGTTAGGGGAATTTCACTGTAGATACTTTTTCCGAATTTTTGTCTATTTTTTATTGGTTTTTTCGTGTTAGAAAAACGAAATATGGAAATATAAAAAAATATTTTTTAAAATTCTCTTTTAAAGAGGGTAAAAACTTTTACATTTATGCATTGATATTTTTCAAATAGTCATTGTTTTACTTTTTAGGAAGCTATTGAAAAGTCGAAACTATTGTACGATTTTTCTTTTAATTTTTTTGGGGGTTTTCGTGACAAAAAAAAAAAAACATTTTTCAAAAAAAAAAAAATAAATATGTAAAATATAACTATTTGGCGACTGTTTCTAAGAGAAGCCGATATTCACATGATTTGTAGCCCTTACCCCTATCTTCAGTTATACATAATATTTAATATTACAAATATTCAAGGAGCTGTAGGTCAAATAAAACTAAATAAAATTTCATAATTTAATTTGTTGTTTAAATACCAAAATTGGTATTGATATTTGATTCATATGCATTATATCGACAGCTTTCTTTTGTTCGCTAACTTATAATTTGACGTAGAATATTTTTTCCATTCACACCGTGCCCCAAGAATTCAGTTTTGTGGAAGATTTTAGCATCAATTCGAAAAATGGCATCAATACGAAATTAACCCTAAAAGGAATTAACTAAGTTTCGAATTATTTCAGACATTGAAGTTGAGTTTTGGTCTACTCAGAGACTTATAATATAATTTATAATTTTGTAAAACATGTTGATCCATTAAATCTCTGTTTTAGGTGTGTTTTTACCCTTTTTTTACAAAAGGGACCCAGAAGACCCCTATATTGAGGAGGTGGAGGTTTAAAATGTTCCACAAGAATGTTTCTCGTACATTTTTAAATAATATTGCTGAATACATTGTATACCTTAAACATAAGGATCACAAGGTATCCTATGTCGATTAATCATAAGAATCTGCAAAAAGGGGGGAAATATTGGCACCCCCTTTAAAACTTTCAAAACGCCGTTATACGTATATTCTTTTTGCGTCCCCTCTATAAGGCAGTCAGAACCATGCTATTTTCGAAAAAAAAAATCATTTTGTTCCACAGTGTAATTTAATTGAAAAATTAAAAAATAAACTTAAAAGCGATCAAAAAGTAAATATTTTTCTTAAAAATATTTAGTTTACAGTGTCAAAAAAATATTAATTTTTTTGGAAAAATTATTAAAAGTGAAATGAGTTTTTTCATAAAAATACTTGAATTTTTAATTTAAAAATATTTAAAAATTAGAAAGAAATGACAAAAGTCAAAGATGGTATCAACTTTTACATTTATTCATAGACAATTTTCACATAGACATTGTTTTATTCTTTAGGCTACTATTACAAAATCGAAACATTTGTCCGACACGTGACAAAAAAAACACATTTTTTCAAAAAAAATATGACAAATATATATAAATACCTCAACTATTGGGCGACTGTTCCTAAACTATTGTTTCTCATGATTTGTAGCCCATTTTTGAAAAATTATTGAAAATGAAATGAAATTTTTCATAAAAATACTTGAATTTTGAATTAAGATTTGTTGTAGAAATTCCATGTAGCTCCTTGAAAAGTTCGCTGTTGGCCGACTCTCCCAAGTAGACACCAACGATTTCCCAACCTGTTCAAATCATATTGAAAAGCCTATTTCCGTTTGTAATTGGCAGCGGGGAGAGTATGAAAATAATGCAAAATTTCAAAAACAACAACAACAAAATAATAATAATAAAAGCCGAAAATGTTTATTGCATTATACGACGATGTAACCGCTGTTAATTAAATTTGTATTTGCTGCCTGCCGCTCGGCTATTACAGCATTTGCTGCTGTTGCTGGTTGTCGGTCGGTCGGTCGGCCCGCAAAGAAAATCACACAAATGCAAAATCGAGGGGTAAAAAAACTAATGTTTAGTGTGTTTTCATTTTAGCACTTTGCGTGCAAACAACACAAACATCAGCACATCAAACAATGTCGGTAGCGAAATATATTCAATGGATGTATGTGGTGTGCGACGGCGCATAGAGGAAACCAAAAACCCCCATTAACAACAATTGTACTCTGGATTGGTTTTCTGTTTCTATAGTAAGTTGTGTTTACACACACACACACGGACTTTTGTTTGTAATTTCTGCCTGTAGTGGTGTCTGAGAAAAACTATGCAATTTGATGTGCTCTGTGAGTGCGGCTGTTTGTTTGCTAAACTAAAAACGAAAGTGAAAATTTCCATAGTGAAGTGTGAAGGGGAAGGGGTAGGGGTAGGGGATCAGCAGATGTACCACCACCAGCCCCAGCATCTGTGCGCAGTGTTTGCCAGTTGTCGGTGGACAAAAAAGAGGAAAAATTGCAATCTTTTTAATATGGCTGTAAATATTATACAATATTTATCCAAATATGTCTGTTGGCTGCATTATTCGATTATTTCTAGCATTTGTTTAATGTTTAATTTATATGGGATTTTAAATTTGCGGAGGTATTGATAACCAGTAAATAATAATCTCATTATTGTCATCATTAATATATGATTGTTTGCTTTTTTCAAATTGTATTTTTTTCTCTCGCAGAAAAAGAAATGTATTCGCTGAATATTTTAGTGCCGGAAATAAGGTTTATTTCTTTTAGATGGTTAGTTGTTATTAGCAAGTGCAACTCATTTTATTTTTATTTTCTTATTATTTATTTTATCAGTTATTTAAAGCTGAAATTCAATTATTTTGTGCATAAATTTATTATACCAATATAATTGAATTTTTGATCAATAAGTGAAAGAAATAAGTAGTAAAAATAATAGACAAAATAATAGAAAAGTAAAATAAATAAAAATATAAATCTAAACATATAATAATACAGAGAGAAAGTGATAAAAAATCGCATAAAGGCCACCTATAACAATAATAAAAAACTAATAACATATTTAATAATAAATAATCAAAACGAAAAATAAATAAGTATATACATATACATATTACAAAATATTATAAAGGGTGATTTTTTAAGAGCTTGATAACTTTTTTTTTAAAAAAACGCATAAAATTTGCAAAATCTCATCGGTTCTTTATTTGAAACGTTAGATTGGTCCATGACATTTACTTTTTGAAGATAATTTCATTTAAATGTTGACCGCGGCTGCGTCTTAGGTGGTCCATTCGGAAAGTCCAATTTTGGGCAACTTTTTCGAGCATTTCGGCCGGAATAGCCCGAATTTCTTCGGAAATGTTGTCTTCCAAAGCTGGAATAGTTGCTGGCTTATTTCTGTAGACTTTAGACTTGACGTAGCCCCACAAAAAATAGTCTAAAGGCGTCAAATCGCATGATCTTGGTGGCCATCTTACCGGTCCATTTCTTGAGATGAATTGTTCTCCGAAGTTTTCCCTCAAAATGGCCATAGAATCGCGAGCTGTGTGGCATGTAGCGCCATCTTGTTGAAACCACATGTCAACCAAGTTCAGTTCTTCCATTTTGGGCAAAAAAAAGTTGGATATCATCTCACGGTAGCGCTCACCATTCACAGTTACGTTACTATTCGCATCATCTTTGAAGAAGTACGGTCCAATGATGCCACCAGCCCATAAACCGCACCAAACTGTGACTTTTTCTGGATGCATTGGTAGCTCTTGCAATGCTTCTGGCTGATATTCACTCCAAAATCGACAATTCTGCCTATTTACGTACCCATTGAGCCAAAAATGAGCTTCGTCGCTGAACACAATTTCTTTCTTTCTGAACTTTCTTAACAGAGCACGCATTTTGATAATAAAATTCAATGATTTGCAAGCGTTGCTCGTTAGTAAGTCTATTCATGATGAAATGTCAAAGCATACTGAGCATCTTTCTCTTTGACACCATGTCTGAAATCCCACGTGATCTGTCAAATACTAATGCATGAAAATCCTAACCTCAAAAAAATCACTCTTTATTTCCAAATTGGTGCTAAACTTTAGGTCGGTTGAATAGAATAGAAAAAATATTCTACGTGAAATTTCACTATATGCCACCGAACATAAGAAAGCTCTAGATATAATGCGTATGAATAAAATATCACTACCACTTTGGGTAGTTAAATAAGAAATTATTTTTATAGTTTATCTCTTGGTAATTCTAGAACGTTATCAAATAATGTCCAGCTCATGTCAGCTGTAAGAGAATGAATACTCTTGCATTTATAGGGGTTTTCAAGAGGCTCAAATGTTTGATGAAATCGTTCACCTTGTCCATCAGACTCTGTGGCCAACTAATGTTCGCTCGAAGTAATTCATATGAAAATTCAAAAAATTGAATTTTCGTTATGAATGCCTAGTTTTTCAACATCTCTTAGCATGGCGTCGACGTATATTTGAGCAGTAGGGGAACGAGGTTTGCCTAGAAAATTGAAAAAAAAAAGTTCTTTAATAATTGGAATTTTTTTAGTTTTGATTGGATATATCTGGTTTTTAGTTCTACTTAGTTTCTAAATAGTTAATCAACTACAATGAAAATTAAAAATTACAAATTCAAAAGTTGGGCTTAGAAAATATATATTTCATAATATTACCAAAATTCCCAACCATATGTAGAATGAATGCAATCAAGACTTTGCCAAATTCATTTAATGAAAATAAAAACATAAAGTCCCTGTCACTTTGTTCATGCAAGTCATTCAGATCGATATATCCGACTTTGTTCATAAGAAATATCCAAAATATTTTAAAAGTTGTAGTGAAAAAAATATTTCCGCAAAAATTTAAAGAAAAATAAAATTAAAAATAATTAATTATATTACAATTTTTATATAATAAAAAATCAAAGTAACTTAAAACATGAAAAATCGAAACTAGCTATTTGTGAAGAAATTCTGTGTATAAATGTTGTTATTATTCGCAAAAAAGAGAAAGTATCTCAGTTTGATAAGAATATCGAATTACGTATTTTTTATTGAGTCACATTAGAATGTATATGCATATGTATAATGTGTTTTTTTTTATTAAATGGTTTTTACACAGTCTTCGTCAGCGTTTTGTACAATATTTCAATGTGGAAGAGTTACACATTGGGATTTTATTGGGTAAAATCCCATTTATAGTAATCAATGGGAAAACACACTTCAAGTTTCCTTTTAAATTGAGTTCATTTCACTCTAAATCATTTCGTTCCGAATTTAATATTTTCCTGCTTTAAACGATCATTTGAAAAACCCCACGATTAACCAGAAATAAATCTTAAATACCAAATTGTGAAGTCAACGAATTAATCAGAGCTTCTTCGCCTCCTCCAACAGAGAAAACATGCGCGAAAAAAAAAAAAAACGAAATTATAAATTCAGCAACAATTAATTACAACAATTAAAAATACGAGGTGTTGCAATACAGCACAACGAAATAAACCCAAACGAAAAAAAAACTACGAACTACGCCAATATGTCATTAGATTTACAATTCAAATTTGAAGACAACAAATTTTCAAAGACTCTTAAGCAGTGGCCAACTTTTTTCCTGCAGCACAGCACGAACATTTTAAGGCAAATTAGTGAACAGAGCTGTGGCTAATGATCGAAGCAAAAAAAAAAACAAAGGCGTATGCGGGTCTTTAATAATTAGCCAAGAAGTAGAAATAACACAACAACAACAACAAAGAGCACGACAATTATATGAATATTTGAAATGAATGAATTGAAGATTTTGAAATGTGCAGAGATGCATAAAAACGAAAAAAAAACAAGAAGTGGAATAGGTTACAATATATATTCATATGTACATATGTATGTAGGTATATGACCACTATTTTATGCATATGATGTGTCTCTATTGCCGCCTCATTTAGCCTGGCCAAGAGCTGGTAACGTTGGCTAACGAAACGAAAATAAAAAAACAATTCATATATCTTAGCCATAATATCATCGACGTTGTCTTGTAAGAAGAATTCAAGTTTTGCCTTTAATGAATTGAATATTATGCGGCCTCTTCTGAGGCATCTTCCACAAACAACAAAATGTTTGATATTTGGCTTGGTTACAAGGCTGCAGCAAAAATGGTACCTGTTGGCATTTAAAGTTTTTGTTTTCCTCTGCCTCTTCTTATTCGCCTCTTCCTCTTCTTCATACGAATCACATTTCAAATGCATTTTCGTTCGTTAGCTCAAATGTAAAGTGACTTAAGCACAATAGTTTGAAATCATCTTCTCTAACTCTGATGAAAGTCATTTAACTATCTTCGAAGGCTAGGTCAACTTGACCAGTATAGACCTCAGCCAGATACTAGGTTCCCTGTGTTGTATGATATAGTACTGTTGAGGGTCCAAAACTCCGCCGAGTGCTTACTTTGGCCTGTTTACTGTCATACTCCAACCTAACCTAACATAACGTAAAGGACAGTTTACACTTAAAGCTTCATTGTTGAACTTGGAAAGTGGTTATGCCAAAAGCATTAATAAATAACGTAAAGGTCAGTTTACACTTGAAGATTTAGTGTATAATTTGAATAGAGATCATGACGAAAAATTAGCACTTGCACTTGTGAAATGGGACAAAAAGGGGATAAAAGTGGTACTAAGCAAACAACAACAGCCTGACAAACATGTTTACGTCCTTTAATAGGCTCGGTAGACTCGTAAAATAATTGAATTATTATAATTTTAATTGTAATAAATAATGATATAAATAAAAATTTAAATAAAGGAATTTCTCGAAATTCTTACTTTTAGGTGGTAAAATGGGAGAAAGGGGATAAAATGGTACTAAAAATATGGATGGAATTCCTTATCTTGAAATTTCGTAGATATTTTTATCCGACTGTATAGACATTTGGGGATTTTTCGAAATTTGTACTTTAAAGGGGGATAAAAATGGTACTAACCAAACGGATGCATAATGAAATTCGACATATAACATTCCTCGGACTGTGTTAACGTGAAACAAAGGAGACTTTACAAATTTTGTACTTCTAGGGGAAAATGGACTAAAGGTGATAAAAATTGTACCAACCAAATGGCTGAAAGTGAAATTATGAAATTGGGTGTATACACTCTGATTGTGTATATAATTAATTAATTTTTGAAATTTGGAGAAAACTTTTAGGAGAAAACGGTCCGAGAGGGATAAAAATGGTACATACCAAATAGATGCAGCTACAATAACGGAATTCGCCATATACGTTGCTCTGACTGAGTAGACACGAAAAATAAAAGATTTTTTGATATTTGTAATTTTTGAATGAAAATAGGGCAAAAGGGGATAAATATGGTACCAGCCATAGGACTGTAGCTAGGATAATAAAATTCGGCTTTTTCAATTTCTCTGACTGCTTAAACGTTCAAAATAAAGATATCTTATGAAATTCGTGCTTTTAGGGTCTAAATGGGTAAAAAGGATAAAAATGGTACCCACCAATGACATCAATGGCTGCTGCTAGAATCGTGAAATTCGGTGTAGACATTCATTTAAAGTTTTTTTTTTCAAATTTTTTACTTTTAGGGTCAAATAGGTTAAAAGGGATAAAAATGGTACCAACGAATGGCACCAATGACTGCTGCTAGAATCGTGAAATTCGGTGTATACATTCCTCTGACTGAAAAATAAAACGTTTTTTCCAAATTCTTATTTTTGAGTCAAAAAATGAAAAAAGGGATAAAAAAGGTACCAACCGAAGACACCAACGGCTTCTGCTAGAATCATGAAATTCAGTTTACTTTTAGAGCCAACATTTGAAAAGGGGGATAAAAATGGTACCAACCTATGAATGTAGCTAGAATTATGAAATTCGGTGTATACATTATTTTGTTTATATATATATATATATATATATATATATATATATATATATATATATATATATATATATATATCTCCGACTGCGTAGATGCACCAAATAAAACGTTTCTTTTTTTCAAATTCCTACCTTTAGAGTGAAAAAAAGAAAAGGGGATAAAAATAGTACCAACTAATGGTACTAACGACTGCAGCTAGATCCATGAAATTCGATATCCAAATTCCTCTAACTGAGTGAAAGCGAAAAATAAGTGGATTTTTCCAAATTCACGCATTTAGAATCAAAATGGGATAAAAATGGTACCACCCATTGGTATCAACGGCTGCAGCTAGACTCATGAAATTCGGTATTTACATTCCTCGGATTGTGTAGATGCATCAAATAAAAAGATTTTTTCCAAATTGCTTCTTTTAAAGTTAACAGGGGAAACAGGGATAAAAATTGTACAAACCAATTCCACTAACGGCTGCAGTTAGAATTATAAAAATCAGCTTAGACATTCCTCTGATTGTGTAGATACGCAAAGTAAACTGATTTTCCAAATTTTTATTTATACGGTCAAAATGGGGTAAAAGGGATTAAAATGGTACCAACCAATTCCACTAACGGCTACAGCTAGAATCATAAAAGTCAGTGTAGACATTCCTCTGACCGTGTAGATGTGCAATATAAAATGATTTTGTCCAATTTCTTACTTTTAGAGACATAATGAGAAAAAGGGATAGAAATGGTACCAACCAATGATACTAACAGTTGCAGCTAAAATCATAAAAATCAGTGTAGACATTTCTTCGACTATGTAGATGTGCAATATAAAATGATTTTGTCCAATTTCTTACTTTTAGAGACATAATGGGAAAAAGGGATAAAAATGGTACCAAGCAATGCTATCAGTGGCTGCAGCCAGACTCATAGATTCTGACTATGGAGAAGCACAAAGTAAAAGAATTTTTCCAAGTTTTTACTTTTAGAGTAAAAAATGGGAAAAGGGGATAAAAATGGTACCAACCAATGATACTAACAGTTGCAGTTAAAATCATAAAAATCAGTATAGACATTCATTCCTCTGACTCTGTAGAAGCGTCAATAAAAATATGTTTACCAAATTCTTATTTTTAGAATGAAAATGGAAAAGAGGGATTAAAATGGTACCAACAAATACTACCTATGACTGCAGCTAGAATCATGAAATTCGGTGTATACATTCCTCTAAATGCGCAGATGCATAAATTAAAAGGATTTTTCAAAATTATTACCTTTAGAGTGATAATGGGAAAAGGGATAAAAATGGTACCATGCAGCTAGAATCATGCAATATAATGTATACATACCGCTTATTTGAGCAAAATAGAAGGATTTTCAACAAAATTCGTACTTTTAGAGTTAAAATCGGAAAGAGGGATAAAAATTGTTCCATCCAATGCTACCAACGCCTGCATTTAGAATCATATACTTCAGTGTGTAAATTTCTCTGGCTGTGTAGGTGTGGAAAGTAAACGATTTTTCCCAAATTCGTACTTTTAGTGACAAATTGGGGAGAAAGGGATAAAAATGGTACCATCCAATGTTACCAACGGTTGCATTTAGAATCATAAAATTCTGTATAAACATTTCATTGGCAAACATTTTTTCCAAATTCGTACTTTTAAAATCAAATTGGGGAAAAGGGATAAAAATGGTACCACTTAAATGGCTGAAACCAGAATCATACAATGTTATGTATACATACCTCAGATTGCTCGGATAAGCAAACTAAAATGAGTTGACCCAAATTCGTACTTTAAAAGTAAAAATTGGAAAAAGGGATAAAAATGGTACCTTCCAATGCTACCAACGGCTGCATTCAGAACCATAAAATTCATTGTATACGTTTCTCTGGTTTTGCAGGTGTGCAAAATAAAATAATTTTTCCGATATTAGTACTTTTACCGTCATATTGGGGATAAAAGGGATTAAAATGGTACCGCTTAAACAACTGAAGCTAGAATCATGAAATTCGGTGGGTATATTCGTCTGACTATGTAGATAGGCAAAATAAAAGATTTTTTTCCAAATTCTTACTTTTGGAGTCAAATTAGGAAAAAAGGGATAAAAATGGTACCGAAATGAAACGACTGAAGCTAGAGTCATGAAATTCTGTGTATATATTTCACTGTGGACTTGCAATGAAGAGTATTTCTGAAATTCGGACTTTTAAGATCAAAAGGGGATAATAATGGTATCAATTGGATGTTTCTGGAAATTCCTTGTATGGGGACGCACAATCCAAAGGAATTTTGCCTTTTTTCGTACATTTCTTTTAAGATTTGAAGATAAATAGACTCTATACCGTACATTAATGGTATTTTACCATTGTGATATATATATATATATATATATCGGTCCAGCTCATCCCTGTCACCCTTGCTTCGGATTCCACTTGTCTTCTCTACGTGTTGGTGGGCTTTCCTCTCCTTCTGCTTCCTTGCGGGTTCCATTCGATTGTCATCTTGGCTATGCCTCCATTAGGTCTTCTCAGAATATATCCGATCCAATTACATTTCTATTTATTCGGATATTTCTATTCGTATGGGTGTTTCACCTGCCCGTTCCCACATGTCTCTGTTTGATAGACCCATTATAAAATACAGCCCATAAAGTGCGGCCCGGTCTAACATTCTTTGGAAATAACATCTTTGGCATTTCACCTACAGTCTATTATATCTTTTATTGTTGTCTATGAAAGAATGAATCTTTGCTTTTCACTGTCTCAATAGTTTATGCCCCATAATGACTGGTAATGATGAATGAAAAGTTAAAAGGGCGGGCCGGGCTGGCAGCCAAGACTGGGGCAACAAAAAAAAAAACAAAAATAACGAAGCAATTGTTTTGTTTTGCTTTTTTCGACTTGTAATATTTCTTTGTGATTTATGCAATATTTTTTGTTGTTGTTGTTGTTATTTTCGGTTGGTTGTATCATTAACATAATAATTGTAAGCTATTAACAACAACAACAGCAACAACGAAAGCGGCCGCGGCAGCAGAATAATCTCAAGTGGAAATTATTATCAATCAGCTTTCAATGATTGTGTCTGGCCGGGTATCTCGGGATGATGACTTTCGAAAAGAAAGTTGGGCCAAATACTGACAGAAGTACTGTCGAAAAAGGTGGTAGCAAATTAAAGGTTGTTTCTTTTCAATTTTTGTATTTATTTTCTTAAACAAAATTCCCAAAAGTAATGTCATTTGAACATTAGTTTTTGGATTTCTTCTTGAATTGTTTTCACAATTTTTTTCATGGCTCTCCTCTCACCATAACCAAAAGAATAGAGTACATCATTGCCGCTTTAGAATATATCTGCATATATAAACCTTGATTTCCGTACAGTAGTCGATTGAAAAATATTAATTAAAACATGTTTGTCGATATTCGCTTTGATTGTTTGTTTGCGTTTGATAAATTATTATTGACTAATCTGTGATAACACCCCATTAGGCTACCAGAAATCAAAAGCAAACAAATATCCATCTTCAGGTTGGAATGCCTTCGTCGATGTCGTCGTGTCATCGTTGTTTACGAAATTCGAAAAAACGTGAGAAATCTTTTAACGTTGTTCAGACAAAAAAATGAAAAAAAACAGAAATCGATTTAAAATGTCATTGAAATTTCGGATTTTTTTTTTGATTTTGCTTTTGCTGCTTTTTGTTTTTGTAACTTCAGTTATATAAAAAAGCCGTTTGTTAGATTGACTCTGCTCATGCCTCCCCAAATTTTGATTTCCCCTGAGCTGAACAAAAAAAATTCAGCGTTGATATTGATAATGATATTGAAATGAATGCCTGATGAAAAAAAAAACAAATGTTACATCAAAGTTGCGAAATATTCGATAGTTAATGACAACAGCCACAGTAACAGAAAGAAAGATTAAAACGACAACGACAATAGGCTTTATGGTAAAACATTAAAGTTATTTATTTTATAGGGGTTTTTTAACATTCAAAAATATAATGGCGGCCCATAAAATAGCGAGTCTATTTTTATGTTTTTTTTTTTCGAAAAAATAAACAAAAGACTCAAACAATGTGAAGAGCTTTGTTAAAGCCCTCAAACTGAATTTATTATCTTTTGCAGACTGCTGCACGATCATATGTCACATGGTAATTAATTAGTAACACAATAAAAGTAAAATAAAAAATCATAAAAACATCACTATCATGATTTTATATAATCTATGTGTCATTTAGAAAACACTATGGAATTTAGTTGGAAATGGAGAAAAAATATGCGGACTTTTTCGATTTACATTTCTCTCAACAGTAAGCAACAAAAACTTTTCCCAAGTGTCATTTCTAAACTAGAAAACGACATTAAAAAATTTCACCAATTTTCGTCGAAGTTACCTTTAATATTTGTAACCTCATCTCGGAAATTTAAGTCCTACAAATAAATAAATAAAGATAGTTAGGAGAAATGTTGTAATTTTCACTTTCGCATAAAAGCATTGGTTTAGGAACAATCTTCAAAGAATTTGGAAAAAATATTTTTTTTCTCATAAAAAATAGTATAAATTGAAAAAAATATTTTCGATTCATTTTTTATTAGCTAATATTCTGAGGAAAAAAGCAATGTGTGTAATGAATAGAGTTACGGTTGAATGTAGCAAATCTGAAAATTTGTAGACGCAAAAGAATTAAAAAATCATGATTTTTTAATTTTTATTTAAATAATGCAAACAAACTGTTTTGGAAATTAGATAACAAAATATATTATTTTATTTTATGATAGCTAGATATTAATTGATTAATGATATTAACGAGAGTATAAATGTTAAAGGTATTCTCGGCGAAAATTGGAATTTTAATAAAAATTAAAATGTATATATTATTATCCCTGTTAGAGAGAGGATTACTTTTTCTTGGCCGGCTATTTGCAATCCCAGCCAATCTGCAACTACATCTGGCATATCCTCATTTGTATATCCACATCGTTTTATATTCGGTTAGGTTGTGATGGCAGCCACAAAGAAATTTGAGGCCAGCGCCAGAGAATGTCTCAACTCCTACAAAATGCGATTCACTCCATGCCCAAGCTTTCAAAAAAATCTAAATCGTCCTCATACCACCAACAAAAGCCTTTTGTCTCAATTCCAAGCCCAGAAAGAAAGCTGAACCCAGTGTCACAAAGTTTCAGAGGAAGTGTTCCACCGTCTGAACATTAATCACGTCCTCACAGCATCTAATAAAAATTTTTGGCTCAAATTCCAAGTCTCCAAAGAAAGATAAACTCTTCTAAGTAATCTGAATATAAAGAAACAAAATATCAGATATTCTCAACTTTATCCTCTTGTTCATAGCTCCACACAAAAGTCTTTTGACTTGAATCACAATGTCGCACTTCTCATTGCTTCTATAAAAGTCTTTTTACTTCAATACTACCAAGCCTTCAAAGAAATCTGAGCCCAACTTTCAATTTTCTCCCCGTAATCACAATTTCAGCAAAAGCCTTTTTTTAATCCAATGTATTGATTTCAAGGAAATCAAAACCCAGTGCCACAAATGTCTCAGAAAAAAGAGAGAACAATTTTCTCCTTATCCTCAGAATTCTGAACCCAGAGTCACAAAATGTCTGAGAAAGTCTCAACTATCTCCTCATCCTCACAGCCTATATGATAGACTTTTGATTTCAATCATTCGAAACCTTCAAATAACTCTGAACACAGAGACACAAAACTCAAGCCCAAGCCTTGAAAGAAATCCGATTCCAAACTTTCAACTTTCTCATCCACCTCACATCTTCCACACAACTCCAAGCCCAAACCATCAAGGAAATCTGAACTCAGAGTTACAAAATATACGAGAAAATCTCAGCACTTTTCTCGTATTCAGAGCCTCTACAAAATCTTTTGACTCCAATCACAAGCCTTCAAAGTAATCAGAGCCCTCACATCAGAGACGTAAAATGTCGTAGAAAGTCTCAGCACTTTTCTCATCCTCAGAGCTCCTACAAAAATTTCGGAGAGTCACATAATTTCGGAGAAGATTTTAACAACAGATCCTACACATTCTTTTGACACCAATCCCAAGTAAATCTCTACATTCAACTTTCTTCTCGTCCTCACATAGGAACCATAAAAGTCGTTTGACTTCGTGCCCAAGCCTTCAAAAAAAAAACTAAACCCAGTATCACATATTAAATGACCATTCTTCCTATATTCCGCATCAGAGTATTTTCCGTTGATAATTGAAATACACATGGACAATTCAGATATTTCATGTGGGAGAAGCTAGATCGTTCTCTGTTTATCATATTTGGTTCAGACCATCTACATGATTCGGCATGTGTCCAGGTTTGACTAGCTGATATTCTCCAGCAGCAATGCCTTCTGGAACTAGAACTGGAACTGTAGCTTGCAGTGCCTAAGCTGGAAATTGGAATTGATGCGCTGAAATATTGGTCAGTTCTTTATTTTAGGTTCACACACACTATAAATTTATAAAGTTATTCTGAAGAAAATTGAATAACAACAAACCACATTCTTAAGTATATAAAACCATGTTTCTTAAGTCTTTTTAAACAGAGTGAGCAATATCTACTGCTTGGGATGTGTACTCATGTCGACAAACTTTGAAATATTTATCGGACATCCTAAGATATATTGCAATTACTGCAGTTCAATAAATATTAAAAGGCTATAGAAACATTAAAAGAGCATAATAAGCTGAAAGGTCTCTTGTTAGGAAAAACTTATCTGAATTCAATTATTGTGTGGCTAGATCAATAGCCGACCAGTATCCTACTTCAATATTTGTCGGAAGTTCAATATATAATCTGCATTTTCCATTTAATCCAATTCCATTATTTAAACTAAATTCAACATCATCTGACATTTTTTGAGGGGGTCTTCTGTGTCGTTTTCTCTCTGGTAGAGCTACCTTGGTCTTGTTCGATCTCTCTATTGAAGAGTTAGTTAGCTTAGGGTTTTTGTTATTATGTAAATTATGTTTGGTTTAAAATTCAAAAAAAAAAATAAAAATCGAAACAACAACACTAAAACCTATACCAGCAACAAAATATTATGTCATTTTCATGAATTTTTGTATTGATTTTATGTTTTTGGTTTTCGGTTTTGTTTCGTTTCTTTTGCTACAAAACAGATTTTGGTTTTCTTTATAATGTGAATTAACCTTGATCTGTATTATTGTTTAAAGAAGCAGAGAGCGAAAAGGAAACCAACAAAAGAAACTATGTTTTAAATTAGAAACAAAATTTTGATTGAATAAAATACGAAGGAGACTCAGAAAAGAAGTAAAAATTGAATGGTTTTTCTCATGAAATAAGATGATATTTATTTAATTAAAAAATTAAATTTTTTTTAGAAATTAACTATTTTTTCTGAATACCTTTCGTGTTCGAAAAAAATTGCTGGACTTGATCGTATGACAGTTTCACTATTTTGTCTCTATTCGGATAAAATTTTAGTGAATAAATATTTTATTTATTTTACTTTTCTATTTTTTTCCATTTTTTTTCTTCGGAGACAGTTTCACTATTTTTCCGTATTTTCAGTTAGAAATATACAATCAAATTAATTAATTTACATTTAATTAATTTTTTTTTATTTTTGTAACAATTTTTATTTTTTTCTGAATTGTTTTTGTGTTTGAAATTTTTTTGTTCTTGATCATATGTTTCTAACTTCGAATACAGACAAAATAGTGAAACTGCATCCGAAGAAAAAAAATAAAATAGTAAAATAAATAAAATATTTTATTTATTTATTTATTTATTTTTTTAACAATTTATATTTTTTCTGAATTGTTTTTGTCTTTGAATGAATTTTTGTTGTTCTTCATAATATGTTTCTAACTCCGAATACATACAAAATAGTAAAACTACCTCCGAAGAAAAGTAAAATGAAAAAATGGAAAAGTAAAATAAATAAAATATTTATTAAATTAAATATTTTGAATTTTTTTGTCAATTTCTAATTTTTTCTGAATACTTTTCGTGTTTGATAAAAAATTTGTGGGTTTTGATCGTATGTTTTTAACTTCGAATACTGACAAAATAATGAAACTGCCTCCGAAGAAAAAAATAGAATAGTAAAATAAATAAAATATTTATCAATATTTATTTATTTATGTATTTTTTAACAATTTATATTTCTTCTGAATTGTTTTTGTGTTTGAAAGAATTTTTGTTGTTCTTCATAATATGTTTCTAACTCCGAATACATACAAAATAGTAAAACTACCTTCGAAGAAAAGTAAAATGAAAAAATGGAAAAGTTAAATAAATAAAATATTTATTAAATTAATTATTTTGAATTTTTCAATTTCTAATTTTTCTGAATTATTTTCTTGTTCGATAAAAAATTTTTTGGTTTCGAGTGTATGTTTGTTACTGAAAATACGGAAAAAATAGTGAAACTATCTCCGAAGAAAAAAAATTAAAAAATAAAAAAGTAAAATAAATAAAATATTTATTCAATTAAAAAATTTTGATTTTTTGCAATTTCTATTTGTTCTGAATTGTTTATGTGTTCGATAAACAATTTGTTGGTTTTGATCGTATGTTTCTAACTCAAAATATAGATAAAATAGTGAAACTGTCTCCGAAGAAAGGTAAAATGAAAAAAGTAGAAAAACATACTCTGGGATGAATATTATATACTTTTGGGATGAATATTTTTATTATTTTCCCCCGACTTTTTAAGCTTGTTGGGGTAGCTCCCAACTAACCAGAAAACCATTAACCATCAGCCATGCTGACAGCCCAACCTCTGTTCAGTTGACCAAGTCACAATTTCCATAATCAGCAAAACCGAAGAAGAAAGAGACGAAAAAAACGTTTTTCAACTGAACAAAGCCCAAGTAGACACAGTCAATGTCAACACTATGCAATTTCAATGTCCAAATGCCATCCGAACACGCTGACCAGTCACCAAACATGCGACACACTAGCTCTGCCACAGCAGCAAAAATGCTGATATCAGCTGTTTGGCAAATTGAGCCGAAGTGAAAAGCAAAAATAAAACTAAAATCCAGAGCTTATCAATGCTATGGTTGGAACAACAATAACAACGCCTAATGCTTCGTCGAATTCGAATTCACAAAAAATATATTTCAAATCTCTCTAAAAAAATTACAAACGGAAGTGTTCCTATATCTATGGCTATTGTGCTTTTATTTCGTCTACAATTGCATTTTCAATTTAATTGAAACTTTATATATTTTTTTGAGCTGTTTCTTTTTGGTTTGCCAAATTGAATGAATGAATGCATTTTATGTTCAGGTTTTTTGCGAAATTGATTTCTTTTGTGTATTTTATGGCATAATAGTTTTTTGCCCATTCGCCATAACATATTTTTTTGATAAGCGGGAGTTTTTTAATATTTTATTTCATATTTTTTTGAGTAAACTTTTATGGTCATTTGGTTTTTTTGTGCAGACTTTTTATTACCTTTGTTATGTTTCTTCATCAGCCTGATACAAAGACCTTTTACTCCAGGCCTTTATGATTGTGTGGGGAGGGCTTCAATACATTGTTTTGTTTTTTTTTCTTCTTATGAGCTAGTCATGCTTCTGTTACGCTCTGGTTTGCTGTATTGGTCAATGGTTGTTTGCGCGAGTGTTTTTTTGAGGCTCCCTCCCCTCACTCTTGAACTTTGCTTGGCGAGATTTGACCCATGTGGCCCATATGCGAAAGTCACTTTAGTTTAATGTTAGCATGTGTGTCTATGATATGAAAGGTTTTGTGATATCTCGTATTTTTTCGGGCGAAAAATAATTATTGTCGGGTTCGCGACCCTTTTAATTTATATTTAACTACTTAGCACAAATTTCGGTTACCCTCGTAGGTTAGACCAACTCGATTGCGTACAATGAACCCGCTTAAAGCCGGGCAAACGGATGTAGTTGACTTTTTTGCGCAAAAGTCAAACGGAATTTTCTAATTAAAAGTTTAGCTTGTATGGTAGAAGAGAAAATGTAAAATTATAAACTTCATACACTTCTTTTAAAAGAATTTTGTTTTCTTATGAAAAAACAAAAAAAATATATCTCGAACCTGAGTAAATAGAAACAAATCTATGAGAAGTAAAAGATCGACAAAACAAAACGAAAACGAATTATAAACTATGCTAACTTAATGGATCACAAATTGTATATGGATTATTTCGAAGATCCAGGTTGAAATATAACCTTTTTCTTATTTTTCTGTTTCTCTTTTTTTCTGTAAAAATATTTTTTTTATATATATTTTTGCCCACTGTACATGCCGTAACGTAAAATAAATAAAATAAATAAAATAAATAAAATAAATAAAATAAATAAAATAAATAAAATAAATAAAATAAATAAAATAAATAAAATAAATAAAATAAATAAAATAAATAAAATAAATAAAATAAATAAAATAAATAAAATAAATAAAATAAATAAAATAAATAAAATAAATAAAATAAATAAAATAAATAAAATAAATAAAATAAATAAAATAAATAAAATAAATAAAATAAATAAAATAAATAAAATAAATAAAATAAATAAAATAAATAAAATAAATAAAATAAATAAAATAAATAAAATAAATAAAATAAATAAAATAAATAAAATAAATAAAATAAATAAAATAAATAAAATAAATAAAATAAATAAAATAAATAAAATAAATAAAATAAATAAAATAAATAAAATAAATAAAATAAATAAAATAAATAAAATAAATAAAATAAATAAAATAAATAAAATAAATAAAATAAATAAAATAAATAAAATAAATAAAATAAATAAAATAAATAAAATAAATAAAATAAATAAAATAAATAAAATAAATAAAATAAATAAAATAAATAAAATAAATAAAATAAATAAAATAAATAAAATAAATAAAATAAATAAAATAAATAAAATAAATAAAATAAATAAAATAAATAAAATAAATAAAATAAATAAAATAAATAAAATAAATAAAATAAATAAAATAAATAAAATAAATAAAATAAATAAAATAAATAAAATAAATAAAATAAATAAAATAAATAAAATAAATAAAATAAATAAAATAAATAAAATAAATAAAATAAATAAAATAAATAAAATAAATAAAATAAATAAAATAAATAAAATAAATAAAATAAATAAAATAAATAAAATAAATAAAATAAATAAAATAAATAAAATAAATAAAATAAATAAAATAAATAAAATAAATAAAATAAATAAAATAAATAAAATAAATAAAATAAATAAAATAAATAAAATAAATAAAATAAATAAAATAAATAAAATAAATAAAATAAATAAAATAAATAAAATAAATAAAATAAATAAAATAAATAAAATAAATAAAATAAATAAAATAAATAAAATAAATAAAATAAATAAAATAAATAAAATAAATAAAATAAATAAAATAAATAAAATAAATAAAATAAATAAAATAAATAAAATAAATAAAATAAATAAAATAAATAAAATAAATAAAATAAATAAAATAAATAAAATAAATAAAATAAATAAAATAAATAAAATAAATAAAATAAATAAAATAAATAAAATAAATAAAATAAATAAAATAAATAAAATAAATAAAATAAATAAAATAAATAAAATAAATAAAATATATAAAATAAAAAAATAAATAAAATAAAAATAAATATTGAAATTTTAATTATTTTTTTTTTATTTTTTAATTTTATTTTCTTTTTTTCTGAATTTGTTTTCGTTTTGATCGTATGTTTCTAACTTCGAATACAGACAAAATAGTAAAACTGTCACCGAAAAAATAGAAAAGTAAAATTAATAAAAAATTTATTTTTTTTTCAATTTCTATTTTTTCTGAATTGTTTTCGTGTTCGATTAAAAATTTGTTGGATTTGATCGTATGTTTTTAACAAAATAGTGAAACTGCCTCCGAAGAAAAAAAATAGAATAGAATAGAATAGAATAGAATAAATAAAATAAATAAAATATTTATAAATATTTATTTATATTTTTTCAACAGTATATTTTTTTTCGAAATGTTTTTGTGTTTGAAAGAATTTTTGTTGTTCTTCATCCGAAGAAAAGTAAAATAGAAAAGTAAAATAAATAAAATATTTATTAAATTAAATATTTTTAATTTTTGTCAATTTTTAATTTTTCTTAATTATTTCCTTGCTCGATAAAATATTTGTTGGACTTGATCGTATGTTTCTAACTGCAAATATAGACACAATAGTGAAACTGCCTCCAAAGAAAAAATTAAAAAATAGAAAAGTAAAATAAATAAAATATTTATTCAATAACAAATTTTGATTTTTTTTTGCAATTTCTATTTTTTCTGAATTGTTTTTGTGTTCGATAAAATTTTTGTTGGTTTTGATCGTTATGTGGACTCATTCTTCACTTCTTCTTCTGCTAACTCGTTTTTCTTTATGGATAAAACCAAAAGAAGTTGATCTGTTAAAATCATCTTTGGAGATTTGAATACCATTCACACAAATTCCACTTCAAATAGCATTTGGTTTACATAAAAGTGGATACATATCCAATTTTTTATGAGTTCAAAACTTTATGGCTTTTGATTGGCGGATTTGTGGCGTTTTGTAACGCAACTTGTTTTCATTTGACTTAGCATTTATTACGATGATGTTTCTGGCATTTAATGCATTTTGTGGTTTTATATGCAACTGTTTTTTGTTTGTTTTTTATTTTCTTTATAGCAATTTTTTTACGACCTGTTGCCGTTTTTTACGAGTTTTTAAGACGCCTTTCGGATTTCATGTTTCAATTTTTATAGCAAAGAAATTATGCAATAGCAATGAGAAAGATGCATACACAGGAATGAATGATGTAAGAATTAGCGCACAAGTTAGCAATGAAATAGCAATACAAAGATGGGGAGGGTTGGAAACAAACACGATTTTTTTTTCAAAAAAAAATCTTTTTTTTGTATTTTTTAATAGCTAACATTCTATCGAAGAAAACAATGTCTATATCTAAAAGATTTATGGATAAACAAACAAAAGACTTAGGAAACAAACACGAAAATTATTTTTTTTTTCGAAAAACCTAATTTTTTGCTGCGAAAAAATACCTAAAAATCAACAAATCTAAAAATCTTTGACGAAGCAAAAGAATTAAAAAATTATGATTTTTTTAATTTTGTTTGAATAGTCCCAGAGCGTGCTTTACAAATTAGACAACAGAATATTTTTGTAATATCTGGAATTCTAATGAAGAAAACAAAGTCTTTTTGAAAAAAAATTGTGGATAAATGTAAATCTTATGACCCATTTTGTAGAAGTACTTCTGGTCTTCACGTAGAACGAAATCGATTTAAAGAAAAACGCCATCTTTTGAAATTCCCTTACTTCTACAATATGAGCCATATTTCAAAGATTCAAAGATTTTCTCCCAATAGGCCTTATTTTCTTTGTTAAGATCTCAGCTTTTGTACAATAAAACAAAATATACTGCTATTTAATTTACAAAGTACTTTTTCGGGCAATTTAACCAAACATTTAAAAATCGTAATATTTTTAAATTCTATTCTTTCTACAAGGAGAGCCCTAACTTCTACATTTATACATAGATCTTTTACACGAAATGTTATTTTCTTCGTTTGAATGTTAGCTATAGAAAAGTAAAACAAAATATTATTTTTCCTTTTTTTGTCTATTTTTATGGATTTTTGTGCCAGAAAAAATATTTTTTTGAAGAAGAAAAAGTAAAATTAATACAATTATCCATGAAAAGTTTAAATTTCATTTTCGATTTTATATTGTTAGTAATTAAAATAAAATATTTTTTAAATCAATTCGAATTCCTAGACCTCTGTTTCTATGTGAAAGTGAAACTTACAACATTTGTAGCGATCATAATTCGATTATAATCGGACTTATATTTCCAATAATGACAGTACAAATATTAAAGGTACCTTGGAAAATTGGAATTTTAATTATAAAAAACTATATCCATTAAAGAAAATAGTTTCGTTTTCGATATAAAAAATGGTCGTTATTATGTTAGCTATTAAAAAATAAAACAAAATATTTTTTCCAATATTTCACTAGTTTTTATGGGGTTTTTCGTGAAGCAAAAAATATTTTTTTTCGTTTTCTTAATTTTTAGGATATTGTTTCTAAACCACTGTTTCTATGTGAAAGAGAAATTTACAACATTTGTAGCCATTATAATTACCTATAATTTAAAATACATACAGGTGTTATCGGACGTATATTTCCGAAATGACTGTTCAAATATTAAAGTTACGGAAAATAGAATTTTAGTAAAAATGTTTGAATTAAAAATAATGACTATTAAAAAATAGTCATTATTATCATTTTCCTTTTTTGCTATTTTTATGGGATTTTTCGTGCCAGCAAAAAATGTTTTTATCGAAAAAAAAAATAATTTGTTCTCAATTTTTAGGAGATTGTTCCTAAACCACTGTTTCTATATGAAAGTGAAATTCTCAACATTTGTAGCCATCATAATTACCTTTAAATCAAAATACAAGCGGGCGTTATCGGACTTATATTTCCAAAATAACAGTACAAATATTAACGGTACCATCGAAGAAAATTTGAATTTTAGTTAAAAAAGAAATAAAAAATTATTTTATGAATCACTATGCCTCAATCACACAAAAAAATCTCATTATATGCACCTCAAAATTGTCCACTATATCAACTTGTGATGAAAAAAAAACATTTTATTTATTTATAGTGTCCATTTTAGGTGATCCACATAATTTGAATAACATATTAAATGAAACTATTTGTAAAGTAAATAATAATTTCAATATAAATTTTCTGTAAATTTACAGAAAAATCTTATTTTTGTTCTGTTCGACTGTAGGCTTTATTGAAAAACAGGTGTTGTTTTTTTTTTTTTTTTTGATAATTTAGTTCTTCCCAATATTTCGATTGAAATCTTCAATCATCAATGGGGTGTCTACACAAATGAGAATTCACATAAACATTACAAAATTTCTCAAAAAGTTAAACAAATTAATGGATAATTACATTATATATGTATTTTGATGACAGTTTTGATCGTCTATATTTGTCTACTGTGTAAAGTAAAGGGTGTCTATACGAGCACGAAAATATTTAAATATTTTTTATATTTGATTTGACCAGGACCATTTTGCATCTGTGTTTGTCACAAAATGCATATTCATTTACAAATGGAATGGCGACATTTATTTTTCATATTTCAGTTTGTTTAATTTCAAGCTAACATAGCCTTTGTTTTTAATAAATTAATTCAGTTTATTCATTATTTTCCTTCAAATAATTTCGTTTTAATTGTGCCATTTAAAATTTTAATTTGTAATGCTTGAAAGAATCTAATTCTATCCCTTATTATTGTTATTTACATATTATTTCATTTACTTTACTTTTATTTTATTTTATACTTTTTTATTGACCAAAAAATTAATTTCGTTTTTTATTTGTTTATTTCTCTTTTCAGTTCGTTTTTATTACTACGTTTATTTTTTAGAGTTTATAATTCATCATTTATACATAAAACACAAAAAAAAACAACCATCCAGCCAACATGTCACATCTAATTGTTATAACATTGGCCATTGTGTCAGTGGCGGTCACAACATGTCGAGCCCTGCCAGATGTAAGTATACAAATTTAAATGAAGATATTAAAGAAACGAAAAATTATGATTTAAATGAACTTATTAAAGAAAAGGAAATCGAGCAAAGTTTTCCTGCAAAAAAGCTAATTCCCAAAGAGCTAGCTTTCATATTTAATTTTACGAAATATCGCCCAATAATTTTGAATCAAGATCCAATTTTTGGGATATTAGGTATATCGAAAGATTTCCTGCGTGGCCGACCCAAAGAGCTAGTTCTCATATTTAACTATATGAAATGTGGTTTAATATTTATGAATTAAGATCAATTTTTTGGGTTATTTTTCATATTTAATGTCGAAATATACCCATTATTATTTGTGATCTTTTGGGGGTAATTTTTCATATTTTTAGATGTCAAATCCACTTTTTTGGGACTACGTTTCATATCAAAATAAATCCATTTTTGTATGGGATTTTTGGAGGTAATTTTTCATATTTTTTAGATCTAAATTTTTCTATGATTTGTAATTTTCAATTACACTGTGCAGCAAAATTGAATCTCTCTACCGCTTTCTTTTGTTCGGTGACTTATATAGAAATTTGACGTAGAATATTTTTTCCATTCACACCACCCTTCAAAAGTACAGTTTTGTACAAATTCCAATGGAAATTAGAAAAAAAAAACCAAAAAAATTAAAAAATAATATCCAAATTGAGATTGATATTTTATTTGTATATATTTTATATCTACAGTTTTCTTTTATTCGGTGACTTATAGTGAAATTTGACGTAGAATATTTTTTCCATTCACACCACCCCCCTAAAATTTAGTTTTGTGGGACAGTTTAGCTCGAATTCGAAAAAAGTACGAAATTAACCCTAAAATTAATGAATTATGTTCACGCCTATTTCTGTCAATTAACTTGAGTTTGGAGTTTTCGAGTATTCAGTTACTTGTAGTAGAATTTTATGCCGAATATTTTTGTAGAACATTTTGAGCCGCTAAACCTCTGTTTCAGGGGTGTTTTTTTACTCGTTTAGCAACAATCCGGAAAAGTACGAAATTAACCCTAAATGGGATGAATTAAGTTTTGGCTTATTTCTGGCATTTATGGTGAGTTTTGAGTTTTCGAGTATTCAGAGACATTTAGTACAATTTTATGGCAAATACTTTTGTAGAACATTTTGAGCCGCTAAACCTCTGTTTTAGGGGTGTTTTTTACTCGTTTATTACCAATCCGGAAAAAGTACGAAGTTAACCCTATAATTAATTAATTAAGGTTCGGCTTATTTCTGGCATTTAAGATTAGTTTTGAGTTTTCGAGTATTCGGAGACATTTAGTACAATTTTATGGCAAATACTTTTGTAGAACATTTTGAGCCGCTAAACCTCTGTTTTAGGGGTGTTTTTTACTCGTTTATTACCAATCCGGAAAAAGTACGAAATAAACCCTAAATGGAATGAATTATGTTTTGGCTTATTTCTGGCATTTAAGATTAGTTTTGAGTTTTCAAATATTGAGTGAATTATAGTAGAATTTTATGGCAAATATTTTCGTAGAACATTTGGAGCCGTTAAAATCCTGTTTTAGGGGTGTTTTTTAACCATTTTCACAAAAGGCACCCAAAAGACCCATATATTGTGGAGGTGGAGGGTTAAAATGTTCCACAAAAATGTTCCTCATAGGGTTTTACATAATATTGTTGAACACATCACCTACTTAAAATATAAGGATCATAAGGTTTCATAGGTCGTTCCATCATAATAATGTACAAAAGTGGGGAAATATCGACCCCCCCATCTAATATAAATGCAAACTTTCAAAACGCCGATACACGTGTATTCTGATTTTACTCCCTCTATCAGAATCCAAAATAAAACCCCTTTCATATGACCCAAACATCCCAAGATTTGAGAAAAAGTTTTTTCTTTTCACTGAACCTGAATTCAATCGCGTGTTGTAATTTTTTTAAATGACTAAACATCCAAATCCAATCAAATAAAATGAAATCACATAAAGTATAAATCACCACAACGATGACAATGCAAGTAGAAGTTATGCAGGCAGGCAGTGGTCGTTGTCATCATTTGCGTGGGAATCGCTTTGGATTATATAAGAGAAAAAAGAAGAAGTAACAAAACACACACGCACACCCGCATTCCATTTTTGTGTTGGCCAAATTGGGCAATTATCATTTCTGGCCGGTCATGACTCTCTGCTGCAACACTTTCATCCCAACCATATTTTGGGCTGCGATGTATTCACAGACATATAATCAAGCCTTTCTTTGCGATCACGTAGGGAATGTTAAAATTAAATTACGTGTCGCTGAGAAAGTGTTCCACACTGCCCTGGCAGACAGGTCATAAATTTGCTGCCCACATTCTAAGTTTTGGGCAGTCACACGGCGATACGAAAGCAAAATATGCATTTATTTCAAAACGATAAATTCCATATCGAAAAAAAACAACAACAATTCGATCTGCATGCCTGCTGATCACGTGAATTATTTGTTGCAAAATTTCTCACAAAAAAAAGCACAACAATTGAAATATAATACCTACTATACTTATGGGTTGGAGTTACGCTTAACAGAAAAAAAAATATCTTACAACATGTCAGAAACAAAAATCGAAACACAATAATTACCAGCGGATATAGAGACATACTTACTATACTATACTATATTGAGATAAATTTGTATGTATATTCAATCATGAATAGAGTCTAACTAAGTAAAATAAAAAGGGTAGTCAGAAAGGAGCTAGAGATTTTTAATATATTTAGATAAATATAAAATTTTAAATTTAGTAAATTTTTGGATTGTAGAAGATTCTATTCCATAGATGTGCCTAGTTTACGTGGCCGCTCTCAAGGGAGCGTCAAGTAGTGCGAAAATGATTTGTCGACTTTACGTAGAAGTGCATTATAATAGCAACTGGTACCAATTTTATCCCCTTTTGCCGCGTTTCTCCCCCAAAATTACTAATATCGAAAACAATCTCATTTTTCGAGTCTACGCATTCAGGCTTAATTTCATTATTCTAGTTGCATTCGTTTGGTACCATTTTTATCCCCTTTTGTCACATTTATCCCTCTCAAATTAAAAATTTCTTGTGTATTGCCCTTCTTCGTAGTCAAAGGAATCTATACAACGAATTTTATGATTCTGGTTTCAGCCGTTCGCTTAGTACCATTTTTATCCCACTTTGACCCCTATTCCCCTAAAATATCGAAAAATCTCTTATTTTCCGAGTCTACACAGTCAAGGCAACGTATACGCCCAATTTCATTATTCTAGCTGCATCCGTTTGGTTGGTACCATTTTTATCCCCTTTCGGCCCATTTTTCTCTAAAAATAATTTTTTTTAACAAATTGCTTTAAATTATGCATTTTCGTAGTCAGAGTAATGTATACACCAAATTTCATGATTCTAGCTGCAGCCTTTCGCGTGGTACCATTTTTATCCCTTTCGTCCCATTTCACCCATAAAAGTACGAACATAGAAATATCTCCTATTTTTCCCTTCTAGGCACTCAGAGGCACGTATATACTGGATTTCATTATTCTAGCTAAGTCTGTTTGATTGGTACCATTTTTATCCCTTTTCGCCCCGTTTTCCCCACTAAGAAAACAAATTATGAAAATTTTCTTAATTTGCGACTTATACACGGTCCGAAGAATATATACACAAAATTGTATGACTATATACGCCAAATTTCATAGCAGCCGTTTGGTTGGTACTAATTTTATCCTTTTTTCTCTAATTTCTCCGTAAGAGTACGAATATCGAAAGGTCTCCTTAAATACATTCAGAAAGACATATAAACCAAATTTCATGATTCTGGCTGCAGCCGTTTAGTTGGTACAATTTGTATCCCCCTTTGTTCCGTTTTCCCTCCTAAAAGTACGAATACCAAAAAATCATTTAAATTCGCATATACACATTCAAGAGAATGCATACGCCGAATTTCGTGATTCCAGCTGCAGCCGTTTGGTTGGTACCAATTTTATCCCCTTTTGCCCGTTAATCCCCAAAGAAGTAAAAATTTCCAAAAAAATCTTAACGTTGAGCAACTACCAAGCCAGAGAGGAATTTAAACACCCTATTTTATGACTCCAGCTGCAGCCGGCGGCAATTTTATTCGGTACCAATTTTATCCCTTTTTCCCAATTTTCATCTTAAAAGTACGAATATCAAAATATATCTACTTTTCTCAGTTAACATACTCAGAACCACGTCTAGCCCGTTTTTCATTATTCCAGACACATCGGTGTGTTGGGTACCATTTTTATCCCTTTTTAGCCGTTTTTTTTCATTTCATTCATTTCATTTATTTCTTTGTAATTCCAAGCCAAGTGGCCAATTATAATTGAATTACAATATTCTTCAAGAAATTACATTTATTAAATGTCTTAAACTATTTAAACAATTAACTACAAGTAATCATGATCCTAACTACAAACAAATAGTATTTAAAAAAAATAATAAAAAATTAAATATGATTTGAAACTGAACATTTTCATAAATAAATTAAAATAAACAACTAAATAAAAATAAGTAATTAAACAAAAATAAATAATTAAATAAAAAAGTAAAAATTTCGAAAAATTATTTTACATTGCGCTTCTACACAGTCAGAGGAATGTATACGCCGAATTTTACTATTTTATCTTCAGCCATTGTACCATTTTTATCCCTCTTTTCCATTATTACCCCCTTAAAAGTACTAATATTAAAAGATTTCTAATTTTTAGATTCTTCGCATTCAGAGCAATGTGTATAGCGAATTTCATTATCCATTTTACATAGGTGTGGTTGGTACCAGTTTTATCCCCTTTTACCCGCTTTCTTCCTATAAAAGTACAAATTTCGAAAAATTGTATCATGTTGCTTATCTACAAGATAGAATAATGTATACCGCTAATTTTATGATTTCCCTTCAGCGGATTGATTGGTACCATTTTTATCCCTCTTTTTCAAATTTCTTCCTAAAAGTACGATTATTGATTTTTTCATATTTCATGTCTCAGTGCCTTACTCAGAGCCACTTAGTCATCAAATTTAATTATTCCAGCCTTTACCTTTTTTATCCCTTACAGCTGTATTCCTCCCATAAAAGTTAACATTTTGAAATATCCTTTTACATTCCACATCTACACGGTCTGAAGAATGAAGAAACTTACTTTTATCTTCAGCTGTTTGCTTTGTACCTGTTGCATTGTACCTTTTTTATCCCTTTCTTCCCATTTTCCCCTTAAAAACAAAAATATCGAAAAATCTTTTATTTTCGCGCATATGCACTCATAGCTACGTATATACCAAACATTATTACTACAGCCGGTACCTTTTTTATCCCCATTTGCTCCATTTTCCACATAAACGTATGGATTTCGAAAAATCCTTTTAATTTGAGCGTCTACGTGGTCAAAGGAATGTATACATCAAATTTCATGATTTCACCTTCACCCGTTGGTTTGTACTATTGTACCATTTTTATCCCTCTTTTCCCATTTTATTCCTTAAAAGTGTGATTTTCGAGAATTCTCCTTATTTTATGAATCTAGGGGAATGTACACACCAAATGTCATTTTTTAAATGTTTTATCCTCTGTTTACGACCATTTTCGCCCCTTTTTGTACCATTTCACTCCCTAAAAGTATGAATCACTTAATGGGACGTGTTCACGCTATAAGAGCAAATTTCCAGTGAATAAAAAACAGGACATTAAATACTATGGTGCTATTTTCTGTCCTTGTTAAGGAAATGTTGTCCCTCCAATCTCAATTTTGGACCTCCTAGCTCTTTTCATTTAAATGTCAGTTTACTTTCAGCAAAAGGGCGGACAAACGGACGACCAAGAATATAGCGACACCTGAAATGAAACATGACAAACCGCACATTTTCATAAGTTTTTAGGAGATGCAAAAAACCTTCAATCTCTATGTTGGTATTGTTTTAATTTGTTCTATATTTTTGACGTATATGCCTATAACTTTCTGAGGTTATGTAGCTCAGTCATAAGCAAATATAAAAAATATAAAAATTTATATTTAATTGTAGGAGTCAAAATATCGATGCTTTAAGAAAGAAAATATATTCATAAAATCTTTATTTTTTGG
Organism: Polietes domitor; assembly: GCA_947397865.1. Taxonomy (NCBI): domain Eukaryota; kingdom Metazoa; phylum Arthropoda; class Insecta; order Diptera; family Muscidae; genus Polietes; species Polietes domitor. Next base: position 115,840,570 of record OX377622.1, read on the forward strand.
CGCACCAGTCTAAAACTTTGCCATATTGTACATTTAGTCAAATCTTCTAATTCTAAAACTTGATTTGCATTTTGTTGTTGTTACATCTTATTGCATTTCACTTGAAGATTTGAATGTACTTTATAGGACCTTATGCCGATATTTCAAGGAATGACAAACTGAGTATACCTCCATCATATGGTGGAAGAGTGGGTTTTCATGGTTATTTCTTCTTATATAGTCAAAACGATTATCGAAATCATTGAGCTAAGTGCGGAGCATCAAATCTATATTCAAGCAAAATTATGCTACCAAGGCCCCGTAAACATCAGATTGTTCTCACTTATTGCTATAAAATCGATTAATATCGACCGATATATATTCTTAATGAATAAAAATCAAAAAGAAATAAATTTCGAATAATTATCATTCTCATGTGTGCGTATGCGTAATATTGTCCTCAATAAATATAACTCATACGTCACATAGCACATGTAATTTGAAACAAACATCTGTTGTACATATATTTGTTATTTGTTTTGAGTTAATACTTATAAAGGGTCCGCCAAATAACTTTTTTTGAAAATTCTATAAAAAATACTGAATATTTTCTCAAATTTCTTCTTTATTTGAAAGTACAATCCTTCCGGTTAATAATGGAAAATAACTTCATTCAAATGGCTGCCTCGTCACCCCACAAATAATAGTCCAACGGTTGAATAGTTGAAAAAAAACGTTAGATGGCGGACCCTATATTAGCCCTATTTTATTGCTCTCTTTCATATTATGCCTCTTTCATATTATTCATACAATGTCAAATTTAAAATTTAAATTTAACGAACACCTTTATTAATGTTATGTTGGCCAATGTCACTATGAGCTCATCTATAAAACCTTCTACAAAAATCCTCAATTGCAATTTTCTCAAAAATTTATATTTTGACATTGACCCTTTTAGCTCCAAGCCACAGATATTATCGTCGATAAGTCTTCATTATTTCCATATAAATTCGATTGCCGTTCGTAAAATGATAAAGGGTGATGTTCTTGGGATTATTTCGAATAAAGATATATGTTGAAAATTTTCGAAATTTAATATTTTCAAATATTTCGAAAATTCAAATTTTCCTTCTCAAAACTTTATATTTTGACATTGACCCTTTTAGCTCCAAGCCACAGATATTATCGTCGATAAGTCTTCATTCTTTCCATATAAATTCGATTGATGTGCGTAAAATGATAAAAGGTCGGGTTTTTGATGTTCTTGGGATTATTTCGAATAAAGATATATGTTGAAAATTTTCGAAATTTAATATTTTCAAATATTTCGAAATTTCAATATTTTCCTTCTTGATTCTCTATATTATAGTTCCAATTTGATAACCCTTTATATTATAAACATATTAGCTGCGAATTTATATTTAGTACAGAGTTGGTATGTCGGTATCCATGAAAATAGTTAAACTTGTCGTTGTTGTTTTTCTTTTGCAACAACAACTACAACATTTGTCAATAAGAACAAAATGAGCTGGAAAAATTAACAACTTCAATGGCTACAACTTCAAGCGCGTGATTTGTCCACGGCTTTTGAAGAATGACTGCAATACAAGACCAAGACAGAGAAGCAGAAAAATAAAACGTCAAACAACGACCAGCAGCAACATTACAGCAAATGACGGATGTTGTGAAACGTTTGATTTGGTTTGTTGTGAACAAAAACAACACTCGTACCTGGCTGTAATTTGCAATTGCCAAGAATGCCATTGGTACAACATAATGCCGTGATCTCATAAAGCGACTTCAGTCACATAAAAAAGGGAAAGGTCTGCCTTTTAGTCGGTGATAAAAGGAAGTCAACAGCGTAGTCGAAGTTAACGACTTTTTGAACTGAAATATCCAAGGAATTAAGCATGGTACTACTTAGTACCAGGTACTGAAGAAACACAACAAACAATAGTTGAAAATGATTTGAAATGGAGGAATAAAAAAAAACCATTTTGAAATTTTTCATTGTTCGATGACTCTGTGAAAAAAGGCCCAAAACAAATTCGCCCAAAAAAGTGTCCATTCAATATTGGGTAATATGACATTTGATTTTTCAATTGGTTTTGTTTTATTTTCGAATTATCTCCAATAAAGTAACACTCAACGGATTTCCAAATTCGGAGGCTTTCAGTTTATATACAATTTGGCGTATTCCTTCTGCGCAAATAAAATACGTCTAATTGTCCATTTACAATGGACTACTTATTGCTACTTTGTTGCCTTTCGACAACAAAAACCTTCCTTCCACTAATTCCAGTCACAACACATTTTTGTTTTTCGACATCAATATCAACTACCTGAATTTGTTGTGTAGAAGTCAATGGATAAAAATTGATCACTTCTTGTCAAAAATATGTCAATTCTGTAATACATTCAGCGGATGGTTTTTTGTTCTTTGATTTGAATAAATGCCAAAAATCTTGAAACAAATTAAACATTTACACGTACATGCATATATGTACATTAGGCTGGGTCGCGGTCCATACAAATGGAAAAACAATTTCCAGTCACCCCACGAAAATAAAGTTTGCATTCTTTGATGATATATTCGATGAAATATTTCGCTCCTAGATCAAGCCGTCTGTGAGCTAAACGCTCTTGAAAATACCCCTAAAAATCATGTCTTTCCCGTGTATTTTTTGTGCTGTCCTTTGAAATAATAGACGCTTGAAAGCACTTTAAATATAAATTTTGATTCTTCTCTTAGAGTTACTTATTGGTCGAATTATTGAACCTTTTTAGTAATGTTTCGTGTTTTTTCATTGTGACTACTGAACACAAAATTTTCGTATTTGGTGTTAGTACTTTATAAAAAAATAAATAGCGGCGGTCAATACCTTTTGAATGATGCCTAAATGATGAACATCGGAATTAAATTGACGCCGCAGCGCTCATTTTTGTAAAAACAGTTTGAATTTTTTGGCTCTGAAAATCCATCTCTTGTATCAAATTATTTTACAAACATGGAGTCAGTGACGTCATTTTCCGCCCGTTATTCTTCATTTAGGCATCACCCGAAAGGTATTGATTCCGTCTATTTATTTTTTATAACACTTCTTAAAAAATATTTCCAAGAAATATGAGTTTTTAGCTGTCACCTTGAAAAACCACAAAAAAATCCATATAAACGTCAAATAATACGACCAATGAGTTATTCTAAGACAACAATACAAATTTTTATTTAAAGTGCCTCCAAGGGTATATAAATTCAGAAAAAAATTTGACAAAAATGAAAAATCAATGAATAAAAAAAATTACACTAAAATTAAATTTAAACATTAAATTAAAATTAAAACATAATTTTTAGAGGTATTTTCAGGAGCGTTTAGCTCACAGAAAGCTTGACGCAGTGACGAAATATTTTGCAGATCATCATTAAACAATATAATTTTCATTTCTGGGGGGGGGGGGGGGGTGACTGCTGCAATTTATTTTCGTGACCCATCCTAATGTACATATATTCATATATTTTAGTACTACCATATGTACTACGTATTACGTATTTATAGAAGATAAATTGAGAGCTCATTAACAAACCAAATGCAAACGCAGTCCACAACAATAACAATAATAAAAGAAATATTCAAATTGTTTACAATATACAGAAGGCGACGAAATAACAACGACAACAACAGCAACTAACCAAACACAAATTATGGTCAAGGTTAATAAAAACAACAACAGCGCGAACCTTATAAACAAATGAATTCAAAGAAAAAAAGTTCTGCCAAAATTAAATAATAAAGAAATATTTTAAATAAAGAAAAGAAAAAAAAAACAGAAAACCTACAAATTTGTCTCCGAAGTGAATAAACCTCTTTCAAAAAAAAAAAAATCGAAAAATAAAAAACAAAACAACATGAGTCATAGCGAGTTTTCGGGAGCCATTTGTTGGTCAACAAATCATGTTACCTTTTTTATTAACCACAACCGTTGCCATTCACTGTTGTTGGCTGTTTGTTGTGGCTGTGGGTTGTTAACACTCGCCGCTTTGGAGGGTGTTTAACCACCCCCCCCCCCCACCAGCCAAACGAGTGAGAGGTTAGTGTAAATTCGTTTGCTTTACATAATACTGACCAATTTTAACTAACAACAGCAACAACAATGACAGTCTTTGTAAGCAGAAAATGAGCCTATATTATGAACTCTTCAACAATGAGTTCATTTGACAAACAGTACATGTTGTAAGGCTACTTAAATATAGGTGGTGTACATTAGGGTTATTATTTCTTTAGGCATTTTTAGACCATGAGGTAGCCAATGATGTCCCTTAATAGAAAAATAGTATTTGTCGTAATTGATAAAAAAAAATTGCCACGGAAATTGGGTTCGACAATTCCATTTCAACTATGTTTGGTTATAATAATGTATATTGCTTAATTTTAGGGCTCCGCAGAGAAAAATCGGCACGACTGAATCTTTTATACCCTTTACCATGGAGTGAATTTCACGTTATTATCTACAGATGGGAGGCTGTCGACTTTGTTTAGAAGTGTAGTTCCATATTATGATATTTTTATGTGGCATACATGAAAAATAATACATTTAAAAAGAGGATATAAGACGGCAATTTGCAAAAAATGGGTTTAAATACCCTAAATAGTAAAGGCTAGCGAAGGTATGAACATTTATCTCTCGACCAATTTTAGCCGTTTACTACCCCAACCGCCTGCACACTGAATTTTATGATTCCAGCTACAGCCGTTTGGTTGGTACTATTTTTATCCCTCTTTCCGCATCTTGACCTAAAAACATTAGGAAAACATCATATAATTTTGCTCGTCTACGTAGTCAGAGTAATGAAATCCCGAATTTCATGATTCTAGTTAAATCAGTTTGATTGGTACAATTTTTATCCTCTTTCTCCCCGTTACCCCTAAAAGTACGAATTACTACAAATCCCTTAATATTACAAGTGTGCACAGTCAGATGAAAGTATACACCGAATTTTATGATTCAAGCTACAGCCGTTTGGTTGGTACCATTTTAATCCCTCTTTCTCCATCTTGACCCTAAAAGTACGAATTGGGAAAAATCATCTTATTTTGTGCGTCTACTGAATTTCTTGATTCTAGCTAAAGACGTTTGGTTGGCATCATTTTTATCCCTTTTAGTCCCGTTTTTCTTTCAATTTAAAAATTAAAAAAAAATCTTTATGTTGCACGTCCGCACAGTCAGAGGAATGTACACACCGAATTTCATGATTTTAAATATTTGGGGCAATGTTTGTTCATTGAAAGTACGAATTTCGAAATACATATCGAGTAATCTACAAAACAAATTCCAATTTTCTATCTGTTATTGCTTTTATCCCCTTAAGTCCCCCTTACGCCCTCGTTTTCTATCAATTTTCCCCTAAATTTAAGAATTTCGATAAATTGAATTATGTTGCGCGTCTACACATTCAGGGAAAGAATTTCATGATTTCAATATCAGCCATTTGGTTGGTACAATTTGTATCCCCATTTTCACATTTTATCCCTTAAGTAAGTGATAAATCCCTTGATGAGGGATGTATCAGCCGAATTTTATATATATATATGTTATCATTTGTTTGGTACCATTTTTATTGCTTTTTTCCCATTTATCCCCCAAAAGTATAAATTACACAAAAATATTTTTTAGTTCGCATTCACGCCATAAGGGAATGAATATACTAAATTGGAATATAAGGCAGACTTTTTCAAAAATAAAATCTTAAATACACTAAAGATTAGGGAGCGTGATAGATTTCGCTCATTTTCAATCCCAACATACCTGTGGCAAATACGTGTGGTAAATATGAACCCCTAGCTCATTTTGTTCACAAGCTAACGTGCTTTCAACAGACAGACGGACAGGCGGACATGTCTAGATCATCTTAGAATTTTACCACGACCCGGAATATATCTACGATAATCATAGTTCTAATTTTGAAAGAATTCTGATAAAAAATATTAATTCGTTCTCCGCTATATTATTTAATACGATCCATTGAATATACATGAGAGAGTTTTTAAATTAGATTAAGTTTTTTAGCGCAAATGTTTATTTTCAAAATTGTTTCTGGCTGTATTGATTGCTCTTCCTTACCTGAACATTTAAGTTTTCATGTTCCATGTAGGTCACATTGAGGCACAATGATTTGTTTTTTTTCCAGTTCACAGAACAAATTATTCGTCTAATGAACCAATTCAATGATATCTGCAATTTTAATTTAACGATTCAAACAATTTCAATTCAATTTTTATTTACTATTCAAACACCCGATTTGACAAAGAAATTTAAACATGATTATCTAAAAAACACCCAAAAAATTAAAGGCTATTATTATATTGAGGAGGCGATATCAATTTTATGTGGTCTCCGATAAATATTTCGAGAACGGAATGATAAAATGAATATACACTTCTTCTTCTTCTAGCCATAGTTGGGCAAAGACAAAGAAGATGATCGATGCTCTCCATTTGTACATCGTCCTCACATCTTTAATAAAAGTTTCGATACCCAGCCTCTGGACATGTGTGTCTCTTAAACAGTGTCCGGTTAAAATCAATGTAGACTATTATAATCTTTTATGATTTTATGAAAGAAGGCAGATCGACCTATTCATATTGATTTGGCCAGATAATCTTCTTGATTCTGTCATAGCCGACCATGAAAGAATTGATTCAAATATGACACTTTCTTATCTGAATATGTAATTTTTAGTCATTTCCATCTGGACTCTGAAAATCCCAAAGAAATACGAAAAGCTTGTTAACATTTTATGGGAAATTTTATCGAATTATTTACGTTTGGACACAAGTAATTCAAAATCATAAGTTTCATTAGACATTTAAAGAACAAACTGATCGAAGAACGAATACTCTGAGTGCATAGCATTTATTTGAGGGGAGAATATAATTAAAAAGGCCAGTCATGAACAACATATGCACCTCTATATATTCATTTCCAATACCATTTCAATTCCAGTGCTCGTTAAGAAATGCCAAGCATTTCCATTCATTTAATTATAAACCAATTTTCGATATAAAATCGTGCAAAATGGCTTTAGTTTAATTTCCCAATTTCCGTTCCGGCAGCGTTCGCTAGTCATAATGTTAATTGTTGAAAGCAACAACAACAACAACACAACCAACTAGCCAAGGAAACTCTTTTACACATATTACAGATACAAACCTTTTATATGTGTACATATGTGTGTATTTTTCATCATATAGTGGCTATCAATAAACGGTTGTTGTCTATAAAACAATTTAAATGGGTTTTGTGTTGTTTTCAGCCAACATCCAACATCAGTAATCCGAAATCAACATGTGTTACAGGGTCAAGCGGCGAGTATTTGACCGTAATTGTGGCGGTGGTGGTGGATGGTGGTTGTCTGTACCTTACTCCGTTTTTGTGATTATCGAAATTGTTTGATTAACAAAATGGGGGGGGGGTTTAAATTGCTGATATCCAAATAAATCTATCAGCTAACATATATTTGTTTTTAATGGAGTGAAATATCAGTGAATGATTAAAAATTGAGAAAAAATACAAAAGACAGATACTATATTCACATTTCCTTTTAGTGCTAAGTAGAAACAAAAGACTTAAGCCACAAACACGAAATCATTGAGAAGTGCAGGATGATCAAATATGGATTTTAAATCCTATTTATTTTAATTGAAATGAATTAATTTAACAAAGAAGTTTCTTCTTTTCCCCTAGAGGATCCAATTTGATCTATATTTTTTTTATTTTGGATAAAAGTTGAAAAATTAAGAAAAAATATTGAGTCATATTCTTGTTGCTTTAAATAAAATCGAATCAACAACTAGCAACGACGACTATGTCCTAAATAGCGTTGTTCACTTTTCCATTACACCAATTGTGTTGTCATGCTTCTTTTCTTCCATGTAGCCCACCAGCCAGCCCGTCAACCAACCCAAGCATTCATTCGTTGCCTTAACACAATTTCCGTATTTGAACAAAAACAAGAAAAAATCACCGATTTTTTTTCTCTTCACTGTGTTCATTTTGTCTAAGTGTAACAATTAAATAAATGTGTCAATACTACATGTATTCCAGTTCGTTTCTTAGACAGACTTGGTTCACAAAAACTAAAAACTAAATCAACTGAATGACAAAAACAACAAAATGCAAAGAAATTAACCAAAAAAAAAACAACGAAATGACCAACATTTTGCTATGGCCAACAATTGTGTCCAAGACATGGGCACGCAGAGCCAGGCAATTGAAATCAATTGTCACTCGAACAGAGACTTTTGTTCCCTGGCCTTTTCCCCTCTGCATGAGGAAAATGAGGGAAGTGAGGAGTGCGGTAGGAGGGAGTGATCAGAAATAGTTGTAAAAAACACTCTAAACTGTTTGAATGACATTTACAATAGAAAATAATGGCATTAAAAACCACAAACAATTACCTAATTTTACACAAAGCCAAGAAACACAACAAACATATACGACACACACACACACACACGAGAGCAGAGCAGACAATTAAACAGACAGACAGCCAACCAAGCAGGCGGACGGACGGACGGACGGACAGACGGACGGAGGTATAGACTGAGGAAAAAATAATTTACAAGCAAGCTTTTTTGAAAACCCAATTTCCCTTCGAACACAAAATTATAGTAAGGAAAAACCAAAACATTGCTAGAGAAAAACGACACATTGTTTCTCATGACTGCCGTTTTATTCATATGTTGTTGTTGTTTTTTAAAGCTTTTTTCATCTGCCTTTGTGTGGCAAAAAGATCAATGAATTCACCATATGAAACGTTATTATTACATTGGCCAAAAAGGAAATAAGAAAAATACATTGTATGCCAAAGAGTCAAGCAGATACGTATATGTAGACTCTATGCGAAGTTGTATGCATACAATGAATCGTTTCATGGATTTAATGAAAGTTCATTGATTTTTTGTAAAATATTTCTATTATCCTCAATTATAATTTATGTTGGGAAATGAGTGTGATTTTGATACATTTCCTTTGCTGCACTACCCATTACCTATGTTGGCATATAATTGAAATATATTTAAGGCAAACAAATATAAATACTTACACAGAAAAAATGGAAATTGAAATATGGAATTTTTAATTTTTGTCTACAAAGATGCTCAGTTAATATATTAATTAATAATACACTAGTTTACGACCGAACTTAATCGAAAGGGTGTAAAGGCTATTAAATTTTCTAACATATTTTGTTGTTGTAAACTTGAAACCCATATTATTTAATTGACAGGTTTTCTGTTTTAAAATTCCAATTTTCGTCAAAGCAACATTTAATATTTCTACTATAATTTTAATTAAACGAAATTATGAGGTCTATTAAAATTTAAAATTTGAATCGGCTTCTACTATAAATTAAAAGTAATTATGTGGGCTATAAGGGTAGGCCATTTAAAATTTTAAATTAGAATCGGCTATATAAAAAAGTACTGATAATTTTTTCAAATTTCTGGTATTATTAGATAGGTTGACCTTTGTCATTTAATAATGGAACACAATATCATTCATATGACTACCATGACTTTCAGTACAGTCCAAATTCGACACCGATCAGTGACTCGTTGGCTTCTCAATAGTCACATGTGGGTTCTCTGAATCCCATATGCGGCAATTTTGCTTATTGACATAGCCAACGAGATGAAAATGAGCCTCATGAAGGCTGATCTCTTCTCGAATTATTTCCACTTAAATACCTTACAGTTTGTGTTAAATACTCACTACTTTGGAAGTATGTTTTCAATATTTCGCAATTTTGTTGGAGCGTCCCATTTTGCAAATGTCAAACAGAAACCTGAAAATAAAAATGAATAACCTTTATAAGTCAAAGTAATCGGTAGTTAAACTTTAAATTAGCCCACCCTATATAAACAGAGGGCAGAGGTAAACAATGGTTTGTCAAAAAATAGAGAAAAATCGTTTTATGCTGCCGCAAAAAAATCCATAAAAAAGTGAAAAACTTAAAAAGAGTGTTTTTTATTATTTATTTATTCGTCTAATCTTATGAAAGAAACTATTTCTAAGATTTAGATAATTATAGAGCAGCTGTGGCTCTCAGTTCTATTTTTTAATATCTAGAATTCTAACGAAAAAAGTCTACGTCTATCTATCCTAATTTATGGATAAGTGTAGAATATAGTTATGTCCCTTTTAAGTTATTAAATTGCATGATTTATTTTCTAGTAGTCCTCTGTGAAAGTTTATTACTAACTATTTGATATTTTTTTATTTATCAATTAAAGTATCCCTAACAATGTTAGTCGAATATCGAGTTGTAAACAAATACATTTAAAAAAATGAATAACGCATTCAAACATCAATGGTTATTATACCCTCCACCTCCAGGATGGGGGTTTGTAACACCTTGAAATATCGACCTCAGACCCTATAAAGTATATATATTCTTGATCGTCATAAAATTCTAAGACTGTCCGTCTGCCCGTCTGTTGAAAGCACGCTAGCATATAAACGAAAGGAGAGAGAACGTTCAAATTTTCCACAAATGCGTCTTATAGTCGTAGATCAGTTGGGATTGAAACGGGGCGAAATCGGCCCAAAGGGAAAAATTTTTCCCTCACAAGGACTAAAAATACCCATAATAATCCCTAATATTTTAGCGTATTTAAACATGTTTTTTGAATATGTCCTCTAATTGCGGAGACAAATAAAATACACGGATTTTTCAAAATTCGTACTTTTTGGGGTTAAAATGAAAAAAGGGGATAAAAAATAGTACCAATAAAATGACCGCAGCTAGCGTCATGAAATTCGGAGTATACATTCCTCTGACTACGTAGACATGAAAAATAAAAGTTTTTCTTTTAAAATTCGTACATTCATGGGATATAATGGGTACGGAGGGATAAAAATGGTTCCAACCAAACGGCTACATCTGGAATAATGAAATTCGGTGTATACATTCCTCTGATTGCGTAGACACTTAAAATAAACAATTTTTTTTTTTCGAAATTCGTACTTTTTGGGGTTAAAATGAAAAAAGGGGATATAAATAGTACCAATCAAATGACCGCAGCTAGAGTCATCAAATTCGGAGTATACATTCCTCAGACTGCGTAGACACGGAAAATAAACGGATTTTTCGAAATTCGTACTTTCAAGGGATAGAATGGAACAGAGGGATAAACATAGTACCAACTAAACGACTACAGCTAGAGTGTTGTAATTCTAATTGCGTACAAATGCCAAGGGGGTAAAAATGGTACCAACCAAATGGGCGCAGCTGGAATCATGGAATTCGGTGTATACATTCCTCTTACTGCATAGACACGCATAATAAAAATTCGTACTTTTTCTTTTACGGCAAAAATTGGTCAATCAATCTCAATCTCAATCTCCTTCGCGTCATTATAGCTCCTGCATAAGTCAGTTGATGCGATGGCCTGGCCTGGCCTATAAGGCAGTGCTGAAATCGACATACACAATTCAGATATTTCCATTTGCATGTACTCTGTACTTTTCTAGGTCTGCCTCCTATTTGCTGTTCTGCTTACACGTTGATAAATGAAAAAATTCTCAAAAATTAAAATTTTGTCCAAAATTAAATGCAAAAATCACCCAAATGAAAAGATTCATAATGAAAAAATTTAAATTAAAAGCCAAATAGAAAAAATTAACCGATAATTACAAATAAAAAAATTATATTTCGGGTCATTTTTCGTATGAAATATTGCCTATTTTGGCGTAAGTTTTCATAATTTTTTTTAAAGATTTTTGGCGAAAATTTTAATGAATAATTTCTTGTTTAAATATCCTCATTGATACTGATATTTTATTTATATATATTATTGATGAAGAATATTTTTTTCCATAAACACCTCCCCCCCCCCCTAAAATGCAGTTTTGTGGCATAGTTTAGCACGAAATCGTAAAAAATTATGAAATTAACCTTAAAATTAATGAATTAGTTTTGGACTTCTTTTTGGCATTTAAGTTGAGTTTTGTTGTTTTCAGAGATTTGTAGTAGAATTTTATGGCAAATATTTTGTAGAACATTTTGAGCCGTTAAACACCTTAAGGGGTGTTTTTTACCCCCTAAAATTCAGTCTTGTGTGAGAGTTTAACAAGAAATCGAAAAAAGTACGAAATGTAGCCTAAAATTAATGAATTAAGTTTTGACTTATTTCTGGCATTTAAGTTGAATTTTGAGTTTTGGTATTTTCAGAGATTTGTAGTAGAATTTTGTGGCAAATATTTTCGTAGAACATTTTTACCCGTTAAATCTCTGTGTTGGGGGTGTTTTTATCCCTTTGCACAAAAGGGACCCTAAAGAGCCCTATATTGAGGAGGTGGAGGGTAAAAATGTTCCTCATAGTGTTCTAAATAATATTGCACAACACAATGTATACTTAAAATGTAAGGATCACAAGGATTCCTAAGCCGATTCGTCATAAGAATGTGCAAAAGGGGGACATATTCATCCCCTCTCTCTAAAATGAACACCGATATTCCTTTTTTCTCGATTTTTAAATTTTAAATAATTTGATCTTTTCGCTTGATGTTAACGGTCAACAGGATGTATTGTATATATAAATTGACAGTGCTAACGCCTACCAGGTCGAAAATGCCCACTTTCCAAAACTACAAAATTTGCGTGGACATATTCCCAAGCATTTGCATCGCACAGGTCATCCCAGTGCTATATCAATTCATTGGATCTGTGTGTCTTTAATTTTATTGTAGCTATACAATTGATTTAATTTTGAACTCTGCAATTGGTTGCGCTTCTCCTTGACCTGCGGAATCCTCCGCTATTATAAATTTTATTATGGGTTTTAACTTTAACATTTTTGTCCATTTGTCCTCTTACAATAGAGCTGAACCTATGACCTCTGCACAGCTGGATGCTACGACAGTGTTGTAGGGTGCAAACACATGAAAAAGCAATGCTGTGGTGTCCAGTCTGCGCCACAAACAAACGAAAAAATGAAAAAAAACGTGCGGAAGCTTTAAAAGGTGTGTTTATTTATTGGGTTGTTTCAAGTGGTTGCTGGCTGGCTAACTGGCTGACTAGCTAGCTAGCTAGCTGACTGGGCTGGCCTGCACTATCTTAAAGTTGTAACAATGGAAGTGAAGTTGTTGCTTTTGCTGTTGTTGAATGTTGTTGTCGTTGTCGTTGACGCTGTCGTCGTCATCGTCGACAATACTACGTGTTGGTTGTTGAAAACACGTTTCAAATGAAAGTAAAAATTGTCGTTTTGGTCGTGGTTTTGTTGCTTTTGCTATTTTACTACTGTTGCCGTTTTGCTTTGCTTTTATTTGTTACTTCGTTGCTGTTGTTGTTGTTTTCAGATACAAAAAAATAAAAATACCGACACTCAAGCAAATTCTCTGCTCTTTATACGTATTCGTAATGTGAGTAACCGCTGGCGGAGAAACAAAAGAAGAAGCAGAAGACGACGACAATCATACAAAAGAAAATTGTAAAAACAACGTAACCATGTACGCGCTGTAACGTAATACAAAACCATTTTATAATATGTTTAATGTGTGTGTGCGTGTGTTTGTGTGTATGATCAATCTATGGTCACAGCGCATTGCTGCCTCAATACCATGCATACCTCAAACCCCCCCTCGCCAGTGCTCACACTCACACTTGTCCAACTACACAGTGAGAAGAGAGTCGCACTAGCTTACCATTTGTGATGAAGAAGAAGCAGAAAAAAATCAATGACATTGATATTATAAGCATTAATACGCTAGTGTCTAGCAAACCACTAATAACGTCATCATCATTAAAGACGGCAACAGGCAGCCGCAGCAACAAATGCCAAACGACAAATCTGCGATACGGTGACATCTGCAGCAGCGACAGCCGCCTCTTCATTTATTGGCAGCCGCATTTCCAGATTACACAGACGCGCTCTTCATCATTCATTATCGCCGGTCGTTGTGTTGCGTTTGTTAACCTGCTCGAAATCCATCCATTCATCCATCCATCCATCCATCGATTTGGTGGCTGACCAGTTTTCGGTGTCTTTTGTTGTTGCTGCTGACCGTTTTTTTTTCAAATTTGTTTTTGAAATGCGGTTCAATACATTTGCCAGAGGTTGGTTGAAGAAGAATTATTGAAGCTACGAGTTTTGTATATTTTGAAAAACAAAAGAAATTGTAATATTCATTCAAATATTGAAAACGCCAACATGAAGTGAAAGAGTCATGAGAAAAAATGAAAAAAAAACAAGTAAAAACGGCGTTATATACCCTCCACCATGGATTGCATTCCACAGAGTTTGTCGGTTTTCGTAGAAGTGCAGTAATATTACAGGAAAATATATTTTTTTTAATATAGCCAAACTAAAACAAATACAAATTTTGAAAAATTAATTTTATAAATAAATATAATATTTTAATTATTTCAAACCACGCTTATAAGGTAATGCTACCAACACGTCAATTCAAAAAATAAATATTCTTATATTTATATTTTCAAAAATATGTTCAAAGCCATAAATATTGGTAGACAGTGGGTGCTACAGTTGGTTGTATTTCCATTATATTTTAATTCCAAAAGTACAAATTTTGAAAATCCATTATCAGACGTACATAGAGCAAAATAGCCTAACTTCATGATTCAACCAATTTTTGCCATAAAAGAAAAAGTAGGAATTTCGAAAAAACTTATTATTTTGCGTGTCTATGCAGTCAGAGGGATGTATACACCGACTTCCATGATTCCAGCTGCGCCCATTTGGTTGGTACCATTTTTACGTTTCTACGCAATTAGAATTTCATCATTCTAGCCGTAGTCGTTTAGTTGGTACTATTTTTATCCCTCTGTACCATTGTATCCCTTGAAAGTACTAATTTCGAAAAATTCGTCTATTTTCCGTGTATATGCAGTCAGAGGAATGTATACTCCGAATTTCACTACTCTAGCTGCGGTCATTAGATTGGTACTATTTTTATCCCCTTTTTCATTTTAACCCCAAAAAGTACGAATTTTGAAAAATCCGTGTATTTTACTTATCTATGCAATCAGAGGAATGTATACACCGAATTTCATTATTCTAGGTGTAGCCGTTTGGTTGGTACTATTTTTATCCCTCCGTACCCATTGTATCCCTTGAAAGTACGAATTTGGAAAAAAACTTTTATTTTTCGTGTCTACGTAGTCAAAGGAATGTATACTCCTAATTTCATGACTCTAGCCGCGGTCATTTGGTTGGTACTATTTTTATCCCTTTTTTCCATTTTAACCCCAAAAAGTACGAATTTCGAAAAATCAGTTTATTTTCCGTGTCTACACCCTCAGAGGAATGTATACTCCGAATTTCATGACTCTAACTGCGGTCATTAGATTGGTACTATTTTTATCCCCTTTTTTCATTTTAACCCCAAAAAGTACGAATTTTGAAAAATCCGTGTATTTTATTTATCTATGCAATCAGAGGAATGTATACACCGAATTTCATTATTCTAGGTACAGCCGTTTGGTTGGTACCATTTTTATCCCTCTATTCCCATTTTACCCCTTAAAAGTACGAACTTGGAAAAAAATACTTGCATATTATGTATCTACTCAATTAGAGGAATGTACACACCGAATTTCGTGTTTCTACCTGTTATCGTTTAATATGTACCATTTTTATCCCCTTTTTGCCCGATTTCACCCCCTACAAATCAGAATCACTTTATGGTGCACGTTTTTGCTATAAGGGGAATGCGCATACCAAATATCAAGCAAATATAAAACAGACATATTCAAAAACATGCTTAAATACGCTAAAATATTAGGGATTATTATGGGCCCTTTGGGCCGATTTCGCCCCATTTCAATCCCAACCGATCTACGACTATAAGACGCATTTATGGAAAATTTGAACGTTCTAGCTCCTTTCGTTTAGATGCTAGCATGCTTTCAACAGACGGACAGACGGACGGACGGACGGCTAGATCGTCTTAGAATTTTATGACGATCAAGAATATATATACTTTATAGGGTCTCAGGTCGATATTTCAATGTGTTACAAACGGAATGACAAAGTATACCCCCATCCTGGTGGTGGAGGGTATAAAAAACAAGTGAGGAAAGTCTAGAGTTGGATTGAACCCACTATATGATTTCCTCCACTTTCCCTCAAGGATCTTATTGCCAAACGTGAATGATTAAAAACATGACAGTTCCTTAGTTCATTTTTTTATCCATGGAGGATCTTAGAGTCACTATTAGAAATTGTATGGAGCAAAAGGTGGCTCTGTATTCGATTCATCATTGGTTAAATCTAACGCATATGTAAAGGGACTATATCTTAATCAATTTGCTTAAAATGCAGTAGCGTCCATGGGTCTCCAAAATCGTATGTCTCAAGTTTTGAGAGATCGAAAAATAATTGCGACCTGTTATTTGGGTGTTACAAACAAATTCACAATTATACTCTAGAGGAGGTTAAACAACTTAGCAAAACGTCTTAAAACTCTTCCGGGCAAATTGTAAATAGTCTCCATCCATAAGAAAGGTGTGGGAATTTTGCTGCACTGTGTTTGGAATGGGATTTATTTTGGAAATAATTCGGATAAGTATATGAATTCTGTGTGATATAGAGATAAATGAGTTTATCCCTATCCTTAATTAATTTTCAGTTACATGGCTCGGAACTTCGTCACCTCGGTTTGAATCAATAATATTCAGTCGATTTGAATACCATTAGAATATTATAGACGTTATGAGCCATTTTAAAGAATTAAGACAATTTAAGAAATGGCATTTTCAACCTTTTTAAATAAAGTGTTATAATTTGTTCATAGTATGAAATGGCGAGGCAAAAACATGAAATGTTTTTACATTCTCAAATCGCTACCGATTCGGACTGTACTTATGCAAGTTATATTGTTTTTATTTAAATCAAACCAAGGGATATTGAACTCGATAATGTTTTCAGAATCTTATCTGTCCGGGGGGGCTAATTTATGGATTTCCTGAGAGTAGCAGACAGCTAATATGCATCGAGACAAACGATCGAAAAATAAGGACATTGGGACGTTGTAGCTTAATTTACTGGCGGATAATTATTTGGAATTTTGTCCAACTAAAGGATCATGATTTGATTTTCAGTGTATTTTGCGAGAGAATCTGTGATGCACTTTTTCATGGCGCTTAGAACTACATTCTTAACTAAAATCTAAATTGATAGGTAGGTAGATTTGATACGAAGAATTCGTATTTGCTAGAATACAGGGTGGGAATATATTATATTGAAAATAATATTTAGTTTGACACATTGCCTTAATAAATTATTTTTGTCTATTTCTTTCGGAATTTGACAAATTCCGAAAGAAAGTCGAAAGTCTTTGAAAGTATTCACAATATTTTTTCGCGTATTTTCTTCAAAACAATGACAATAATTTTTCAATATAGACCCCAGATTATTTAGCACATTCTTTAACAACATTTGTTGGTTAGCACAAGTGTCAGGCACCATTGATAATTCTTAATTCTGAGCTCATCTATTTACCGACAGCCACATCCCCAGCTTGTGTCTTAAATCTTTTGTTTACAAATATCGGGAACATTTGTTTACAATAATGATATTTTAAAATTATATTTTTTACTTTTTTTGTAAATCACACATAATGAATATAAACGGCCGCGTTTTTAATAAATTCAGACACGATTTGCAATGAATATGGCAGCCATGTGATCTGTTCAGCTTGACTGCGAAAAGATTTGATTCATCGCTTTAGATTAGATCAAGGAAGAAGCTGATCGTTACGCTGAGGTCAAAATTCGAAAGACAGGTTCGAGAAATTAGGTTCTCTGCTGCGATTCGGTTTAAGTAGCCGCTCTCACGAGAGCGTCATGTAGTGCCTGTTGTTTTGAATCAGAGTCCATTACTCCCCTTTGATTTTGTTTTGCATTATTTTCAGATATGACTGAATGCGAGCTTCTGTTCAATTCAGACAGACTGTCATTTCCATCGATTGCGATCGATATTTATAGTAACGAAAATTCATATTGACACCCAATACGCAATAGCTAAGTGGTATTATAAATTAACTTTATTATATATATATATATATCCAAGGAATATATTAAAAACGTAAACAATTACGTTTCAACACGTATTTATTATTTATTGTATGACAAAATTATATGATGATTACAGATTATTAAATTTTTAATGCAAATTCTGAATGAAGTTAGAAAAAAATTAAGAAATAATAAAAAGAAATAAAAAACATTTAAATTCACAAATTAAAAGTGATATTTTATTTATATATATTATATCTACAGCTTTATTTTGTTCGGTGACGTATAGCGAAATTTGATGTAGAATATTTTTTCCCTTTTTTGTGGGAGAGTTTAGCATCAATTCGGAAAAAGTACAAAATTAATCCTAAAATGAATGAATTAAGTTTTGACTTCTTTCTGGCATTTAAGTAGATTTTTGAGTTTTCGAGTATTCAAAGACTTTTAGTAGAACTTTATGGTGTATTTTTTGTAGAACATTTTGAACCGTTAAAAATTAGAAAAACATTCTTATTTAATTTCCCAAATTGATACTGATATTTTCTATACATATATATTATACCTACATCATTCTTTTGTACGGTGACTTATAGTGAAATTTGACGTAGAATGTTTTTCCACACCACCCTCCTAAAATTCAGTTTTGTGGGACAATTTAGTATCAAAAAAAAAGTATGAATTTAATCCTAAAATGAATTAATTAAGTTTAGACTTATTTTTGGCATATAAGATGAGTTGTGAGTTTTCGAGTATTCAGATATTTGTAGTAGAGCTTTATGGCAAATATGTTTGTAGAACATTTTGAGCCGTTAGACCGCTGTTTTAGGAGTGTTTTTTACTCGTTTAGCACGAATTCGGAAAAAGAACGAAATCAACCTTAAAATTATTGAATTAAGTTTTGACTTATTTCTGACATTTAAGTTGAGTTTCGAGTTTTCAGATATTCAAATATTCTACTATTAGCACTTTATGGCAAATATTTTTGTTGAACATTTTGAGCCGTTATAAATTAGAAAAAAAAATAAAAAATAATTTCTTATTTAATTTCCCAAATCGGTAGTGATATTTTATTTATATACATTATATCTACAACTTTCTTGTGTTCGGTGACTTATAGTAAAATTTGACGTAGAATATTTTTTCCATTCACACCGCCCCCCTAAAATTCGGTTTTATGGGCCAATTTAGCATCAATTCGGAAAAAGTACGAAATTCGCCCTAAAATTAATTAATTAAGTTTTGACTTATTTCTGGCATTCCAGTTGAGTTTTGAGTTTTCCAGTATTCAGAGATCTATAGTAGAATTTTATGGCAAATATTTTTGTAGAATATTTTGACCCGTTAAATCGCTGTTTTAGAGGTGTTTTACGCGTTTAGCACGAATTCGGAAAAAGTACGAAATTAACCCTAAAATTAATGAATTAAGTTTTGACTTATTTCTGACATATAAGTTGAGTTTTGAGTTTTCGAATATTCAGAGACTTATATTAGAACTTTGTGGCAAATATTTTTGTAGAACATTTTGACCCTCCAAACTACTGTTTTAGGGGTGTTTTTACTCATTTAGCATCAATTCGGAAAAAGTACGAAATGAAACCTAAAATGAATGAATTATGTTTTGTTTTATTTCTGGCATTTAAGTTAAGTTTTGGGTTTTCGAATATTCAGAGGCTGATGGTAGAATGTTATGGCTAATATTTTTGTAGAACATTTTGAACCGTTAAACTCCAGTTTTACGGGTGTTATTTACCCTTTTGCACAAAAGGGACCAAAATGACCCTGAGATTGAGGAGCTAGAGGGTTAAAATTTTCCACAAAAATGTTCGAGTAATATTGTTGAACACAGCCTATACAAAAAAATGTAAGGATCACAAAGTTTGCTATAATTTTATATTTTAGTGGTGTTTTTTACAATTTTTCAAAAGAGGGACCAAAAAGACCCCCATAATGAGGTGGAAGAGGGTTAAAATGTTCAAAAAAAATATTCCTCGCAGTGTTTTGAATAATACTGCTGAACACATTGTATACTTTAAAAGTAAGGATCACAAAGTTTCCTATAATTTTATGTTTTAGGGGTGTTTTTTTACCATTTTGCTAAATAGGGACCAGAAAGACCCCCATATTGAGGTGGTAGAGGTTTCAAATGTTCCTTGTAGTATTTCGAGTAATATTGCTGAACACAGCCTATACAAAAAATTTAAGGACCACAAAGATTCCTATAATTTTATATTTTAGGGGTGCTTTTTACCCCTTTGCAAAAAGGGACAAAAAAGACCCCCACATTGAGAAGCTAGAGGATTAAAATGTTATACGAAAATGTTCCTCGTAGTGTTTCGAGTAATATTGCTGAGCACATGCTATACTTAAAATGTAAGAATCACAAAGATTCCTATAATTTTATATTTTAGTGCTGTTTTTTTACCATTTTGCAAAAGAGGGACCAAAAAGACCCCCATATTGAGGTGGTAGAGGGTTAAAATGTTAAACAAAAATATTCCTCGCAATGTTTTAAGTAATATTGATGAACACATTGTATACTTTAAAAATAAGGACCACAAAGATTCCTATAATTTTATGTTTTAGGGGTGTTTTTACCCTTTTGCAAAAAGGTTCAAAAAACACCCCCACATTGATGTGGTAGAGGGTTAAAATGTTTCACAAATTTTCCTCGTAGTGTTTTAAGTAATATTGCTGAACACAGCCTATACAAAAAATGTAATGATCACAAAGTTTCCTATAATTTTATATTTTAGGGGTGTTTTTTAACCTTTTGCAAAAAGGGACAAAAAAGACCCCCACATTGAGAAGCCAGAGGATTAAAATGTTCTACAAAAATGTTCCTCCTAGTGTTTCGAGTAATATTGCTGAACACGTGCTATACTCAAAATGTAAGAATCACAAAGTTTCCTATAATTTTATGTTTTAGGGGTGTTTTTTTACCATATTGCAAAAGAGGGACCAAAAAGACCCCCATATGGAGATGGTAGAGGGTTAAAATGTTCCACAAAAATGTTCCTCGTAGGGTTTCGAGTAATATTGCTGAACACATGCTATACTTAAAATATAAGGATCACAAGGTTTCCTAGGCCAATTCATCATAAGAATGAGTAAAAGTGGGAAATATTGAACCATTCCCCCTCTAAAGTGACCACCATGCATAACTTTTCAAAAAGCTTTTACACGTATAATTTTTTTACCTCTTTTAGCATAATCCATTGTCATAATGTCGTTATTTTTTTTGTTGCACAGTGTTTTAGTTCAAATACTAAAGGTATAAATATTTTATTTGACTATTACCTTTGTTAAAGATTTTTGCCTGAAATTTGTCAATTTTTGAAGCTTGAAATCCTTTGAAGGTATCCACAATAATTTCGCATATTTTCTTCAAAACAATAACAGAAATTTTTCATTACTAAATTATATTTGATTTTTTTTTTAATTAAAAAAAAATAATTCATAAAAAATTTTTAGTACTTTTTTTGGAATTGTATTGCACTTTAACTAATTTTTTATGAATGTTTTTTTATAAATGTATTAATATTTAATTTGATTATTACCTTGATTACATTTTTTTGGCTGGAATTTGGCAAATTTTGAAGCTTGAAATCCTTTGAAGGTATCCACAATAATTTCCCATATTTTCTTCAAAACAATAACAGAAAATTTTCATTATTAAATTTTATTTGATTTTTTTTTAATTAGAAAAATAATTCATTAAATTTTTTTTCTATTGATTTTATGGAATTATATGCCTCTCTAACTATTTTTTTAGGTTCCGTATTCAAAAAATCATTTCTTGTTGCCTAGTGTTCTCACATCATACAGAACGAACACACCTTTACCTTTGTCTTCATTGCTTGCCTTGCAAACCAGTTGCAAAAGGGCACAGACGTGCTGCTGCTGTTTTTGCTCTGCTTCTTCTTCTCCTTCTTAGGTTACCAACATTTCAGAAGGAAAACAAAATCAATTACTAACTGAACTGGTTGGTAGTCGTTGTACAGTAACTGAAATTGACCGTTATTATGGCTTGTTTGTTCAGCCAAGAAGCCAAAATCGAAACGGCTGCCAGCATCCAGGGCACTTGGAAACCGGCTGAGCGATACCCTTTTCAGCTGAACCATAAAGAAGCTGCTGCTTTTAAATCTTCTACCATTTAGACGAGTGCAAAACTGAGAAACTCGACTCAAAATCAGACAACATAAACAGTTAAAATTTAATATAAGAATAACAATAAATAAGAATAAAAAAGGCAACAGAAGTACAGCAAAAGCAAGTTATAATAGCCAAACAGCAGTGAGATAGATCTGTAAGATTGTGGCAGCTCGTCCCAGCTACAAACAGTCAGCCAGCCAGCCAGCAACATCGCCAGCAGCAACAAACTTAAGTTATAAGAGTACGAGTATGAGTTCGCATGGCTTGAAATGCCATGATGTTGTTTTTGTTTTTATATTGCAACAACAAACAAACAACCACGTCAAATGTGGTTTACCTTGTCGTCGTAAAGACAACAACTTTTTTTCGTTTCACTGAAAAAAAAATCTTTTGTTTCATGCTTTTGTTGTTGTTGCTGTTAAAAGATACCTTTTTTGGTTTTGTATTCTTTATGATTTCCATAAAGTGGGGTTTCTATAAGATGACCGCTTATTTGCAGCGAAACATAAACATTATGTTGTTGATGATGATGATGATGGAATGTAGCAAAGGTTAGGCTGTACAATGGACAAATTGGTAGATTTTTTAGGCATGTTTTTTTCCTCTTCTACATCTTCTTCTTCTTCTAATAACAAAAAAGGGGGTCAATATAATTTGCACTGCCTATTTGATGAATCACAGATTAACAGATAACTTTCAATTTTATTCAGTGGCCAGACTGACTACTGGTAATGGGCAAGATCATTGGCTATGGCAAATGATTAGCATAATCGGTGTGAAATTAACGCATTAAAGTGTGAAGTTCTCTGCTAACCGATTTCGTTCACCTTCAACAAAATTCTTGCCTATTTCGAAGAGCTAAAACGATTCACCTGAATCACAAGATGGGTATCTTTTAAGCTTTTTCGTTTGATTTATTATGAGATTTTGAAGGGTATATAAAAATTCTGTTCCAAAGTTCTATATTTTTATTAAGTAAAACAAAAATATATTTAAAATTATAATAAAAAATATAGGGTCCGCCATCTAAAGTTTTTTTTTTTCAACTATTCAACCGTTGGACTATTATTTGTGGGGTGCCCTCAGCAGCCATTTGAATGAAATTATTTTCCATTATTAACCGGAAGGATAGTACTTTCAAATAAAAAAGAAATTTGAGAAAATATTCAGTAGTTTTTTTATAGCATTTTCGAAAAAAAAGTTATTTGGCGGACCCTTTATTTAAAAAAATCAATTTCGCAAAAAAAAACAAATGTTTTTGTTACTCTCTTTGAGAAATTCTGCAATAATATGTAAACTTCTGCAATAATATGTAAACTTAAATTAATTTCAGATTCAATTTAAATATCTATATTTCTCAGGTTCTATATTTTTGTTTTAGAAAATCTCAATTTCAAATATTTTTGTTATTCACTTTGAGAAATTGTGCAATAAAAATAGATCTAAACTTGTTTCGTAAATCAATTTCTGAGTCAATTTAAATATATATATATATTTCTCAGGTTCTGTGGGAATAAGTTCTCTACAATAGAGCCATCATTTCTCATTCATCCGCCAATATATTATTATGCAAATTAATTAATTTAGTTTGAATTAATTATGGCCAATTATCGAAAATATTTCTTTTGATAAAATGAAACAAAAGAATTAAGGAATTTTGTAGACTACTCCCCCTCAAAACAAAAACAGAAAAACCGGATAGCATTGTTTTTTTTCGGGCAAATCATATAATTTTCGATAGAAATTGTTTTCAATGGGGTTCGAAAATGGAAAGAATTATATTTAAATATCAACAAAATAATGATCAAATTTATAAATAAGAATTATGGCCACCCTTTGTGTGACAGACATTTATTGAATATTCAAAATGGTACAAAATAAACTGTGTGATATTATAGAAATTATTTTTTATTTGAAAGGCCAATTGATTTATACATGTTTGTGGAATATAATGTCATTCTAACCCCGGTTTCCTGTAGCTCCGTTAACATAAAGTTAGGACTACCCGAGAGTTATAGATGTCAGTTAGGGTGAACATTGACAGCTATAACTCTTGGTTAACTCTAATGGAGCTAATAATCAGAGAGGTACAATTTTCAATAACGCTGCCGCATTCATCCGTCTGAATTTGAAAGTTATGGTCTGGGTTTCACTCACATTGGAGACATCAGTTGATTGAGCTTATTAGGCAAAATACCTTTCCTTCTAAAAAGAGCTTAAACGGTCTTTGCGATTATTGATGGAACAAAACTACATCCAAGATATCTTGTCAGCCCTAACTGAGATGACATTTTTAGTTGCACTTCCACTAACACTTCCTAAAATATTGGCATATGGGCCTAACAATGTAAGTTGAATTCAGTTTCCATTGAAAATATTATTTCTCTTCGTATTTCATTTTGAATATAAATAAAAATACAAAAACTGAAATGAAATGAAATGAAAGGATAAGAGTTTCAATATGAAGGTTTTTTAAGCCGGGATAACAAGCTGCGTTAACAAAAACGTTGTATAGAATAAACTTTTTATTCAAAATAAAAAATATGTTTCCCATTGTCGCCAAATACAATATAAATATTTGTATCAAAACAAATTTTCCAACAAAATATCTTGCGTTGACTTTTTTGGACTTAGCCTCGACAACCATACATGTGACTTACACTAGTTAATTATCCAGGCTAAGTAAACAAATTTTAACATAAAATAATTTTTCCAAAATTTGTTGCTGGCGACAATTTTAAAAAATATATTTTTTTATTTTGACTGAAATTTTTACTTTTTATTTTATATTTTTATTATCGCAGCTTAATTATCCAGCCCTAAAGAAAACACCCTTATTACTCTCTTTTCTATAAGCTCAAAAAAGTTTAAAAATAAATTAAAAAAAGTAAAAATTTGATTTGAACTGGGATATTGTCCTGGCTCAAGACCATTTTGCATCTATATTTAGTAGAATGCAAATTTATTTACAAATGGCATGGTGACATTTATTACTTGGCTGCAGACTACCACGATCATGATTTCGGCCATATAAAAAGTCTGGCTTCGTAAAAAGAAGTAAAAATTTTAAAACCGAAAACCCGGTTTTTTGGAAATTGTGAATTTTCGAACAAATCGAAAACATTTTTCCTTAAAAAGGACATCCCCACCAGCATTGCAACTAGCGCCGTCATACTGGAACTTCATGCCGTCCACACACTTCTATATCGTGGAACTTGGGTGAAAAAGTATAGGTTATCATGGATGTGAAGCTCTAGTCACTGATGCTTGGTACCACCATCATCGTTTTCGATCAATCCACCATTCTCTTGGAGGACAACGAGTGGCTGGTTTTCGTCCAACATTTGTTTAGTTTGTTGAGGTACCCATTCATTAAAAAAATAGTCCTCGTCTCTGAAATTTACTTTTTTGCTGAAATCGTGGATCTCCGATTCCAACACCCCCGAACCCCTCATAATCCACTTCAAACAGCCACTGAATCCAATCATTTTTATGATTTTAAGTATTACTCCCCCCACACCCACAGAAAAAAAAGAGAAAATTCTATAAAAGCGAAATATCTCCGTCTTGTGATGTGATTGATGTGAATTTCCAAATGATATAGATGTTTGTATGATCATTTATTTACGTACTTTTGCTAGCCATACAAAGGTCACATTGGTATTAAATGAATGAGAGGAATATCTTTAAAAATACTAAAAATTCCATTCCATTTTAAGTTTTAAAAAATATTGCTAGTTTCCCCCTTAAAAAGTTTAAATTTATTTATATTTAATCCGAAGTGGGAAATTTTAAATGGCTGTTAATGCTAAACTTATACAGATATAGGCATGCAATTCCAAGTATTTCTAAAAGTTGTTTTTTCTCTTTCATTTGATAACCATATCAGCTTTATATATCTCGTATAAGTACGAAAATAAATTATTAAAACATAGTATATATGCTTTGGTAATTAAAAGTCCTGTAAAATGGCGACGTTCTAGAGACGATGCCTTGTTTCTCGTGTATATGGTATTGTTCAGCTCCAAAAAGTACTGTACTTTCCAAACTCGAAAACGATATTAAACTTTTTTTATGAATCCATATTTTTTAGTTTTTAAAGATTATCAAATTCGATGTACTTCTACAGTAAATATCATAACATCTACATTTATTCATAGATATTCTACAAAAACACCTTGTTTTCTTCCTAAGGATGCCATTTATAATACAAAATAAAGCAAAAATATTCTATTGTCTAACTTTTTTCGCTCTATTTTACCAAAAATATAAAAATAATAATTTTTTGAACTGGGATTTTATTCTGGCTCAAGACCATTTTGCATCTATATTTAATAGAATGCAATTTTTTTTACAAATGGCATGGTCATATTTATTACTTGGTTGCAGACTACCACGATCATGAGTCTTTTCAAGTGGCTTCGCAGCGACTTTTCAACATCAAACCCGGCCTCTATAAGGAGATGATTCTCACAAACGAACGAGAAGCACAACTCACTTGCCGAATTTGCGTTTAAAAAATCGCACCAAATAATGAAGTAGAAATGCTTACATATGCAACTCAATGATATGCTTGTAAAGATGGCCACAACACAGACATTCTTAGAATATATATAACAAAATATTTTTTTCCGATTTTTGTTCTATTTTTATGGGATTGTCGAGCCAGCAAAAAATCTGTTTTTCGAAAATTTATTTATTTTTATCAATTTTTGGAGACGGTTAGTAAATCACAAGTGAAATTCTCAAGATACTATTATAATTATAATTATCTTTAACTGAACATATAAGTAGATATGCTCGGACTAATATTTCCAAAATGAGAGTGAAAATATTAAAGATACCTTCGATGAAAATTGGAATTTTATTAAAAAATTAAAAATATATATATTCATAATTTTGTTATGCTGATTTTATTTTTTTTTCTTTTTTTATAAATTTGTAAGTTTCGGTGACATTTTTTTGTATTTATTCTTGTTGTCTAGTGTAAATTGGGGGAGGTTTCAACTTTAAATCTTCAAATAACGAAAGACTTAAGACACAAACACAAAAACTGACCATTGTTCGTTAAATTTGTGTTTATTATCGCAACAACTTTGTCACAAAAAAACAATCACCAAACTAAAGAACACGAACAGTTCATTAGTTTGTGTTTTTTATTTTTTCATACTTACTTTTTTCTCTCTCATAGCTCTTGGGAAGATATTTATGGACACGTTTTTATTGTTTTTTTCTTCTTCCACTCTTTATGGTTTATTAGCAATATTTTTGCTAAAATGCATTCATATATTATTTTCTGAAATCTCAGTCTGGTTTGTCTTGTCGTCGTCGAAAAGTCATTAGACGCCTTTAACTAAATAAATGGTTTAAAAAATGGTCTGGCAGCAGCAGCTATAGTTCCATATATATATATACCAACCCAACCTGTTTAGAAAGCCACAACCATATTTAGCGATATTTGCCTTCTTCATATCATCATAAATATTCTAGCAAAATTTTTGCCCGACAGCCAGTCAAATTCTATTGCATGTTTTGTTGTTATTGGAAGAGGTACTTTTTGTTTTTTGGATTGCCCGTCCGTACATATTTGTGCGATTGCATAAATCAATAATTAAAGTCTTAATTACTTCACAGACTAGAAGAATACTAAAAAAACAAAATGAGAAGAAGACGAACGTCTAACGGATAATTAGCCAACGAAACGTATATGTTAGGTGTTGCCTGACTTCACTTTTGACCAAAATAAATAATTTTGGATTTTTTTTTTTCAATTTTTTTTTGGTTGTGTCTTCGCTTTGTCTGTCGACGTTTGTTTGTTGAGCTATCCATCCGACTTTCACACACTCGAAGAATTACATACAACCAAATTGAATTACATACAACCTCCTATTCAATCTACAAGATAACTTATGCGGTGCGTCGCAGGCCACGCATGCGCCGTATAGTGGCCTGGTCTGGCCATAAGAGTCATTATTGTATGAAATTATGTTTTGACTTTTTAAAGTGATCTGGTCTGGTTTGTTTTTGGTTAATTGGAGCAATATTTCTATATGATTGCACAGCACACACACACGTACACACATGCGCATTAATGTGTGTATTAAATGGGTTTGATATGGGTCAAGGTTTCTGGCGAGACGAGAAGCTCGATGAGAAATACTATATACATATATTTATAAGTAAAATTAAATGGTTGTGTTTCATTTTCGAGTGGATATTTGTCAATAATCAACAAATTAGGGAGGGTTAACATTTTAATGTTGTTGCTTAATGAGATCAAGTTAAAGTTTGTGTAGGGATCTCGGCGATATTCTTTTGAGGGGTTTTGCATGTTTTTTTTTTAATATTTAGTCACTGCTGACAAATCATTAGGAGAAGGTATATGTGTCATTCCACGTCAAATCGGCAAAAAAATTAAATGACGATGATTTTTCTGAAATCTCTGATCTCTCGATTTTTCTGAAAATCTCAGGAAATTTTCTTCTTTAAAAAAGATTTTTTTATTAGAAAAAAATATTAAAATTTTATTTGCAATTTATTTGAATTTTCACAAAAATATAAAAATCCCACTACAAGTGTATATTCAAATCCTTGAACACGCAATTGGCTTTATCGATTTCAAATACATACCTTGTTTGTAAGATCTTCAGGAGTACTTTAACGAAATGAAATGTTATTTTATCTATTATTTGTAAAAGAGGTTTTCAAGCTATTTATTAAAAATAAAAAAATCATATTTATTTAAACAAATCTTTGTTTTTGCTTTCTTTTACAAATGGTTTCATAATTTCCACATTTATCCATAGATATTTTACATGTAGACATTGTTTTATGCGTTAGTATGTTAGTTTTTAAAATATAGAACAAAATATTTTTTAACGATTTTCTTCTCTTTTTTATGATTTTTTTCATGTAAGCAAAAAAAATATCCTTTTCGGAAAAAAATAAATCATTCCTTTCGTAATTTTTTATTTTTGACACTGTTTCTAAACCACGGTTTCTACATGAAAATGAAATTCGCAACATTTATAGCCATCATAATTATCTTTAACTTAACATATAAGCTGATGCGATCGGACTTATATTTCCAAAATGAAAATATAAATCTATAAGGCACCTTTGGCGAAAATTTAAATTTTAGTAAAACATTTTCTAAAAAAAATTATCCATAATTTTTTCGCTTTCGTGTCTAGAAAATGTTATACATAGCCATTATTATTTCTGAGACGAGAAAAAATAAAATATGTATTTGTTTTAGTTTCGAATGGCAGTCATTGTAACAAATATGACAATACCTATTTGAAGAATATCTATGAATTCATTTTTATAGCATTTTACCCTTTTGCTGGGACGAAAACATGATAAAAACCCTTTAAAACCAGAAATTAAAATAAAAATATATGAAATTTATTTATTTGTGCCTCAATACACTCAAAAAATATTTGTTTCGTCTCAGACACATAATTTATATTTATTATTCTTGTATAGTGCAATATGACAAAGGAAACCATGTTATTCTTACACTTTAGGTAGAGGGTGTCTTCGGCATATTTATTGAAAACTCTATGACGAACATTACTGTGGAATATTTTAATCCTCTACCTCTTCTATTTAACCGTCTAACTCAGCAACGATCATAACTATATATTGCTTTAGATGACTTTCTTGAAAAGACAGCAAAAAGACCCATTCATTGAAGAGTTGGAGGGTTAAAATGTTCTACAAAAATGTTGCCTGTAATATTTCCAATAATTATGCAGAATACACCCTATACCTAAAATGTCAAGACGACAAGGTTCCCTATGCCTTAAGAATTTTGGTTTTGAAAATTAATCTCTATGCCATATTATTATGGGAAACTATGTCAGCCTTATGTTTTAGGTGTAGGGTGTCTTCTACATATTTATTGAAAACATGACAGACAACATTTTTTTAGAACATTATAAACCTCTAACTATTCAATTTGGACCTTTAACTGTTGAATGATCTTTAACCGTTGGTAGTTGTCAGACTACATATTGCGTTTGTAACCGTTGGTAGTTGTCAGACTACATATTGCGTTTGATGTCTTTTATGAAAAAGGTGTCAAAAAGACCGGTTGATTGAAGAGTTAGAGGGTTAAATTATTCTACAAATATGTTCCTTGTAATGCTCTACATAAATGTGCTGAACACAATATATATCTAAAATGTAAGGATAACATGAATTCCTATGTCATAAGAATTTGGGTTTTGAATCTTTATCTCAGAAACTATATAAAGGGGATGTTGCTATCCGTTTGAAAATTGTTATGGAATAGGAAACCATGTTATCCTTACACTTTAGGTGGATGTTGATGTCTCCATATTTATTGAAAACATTACGAGGACCATTTTTGTAGAACATTTGAACCCTGTAACCCTCTAGCTCTACAACTATTATAAGTTTTGGTAGCATGTTGCTATAAAATATACGACTTTTGATGACTCGTGGAAAAGGGGCCAAAAAGTCCCATTCATTAATGAGTTAGAGGATTAAAATATTACACAAAAATGTTCATCCTAATTTTCTACATAAACTTACGGAACACACCCTATATCTAGAATGTGAGCATAACATGGTTTCCTATGTCATAAGATTTTGCGTTTTGAATGTTTTATATTGCGTTTGATGATTTTCGTGAAAAGGGGGCAAACGACCGATTCATTTAAGAGTTAGAGGCTTAAAATGTTCTACAAAAATGTTCCTTGTAATATGTCTTGTCATTTATTTTGGTTCAAGACCATAGGTTGTGCCGAAGTCTTCAGCAGAACCCAAAATTAGCAAAGAAGGCAAAGTGAGACCTTTATTGTTGCAGCTGAAAGTTGACTGCGCAGTTTCGATGGGCGCTACACCATCTCATCAGAACTTTCGCAACGAATGTATGTCTTTGACTTAAATCAGGGTTCATATTAGTACCAGCGGTCACATATTTCTAATGAGAAACGCTGATAAACAAAATATTCCACCGAACTAAGTCGACACCTTGTAATATTCTATTGTAATAATTGTAATATTCCTTGTAATATTCTACATAAATGTGCTGAACACACACACATGCCTAAAATGTCACGATAACATGGATCCCTATGCCATACGAATTTGCCTTTTGAAAATATTCAAGTTGGCCTCCTATGACAAATTCTTATGGTATAGGAAACCCTGTTATCCTTATACTTTAGCAGAAGGTTGTCTTCTACATATTTATTGAAAACATTACTAGGAATATTTTTGTGGAACATTTTAACCCTCTAACATTACAACTATTATACGTGTTGTTAGTTGCTTGAAGGACGTTTCTATATAAAATACTGATTTTTATGACTTTGATGAATAGGGTCCGAATAGACCCATTCATTGAAGAGTTAGAGGGTTGAAGAGTTCTACAAAAATGTTCCCTGTAAAGTTTTTCACAAATGTTGTGAACACACCCTATACCTAAAATGTGAATATAACAAGTTACCCTATGCCACATGAACTTACGTTTTGAAAATATTCAAGTTGCCCTCCTTTGGAAATGCGCATGCCATAGAAAACCATATTATCCTTACACTTTAGGAGGAGGATGTCTTCTGCATATTTATGTAAAACATTACGATCTACATTTTTGTGGAATATTTTAATCCTCTAACTTTTATGAGTTTTGGTAGTTGCTAGCAACAAGTTGCCTTATAATATGTTGCTTTTGATGACTTTCATGAAAAGGGTCCGATAAGTTCCATTCAATGAAGAGTTAGAGGGTTAAAGTGTTTCACAAAATTATTCCTCATAATGTTTTACATAAATGTGCTGAATTCACCCTCCACCTAAAATGCCCAGCATGGTTCCCAATACGATAAAAATAAGAATGAAGACAGCACGCTGCTTTTGCTGACTTTGGTGAAGAAGGGCCAAAAAAAAAACACATTCATTGCAGATTTAGAGGGTCAAGATGTCCTACAAAAATGTTTCTGGTAATGTTTTTCACAAATGTGGTGAACTTACCCTACAACTAAAATCTAAAGATGGCATACGAATTTGCTAAAGGAGGATGAAACCTTAAAATTATTGAAATATTTTTTAGATCTTTAGTTTGTTACAAAATATTTTAAATAAATAATTTCAAGCTGAATATTGTCTTTATTACAAATTTAATGTTGTGCCATTGATGTGTGTTTGAATATAATTTGTTGCATATGGGCGCCGCACAATGGTCCAGAATCAATTTGCATCGTCCAACATGTAATAACTTTTCAAATATTTTTTTAGATCTTTAGTTTGTTATAAAATATTGGAAATGAATACTTTCAAACTGAATATTGACTTTATTACAATGATAGTGATATGTCATTGATGTGTAATTGAATATAATTTCCTGCGCAAGTGCGCCGCTCATTGGACCAGAATAAATTTCCGTCAGCCAACATGTAGTAACTTTTGATCCAATAAACATTTTGGACTTTTGTAAAAAAATAAAATTAGGCAAGGACCTAAGGATTATTAACATTGAACATGAATAGTTTAAACCGAGACTAGTTTAAAAATGTATGAGAAATTTAATATATTAAATTTCAAAAGTTAATGAGAAAAATTATCATTTCGTGTTTTGGAACTAAAATATCTGATTGGTATCACCAAATGTATCCTATCTTCCACGGGGGCAATTTGGGGCGGGAAAAACTTACACTAAAAAGCGGCCAACCCTTCAAACGTTCTAATTATATATTCACATTCTTTAAAGACTTTTGAGGGAAAAATTTTATGTTGGTCAACAGTCATACATTTTTCGAAAAAGGTATTTTTGAAAATATTTATTACAAGCAAACTATATTTGGCACAAATACAGTATTGAGGCCATTATAAAGCTAGGAAATCACAATTTCTCATAAAAAATATTTTGATCGTAAAAGCTCTTAAAATTCAGGAGAAACAGTACGATTAATTCGAAAAAAAAAATAGGTTTTTTAATTTTCAAAATTTGATCAAAAACATGAAAATCTGTAATAAAAAAAAAACAATATTTTTATGATTAAAAAATACGTTAAAATGTGTCCAAAAATATTTAAAAATATTTAATTTTCAAAATTTGAAATGTGTCCAAAAATATTTAAAAACAAAAATGAAAACTGAACTTTTCTTTTAAATCGAAAAATTAGGGAAGTAGTCAACTTTGAACTAATTTATAAAATATATCAGATTAATCGATTTTCAATATTTAATCTCAATCTCAATATTTAATATCAAAATTATTTTTTCTAATTTTTAAAATCGCATTTAGGAACAAATATGTAAAAATATGTCAAAAAACATAAAAGTTTTATTTTGCTTTTAAATCAAAGATTAGAAAAGTAGTCAACTTTGGGCTATTTTTTTATACCCGATTTTAAATATGAATATTTCAAAATATTCTTTAGTTTCTTGTTTAATTTCAATTTTTAGAAAACTCAAAAATAATTATTAGATCAAAAGTTATTCAATTTTGGTCGATGGGTATTTATTCTCGACCCCTGTGGGAAAAATCAAAACCCTTAAATATCAATTTCCCAGAAACTATGTCCCTTTAAATACCTTTGAAAATCTGTCTATGTTCTATGATTTTTCCAACAACTAATTAATTTTTCCTCTCTCTCCTCTCTTCCAGATTCACAAACAAATGTCCGCACAACAGCTGCAATCGGTATTCCACGTGGAATCGGCCGAGGCAGTGCCCCAATACGAAGTCATACAGCTGCTGCATCACCACAACGAGGAAACCCCCTCCTCGCAACAATATAACAATTATCGTCGCAGAAAACGTAGCATAGAGACCATATCACCGACAGAGGGATTACATCATGTCAAGAAAGATCTCAGTAAAACGCCCTATTACAGTGAGGCAAAATTGGCCTCTGCCAAAAAATCCCAGCAGGCCAATAGCCTGACGGGGGATTTGAAAAAGATCAAAGATATCCATGAGCATAAAGTGCAAGTGGCTGCTTTCGGGCAGAAACTCAACTTGACCCTTAAGAAAACCCAAGGATTATTCAAAAAGGGTGAGCTGCACAATTTGCCCATGTGGTTCATGGACAAAGAGGCCAATGCCACACAGGGTGTGAATTTGGAGAAAATAGAAGATGAGGTAAGTCCGAAAGAAAAAATCAAAAATTTCACAAAACCACAATTTATGTTTCTGCATTAATAAATGTTGGCACCAACTGTCAAACTGTAAATAAAAAAATTTGTATTTGGATTTATGGCTTTATATGTATGATGATATGATTGTTTTCTTGATTTATTTTCTTTACTCCACAAGAGTTTGTATTCACTTATGCGTGCCTCATACATAGTGTGACGGAGTGTGTGTCTGTGTGTTTTCGTTATGTTAGTTTAATTTAAATTTCTTGTTCAACTACTTTCATTTTCTTTCTACACTTTTTCCTCACTTACTCAACTCGACACAACTCTACTCAAATCACCTCAACTCTTCAGTATGTTAAGCACTCTTTCGTCATTATTATTTTTCGTTGGTTGGTTGCTTGGCGGCTGTTCACATTCAGCTGTCCGCCGTCCACCTTCCCCAGCTTGTCGATCCGTTGATGTTTATAATCAAATAAAACTTCCGCGTAACTTCCTCTCGCCATGATTTGCAAAAATCACCGTTAACTATCCAAAATTTATGACCGACCACAGCCATTAGCTATCAGTTGAAGAGCAAAATCGGTGGAGCAAACATTTCGCAGCCATGGTGTTAAATATTCAAATTAATTGGTTAATTTGCTGACCACAATCTTGATAGTTAATAGACAACAGCAAACAAAAGACTTAAGACACGAACCTTGTTTTTGTGTCGATAAGACACCAACCACAACAAGGATATATCAAGATGATGAAACAAACCAAGGAAACTTCTGTAGAAATTCATACTTGTTAAGCAAATAAATTTCCAGTTATGAGTCACTTAGTCGATATAATTATCGAGTTTTCTACATATCGCCACTCTGAAATTTCCGGAGTATGTGTGGCATAAATGTAGATATATCAGCACAAGAAAAATTAAAAAAAAATGGATTTTTTAAATAATTTTCAATATTTTAGAAAATAACAAGAATATGTTCATGAATATTTCTAATTGTTTGCTGATATCTCAGAAACAACTGGCGGATCAACTCCGAAATTTTTAGAGTATGTTGCTTTTTATAAAAAATCTGAAAATATAAATATCAACTTTATAAAAAGTAATATTAAAGAAATATTAAAGCTGCTAAAAATCCAAAAAATAACAAAGGTAAAAATAGCATAAATAAAAAATAAATTAGAAATAAATAAACGAAAAAATAAAATATTTTTTAATAAAAATATAGAAATTAGAAAGAAATATTAAAAACTGTTCAAAAGTCCGAAAAATAGTTTTATAAAAAAATATATTTTTTTAATAAAAATGTTTCTAAATAAAAAATCAATATTTTTAATTGAAAAAAAGTTTAAAAAATATATTAAATTTTATATTTTTATAAAAAGTAATTAATTTTTTAAAACTTAAAAAACAAGAAATTAACAAAGATAAACAAATAAATAAATGAAAAATAAAATATTTTTTAATAAAAATATAGAAATTAGAAAGAAATATTAAAAACTGTGCAAAAGTCCGTAAAAATAGGTTTATAAAAATATACATATTTTCTTAATAAAAATGTTGTTAAATAAAAAATCAATATTTTTAATTGAAAAAAAGTTTAAAAAATATATTAAAATTTATATTTTTATAAAAAGTAATTAATATTTTAAAACTTAAAAAAAAAAACAAGAAATTAACAAAGATGAACAAATAAATAAATGAAAAAATAAAATATTTTTAATAAAAATATAGAAATTAGAAAGAAATATTAAAAAATTGTTCAAAAGTCCGAAAAAATAGGTTTATAAAAATATATTTTTTTTTTATAAAAATAGTTTTAAATAAAAAATCAATATTTTTAATTGAAAAAAAGTTTAAAAAAATATATTAAAATTTATATTTTTATAAAAAGTAATTAATATTTTAAAACTTAAAAAAAAAACAAGAAATTAACAAAGATGAACAAATAAATAAATGAAAAAATAAAATATTTTTTAATAAAAATATAGAAATTAGAAAGAAATATTAAAAAATGTTCAAAAGTCCGAAAAAATAGGTTTATAAAAATATATACATTTTCTTAATAAAAATGTTGTTAAATAAAAAATCAATATTTTTAATTAAAAAATAAAAGTTTAAAAAAATATATTAAAATTTATATTTTTATAAAAAGTAATTAATATTATTATACAAAATTTAAAAACTTAAAAAATCAAAAAAATAACAAAGATAAAAATGACATAGATAAAATATAAATTTCAAATGAATGAAAAAATAAATATTTTTTAATATTTCTTAATAAAAATATACAAATTTATAAAAAGAAATATTAAAAAAATAAAATGATCAAAAGTCCGAAAAAATAGATTTATAAAAAAGTATATATGTTTTTAAATATTTTTTAATAAAACTGTTTTTAAATAAAAAATCGATATTTTTAATTGAAAAAAGTCTAAAATATATATTAAAATTTATATTTTTATAAAAAGTAATTAATATTATAATACAAAATTTAAAAACTAAAAAAAAATTAACAAAGATAAAAATAACATAGATAAAATATAAATTTCAATTAATGAACAAATAAATACTTTTTTTTAATATTTTTTAATAAAAATATACAAATGTATAAAAAGAAATATTAAAAAAAAATAAAATGATCAAAAGTCCGAAAAAATAGATTTATAAAAAAGTATATATGTTTTTAAATATTTTTTAATAAAACTGTTTTTAAATAAAAAATCGATATTTTTAATTGAAAAAAGTCTAAAATATATATTAAAATTTATATTTTTATAAAAAGTAATTAATATTATAATACAAAATTTAAAAACTTAAAAAATCAAAAAAAAAAACAAAGATAAAAATAACATAGATAAAATATAAATTTCAAATGAATGAACAAATAAATACTTTTTTAATATTTTTTAATAAAAATATACAAATTTAAAAAAGAAATATTAAAAAAATAAATTGATCAAAAGTCCGAAAAAATAGTTTAATAAAAAATAAATTATTAATAATTAAATATAAATATAGATTTTTTAAATCTATGTTTATTTTTTATTCTTAAAAATTAATTTCAACTGTTTTAATTGCAAAAAGTATTAAAAATATATATTATTTTAATTAGGAATATTTTTTATAAAATATTGCTTTAAAAAATAAAAATATTTAAGATATCAAAAAATTGTCAAAGATAAAAATAACATATATAAAATAAATTTCAATATGTTTTAAAAACAAATTATTTAAAAAAATATATACACAATTATAAGAAGAAATATTAAAAAATCCGACAAAATAAATAAATATTTTTTAATTAAAATATGGATTTTTAAAATCTTCTGTTTATTAGTCTTACAAAATTAATTTAATTTTTTTTTAATTTAAAACAAAATATGTTGAATTTTTTAAACAGTTTATTTTTTCAAAAATAATATTTTTTTATTTTATTTTATTTATTAAATTTAAACTGTTTTAATTTAAAAAAAAAATATTAAAAAAAAATTGTATTTCTGTTTAATTTTTTTAGATATTTTTTATTTGTTAAAAACTAGTAATTCTATTGTAAAAAATATATCAATATCAGTCTCACAACAAAATATTAAACCCACTTCCTCAAATTAGTTAAAAAATTACAGGGTGACAAAGATAGTGCTAGATAACTATAGGGATCCGACAAAATAAATAAATATTTTTTAATTATAATATGGATTTTTAAAATCTTTTAATTTTAAATTCATTTTTTTAATTTAAAACAAAATATGTTGAATTTTTTAAAACAGTTTATTTGTTTTTTTTTTTCAAAAATAATAATTTTTTCATTTTATTTATTTATTTTATTTAAATTTAAAAAATAAATCAATTTAAAAAATATTAAAAAAATTAAATTTTTTGTTTAATTTTTTTAGTTATTTTTTATTTGTTAAAAACTAGCAATTTTGTTGTAAAAAATATATCAATATCAGTCTCACAACAACATACTAAACACACTTCCTCAAATTAGTTAAAAAATTACAGGGTGACAAAGATAGTGTTAGACAACTATAGGGTCCGCATAATAACTTTTTTTTTGAAAATGCTATAACAAAAAACTACTGAATATTTTCTCAAATTTCTTTTTTTATTTGAAAGTACAATCCTTCCGGTTAATAAGGGAAAATAATTTCATTCAAATGGCTGCCTCGGGCACCTCACAAATAATAGTCCAACGGTTGAATAGTTGAAAAAAAAAACGTTAGATGGCGGGCCCTTTATATATTGCAATACCAAAATCGTAAGAAATTTTCGAAAATTTCTCGTTGAATTAATATGGATTTTCTCAAATATGAAAATATTCTAAATTTCAAATTGAAACATTTTATTCATGTACCAGATATTCATGATGCCAGCTGCAGCCGTTTGGTTGCAACCATTTTTATCCATTTTTTCCATTTTGGACACCAAATGTGCGAATTTGGAAACATCCTTTTGCTTTGCTGTTTTTTTGCCCTGTTTTTTCCCAAATTTCCTGTTCAAATTTCAAAAAATTACATTATGTTGGACGTCTACTCAGAAAGAGGCCCTACAGGCTTTATTTTATGATTTAGTTTTTTATTCCTCTTTTCCCACTTTATCGCTTAAACGAAAAGAAAAGTAATATTTCACCCAATTAGAAATTTATGTTTTTGTCCCGTTTTACCCTTTCGGTTGGTATCATTTTATCACTTTTTCGTCGTTTTGTCTTTAAAGCAGAAATTTAGAAAAATCTTTTCATTTTGCGCAATTCTGGATGGTTGAAGTCTCCAAATTTCACATTTCTAGCTGTTGTCGTTTTTTTCGTACAATTTGTATCCCTTGTTGTCCTATTTCGTCCCCTAAAAGCATGATTTACAAAAATCTCTTTTTGGTGGGAAAAATGTTCTCTCTGGTCTAATGTTGTCCATTTTAAATCTCAACCGTTCTAAAACTATTAGACATATGTATTGCTCATTTCGTTCGCAAGCTAGCGTGCCCTCAGCTAACAGACGGACAGACATGGCTAGATTGTCTTACCACAACGTAGAATTTATTAACTTTATGGTATTT
Source organism: Polietes domitor (assembly GCA_947397865.1). NCBI lineage: Eukaryota > Metazoa > Arthropoda > Insecta > Diptera > Muscidae > Polietes > Polietes domitor. The sequence continues at coordinate 115,879,896 of OX377622.1, forward strand.
CCGATGAACTTTTCAAAGTGTTACAAAAGGATTGACAAAGTAAATATATACACTAACTCCATCCTATGGCAAAGGTTATAAAAATAGATAATAAAAATAATTAGATTTTAGCATGGATGCATTTCTTATCCCACAAAAAAGGTAGAGCATTGAACAGATTTTCCGTTTTTGAGGCCTGCTTGTAATTCTTATTTTCAAATATTTCGGAGCAAATAATAATATTTCAAAAAAAATATAAATTTGCATTCATATTTCATAGTTAATGTTTGAACCTGCCTTACAATTACAATGCCTTCCCCCGCATAAGATACTCTTTCGTTACAATACGAAGCACAAGCAAGTCCTCTGTCGATTTGCATAATAAAACAATTTCGAAATCAATGATTTATAAATGTTCTTTGATTCTTAACTATGGTTTGTCAACCATCCAGGGAATGACAGTTTGAGTTTGAAATGTAAAGCGATGACAGCAAATGGCAATTATATTGTTGATTTATTTTGTACTCTATAGACTGCACTTAAATGAGTGCTGCGATGATTGCAATGACGTCGTAAATGATTCGGCGTTGGCGTATTGAAATGATATTATGAAGTTTGTGACTGTGGTGACACATTTGCCATTTGTCGCCAGTCACCGCAAAATGGCAAATGACAAATGATTGTCTGCGCTGTAAAGTTTGTGCCTTAAGTCTTTTGTTTTGTCACTGCTTTAAATTTGCTTATAAACAAGAGGGTATTTAAAGTGTCAGCATAATTGTTCTCAGATCTCAAATTTAAGAAATTTCTGTGTTTTGTTTGTTTGTTTGTTTCTGCTCACAACGTAACGAAGTAATTTGCAAATCAATCAAGGTTTAGTTTATGAGCTGGCTGGCAATGGTTATTTGTCATATATTTTTTAATAGAGTTGAGAGTTATGCTACTACTAAGTTTCAAAGTAATCGGAAATCGGTTGATGTAAGATAAAGGTATCCGGTTGGATCGATAAGCAAAATGGTTTTTAATAGTTCTTCCACTTTATTGTGGAGTAATGAAATGATTCATTTCAAATTTGAAATTGCGCTTTAACGAGATTTTTGTTAGTGATAGCGCAATACTCTCCAATGTGTAACGAATTAATTCAAGTGACAAAACAAAAGACTTAAGACACAAACTTTTGTTTACAGAGCAATAGCATTTACGCCATTTGTCACATTTCTAGGATTAATACATCATATTCCATTAAAAGACAGAATGAGTCATAATTTACACTCTAGATATTGTTTGGCGAACTTTCCATTTCAAAACATTCAATTCATCATATCCAATCAATCATTCCTTAGACTATATGTTGTGTTTGACGAACTTTTTGTAACAGCTCAAGATGCAATTTAGTCGGTGATTTGTCGATTGAACAAGTTGGATCACAAACGAAAACGATTTGAAGTTTGCTCAGACTTATCTTATCTGACCAACATTTCATAGTTCGAAGAAAGACTTCAAGATTGAATTTTCAAAAAAAATGTATAACTTTTGAAAGTTTGGCACATTTTTGAGTTAACTTAAGAAATTGTAAAATATGAATTAAAATTAAATTCAATTTTCGGCTGAATTTTTAATATTCTCTGGCAACAGCTGACCACACTTCTCGGTTATTAATTTTTGATTGGATTTTCGTCAGATATTTTTTGCGGAAAAATATTGATTAACGCAAATGTTGGTCAGCGTTTATGGTAGCCCAACAAATCCTTTAATTACAAAAATCTGAGTAAACATTCACGAATTTTAGAGAAAGAGTCATAAAATAAATATTTATGACAGAGATCCGGGAAAAAGTTAACACTTTTTTCTTGAAAGCCGATGAAAACTTTAAGACGTTGTCTGATTTCAGTGGAAGTGAAATAAGACACAAATTCCCAAAATCTCTCCAAACGCTTAGTATTTCATGGAAATTTTTAGGTTTTCGGTGATTTCCAAGTTCTAATATCTATTTCTTTTTATACCCTAGCACACTAGCTAGGTGCTTGAAATTTCCCATATATGTGTCTAATGGCTGTAGGTCACTTGCGTTTGAAAATGAGCGAAATTGGTCTAGAGGCGAAAAATATTATATCAAAGCATTTTGGGATATTTTCTGTTTTAATGTCTTTGTGCATTTGTTTGTAACACCCAAAAGGACGCGAGATAGACCCAACGTTCATTATACCGATCGACATTGAATGGATTTAGCCATGTCCGTCTGTCTGTCCGTCCGTCCATCTATTCTTGTAATCACGATACAGGTCGCAATTATTGTCCGATTCTAACGAAACTTGACACTAACGATTTTTTCACGTCGAGGCCGGACGCTATTTAATTTCAAGCAAATCCGTTCAGATTTAGATATAGCCCCCATACAAATATTGCTCCCCATTTGACTTTTTCTGCTCTAGAAACCACATAATGGAAGTGATTTTGATCAAATTTTGCACAATAACTTAAATCGAAGTTAGAAACATCTGTGGTGAAAATGGATCAAATCGGTTCAGATTTAGATATAGCCACCATACAAATTTCGCTCCCTTACTTGACATTTCCCGGTCTAGAAACCGTAAATTTTAAGAGATTTTCTTCAAATTTGGCGTAAGACCTTTTATTTCAACTAAAAACATTTCTGGTGAAAATGGATGAAATCGGCTCAGATTTATATATAGCTCCCATACAAATGTCGCTCCCCATTTGACTTTTTTGCTCTAGAAACCACATAATTTAACCGATGCTGATACAACACCTCTTATTTCAACAAGAAACATCTGTGATAAAAATGTATCAAATCGGTGGTTCAGATTTAGATATAGCTCCCATACAAGTTCCGCTCCCTTTTTGAGGTTAATCGCTGTATAAACCACATACTTTAACCGATTTTCTTCAAATTCGGCAGGATATCCTATATTTACACTAGAAACATGTATGGTAAAAGTGTATAAAATCGATTCAGATTTATATATAGCATATTTATGTCGTTCACGATTTTCACCGAATTGAATTGTAGTGGAGTAGAAAGTGTAGGGTATATAAAGGGTGATTTTTTAAAAGCTATAGGAAAGTTTTTCAAAAAAAAAAAACACATAAAATTCAGAAAAATGCATGAAATCTTTATTTGAATCAATAGTACGGTCCATATAATTTAATGTTTGAAAATTATTTCATGCAAATGTTGACCTTGACAGCGCCTCAAATGGTCCAGACGCTAAGTCCAATTTTGGCATACTCTTTCCAACACTTCGGCCGGTATCTCACGAATAAATGCTTCAATGTTGTCTTCCAATGCGTCAATTGAAGCGGGCTTGTCTGTATAGACATGAGCTTTAACATAGCCCCACAAAAAATAGTCTAAAGGCGTTAAATCGCACGATCTAGGCGGCCAATTGACCGGTCCCGAACGTGAAATAAAATGTTCACCGAACTCGCCTCTCAATAAGTCCATTGTTGCGCGTGCTGTGTGGCATGTGGCACCGTCTTGTTGAACCCGCATGTCATGCAAGTCAAGCTCTTGCATTTTGGCAAAAAAAACGTTGGATATCATCTCACGGTAGCGCTCACCATTCACAGTTACGTTACGATTCGCATCATCTTTGAAGAAGTACGGTCCAATGATGCCACCAGCCCATAAACCGCACCAAACTGTGACTTCTGGCTGATATTCACTCCAAAATCGACAATTCTGCCTATTTACGTACCCATTGAGCCAGAAATGAGCTTCGTCGCTGAACAGAAGAAGCGCGCGATGAACTTTCTTAACAGAGCACGCATTTTGATAATAAAATTCAATAATTTGCAAGCGATGTTCGTTTGTAAGACGATCTGCTGCTCCTGGCTCAAGACCATTTTGCATCTATATTTTATAGAATTCAAATTTATTTACAAATATCATGGCGACAGTTATTACTTGGCTGCACATTATCACTATCATGATTTCTGGCCCGTGAAAGCCTTCGTCAGGTAGCTTCGCATTGACTTTTCAACAACATACCCGGCTTCTTTAAGCAAATGATTCTCACAAATGAATGAAAGGCACAACTCACTTTGCGTATATCCGTTTAAAAAATAGCTCCGAGTAATAATTATTTATATTTTTGATTTAAATATACTTTTTGAAATATTTGGATAGATATTAATAGACAACTATACAAATATTTTTATTTCACCGCCTATTAGTTTTTAATATTTATTATATGTTACCACTATTTGTCATGGGTTTAGGAATGGGCGAACTTTTTGGTTGATTTATGCTTTATATTCTCTACTTTAATAATAGAAGACAATTATATAAATATTTATTAGTGGTTGTGGTCTTTAAAATTAATTAAATTTGGAAATATTAATATTCTTCATATGATACCTGTAAGTCTTTGTTGTCTGTTATCTTCTAAATTATATTTAAAAAAACATTCTTTTGCATGAAATGATCGGTAAATATTGAAGATATCCCTAACCAATATAGACTGGATATGGCAAATGATCTATATATAGCTCGATAATAACCAACTATATTCATGAGTACGAGTATGTTTGTGTCTTTTTTGAGCTCATATGTACATATTTTCTGAAGTTAACTCTTAATTTTGTATTCACCACATTTCGAGTAGTTATCGTAGTAGCAGCAGCAATACTTAGCATGCTAATGATTCACAGACGACGTTTGGATGAAAAATGATTGATGACTGCGGTCTTAACGACCATAGCTAAGTGTTAAACCCCCCGCTTCAACAGTGGCCTGAGTAAACTCGAACATCTTAGCAATTGAAATAGTCTAATAGCTGGCCAAAGATGGTAGTGTTTTTGTGATGTTCTTCAAAATTCTAAACTTCAAAGGAGATATTGGTGTTCCACTAACTAGTAATCTTTCAATTATCACATAACAACAACATGGCACATGAATGCCACAAAATTAATTGCTACGGAAAACTGTTGCTACAGTTTAATGCAAATTGTGGTAATAGGATTTATGCTTAATGCCAAAATATGCCATAAAGAGTCTGTTCAGTACCAAAAAAAAACAGAACAAGATCTTATGAAGTAAAGTGATTGTTTGAATTAAGGTTTGCCTTGTCTTAGCCATAAAAACCAAAAAAAAAAAAAAAAACAAAAATTGAAATCTAAGTTCTAACATTTTTGCCGTTTCGGTTTTGTGTCTGTTATTATGACCTAGTTTCGTTTGTGTTTTTTAGCCTTTTCACGAGGTTTGTTAAGCTCTTACAAAGAACTAAGATCAAAAATGCGAATGGGAAGTTGAAAGAGGAAACGTTCTGGCCAAAACAATGCCCGGCCATTGCAATGTGTTCTAGAGTGTGTGATGTGAGAAACTCAAAAAAAGTCATAAACTTAGCAGAACTTGATAAGTCCAATTTTTTTTGTATACAATTTGCTGTTGGAACGGAAGTATGGTTAAATGAAAAGTAAATTGGCCATACAGTTTAGAAAATTCCAATTGTTTGGTCAATGACATCAAGCAGGTTGTTAAAATGTAACATTGGCGATTTGTCTATAAATTTTCCCGGATCTCTGGTCATAATATTCAACTTAAGTCTTTCTCTCTCTAAAGAACGTAACTGTTTATTGAAAATGTTGTGAAGTTCAAAACTTGAAGCCTAAAGGTGTAACACACTAAACAGGTTGAATGCAAACAACAATTAAAATAATACATGTGGTGGTCAATTGTGGTCTAAAGATAGAAATCTTAAAATAAAAATGTATTCTTGCAAATAAAATTTCATAATACACTGCAATAACAATTTCATAAATTCATTTGGGAATCTGTCTCTGTTTTGCGCTATATACATTTAAAAGACCTTTTCACCAAAAAAGGTGAAAAGGCTGGTCATGTGATTCCATCTTGAAATTTTTCTTCGAACTATCAGTTGATGGTGATACTTCTACTAACACTAGACTAGATAAGTCTGGACATGTTGTGGTCCAACATGTTCGCACAACAAATCATCGCTTAAACAGCAACTCGAACTGCCACATAAGTTGCGGCATCGTTTAACACAATCTAGGGTATAAAGTATATTTCAATCTGTCTTTTTATTGATTGATATTGGATAGAATTCTCTTTCTGACACTAGAATAGATAAGTCTGGGTAAACTTAAAATCATTTTGATTGTTCCCCCACCACTGCCAGATAAGTCGCTGAATCGCAGAAAGTTGGTCGGACACAACCTAGAGTGTAAAGTATGCTCCACTCTATCATTTGATAGAATATTATGAATATCCTAGAATTGTGACAAATGCTAAATACTATTCGTTGGTAAACAAAAGTTTGTGTCTTAAGTCCTTTGTTTTGTCACTTGAATTAATTCGTTACACTTTGCAGAGTAATTGCTGTGTCACAAAAAATGCTCGTTAAAACGCAATTTCAATTTTTAAATGAATCATTTAAAATTATTTCTTTCAATTAAAAAGTGAAAGAAGAAAAAATCAACCATTTTGAAGAATTCCTTGTTAAAAAAAAACAAAAATTTTCAAAGTTCTTACGATTTTATTGAAAATTGCTGAGCGTGTTTGATATCGCAACCCAGTGGGCGCCAAAAAAAAACTTCACCTCAAGAAATGATGTAAATTCCAATTTCGTGTTTATTTCAATCGAATTGGTATATTTTTAAATTTAAAATTGTTTTCCGTTTACAAACAAAAAATTAATTAAAAGAAGTTTTAACACTGACAATAAATAATAAGGATCTTTTAAAAAATTAAAATACGGATTTTCTCATTTCATAATAATTTAGAAAATTCACGATTTTTGTCATTCTTTCATTTTAAGAGTAAAAAACTATTTTTTTCACATCTTTTGGCCACCAATCGAACCCCAATTAATCTCCTCTGAAGCCCTCAAATTACAAAAAAAAAAACATAAATAACAAAGTAGAAACAATGCAAACACAATTGCATATTATTTACTATTCATTTTTCATTTCATAAATAGAAATTTTTGTCAAAAATGAAAATGAAAGCGACTTTTTTGGTGCCTATCATGATGGAAAAAAATTTGTTTGATTTTTTTTTAAATTATGGCCACCCAAAAACTTTGAAATTTTGCTTAACTTTTTTAAGATTTTTGCCGAAGAATTTTCCGAAAAAAGTTAAATTAAACAAAAAATTGTTTCGGACAAATTTTATTTTCAAAAAATAAACAAATTTAGTTTTTGATCATTATCTTTTTTAATCTTTCGGTAGAAAAAGCTTTGGTTGATATTCACATTCAAGGCAGATTCGGTGAAGGATTTTTTTGAATTCAAAAAATCCCATAAGAAAAAGTCGCACTCCATTAAATCGCATGATCTGAATGGCCTGGAAATTATGAATTTTTTTAAATTAATCTAATAAATATATAAAGATGAAATTTGCATATCTGCAGAAAAATTTTACCATATTCCTTGAACGATTAGAATTTGATTGGACATAATAATGAAAGATTAGAATTTGAATAGAATTAGAATACTTTACAAGTTTTTTGTTCCATTTCCGAAGAAAACAATACTGGGGAAAATGTCCCCATTTTGGGTATTAAGCTATATTTTGGAGAAAAAAAAAAATAAAACTGTGCAATTCTAGTATGTTTCTATTATTTTTATCTGTTTTGATGAATTTTAAGTATTTTGAGAGATGTAAACTGCAATGAAATGTATTTTTGTAAATTTTTTTGTTAGTGAAAACTCCAATAACTCGGCCAATTACCAATGGATTTTTGAAAAGAAAGTGGCGTCGTACTTCTTACTAAACGTCTTTCTTAAATACTATTCACAAATAGTATGGTTACCTTACAACATAATGTGTAAAAATATTGCCAAAAGAAATAGCGAAAAAATTAAAAACATGTGTTTGTTGGATAAATACATACAGATTTCTCAAGATTTCTTTATATATCGTTTATATGTTTATATCGTTCGAAAGGTCTAAGTTTCTTCTTTTTAAATTCGATGAGAAGGTGGTTGATAAAGCTAAATCATTATAAATAAGCAATCTAATAGTTTACCCTCAAGTCAAAATTTTGGGGATTCACACAGATTCTTTTTCTACTCAACCACACCTATCAAAAAATTGTATCACTTCACTTCCCAGTTATTTTTTACTGTCGCACAGTTTATTGAAGGATTACAATTTAAATCGACCGACTTTCGACTTTGTGGTTCCGCTTCTGTCTGTCTGTCCGTCCGTCCAACTATTATTGTAATCAGAGTACAAGTCGCAATTGTAGCCAGAACCAAATGAAACTTTGCACAACGAAGTTTTTCGGGATAAGGACGAACGCTATTTGATTTGATTTGAAAATCGGTTCAGATTTAGATATAGCCCCCATACGAATTCCAATCCCGATTTGACTCTTTTCACTCTAGATACCACATATTTTATCAGATTGTCTTCAAAACTAGCAAAACATCTTATATTTCACGTAGAAACACCTGTGGTGAAAATGCCCCCAATTTGAGTTTTTCTGCTCTAGAAACAACATATTTTATCAGATTGTCTTGAAATTTGGCAAAGGAGCTTATATTTAAACTAGGAACACATCTGGTGAAAATTGCTCAGATCGGTTCTGGTTTATATATAGTTCCCATTCAAATTTCGCTCCCGATTTGACTTTTCCTGCACTATAATCCACATTTTTTAACAGATCTTCTTCAAATTTGGCAAAATATCTTATATTTTCACTAGAAATACACATGCTGAAATTGGGTCAGGTCGGTTCAGATTTATATATGGCTCCAACACAAATTTCATTCCCGATTTGACTTTCCGCCCCAGAAACCACGTATTTTCACCGAATTTCTTCAAATTGAGCATGACACGTTAACTTGAACTGGAAGAACCTATGGTGAAAGTGGGTCACTTCATTCCTTGTTTGGATATAGCCCCGATACAAATATTCTTCTCGATTTGACAAATTAGTTCAGGTCATATTAGGATTAGGAAACCTACAAAAGTCTTTCCTTTTTTACCGAATTGAATTCGATAGAAAGTGGAGTGTATCATATAGTCGGCCCCGTCCCTCTTTAGCCTTTCCTTACTTGTTTGGAAATGGTTTTGTTATGCTTCCAGTCTAAAATCCAAAGATCAAAGATTTCACTTTAGTGTTTGGTTGCCATACTCGGTCAAAAACGTTTGTTGTGTTAAAACAAAAACACATTTGTTTTTGTTACAGCTTTTTGTTTTTATTTCTAAGAGATTCACACTTGTCGTGGAACAGTTCGTAAACCAAAATCCAGGGATTGGTTTTAAAAAATATTCTGCGCAGAATTTGCTATTCTATTGATATCAACATTCATTTTACCTCGCCGTATTTTACCTTGTGGTTCAACAGTGTGCTGGTTCATCTGTGTGTGTTTAAATGCCAACATTAGCACCCTCTATTACACTTTTATACGGATTTTAATTATTTATAATCAACACTCAGGCTTCTATTCTACAGCACAATGCCGCACGAAGTTTTTCTCATAATATATAATTTATTATTTCGTATGAAGAACACCAAAACAAAAGAATAAATCCATATTTTTTTGGCAAAACACTTAAGAAGATTATGATTTTTTCCGGTCGGTTGTTGTTTTTTTTTTCTTCTTTTTATAATCAACAAAAAACCATTAAAGACTAGTAACGAAATTATGTCAGCTTCTTTGCAGACTGCTAATTTTATAACACAAAAATCTTGGTTTAAATTCTCTCTGAAGTTGTTTAATTTTCGATAAATTTGTTATCTTAACTAAAGGTTAATTTCCTGTTTTAGCTGTTTTTATTTTTTTTTGTTTATTCTTTCAAAATTGTTAGTTTTGCCTTCAACAAGACATGAGTGTGGCGAGTGTGTGTGTGCGTCGGACGGCATAAATATAAAAACTGCTAAAATCAGTAATCAAAGTGTCGGAAAGTGCAAATTCGCCAAAGCCGAAAAACGCCACAGACCTATGAAATATTTGATTCATTTTAATACATTTAACAGCCACTAATACCGGTAATAAATAGTTAGGCTATTATGTATGTGATGTATTTTTTTTTTTGGTTATTGGCTAAAAGTGTTAGAGTACAACTACATGATTTAGCACATACTCTGCTATGTGTCTACCTATAAATAATATGTGTTGTGTAATATAGGTATGTACGAGTATGTTTTGCTTATCTTTGGGTTATATATTATATCCTGAAGATTTCAACAAACGGCTGTTAAATGGATTTGTTTTTAAATTTATGTGATTTCATGTAGAAGTTTCGAAATCAAACAAATTTTCCTGGAATTGTTGTGAAGTCTAATGAAATTTGAAGTATTTTTAGGAGACATTCTTCTCTTTCATTTGATATCTATATAGCCCTAGTATGACTCGGAAAAGTATGAAGATAAATTAGTTAAACATCTATATGCTTTGGAAATTAAAAATCCCTTAAAAACGAGAGAAGATCAACAAATGGTAAATTGAGTACAGAGTTTTTCTAGATACGATCTCTAGTCTTATATTGTCTTGTTCAGGTCCAATAAAAAAAATGTAAAATTGTCTCAGTTGTGTAATATTTGTATGTACGAAATTTTTTCTTATCTTTTGGTTATAAATTATCTGCTGAAGACTTCAACAAGAGGCTGGTAAATGTATTTGTTTTTAAACTTATGTGATTTCAAAAAGAAGTTTCGAAATCAAACGATTTTTCCTGGAATTTTTGTGAAGTCTAAAAATAGAAGGTATTTGTTTAAGAGACAGTTTTTTTCACTTTTTTAATTTTTTATGTGTATTTTCGTGGCAGAAAAGATGTATTTTTTTCGTAAAAAAAAATATTTTTTTTTTCTTAAAATATAATTTTTTTCTTTTTTGAAGACAGTTCCTAAACCACTGTTTCTATGTGAAAGTGCAATTAAAAATATTAGTAGCCATCATAATTACCTTTAATTCGACATATAAGCGAGCATAATCGGACTTATAGTTTTAAATTGAGAGTGCAAATATTAGAGGTACTTTCGACGAAAATTGGAATTTGAAAATTATTTTTATTTTCTTTTGTTTGCTGAAACGATTTTAAACTGAATCTGATTTTGTTCTCTAATTAAATATTAAAATTGTAGAAGGTAACGGCTTCAGGTCTCCCGCCTTTTCAAGTTACAGAAAATCGAACTGAAATGTTCGTGTCTTAAGTCTTTTGTTCTCACCCACTCAAGGGCTTATAACATTTCTTACAAATACAGATTCTGGATCGTTGAAGAACTAACAGTAGAAGAACAGAAGTTCTTCTACAGCGGACGGGCATTCTTCTCATGGGAGCAACATAACTCTTCATAGCAAATCTCGGCTTTGCGAACTGTGGCCCCTGTGAAAAATGTCCGCAATTTTTGGGATAATTTTTCATTGTGAAATATGAATTAACGACCTGATAAGAATGAAAATGGCCCAAAGAGTTCATAAATAATAAATTTAATCTTTTACCCTGCGTACTCTTTAAGACCAGCCTAATGTTCTTTATCCTAAAAATAAAATACAATTCAAAATTATTGAAATAATTTTTGGTGCAATAGAAGTTTCGAAATCAAACGATTTTTCCTGGAATTTTTGTGAAGCCTAAAAGCAGATGGTATTTGTTTAAGAGACAGTTTTTTCCACTTTTTTAATTTTTATGGTTATTTTCGTGCCAGCAAAGAAAGTCTTTTTTCGTAAAAAAAAATATTTTTTTTCCTTAAAAAATCATGTTTTTTTTCTTTTTTAAGACAATTCCTAAACCACTGCTTCTATGTGAAGGTGCCATTCACAACATTTGTAACTATCATAAATACCTTTAATTCGAAATATAAGCGGGCTTAATGGGACTTATAGCTTTAAATTGAGAGTGCAAATATTAAAGGTACTTTCGACGAAAATTTTGGAATTTTAGTAAAAAAAAAAATAAAAGAATAATGTAAATAAAAATGTTAATATCATGTTCGTGTTTAGAAAGGCAAAATATTTGTATTATTAATGAATTAAATATCAAAATTACAAAATTTCCTTTTTTGAGATTTGATCTCTGCTCGCGCCCCTTACAATTAGCCTCCCCCTTTGACTTTGATGTCGACCCTTTTTTTAAAGATTTATGTCATAGATCACTTCCCAAAATATGATAATTAATAAATCAAATGAAAAATCAGCTGTGCTTCTGCATTCCACACTAATGAAATGACCGCATACTTCTCAACTCTGGTTGCCCTGTAATTTGATATTTTGAAAGTTACCGAGAAAAAAAAAACAAAATATAAAGTATGAAGTCATTACTGCAAACCCCCTGTGAATCACAACTACTATCCATTATGTATTTCTTAACGAGAGTGATCTTTATCACCCTGGCATGGCATGGTCAACATGGCTAAAACATACATACATACATACCTATATGAACTTATTCCCAATATCGCATTAAATGTTTTCATTTGCGATTTGCCGGCCAGTATTGTTTATTGTTTCTTACTGTCCACCACCAGACATTTATCATTCGTACGAACATGAAAAAATGAAGTTTCTATTTAAACTTTATTTGTTCACGATCAATTACTCATTAACTGGCTGGCTGGCTGAATGGGATAGAGGGAAAGAGCGTAGAAAAAAACTGGTGCATGCACCGCCAAGACCCGACAATCAGGCAAGATTTTATTAAAGCCACTCGAAAATAAGTAGAAAAAAGCAGCAGTCCATATTACACACCTTAAAAAGTTATACGACCAACACCACCACCACCACCACTTTGATGGCGGCTAGAGTCAAAGGTCAATAAATAACTTTTACCCAACGTTACAATTAAACTCGAGCAGCAAATGGCCAAACACTATGATAACGAACCCCCCAAAAAAACTGGAGTAAATAATTGGAACTACTTTATTTGGTTAGGTAGGTAGGGTAAATAAGGAAGTTTTACTGCGGGCTGCTGCTGGTGGTTCATGATGTTTTGAATGATTTATTAATGTCTTCGTCAGAAAATACCAAACGAAGCGAATATAAATGAAATTATATAAAATTTCAAGCTGGGCCGGTGTTTGGGTGATAAATCGTTTAAAATGTGGGAGGGCGGGAAGTTTGGTAGAAACAAGATTAATATTTGCCAGGAATGCCAGGAAAAAGAGAAACAAGTCAATCAATTTCACATAGCCTAAAAAGAAATATTAATTTTACCTCAGAGGGGAAAATTATTATATTTCCCTCTGTGATCAAATTAATGTAACAAAGTCTACTTTAATTATAGACAAAAAAGTCATTAATTAAAAAGCAGCTGACCTGGAGGTTAATTATTAAAAAACACAACAACGAAATATATCTTCAGCTTAATATTATTTTGGTATATATTTCTCATATTGAAGAAAAAACGCTTTTAAAGATTTTCTTAAGCTCTAAACTATGGAAAACTGTGTTTAAATATTTTTAAAGTTCGTGGTAAGATACAGAAATGAAAATTGCTAACTCAAAACAGTATATGTGTTTCGAAAAGTGTAATAAATAATTCATATATAACGCCGTAAGGAAAATTTACTCCATTTTATTGGACCTGAACAAGACCATATACATAGACCATATACTAGAGTTCATCTGTAAAAAAACTGTGCATTCAGTTTTTCATTTGGTTATCTATTCTTTTTTATAAGGCTTTTAATTTCCAAAGTATATAGATGATTTAATAATTTATTTTCATACATTTGCGAGTCATACAAATACGATGTTAAAAATACTTCAAGCAAGAAATAATAGAAGCAAGTAATATCTGTATCAATTTCCAGTTTTCCCCATAATTTATTTAGTTTATCCCTGCTTCACTTTTTAAAGGGGGGAAACTTGATATGGTTATTAATTTTAAACTAATACAGACAGGAGCATGCAATTTTAAGTATTTTTAGCAGACAGTCTTCTCTTTCATATGAAATCCATATAGCCTTAGTATGGCTAGCAAACGTATAAATATAAATAGTTAAACATATATATGCTTTGAAAATTAAAAGTCCTCTTAAAAAGGTGAAAATATCACCAAAAGGGAAACGGAATACCGAGCTTTTCTAGATACGGCCTCTAGTTGCATATGTATAAGGTCTTGTTTGGTTTCAATAAAAAATGTAAAATTCTGTCTCGATGTGACAACACAAGTTGAAAATTATTTTTAAAAATGTTTTCCTTGAGTATTATTTTTTAATATTAAACAAATTCCTTAAGCTCACTAAAGCGATTTTGAATTGAATCTGATTTTGCTCTCAAATTAAATATTAAAATTGCAGAAGAAAATGTCTTCAGGTCTTTTGCCTTTTCAAATTACATAAAAACCACCGAAATGTTCGTGTCTTAAGTCTTTTGTTCTCGTCCACTCAAAGACTTCTGATGATATGATTTCCTAAAAAATATAGCAGATTCTACCCTAGCAGTGTGAATCAAAGGCAGACGTATAATAGACTGTTCTACTCTTTTTGCAAACAAAGTAACTCTTTTTAAAAGTACTCTTCTATTCTACAAACAAATCACAGAAATTACATGTGAACAAATGAAAAATGTATTAGGTTCGATTTGCATACACTTGTTAATTATATTAGATTCTCCTGCATAGAAGCTTGATCCTAGTCTATTTTCTAAACAAAAATATAGGAAATTTATAGCATCTGATGCATTCTGCACCCATGTAACTAAAAGTCCATATATAATAATAGTATTATTGTTACTAATGAAATAGATAAGTGGAGGCAATATGTGATTGATTTTTATGACTTCTTGGGCAGTGCAAAAAAAATATATACATCAGACTGAGTCATAAAGCAAATGTTTTCACCACTCACAATTAAAATATTTTAGATTGTTTAATGATGTTCTTCTGAAACTACTCCCAAAAATCCGGTTTTCTAGTGTATTATTTTATGTTACATTTTCGTCAAAATTTATTTCATGAATTAAAATACTTTAAATAAAATTTTAATTTTTGTATTAAAATAACTTATTGATCAATTATTGGACTTTTAAAGTATATATTTTTTTGGTTTTAAAAATGCCACTAAAAAAACTCGTATTTCCTGGAACATTTTGTAAAAAACAGAAGAAATCACCGTTCGAATGATTACGAAAAATTTCGTCGCTGGCACCATTTTTGAGAAAATAACTTAATACAAAAAGATTCAAACTCTTTTTACAAAAATGATCACTGCGGTCTCAATGTTATTTTGATGATCATTATTTAATCAATATTTGAAAAATATTAATTGCAGCTATTTATTTTTCACGCAAAACTAGAACAATTTCCTTAGTTTTCACTTTGAAAAACCACTAAAAATTACTCTAACCTTCCAATAATTCCACCAATAAGATATTCTAATGCAAGAATAAAAAATATAATTAATTTAAGTGCTTTCAGGAGTCCATTAATTCAGAAAAAAATGGACTAAATGCAACATAAAAAATTACAGTGGTAAAACATGATTTTTAGTGGTGATTACAAGAGCATTTAGTTCACAGATGCCTCTTGCAAACCATCATCACTGTTCAAAAAATATTTCCGAGGGGTGACTGGAAATTATTTTTCTTAATATACAAAATAATCAGCCAGGACAATCAAATGTAGTTCAAATCAAAATTATACGGCTATAAGTATTAAAATATTGTGCAAACTGTGTTCAAATAATGAATATGAGGCCCTTTGAGAAAAAAAATGTAACCCCTGGACCGATTTCGCCCATTTTTAATTCCAAGTGAAAAAACAGCTATGGAGAGTTTTATACACCCACCTAAATAATACATGCACAGACGGAAATGGCTATCATCATCTTGTGCGAAATTTTTTTGGAACTTCCATAACTTAAATATATTTTATTTTTAAATATTGTTGTGTTTTTTCATCTGTTCTCAATGGTCCGCACTAATATTACAATTAAAGTGAGATTCTGCAAATTTTCAATTTAATTAAAACAAACAAAAGAGTTAAGGCACAAACTAGATTTCAATGAAAATTTTAATAAATCCGGCAATTCCCAACGTAGCTTCCTCCGATACCCACTTTAATTTTGTAAAGAATCGCAATATATTTCTTGTGATTTAAGTAGTGCTTTTCGAGAAGCTTATCACAAATTTGGTGAACAATTTATTCGTCGATCTTATTTTCTGAAAAATATGTTATGAAAAGAAAGGAAGGAATTATTCTGGAAAAACGCATAACTATAATCAAAAAAAAATACATAATAAAATTTGTATTTTAAATAAGTTAATTTAGTTTTTTATTAGATTCTTGTCTGAATTATGGAAAGTGAAAAAGATTGTGCTCCAGGCCCAAATATTTATTTTTCGTATGCATCGAGACATAGTCTTCCATAAATTCAATACCAATTTTTTCTGGATTATGTTTTTAAACAATTTTTTATGAAATTCCAAGTACTTTTAATATTTGTTCTATAAATTGTGGAGTACAATTCCAATCACGCACGGTTCTGCATTACATTAAAGGTAATTCCGAGGGCTAGCACTGTTGCGACTTTCACGTTCGAGTAGAAACAGTGGTTTAGAAACATTTGCCATGAAATGAGACAAAACTTATTATTTTTGAAGAAAACGTTTTTTGCTGGAGGCTCATAACAACTTTTTCATATAACTCCATTTTTTTATTTTTTTTTAATATTTTCCTTTAAAAATATTTATACGTGTCATAGGAAAAAATCTTAAACTTTTATTTGCAGAGCTAAAGGTATTGCAATTTGAAACAAACATTGAAAATCCTGCTTATAAGTATATATTCAAATCCTTGTATTTCGCAATTGGTTTAACCGGGTCTAAAGTTCTATATTTGAAAGGGAGTACTTAAAACGATAATCACCTTTCCATATCGCCCTTTTAAAAACACAAAAATGTAGAAATTATTGCACATGTTAGACAAAAAAATGCATCAAAAATATCACTAAATTGTGAAAAACTCTGTTGCTCACGAATGAACAGTGCTAAAGCCGAAATATTTTGGGAAACCTATAAAACAAATCAAAGATTAATTTAAGTTGAAAACATCTACAACATCTTCTGTTAAATATTTTTCACGGAGAAATTGAAATTATGTGCTTCTAACGTAATTATATCTTGCGTGAATTTTTGGCATAACTTTTCTATAAGAAATTTTCAAAGTTTCCAATTCAACGGATTGTATTCGTTTTATTTTCATTTTTCTCTTAATTCCTAATAAGTTTCCGCAATAACAAATAAAAGACTTAAGACACAAACTTTACAATATAAAACTCTCAAGGAAGTTGCAATAAAACTAACATGAAATCCTGGCCGGCTAACAACCCAAAGTCGTTCGTGCGATAGTCCTCCACTACACTAGCTGCCTCTCGGAATGCTTTCTCAACGTAAATCAATGAACGCGATGGCTCTTACAACATCATTTCATTTGCCACCAAATCGATTTATGGCTCACCTTTTTCCCACCATAAGCAAATAGTGATGTCGGTGGCGGCGGCGATGTTGTCGATGTTGCTGGTGTTTGTTGTTTGGTGCAAACCTTTTGTCAATGGGTTACAGGCTGCTGGTGGATAACCCATTTCTGTTATTGCGGTGGCTGTTGCATCCAGTAACATATGCTTGGTTAGCAGTTGCCATACTCGTACATCCATGGATGCAACCTCAACGGTAAGGCTGTTCATGCATTCATAGCGTTTGGCTACTGCTGTTGCAATCATTGCCGATGTGTGTGTGTGTGTGCAAGTATTTCATAAAACACTAACAACAACATAGACATAACAGCTAGTTAGCTAGTTCAGCAAAGCAAAATTGGAGCATTGCAGTTCGACTTCGATTTATGTGGTTTCTATGGCTGAGCATAGTTTCATATGCACTCCAGACGATCAAATACAACGTAAACGAAATAGATATAAATAAATTTTACTCCAGCTAGTGCTAGTGCAAGTGCAGTGCTCATACTCATATTCATGGGCCGTTTGTTTGCAAAACGCATTCAAGCCAATGCCTGAAAACATATGTATATCTATCGATGTTATAACGAATTTGTTGTGCGAACAAACCGCCACAACACTATCATTTCCAGAAGTTATTTCTTTCTTTTTTTACCTCATTTTTTGTTATGCAATTTGTGGGGGTTTTGTTGTTGTTAAAAAACAAAAACGTGTGGTCTGTGTGTCACATATGTTCACATTTCACCCTCAATTTGAAATAATTTCTGCCGCCGTTGAGATAAATTGAAAGTGATCCTGGTGCGAGTTTTTCCCCCATTGGGTAAACAACACGAACACGTCTGTGTCTTAAGTCTTTTGATTTAACACATGTTAAGTGTCTGGATAGTGTTGTGCTGGAGGTTTGTGTCTTAAGTCTTTTGATTTTCTCTAATAATAATAATCAACCGGAAACAAATATATACAAATGACTCTGATTTTTCTGAAAATCTCAGGAAATATTCTTCTTTAGAAAATATTTTACACGTGTCGTGGCAAATAAATCTTAAAATTGTATTTGCAAAGTTATGGGCATTGCAATTTCCACAAAAAATTTAAAATTCTGCTGTCGAATGTATATTCAAATTCTTGCATTTCCCCATTTTATTCAAGCGATTTTAAAGTTTTGCAACTTGTTTGAAAGGCCTTCGAGAGTACTTTAATCATAAATTATAATAATTAAAAATATTATTTTTGTGCAGTTTTTTTTCTCATTGATTTCCACATGTTAAAGGTGGGACATTTTGAAGGAAATATAAAAATGTATTTTTAGACCTCATTTCATTTTAAATCTCCCAACCTAATACCTACTCTTAGACTAACAGAAAAATCAACTAAATTGTTAGCTTTCCAAAAAAAACAAGCACCATGACCATGTGTTCAAAAAAAAACTAACTTCTTTTGTTACAAAAATAAACCGCACAAGTGTCTTTTTGTAGTTACATTATATTTACTTATAATTTACATACAAAGTTTCATATTCACAAACTGCGGACATTGTATTTTCCTCTCGTCGACTTACTTTCTTGCACATGTCACAAGCATTTAATGTAAGCCACACACTGCAAGCACTACCGTACGCCCAGTCCATTACTATAAATGTACTTTCACACGTGTTCGAAAATATACGAAAATGTTGCAATCAATATACATACATACCCACCGTACATAAAAGTGCATTAAGTGAATGTAAACACAATATGAATGCCTATATTTTTTTATAAAGTAATTATAGCAAGTCCACACAGCGCACATTAATAACTTTCAATCACAAAACGCCTAGACATTTTACAATTTATAATCAATATTCAATCAACTCTTGGTATTGGTATTAGAAGACAAAGCAAATCTGTGTTTTTTCTTGTTTTATTTTTGTTCTTTCAAAGTTTAATAAACCCATAATAAATTATAAATAATTGTGTTAAACAAATCTAAATAATTAGTGAGGCTTATTAGGGGAGGGACAAGAACAAAAAAAAAGAACAGAAAAAACAAAAGACTTAAGCATTGAACCTATTTGCTTACATTGTCTCCAGTCACCCAAAAAGGTCATCAACTTGTATTTCAGTTCGATGATGATATTAATAATAAATCGAGTGATTAATTTATAGATTAACGAAAAATAGAAAAAAATCTAATCTTCATATTATTATTATTAATGATCGTTTACGCGCCAACGTTGACCTCAACAGCGACTAACAAAGGATCACTTCATGAGGGTCAATTTTTTTGCTGACGCCAGCAATTGTGAACTTTTTTTCTAAGAAATCACATTTTTAGGGAATTATTTTCTCAGTTCTAGGAATTGTGGAATTAGTCATAGAATTGTTTTTATATTTTAAATGAAATGGAGAGATAATGTAAGCTTTTGAACATCACCAGCTTGCTGTTCAGATTTAATTTGGCAATTGTAGATATTTTCATAGTCATTAAGCCAGAATTAGACCTACAGTTTTTCTCAATTTTATCAAGAGTCCCAAGATTAAGGGTTAAATCAAATTGTCTTTTATTTAGAAAAAAACATTTTCCTAAAAAATTATATTTTTGGGACTTATATTCTCAACTTTAGGAAATTTTAGCTTTAATTTGGCGATTTTGCTTATTTTCATAGCCAGTCTTTCCCAAGCTTTTCAAGAGACCAAAGATTAAGATCTAAAGAAGAAAAACTTCCCTTGATGATCTAATCGAATATCATGATTTGTAAAAAAACATCGCAATTAGAAAAAATTGGTTTTCTAAAAATATCCCACTTTTAGGACTTATTTACCCCGTTTTAGGAATTACGGAATTTTTATAAGTGGCATCTTAAATTGGTTTTATTATATACCTTATAGTATTTTGGTGGACATTTTGGAGATCTAGAAAAAATTTGGAAAATTTTGGGACTTATTTTTCCCGTTTTAGGAATTATGGGATTTTTATAAGAGGCATGTTAGAATTGTTTTTATTTATAAAAACACATTTTTCTAAAAAAATCACATTTTTGGGACTTATTTTTCCCGTTTTAGGAATTATGGGATTTTTATAAGAGGCATGTTGAAATTGTTTTCTTTATTTATAAAAAATATTTTTCTAAAAAATCACATTTTTGGGACTTATATTCTCAACTTAAATTTTACCTTCAATTTGGCGATTTTGCTTATTTTCATAGCCAGCCTTCCCCAAGCTTTTCAAGAGACCAAAGATTAAGATCTAAAGAAGAAAAACTTCCCTTGATGATCTAATCGAATATCATGATTTGTAAAAAACATCGCAATTGGAAAAAATTGGGTTTCTAAAAATATCCCACTTTTAGGACTTATTTACCCCGTTTTAGGAATTACGGAATTTTTATAAGTGGCATCTTAAATTGGTGTTATTATATACCTTATAGTATTTTCCTGGATATTTTGGAGATCTAGAAAAAATTTGGAAAATTTTGGGACTTATTTTTCCCGCTTTAGGAATTATGGAATTTTTGTAAGAGGCTTGTTAAAATTGTTTTTTATTTATAAAAACACATTTTTCTAAAAAATTAAATTTTTGAGACTAATTTTTTTAGTTTTACAAGGTACTCAGGGTTATTTTCCCAGTTCTAGGAATTGTGGGATTGATCATAAAATTGATTTTTTATTTAATTTTGGAATATCAAATGCATCTTCAGGTTGCTCTTCAGCTTAAATTTGGCGATTTTGCAGTCTTTCTCAAGCTTTTCAACAGCCCAAACATTAAGAGCTAAAGGAAAAAACTTTCCACGATAAACTGAAAGCAATTATTATAATTTGTAAAAAATCCTTATTGCAAAAATGTTGATTTCTGAATAAAACATTTTTGGAACTTATTTTCCCCGTTTTAGGATTTAAGGGATTTTTATAAGAGTTGTCTTAAATTGTTTTTTATTATAAATAACTTATATAGGGTCCGCCAAATAACTTTTTTTTGAAAATGCTATAAAAAAACTACTGAATATTTTCTCAAATTTCTGTTTTTATTTGAAAGTATAATCCTTCCGGTTAATAATGGAAAATAATTTCATTCAAATGGCTGCTGAGGGCACCCCACAAATAATAGTCCAACGGTTGAATAGTTGAAAAAAACGTTAGATGGCGGACCCTATAGCATTTTGGGGATCAGGATAAAAATTGAAAATTCTGGAATTTATTTTTCCATTTTTGGGAATTACGGGATTTCTATAAAAGGCATCTTAAAATTGTTTTTTTTTTTGTAATTTATAAATAAAATTTTTCTAAAAAAGCATAGTTTTGGAATTATTTTCCCCGTTTTAGGAATTATGGGATTTTTTTTTAAATTGTTTTATATCTTCTTGATATTAATATATATCATATAGTATATTGGTGGAAGTTTTGAAAATTTTGGGAATTATTTTCCCCGTTATAGGAATTGTTAAAATAGTGTTTTGTTTGAATTGGGATATTGTTTTTATAATATTTATAAATAACATTTTTTGGGATTTATTTTTCCCCGTTTTAGGAATTATGGGATTTTTTGTAAGTTATATCTTAAGATTAAGAGCCTAACAAATTCATATTAGAAAAAGTTTTGATTTATTAAAAATCCTATTTTTGGGAATTATTTTCCCCATTTTAGATTATAAGAGATATTTTATTATGGCGAAAGGGCATAATTTTCCATGATGCTCTAAAAATGCACGAAAAATCCCTATTGATAAAAATAGATTTCTGGAAATATCCCACCTTTGGGAATTATTTTCCCCATTTTAGGAATTGCGGGATTTTTAATGTAAGCGTCTTAAAATAGTTTTTGAATATTTATAAATAATAGTATTGTAAATAATCATATTTTTGGAAATTATTTTCCCCGTTTTAGGAATTATGGGTTATTTATTGGAAGGGTCTTAAGATTAAGATTAATTAATTTCCCCATTTTGTGTATTATGGGATTTTTATAAGAAATATTTTATTATGGCTAAAGAGCATAATCATGCTCTAAAAATGCCATGATGTGCACGAAAAATCCCTATTGATAAAAATCGATTTCTGGAAATATCCCACCTTTTGGAATTATTTTCCCCATTTTAGGAATTGCGGGAATTTTTAATGCCAGCATCTTAAATAGTTTTTATATATTTATAAATAAGAGTATTCTAAATAATCATATTTTTGGAAATTATTTTCCCCGTTTAAGGAATTATGGGTTATTTCTTAGAAGCGTCTTAAGATTAAGAGCAAACAAATCTCTATTGAAAAAATTGGATTTCTAAAAATATCCAGTTTTGGGATTTATTTTCCCCTTTTTAGGAATTACGGAATTTTTATAAGAGGCATCTTAAAATTGTTAAATAAATAAATAAAGGGTGTTTTTTATTGGGGTATAGAACTTTAAGTTGGCATCACTTTTTTAACTGGCGGCCATTTTGTCAGCTGTCAAGTGATTAATATTTAGTTTGGTTTGCCATTTCATCATGAACAGGTTGACAAAAGAACAACGCTTGCAAATCGTGCAAATTTATTTCGAAAGTAATGGTTCAGTTCGCGAAGTTCACCATTTTATGGTCGACATAATCGTCTATCAGAGCAATTAATTCGGTTAACCATGGATCGTTTTCGCACTACGTTTACTCTATGTGATAATACGCATCCGCAGAGACGTCGAACAGTGCGCACCGAAGAAACAATTGCCGCTGTAGAGCAAAGTGTTGAAGAGGACCCGAATGAATCGATTCGCCACCGTGCACAGCAATTGGAGCTGCACAGCAATTGGAGAAAGTGGTTGAAAATTGGACCTGTAGAATTGGCTATATTCGAGCCAGCCGCGGCGGCCACATGCCCGAAATCATATTTAAACATTAATGGCATAAAATTATCCTTCCAATAAAGCCAAATTGATGGACATTAAAACGATTTTCTTGTGTTTTATTTCAATTCGAAGTTCTATACCTCAATAAAAAACACCCTATATTTATAAATAAATTGTTTCTAAACATCATATTTTGCGACTTATTTTCCTTGATTTAGGTATTGTGGGAATTTTATTTGAATTTCAAAATTGTTTTTTTTTTTTGTTTAATATTTATACATACCTTATAGCTGAAATTTTAAAGATGTGGAGCTCTGGAAACTCTTCGATTTGCTGTTCAATTTAATCATAGCAATTTTGTCTATTTACGTAGCTCTTAAGCCAGAAATGGGCCTTTGTGAAGCTTTTCAAGAGCCCAAAAAGTACAAGGGGTACAACATTATATGATTGCAAAATAAATCCCTATTGTAAACATTTTTGATTTCTGAGAAATCACATATGTTGGACTTATTTCCCCCGATTCAGGAATTATGGGATTTAGATTAATAGTTAAATGTGATTGTAAAACAAATTCCTATTCGATTTTTTTAATTCTAAAAAATCATATTTTTGGGACTTATTTCCCCGATTTCCATATTATAATTTCCCGTTTTTGGAATTACGGAATTTAGATTAAAAGGAGAAATCTTTCTATCATTGTGAAATAAAATCTTATTAGAAAAACTGGTTTTCTAAAAAAATATTCATATTCATCATATTTCATGGAATTTATTCCGCATTTTAATAATTATTCGATTTTCATATTTTATCTACCTTAAATTCCAAATGAATCAGCAATTATAAATCAAAAAAAAAAACAAATAACAAATTTAAAGAAGCCTAGGAAAAACCCCAAAACTTTTGTGTTAATCTATATTTTATGTAAATTTTCTAATTATTAATTCATAATTTACGAAAATGTGACACTTCTAGCTAATTACGTTGCATTTTAAATGATTTATTCGTTTAAAAATATTTGACAACAATAAATAAACAAAGTGCGGGCAGGTATTATTATTCTATGTAAACATTCTCAATTAATATTGCGGCGAAAGTAAAGTATCATTTGAGCCAAACCACAAGGTTCAACAGTCTCACATTACAATGCTACGACACTTCAACCGAATTACGTGGCTTCGTGATTGATTTATTTGGGTTTAATTTGTGTGTTGAATGGAGAAACCCCCCTCCACCCTACTAAAATTTAATACAATGATGTAAATCTGTTGTTTTTGATTATTTGAAAATAATAAATAAATATCGTATTGATGACAAATTACATTGTATTTGTCACAGCAAAGTAAATAGCGGAAAGATTAATTGCAAACACACAATAATTTATTTTTTTGGGGGGTAATTAATTGATTTGCACGGCATAGACCTGATTATTAGACAATGTTTACATTAAAGGACGCAAAAAAAAAATTAAACAGACACTAAACGTTTAGCTATATTTAATTAAATTAATTGGCAATTGCACGAAAAAAAATGTCTGCTGTCAAAAAATGACTTATTACAAGGCGTTAACAAAACGTTTTGATACCTTAATTAAAATAATTGGAAATTAAAATAATTGGAAATAATAATAATTATCGATACGATTTTTTATGGAAATATATTTTTTAATTTTTACTAAAATATCAATTTCCTTCGGAAGTACATTTAATATTTGTACCCTCATTTTTTTAATTATAAGACCGATCATGTTTTATTAAACGTAATTATCATGGATGATGAAGAAGTGGTTTAGCAAAAGTCGTCAAAATTAGAAAAAAATATTTTTTTTTGCAAATATAACTCCCATATTTATACATAGATATTCTTCAAATAAAATACCTTCTATTTGAAAATAATACATGTTTTTTTTTAATTTTGCACTGTTTAAAGAAAAATTAAAAAAAAAAAAACAAAATTCCTTAATAAATTCTATTATATCTACAAAGAGGATCATGATGCTACATTTTTTCATTGATCTTTTACAAATAGATATTGTTTTCTTCGTTTAAATGCTATTAAAAAATAAAACGAAATATTTTTTTTTCATTTGTTTTCTATTATTTTGCCAGGAAGAATTTTTTAAATTATTTTTTTCCCCAATTATTTGTCGACTGTTTCTATGTGAAAGTGAAGTTAGCAACATTTATATATAACCGGGAGTGATAGCACTTATATTTGAAAACGAGAGCACTAATATTAAAGGTACCTTCGACAAAAATTGGAATTTTAAAAATATATCCATAAAATTTTTTATCGTTTTCGAGTTTATAAAACGAAAATACATCAGAAAATGTTATACAAAGCCCTTGACTTAACATATTGATATTGTTGCAGATATTTTTCTAATCTTCAGTTTTGCATTAAACTTAGCTTAAGTTTAACTAAAAAGGTAATGGTGCTGAATATGTCAATATTTCTCAGAGCATTTTTGGTGCAAATTACACAAGTTTATAACAAAAATGCATGTCTCGCAATGTTCATTTTTTATATTAGTTGCCATTGCACTTTAAAAACAAATTATTTTTGATAAGTTTTTGTTATTTTTTCATTGGATTGGATTCTATTTTGAAATAAAACACATCCACTGGATTTGTACTGCAAATGTCATAAGTAGTTTATGTACAGTGGGCAAAAAGTTGGAAATAAAATTGAAAAGATTGATATTTTTTAGTTTGATTTGAACTGGCTCAATACCATTTTGCATCTATATTTAATAGAATAGTTTTTAATATTGCTTCTCTTTGATGGATGGTTCCACTATTTGGACTCTACAATAAAGTATGATTTCTATTTCAAGATAACTATGTTGACAACATAAAAGTGCCTTGAACATTATTTTTAAATTGGCGCCATAAAATCAAGGGTATTATTCGTTTAATCCTCTATTCGAAAGCAAAGAATTTCCAAATCCATCGAACAATGGCCTCAATAAACCATAATTTACTAGAGCTATTTTCGCAAGAATAAGTTGATTCAATGTGAACCAGTACTTTTCCATATCTATGTTGGGAATCAATAACATAGTTCCAAATAAATCTGCAAAAACACCTAAAGGTATATTGGTCTTAAATGCAGATAATAAGGGAAGTTTCTGGATGGTTCTGACATATCCGACGTTATTTCAAGAAAATTATAATTTTAATTCGAAATTCATAACAATCTGAAAGCAATCTCTATGAATTTTTCAAAATGTGTAAATGTAAACGACAGAAATTAAAAACAAAAAATTAAAAATCAAATTTAAAAATCATTTATAATTTAAAAATCGCATTTAGCAATAATCCAAGCATATATCTTCCATATGTAATCTGAATTTCCATCAAATTTAGGTTTTAATTCACCTAGCTGGATCATCGTTGGACCTAACCAAACCAACTAGTTTCTTTGTTAAATATAGAACATTGCAAATCAAATCCAACGGATAATTCTAAATCAATTTTTAATATTGATTAACAGCAATTTTTATAATATCTATTATTTTTATTTTTTATAATATCTATTATTTTAAAGACATGGTTTTTTTCATTATTCAAAAAAATATTTGAAAAAAGTTCTATTAATCGAATAAAATTTTAGTCGGTTCTATATCCTAATGAAAACCCTCCTAAAAAAATAGCCCACGAGAACAATAAAAAAATCGCCCATGGCAAAAAGTCACGTCTGACTGTCAGAGTGTGGAGAGGCGTCACAAGACAATATCGGCAAGCTAGAAGCCGCAGTGTCGATATTTTCCCCTCCACTCATTGATATTGCTGTCAGTCAGTCAGTCCATCAAAGTTATGTCGAAAGTCCTTTTGTGCCGTTGTCAATGGTACAGATTCTAGGCAATAAGGTAGCGTAAACATATATAGATCTACCCGACCAGCATTAATCTGTGATAACCATAGGATCCAGTCTTTTCTGAGCATTTGCACAGAAAAAAGATTTTTACTCATTTCTTATCGATTGATTCAGCTTGAGGCCTTGAAAAAACTGGTGGTGTTGTTTTATTATATATTTTTATAAAATAAGATAAGAAAATTAAACAAACAAAAAGGTCAACAAAAAGGAAAACATTTTTACGATTAAATCAAACAAAAAAGCCTGTGATATTAAAATTCAGATAATAACTACAATATTTATAGTTCGTTTTTTGAAAATAGTCACTTATCAAAAATATTCATCATGTCATGATTTTTGATAAAAGCTTGATAAAAGCTTTTGGTACAACTGATAATATCAATTGATAGAGAACTTATTATCGATCAAAAATCCGAAAACGGACACAAATTATGGTTTATATAGCCGCTCAAAGTTGATTCATTTCTTCAGAACTCAAGAAAAGACAAAAAGTGAAAAATTGTAACATGCATAATTGAGTTACAGACAAACTACCTTCCCAATTTTTACGTCTTCGGCCTCGTTTGAAAGGTACGTTAGTGGAAATGAAAGAAAACAAATATTGGTAGTTTCCAACGCTTGGTTACCTAAAAATCGCAGTAGTAAAAAATCACTATATTTTGATCGTTTTTCAACTTTGGTGGAATTGAAATAAAAAAGTTTTGATTAGTTTTGGAAGACATTACTTTCA
Source organism: Polietes domitor (assembly GCA_947397865.1). Classification (NCBI taxonomy): domain Eukaryota; kingdom Metazoa; phylum Arthropoda; class Insecta; order Diptera; family Muscidae; genus Polietes; species Polietes domitor. The sequence goes on from OX377622.1 coordinate 115,907,661, forward strand.
GGTGATTTGGCTGCCGATACTTGCCTATTCGCATGTTATTACAATAAAAGTGTGGCACAAAAAAATTTATTTTTTCGCATTTTATAAAGCAACATATTTGGAGTACTATGACTGTCAGAGTCTTGAAATTTGGTGACAGTTCACTGGGTATTAATTTGGACAGTTGTGCAAAAAATGGACGGAATTGAAAAAGGGGGCGTGGTACCTCCTATACGAAATTAAAATATATTATCAAATATATTCATTTCTATGAGACTGAGAGTTCTGCAATTTTATGTGAATCCATCCACTATTAATCTGGGTGGTTGGCAGTAAATGGGCGGTATTGTTGAAGGAGGCGTGGCACATCCCATAATTAAAACCAGTTATATAGTATTTTCTCTTAAGTGACCCCAAGTTTCCTGAAAATATGTGTGAGTTCATTAAGTTTTCACTTACTTAGGCAAATACATACAAATGGGCGGGATTTGAAATATGGGTCATTTTTCAAGAATTTTAATTTGACCTACATATTTTTTTAAAGGCTGATGTGGCAATCTGTAACCTTAACTGTCAATTACTATTCTAGATAATTTTTCGAATTTGAAATTTTCCTTCTGCGTCTTTTTTCTTTCTCCAAGCCCGTCTTAACACACTTTCGTCCCAGAAAGCTGTTGTAAAAATAAGGCCACAGCCGACAATGCCTTGCATGATATGTGTCCCTCTCAAGAGGTCTTTGCACTTTACACAAAAACTAACCTTAAAGGCTTTTGAATTATGAATATATGTATTTCTTTTGAAGACATTCGCTATAATCCTTCATACAAATGGTTTATTTAAAAGTCATATTAGTGACATGTTTCCCATTAAATATGTGAGTTACAAACAGCCTTGTTGAAAGGCATTTCATATTTTTGTCTTTTCCGTACAAAGAAAAAAACAGAAGTTTTTTTTTGTCAGCCTAAGTGAGGCTAGTGTGCCAGTGGTTTGAGGCAACGGCAAAAATAAATTGTTATTATTTACTTTTTACGAAAACGAAAAACAACAACAGCACAACATAAACATTAAAATGTTAAATAAATGGCAGGCAACGTTTTTGGCATAATAAACGATTAACGCATAATAATGACATAAACTATACCAGCTGAAGAGGGTGTGGGTGTTTCGGAAAACAAAAACACGCTGAAAAAAGCTGTCTGCATCAGAAATGAGCCACACACACACAAAACACACAGAGCCAAGAGCCAACCCGCCAGCATTTTAATTAATCAAGAAATAAAATAAAGGAATTATTTATTACAGCAGGTACATATATCATTTTCGTGCAACTGCGTGTACAACGTGCAAAGCAGCACAGAGAAAGAAGAAGAGTGAAAGAAAAAAACATAAAATTTCCGATTGTTTAAATTATAAGCCTAGGGAAGTAAGGGAGGTAGGGGGTACACATCAAATGAAAGTTATGGCCAAGGTTGTTTAGACATGAAGTTCACACACACAGAGAGACGCTTAATCTATTTATAATGTCAATAATATTATTCCCAGAGGACCAACAAAGAAAAGAAATTAATGAAATTAAATTTGAACCCCAAAAAACCCAGGCCACAGCAAAAAAATATCAAACCTTAACTGGGCCTATTTTGATTTCTTTCTCCGCAAGTTTGTTGCTTAAGTCTTTTGTTTTGCGGCCAGCTGATGGCGCTTGCATAACACCATGGGCTGTATTGAGCTGTCGTTGCCTTTCTTTTGTTATTGCTATTATTATTGTTGTTGTTGTTCGGTGTGTATGCGAGTGTGTTTATTTTTTATGATGAGGAAATTGTTAACATTTCACTTTTATTTTGGCCGTTTCTCTCTCTCTCTCTGTGTCTCCCGTCTGCTTTTGTTTTTTTTTTTTTTTGGTATAAAAACACTTTCGTTTTTTATTTTTCAAACAATTTTCGGTGTGTGTGTGTGTTTTGCTTAAATTTCCTGTTAAACTATAAATGCACCCACGCATGCAATTTGTGCCGTGTGTGTGTCTAAATAAATAATTATATTTATTTTATTTTGCGTCGAATGTTTTGTGTGTGCGATACATAAATGTTGTAATTATCTTAAGCCAAAAAAAATCTTTCACCATTATTTTCCCAAAATTTTACCTAAAAACAAATAAACACACAAACACAGCTTGGTGAACGCCTTTCTCTTGCCAAGCAAAGCATACGGCACAGAAAGAAATGGGCTGTGATAGGTGTACACCCATAAAATAGAAAAAAAAGGTATAGATTTCATCCATAAATGTAGAGTAGTGCCAACAGCAAACAAACAAACAAACTGTAAGGAAAATAATAAAAGTACCTCGGAAGAAGAAGAAGAAGAAAAACAATAGATGATATAAAAACATAAACATCTTCTCAAAAAATAAAAATAAATAAATGTAGTGAAAGCAACTCCGCCTATTTAAAGATAAAATTTAAAAATAAAACCATAATTGGGGTCCATATTGATCTATAACACTATACAACCACATTATGAAAAACATATATGGCTGGAAGTGCGCCACAGAAAATCAATCTGGAATATTAATTTCCATTTTGTGCGATTAAACGAATTGATTTTGAAAAACTGTGTTTTTCTGTGGACATTTTTTTCATCCCTCTTTCCGAATACATATCAGTTACTTGTGTGTGCAACAAAATGTGTCAAATAAAGGCTTATCTTCACAGGGCACTATTGTAAATAGTACCCATTAGAATTTGTTTTTGAAAACAGGGAATCAACTTTGAGAAAAAAAATCAATAGAAAACTAACTTGCAATAAGTTATGTTATATGCATGTCACATATCCCATACACGCGGAAAAAAATTTGCAATTGTTGCAGCCAAATATAAAAATCCTAACTTGTGAACTAAATATGTTTTCACGTAAATATATGTTTATTTTTTGAGGAATTATCTTTTCGGGTTGTATAAAGTGGTTTTCCCATTAGGGCGATTCGATATACACAGTCTGTGGCGGTCATGCCTTTTGTATTTTTTATTTATTTCTTTAAAGGCTTTTAAAGGAAAAAAGTTGTATTGGTCCAAAGTCATATATCTCTTCAAAAAGGATATTTTTTAAATATTTATTACAAACAAACTATATTTGACACAAACGCACCATAATAGACACCGGAAAGGAGCTAAGAAGCCAAAATTCCTAATAAAAAATTATTGCAAAAGGTCTTAAGATACAAGAGAAACAGTTCGACAAAGTTGACCAAAATCCGTTTTTTTTTTAATTTTTTAATCTGTGAAAGTATGTAATAATAATAACAATAAATTGTTATTTTTTGACATTATGAAAAAATGCGTTATAAAATGTTTAAAAAACTTAAAAACAAAATAATAAAAAAATTTACTTTTCGTTTAAATCGAAAAATAAGAAAATAGTCAACTTATATTTATAAAATAATTTAATTTTAAAATAATTTCTAATTTACAAAATTCAAAAATGTTTACTAGAACTAAAGTTATAGAATTGATACTGAACCACTGTGCCCCGTTTGATTGGTACACTTTGTATCTCCTTTCGCCTCGATTTCCCCAAAGAGTAAAAAATAGCGAAAAATGTATTTATCTTGAACGAATTTTAAGATTCTAGCCCATTGGTCAGTACAACTTTTATCCCCTTTTTCCCCATTTTCACCTTAAAAGTACAAATGTCGAAAGATCTCTTATTTTTTCCCATCTACGTAGTCAGAGTGACGTATAAACCGTAATTCATTATTTTAGCTGTATTCCTTTGGTTGGTACAATTTTTATCCCCTTTCACCTAAATGTAAACTTTTGGAAAATTTGTTTTAATTTTTTCGGTTTTCTGTAATCAATATTTGACTTAAACTGGGATATTCTCCTGGCTAAAAACCATTTTGCATCTAAATTTTGTGTAATGCAAATTTATTTCAAATGACATGAATGGAAAATGTCTACACACTCAGAGGAATACAAATTTATCCCCTTACCTCAATTTCACCCTAAAAGTAGGAATATCGAAAGAATTCTTATATGCACATCAACACAGTCAGACTGGTGTATATACAGAATTTAATTATTCTAGCTGCATCCTTGTCTCCCCTTCGGACCCCTTTTTCTCGTAAAAGTACTAATTCCATAAAACTCATTTCAGCTAGAGGAATGTATACAACGTGTTTCATGATTTTAACGTCAGCCGTTTGGTTGGTACCATTTTTATCCCTCTTTGCCACTTAAAACTACGGGATTAAAAAATCCCTGTATTTGACATGTCCGCAAAATTAGATGGTTGCATACGCCGAATTTCCTGTCTCTAGCTGTTGTCGTCTGAGTGGTACCCTTTTGGGTCCCTTTTTGTCCTATTTCACTCCCTAAAAGCATATATCACTTTTTGGTGCACGTTCCCGTACGTATCAACTAAATATGAGACAGAAATATTAAAAAAATCAATAAGAAAAAAATGTGCTTAAAAACTTTAAGATATTAGGTACTTTAAGATATTAGGGTATTTCCAGTACTTGTTTTGGAATTATTTCCCTCTTTAACGATTTCGTCCATTTGCAGTTCCTACCGATCTACAACTATTAAACATATTCTTGGAAAAAACGATTAGATATCAGCGTGGTTTTAACAGATGTACGGACTGGCATGGCTAGATCGTCTCAGAATTGTATGATGATGAAGAATATTGTTGCAGGTCGATATTTCAAGAAGTTACCTATCCTATGGTGAAGGCTGGAAGTGCGCAAAAAAACATTTTCCAATCAGAGGGTTTTCCAATTGGAAATAAATTTCCATTTTGCTAGAGATAACCTATTACAGCGTAATTTAATTTTTAATTTGGATCTCAATTTCCATTTTACGATAATAAAGAAATTGATGTTGAATATTTTTAAATATTGTCAAAACAATCACAAATAAAGTTTAATGCACTTCGAACCACGGTAAATGGTGCCGAAACATGTCACCACTTCCATACTAAGGCCAGGTCGAAGTTTGGCATATTTTGGGGGTCTACTCAACTATTCATAACTTTTTTTCTTTGAAAGATATTGAGACAATTTTTTGCAAGAGAATTGTTGGTTTTTATAGCAAAAATTCGAATAAGGTACTTATTAAAAATTACACATGAATATTTCTAAACGTTTGCTGATATATCAGAAACTTTTTTGTTCATGTTTTTCATCAATGTTTTTAATGTTCATCAAGTTGCATGGGTTATTGTTACACTATTTAAATAATATTTGTTATTTCATCTATGCAGTCAAATAGAAAAAAATAGAGGGTATGCGATTTAATACGGGAAAAACTGTCTGCGACACATTAGTCTATATGGTTGAGGATTAACAAGAGCTTTCAAAGTATCGGTATCCACCTTTCTAAAAAGATCCCATTTTTGAGGCTGTTGTTGAATAGTTTCTGGTCTCGTCCTTAGTGCGATCTTGAGAACTTTCTTCGGTATGCTGACCATCCCTGGGGCCGGATATATGCAACAGAATAATAGAAAATTGTCAGATCAGTGCCACTGCATGAAGCCGCTATCTCTATTTACTACATATTTTTTATTAATGAATAGATAAGTAAATATGTACATCAAAGGTATTCCATACATGATGCAAAAGCCTTAACATCCTACCCATATGCTCACTCAACACCTCATCCTCAAAGTGGTTAGTGCCGAGTTAACCTCCTTCTACATTAGTACCCCCTAACTTTTTGATCTCTGAAACTATTTAAGACAATTCAAAATAAATTAGTGATTGATTTGTAAATGGGAAGCTAGGTTTTTAGAAATTGACTTTTTGGTCACCCTTCCAAATCACACACCTGGTTTGTGCAGACGCTGCGAGAGGATGAAAATCCTTACGGAGACTATTTGACAGATTCTAAAGAAATGTGTGGAATATTTGTAAATGAGAGTCTATTGGCAAATTACTTTATTTTGTATCTGTTTCAACAGATTCCGCCAAATCGTTTATCATGGTATTACAAATATGCCAGAGTTTGTATCTTTTATGTATATAAATCTTAGCTTTTAATTTTGTAAATCGTTGCTATGATCCCGCTGCTATTTTTAGTAATACCTCCCGTACTACTCATTCCAGAGAATGCTTTCGCAAATATCTGTCTGGTCTTACAGTCATATATTAATTACTACGTACATATGTATTAATTACTAAACAAATATTATCAGCTACTGTTTTTTTGGGGGGATTTTTGAAGTAAACAAATTGAATAGGTCATTATTGTTCCCGTCATTCAAATTTGAATTTTAATTTCAGTCATTCTACGCATAACATTGACCAGCAAATAAAATAGAAAAAAATCTCACATTACTGCCGACATTCCAGCTACTGATAATCCCCCACATTTGGCAGTGTTTGTGTCTTAAGTCTTTTGTTTGTAATCCATCCTCCCCCTTAGTGATAATCATATGCTTTTGTGAGTTGCCTTAAAATCTTTTGTTTGACCATAAGTCGAATTCTGTTTTTTGTTTTCAGGTAAATAAGTTCTAGCCAAGATTTGAATTTGAAATAACGTATATTTGCATATAATAATAGTGGTAATATTCTCTAACACTTGCCTCTCCAGCAACGGTGCAGTTTAAAGTACTTTTTTATGAGGGTGTTTTTGTGTTGTTAATTTTTTTTTCTCAAAATGTTCTGTTCTATTCTATTCTGTTGTGTTGTGTTCTTTGAATTCTCTTTTGTTTGCATCGTATCGTTTTATTATTAATTTGAAATTTACACATACAACAAAAATGGTATATGACCATAACCTTTCTTGTTTTTGGTGGTGGCTATCACATGGATAGCCAATGTGTAAAAAATAATTGCTAATTGTTCAAACGTGTTATATGCAAATTTATCTATATATCTATATATATTTTTATAAAGAACGCTTACTATAATGTGTTTGGGTCACGTGGTCGGGTATGTTGTGGAAAAGTTTGTTTCTTTTGATTTCATTTGATTGTTTAAATGCAACTGCACCCTTGTGGTTTTTGTTTGAATCTATTTGCCGAGGAAAAAACGTTTTAGATTGTTAAAGGTTATTGACAAAGGTGGTGAATGGTGTAAACCAGTGATTAACGGCGTCACACTATTTCAAGACCAGTCGTGTTTACCTTCAAGGGAGGGGGTGAGAAGGTGAATCAATGAAATTGATCATATCCCAGTTGATAAAGAAAAACTAGCTCAGAAAAATTAATTATTAAATTCAATTATTTTTTATGGAAAGGGCTATAAATCTTCTGAAAATCACCTTCGGGAACAGATGCCAAAAAGTTGAGAAAAAATTGATTTTTTAATCGGTTTTTGATTGACATGAAAAAAAACATAAAAATAGAAAAAAATCGAAACAAATATTTTTTTATTTTTTTATTAACTAAAGAATAAACCAATGTCTTTTTGAAAATTTCCTATATATAAATGTAAAAGCTATAACCCAAGACAGTAGTTAAAATGTTGAGATTATTTGTAAACACACCCTTTTAAAAAATAGAAAAAATCGGAAAAAAAATATTTTTTAAATATAAGCCTCCGAATTAATATAACAATATTTATTGGAAAAATGTCAATGTATTAGTGTAAAAGTTTTGACCCAGAACAGTGTCTAAAATGTTGAGATTATTTTTGTAAAAAAAATTAACAAAAAACTCATAAAATATAGAAAAAATCGGAAAAAATAATCCATATTTAATTTTTTATTAGCGGACATCCTAAAGAATAAAAAAATGTGATTTTTTTTTGTAAAAATCTTTTTTTAACAAATAAAAACATAAAAATAGAAATAAATATTTTTTTCCCATTTTTTAAAAACAAGCCTCCTAATTAATATAATAATATTTATTGGAAAAATGTCAATGTATTAGTGTAAAAGTTTTGACCCAGAACAGTGGCTAAAATGTTGAGATTTTTTTTGTAAAAAAAAATAACAAAAAAACTCATAAAATATAGAAAAAAAAACGGAAAAAATATTCCATATTTCATTTTTTTAATAGCGGATATCCTAAAGAATAAAAAATGTGATTTTTTTTTGTAAAAATCTAAAACATAAAAATAGAAATAAATAAATATTTTTTTCCATTTTTTAAAAACAAACCTCCTAATTAATATAACAATATTTATTGGAAAAATGTCAATGTATTAGTGTAACAGTTTTGACCCAGAACAGTGGCTCAAATGTTGAGATTTTTTTTTGTAAAAAAAATTAACAAAATACTCATAAAATATAGAAAAAAAATCGGTAAAAATATTCTATATTTAATTTTTTTAATAGCGGACATCCTAAAGAATAAAAAAATGTGATTTTTTTTAATTTTATTTCAACAAAAAAACATAAAAATAGAAATAAATATTTTTTCCATTTTTTAAAAACAAGCCTCCTAATTGATATAACAATATTTATTGGAAAAATGTCAATGTATTAGTGTAAAAGTTTTGACCCAGAACAGTGGCTAAAATGTTTATATTTTTTTTGTAAAAAAAAAATTAACAAAAAACTCTTAAAATATAGAAAAAACTCGGAAAAAATATACCATATTTCAATTTTTAATAGAGGACATCCTAATGAAAAAAAAAATGTTTTTTAATCTTTTTTAACAAATAAACATAAAAAATAAAAAAATCGGGAAAAAAATATTTTATTTATTTGGAAAATATCTATGTACTTATGTATAAGCTGTGACCCTTATCGTAGGAGAATTTTAAAAAATCATGTTTTTTAATAATTAATTAAATTTATTTTTTTCTGGTACGTTCAAAAAGCACTAAAAACACAGATATTTATTTTCTAATAGCTGACATCCTAGCGAATAAAACAAGGTATATTTGAAGAAAATCTATTAATAAATGTAAAAATTATGACCCAAATAATCAATAGCTCACATGTTGAGTTTTTTGTAAAAAATCTTTTTTAACAAAACCCATACAAAATAGAAAAAATGGGACAAAAATAGTTTGTTTTTTTTTTGTAATAACGCGTAAACTAATGAATAAAACTATATTTATTAGAAAAATATCTATGTATTAATGTAAAAGTTGTTACACTTTTTGTAGGAGAATTTAAAAAAATCGTGTTTTTTTATTTTGTAATATTTAATTTAATTTTTTTATGATAAGATAAATACCCAGCAAGAACATAAAAATTTATTTTCTAATAGCTGACATCCTAACGAATAAAATAAGGCATATTTGAAGAAAAGCTATGAATAAATGTAAAAATTATGACCCAGATGATCAATAGCTCAAATGTTGAGATTTTTTTGTAAAAAAATCTTTTTTTTTAACAAAATAGAAAAAATTTAACAAAAATAGTTTGTTTCATATTTTAATAACGCCTATCCTAATGAATAAAACAATATTTATTAGAAAAATATCTATGTATTAATGTAAAAGTTGTTCACTTTTTGTAGGAGAATTTAAAAAAAACGTGTTTTTTTAATTTTTTAATATTTAATTTAATTTTTTATGATAAGATAAATGCCCTCCAAGAACATAAAAATTTATTTTCTAATAACTGACATCCTAACGAATAAAACAAGGCATAGTTGTTGAAAATCTATGAATAAATGTTGAAGTTATGACCCTTCTTATGGAAGGATGAAGAATGAAGTTTTTCCTGCAACACGACAAGAATATCAATATTTCTATATTATATAAATTATATATTGTATATAATTATATTTTTAGAAAACAAATCTTTTTTTAGAAAACAAGGCATATTTGAAGAAAATCTATTAATAAATGTTGAAGTTATGACCCTTCTTATAAAAGGATGATTTTTTAGGTTTTCAAATAAAGTTTTTGCTTCCACGCGACAAGAATATCAATATTTCTATTTTATATAAATTATATTTTTTATATAATTATATTTTTAGAAAACAAATCTCTTGTAGGTTGGCTTCGTTCCATATACGACAATTTTGTTTTTTCTTTCAAATAGCTATTCAATCAAACCATTCATTAAAGATTTTTCGATCTTCGAAAAAATCTTCGCAATGTTCCAAAGCCTAGTTAGCAAAGAAAGGGCGTTGTTTATAGTCATTAACTTTGAGCTTTTGAGACAGTTGGATCCTGTACGGAAGTCCCCATCCAAATTTGAAGGCAATTTGAAGTCAAGCCCGAGTTCTTGTCGTTTTCATGGACAAAAATCAGAAAAAAAATTATTTAAAATTGAATTTAAATGGCCCACCCTATATTAGAAAAAAAACATCTTTCTGATTTTTATCTATTCTTTTTTTGTTTTATTCAATTTCAATTGTCTATAATTACATTTTTTACTCCCTTGTCAAATATGAATTACTTTTTAGCTGATTTTTTCTATTCGTAGTTAATTTAAATCTAGTCGCTAGTCAAATATGAATTACTTTTTAGCTGATTTTTTCTATTCGTAGTTAATTTAAATCTACTTCAAGTATTTCCTATACAAATATTTCCTTCGATTACTTTTGCGGATAAATTTTTTTAAAGCATTCAAGATTCTTCTTATCCTCCTGAATTCGTCATTCAACAGTTCAACAAAATATTATCTAAATATCCTTGGCTTTTTTTTGCCTTCATCTTTGTTCCCTCTATCCGTCCCTCCGTCCCTCCAAATCCCAATTCATTGACTTTGACTTACGACTATGCCTTTAAATGTTGACTAACATTTAAGCCATCAAAAGAAAAAACTCTGTGGGAAAACCTTGCCTTGCTTTGGCTATAAATATGTTGATGTAATCACAGCAACAAAAAAACTAATAGAACCATGATTGACTTTAAATTGCCCCAACATTGTCTTCTTGGCGAGCGAGTGGCGTGTACTTTGAACATAGTAAATCATTTTCAAAACAAAAAACGTTTTAAAAGCACACAAATTTACATCCAACTGTTTTTCTACCTTGACAAATGTTAAAACACAACAAAACTATCCAGAGTTACAACAAACCAAAAATTGTTGACCAAACCGACAAACTTGTTATAGGTATTTTCATGAATAAATGTCTATGTCAATAGGATGTATATCAAACCAAAACATTTTCCTCCAGCCAAACAACAAAAAAAAAACTGTTTAAAAAAGACAAAGATTTAGTTAAAATTCTTTAAGACTTTGATAGGTATTCTAGAGCAGCCGAGACTCACGGTTGTTCATGGTCAACGGGCCAATAAGACAATTGGTCTTTTACGAGCGGCCGTCCGTCCGTCCGGTGGTCCGCACAAAGTTGAACTGTGTTACTACTCATTCGTTGGGGTGCCTCTCATTCATGCTGTGTAGTGTAGTGTAGTGTCAAATATTTGCTTTAACACCATAAATCTTTGTTTTGTTTTACTTGACCAGCAACAACAGCTTCGACCAGATTCAACATCAACCTCAAGTCCAACCATAACAATGCCAGTTAAAACGCCGAGGAAAAGCAACCACCAACAACCTTAGTTTGATGTATTCGTTTTTCTGGCAGTGCATTGTTTTGCTCGTTTTTCTTCTTTTTTTGAATAGAACATGTGTCTCGCCGCTAACAATAGCCGCCGCCGTGCTCTCTGTTTGTTTTGCGGGGATTTTGGGTTATTTTGGCTTTTTTTCTCAAAACAAACATCAAAATCAGCGTTATGTCTTAAGACTTTGTCTGTATTCAAAATAGAAAAAAAAACAATGGCAAAAAGGTCACTAACATTGTCTATATCGGATATGGGTTTTTACAGAATCTAACGAAAGACAATCAATTGTGGTTGATGAGAGTTTAAGTAAAAAATATGAAACAATTTGAATATAAAGATCTTACTTATGGGAATGTTTCTAACGGATCATGCAATAAATGCAAAATAAATAAATTTATATTTCTGATGTTTTTTGGCGTTCTAAACTCGAAGAAAACATTAAAAATTAGTTTATGGATAATTTGCTTTTCAAAAACTTCTACATTTATTCAAGATTTCCTCCAACAAGGACATGTTTTCTTCTTTAGGATGCCAGGTATTAGAAAATTATTAATTATAATTTTACTTCTGGTTTTAAAGGGAGAAAAATTACCGGATTTTTTTAATTTTCTAACATACAGGGTCATAACTTCTACCTATATTCATAGATTTTCTTCAACCAGGACTTATTTTGTTCATTGGGAAGCCAGCAATGAGAAAATGAAAAATATAATTTTAAAGAGATTTTTATAATGCCAGAAAATATATATATATCAAATGTGATTTTTTAGCTATTATCTTTTTGGCAACACTGGTTTAAACAGCTGACACACGTTTCGTGTTTTGTTTCACTGTCAAACATCTTCAGTTTGGTCTATAATTTAACGATGAATCGTCTTACAAACGAACAACGCTTGCAAATTATTGAATTTTATTATCAAAATGAGTGCTCTGTTAAGAAAGTTCATCGCGCGCTTCCATTTTATGGTCAGTTTAATCGACCCACTGAAGCGGCTATTCGGGCTATTGTGACTAAATTTCGCACCAAATTTAAATTGTTGGACATTAAGCCACGAACACGAACTGAAGAAAATATCGCAGCTGTATCGGCCAGTGTTAATGATGACCATCAATTATCGATTCGTCGCCGTTCGCAGCAATTGAGCCTCTGTTACTCAAAAGCGTGGAAAAGACAAATTTGGACTAAGCGGATGGACCATTTGAGGCGCAGTCAAGGTCAACATTTGCATGAAATAATCTTCAAACTTTAAATTACATGGACCGATTATCGATTCAAATAAAGATTTCATGCAATTTTTTTTTTGAATTTTATGTGTTTTTTTTTTGAAAAACTTTCCTATAGCTTTTAAAAAATCGCCCTTTTTATAAAATTAAAAAAGAAATGATTTTTCTAAAAATTCATTTACCAAGAGGCTGTCATAACTTTAACTTTCTTCAACCTGGACTTGTTTTCTTAATTAAGATGTCAGCTATTTGAAAAATAAGAATATAAGATGATAAATATTTTTTCTGGTTTAATCGTGGCATATATATATATATATATATATATTAAAAATATATTGAAAAAATAAAAAACATGATTTTTTGAAATTCTCTTAAAAACAGAGTCATAGCTTTTACATTTATCCATAGATATTTTTCAATTAGGCATTAACATACTTCTTTAGAATACTGACCAGCTTCTTAGAAATAAAACCATATATTTGTATTTCAAGTTTTACTGGCTTTTTATAGTATCATTATATTATATATAAAGTAAAAGTTATCTATAAAGTAATTTAATTTGTTGTGGTATCAAACAAATTTCTTCTAGGTTTACAGAAAATGGTCATATCCTTATAAAAATATTTTTGTTTTTTTTTTCTTTTTTATTTTTTATATTTTTATAAACATCTTCGAATTTTGAAAAATAAATTGTTATATTATCAATTATCAAAAAACATGTTTTTTCTCTTACTAACTTCTACATTTATTCATAATTTTTTTTTAACCCTGGCTTGTCTTCTTCGTTAGAATGTCTGCTATTACAAAATAAAAATACATATTTCTTTCTGGTTTTAATAGGATTTCAACGTGTCCGAAAAACGTTTTATTATAAATATAAAAATAAAGATAATTTCTTTAAATTTACTCACAAATAGGACATAACTTCTACATTTATAAATAGATTTTCATCAACCAGGACATAATTTCCAGCTATTAGCAAAATTCAAATACTAAAAAAAATATATATTATAATTATATATTTTTGTTTAAAAGGTGTTTAACGTGCCAGAAAAACGATATAATATGAAACAAGTTTTTTAAAAATTCTTTTACAAAAAGGGTCATATCTATTACATTTATCTTTAGTTATTTTTCAAATAGGCACTTTTTCCTATTTTTCAAGTAGACACTTTTTCATCTTTAAAAAGCTATTTTTTAACCGATATTTTTTTATATTTTGATGGGTTTTTTCGTGCCAACCAAACCCGATTTTTTCCAAACAATTCAATTTCTTCTCAATTTTGTGACGACTCTTCCTAAAGCATTGCTTTTCTGTAAAGATGATATACAATAGATTTCCAGCCCTTATTCTTAACTTCAGTTTAAGTTCTACACGTCCAAATCCGAATTCCGAAAGTGGGGAAAATGTGTTCCAAAACTGCAGATTGTTACTGAAATGGTCGCCATGCTGTTATTTACCATTTTTATCTGTTTTGTTGAATTTTAGGCTGAATGAATTTTGAGAGAAGTGAACTGACAAAACTTGTATTTTTAAAATAATAATAATTTAAAATCACAAGTAGCATGGTTACCTTACAAACTAAAGTGAAAAAACATTTCAACGTTGAAAAAAAGCAAAAAATTAAAATAAAAAGTGTGTGTGTACTTAGTTTTTCATTTGGTGATGTTTTCTCGTTTTTACTTGATTTTTAATTTCCCCAAGATCTAAATGTTTTCATAATTTATTTTCACATTTTTGCGAGCCATACAAAGGTGATATGGGTGTCAAATGATAGAGAAGAATAACGAAATTTAAGTATTTTTTGTGAGATATGTGAACTGGAGTGACGAAAACTTGTATTTTTGCAAACAAATAGTATTAATAATAATTAATAATAACTCTGTCAATTACCGGATTTTTAAATTTAAATAAATCCACAATTGGTACGGTTACCAAACAAATTTGAAAAATGGTTATTAATTGTTTAAAAAAATCGTTTTCCGATCAAAACCACACAGATTTCTTAAGTTTTCTTGAATAAGACATATATCGATCGAAAGCTCCAGGTATCTTCTTGTCAAGTCCGTTGAGATAACCAAATAAGTTACAAGTTTATAAGCGTACAAAGGAAAAACCAGTTTTTTACCCGTAACTCAAGATTTTGAGGGTGTCTAGGAAATTTCAAATATAGATTATTGTTCTACTCGACAATACATACAAAAAATAATATCACTTCACAGAGTTTTCTGCTTCATTCTTTTTTGTAACACAGCGTAAACTAAGGGGGGGAACTTGAAATGGAAAACTTCAAATGGCAATAGTCCACCCAAGTCAATTCATGTCTTCACTACATGTCGGAATGCTTCAGGCTCTATTTTTGTCGAATAAGATTCATTTTAAGATTGTCCCCGCATAACATCAATCAAAACATGGTCTTCTTCAGAACCACTTAAATGATCCACTCTCTGTATGTTTATGGTATAATAATAATGTATAATAAAAATAATGTATATATAAATAAATGAAATATGGAATAAGAGTAGAACATCGAAAAAGAGCATTATTCAAACAAAAACCGCCCCAACACTACTTTAAAATCCACCTAATTATGTATTGTTGTCATTAACATGTTTTCGAGTATTTTGCGGAAATATATATTTAATCTTATTAAAATCTTGACAATAAATAATTCTCTAGCTCAGAAGTACTTACAACAAAATCGACTTTAAATCAACAAACGATTTGAATAAAATCAAACAAAACAGAATTAGTACCATTAACGGTAGCGATTAGAGAGCGCATGACTACAAACAAAAGACTTAAGACACAAACTGCATTTATAATTTGAGCTCCAAAACACATAAGTGGATTAAAAATTAGCTGGAAATTACAAACTATATGAAATTAAACTGCAATCACTGAGATCTACTGTTTAAATGTACCACAAAAATCATAGAATTTCTAAAGAAGTCAGATTGATTTTCCTTGACATTTTACACCCAGAGAAATATTTAATTAATAATAAGAAATAATGGAACTGTTTGATGAAGATTTCGATCACAAAAATCTAGAATTTCTAAAGAAGTCAGATTGAGTTTCCTGGACATTTTACTCCCAGAGAAATATTTAATTAATAATAAGAAATAATGGAACTGTTAGATGAAGATTTCGATTAATGGATTCATATCTTTCAAAGAAGCCCACATTCTTTGTATGTGGTTGTTATTGGTACTTCAAAATTTTTAATTTTAAAAGTCTGTCATTTTTGCATGTTGATGTTGTTGATACCTTAAAATTTTTAAATTTTAAATGACCGGCATTTTTGGCAAACAAGATTTCAAATATTTCTTTTTCTTTAAATAAGGATTAGACTAAAGTCATTTTCAACCGAATTCCATAAACACGTTTTATTTACTCGAATTACTGCTTAAATTAATCAATTCTATATTAAATTACCAAAAAAATTCCGCCAAATCCTTGAACTACTCCACATAACAATTATGCCCGCCCCTAGCCATGGTCCACTTTAGTGTGGGGGCAGTGCAGCCCACATAATAATTATATACTCTACTCTGAGCATTTGCATGTGTTCTCCAGCAGCAACAAAGAAACATTCTTAGAATTATTGTAATTATTTGAATTTTTCAATGTTTAACCAAAAAAAAATCAAGAACAATAACAAAAACAATCAAAACTTGTTCTGTAACCGAAACAAAACAACAACAACAACAGCTGGAGTGATAGAGAGAGAAAAAAACGAAAACGAGCCAAATTCCAAAATGCACTTGTTACCCCCGTGTCAGTGGCAACGCTGACGTCGTCGCTGTTTTTGAACCATATTCAAGGTTATCTAGAGCTGCACAAATTTTTGTATCTGTTGTATCGCCACATGGACTACACCAAAAGCTGATCTAATACTAAATTATCTGGCCAAAGAACACTTTTAATGGCTAATAACACACATATCGAGTTCAAATCTTGTTCTTTTAGTTCTGTTGTGGCAACAACAAAAATCAAATAAACCGAAAACAACGCGTTGCAAGCACACACTCACATACACTTGCGCTTGAGAACAAACAACTCAGGTGTCAACACATTTGACGGTCAAAAGCAACATATTGAACTTTAAACGAATGTGCTCGGCCACAACAGCAACAATTACAACTGAAAAATATAAGTAAAATAAAAAATAATGGAAAGTGTTGTGTTGTTGATTGTAGGCTAGTGATTCAATAAATTTTTGTAGTTTAATTCAATTAAAAAATAATGGAATGATTTAAATTTATTTTATATTAAATTTTAAATTTTTAAATTTAGCATTTTTATAGTTTCAAAATTAATGCATTTTTAATTTAAACTACTTTTAGTTTATTATTTTAAAACTGTGCAGAAAAAATCTAGTGATCCAATAAATTTCAATTAAAAATATAATGTAATAATTAAAAAATCACTTAAATTAATTAATTTAGTATCAAAATTGACGAATTTGTAATTCAATTAATTTTTAATTAAATTAATTATTTTTTTTATTGAGGGAATTATTTTTTAAATTGAGTTAATTATTTTTTTAATTGAGTTATTTATTTTTTTAATTGAGGCAATTAAAGTTTTATTTGAATTAATTAAATTTTTAATTGAATTAATTAAATATTTAATTGAATTAATTAAATTTTTAATTGATTTTATTAAATTTTTTAATTGAATTAAAGCAACGAAAACTATTTTACTTTTGCTACCAAGTTTCAGTCAGATTCTCCCTATCTCTCTCAGTGTCCCCACCCCAACTCAGCTGCTACTTCCATCAACCATAAATTCCACCATACCCCTCATTCCGTTCGTTGTTGCATTGACATTGTTGTATGTCAACAGTTTTTGGTTGCGTTTGTCTGAACCGACCAACATGATTTCGACTGACTTTTGATCTTAAATAGATTTTTCATATTTTTCGTTCTCATGCCAAGACACACACTTTAGTGTGTGTGTGTTCTAATTTACAATGTGTTGTGTGGCTTCCAATCACCTCCGATGACAATACAAATCATAAATTGTCAATTAAATGGCGGTGGCTGGCAATAGTGTCTCTGTTCTTTATACAGAGTAACAGCGTTTAGCGTTTGTTGAGCATTCTAGCGTAGTATCATTCATTTCAATACTAAAGAGCTTGTCTATGTGGAACATGCGAAATCAATTATCTTATGAGACATACATTTTACGGTAATTAATTAAAACATTGTTTGCATTTTCAAATCAACATTATGATGTGAATATGATATGAATGACTGTGAAATTAAATGAAATGAAAGGTTTAACGCTGGCTATGATATCATACTACGGTTATAGGTTAAAATATGATTTATTTAAGGCGGCTTCAAAGGGAAGGAATTACTAAAAAATACAATTGATCAGGGAAGATAGGTGGACTGTAATAAAAATTAGTTTGTTTTTGAAAATTTTCAGATTTTCTTATTTGTATTTATTTATTTCAGCCTATGGACATTTTAACCCTTTCAGACTAGATTAAATGTGAAAGTAAAATAAGTCTAGTATTTCATTAAAAAAAAATACTACGTTGGAAGTTGTCCTTGCTGGTCCTTTTGAACATTTTGAAATGGCCGCACTTTATTAATCATCGACCAACAATTTGAAATCAAATATTAACACTTGGCAACAAAAATTAGAATTAGAATGCGCAATGTACAATTATTGCTAATGTAAATATTTTGGATTTCCCAACTCGAAAATAATATTAAAAATTTGTTTCATGGATTTTTTTTTAATTTTTTACAAATATTCTAATTTGCGACGAAGGTGCCTTTAATATTTTTGGAAATAATTGGAAAAATTGTGGAATAATTTTGGAAATGTAAGCCGGGAAATACCTTATTATATATCCAATTAAAGGTAATTATGATGGCTACATATGCTATGAATATCACTTTCACATAGAAACTGTAGTTTAGGAACAGTCTGTAAAAACTTGTATACAAATAGATTTTTTAAAAAAAAATTTGCTGTCACGAAAAAAACTATAGAAAAAAATCGAAAAAAATTATTTTATTTTATTTTTCAATAGCTAACATTAAAGCAAAGAAAACTGTGTCAACATGTAACAGAATAAATAAATATAAAATTTATGACCCTCTTTGTAGACGCAAAAGATTTAATGAGATCATGTTTTTCTAAATTTGAGGTTAAATTGAGCGAAAACCTCATTTGTAAATTAAGTAATAGATTACATAGCTTTATCTTATAACAACTGGGATCTTGGCGAAGAAAATAAGGCCTAATTGAAGAAAATCTATACATAAGTGCAGAACTTATGGATCTTCTAAATTAATTTAAATAAAAATAATTTTTTGCTGGCACGAAAAAAAACTAGAAAAATAGTAAAAAAATCCGAAAAAAATATTTCGTTTTATTTTTCAATAGCTAATATTATAACAAAGAAAAAAATGAATACATGTAAATGTTGTACGAATAACTGTACAAGTTGTGACCCTCTTTGTAAACGCAAAATAATTTAAATAAATCAGGATTTTCTAAATTTGTGTTTAAATAGGGCGAACAAGTCCATTATTAAAATTAAATAATAGAATATTTTGCTTTATTTTATATAATAACCTTGGATTATTACGAAGATAACAAGGCCTTGTTAAAGAAAACCTATTGATAAATGTTGAACTTGTGTCTCTTCTAAATCAATTTAAACAAAATTCACGAACTTTTGAAAATCCTCTACTTTCACAATAAGGATCATAACTTCTACATTAATTCATAGATTTTCTTCAAATAAGCCTTTCGTCTTCATTAGATTATTATTATAAAATAGAACAAAATATTCTATTATTTAATTTACGAAGGGCTTTTTCTAGCTATTTAACCACAAATTTAGAAAATCAAGATTTTTTTATAAATTTTCATGGATCTAACAATAGGACCATAACTTCTGAGTTTATCCATAGATCTTTTACATATATACGTTGCTTTATGCGTTGGAATGTTAGCTATGGCATAAAATATTTTTCCGATTTTTTTATTTTTTATGATTTTTTTGTGCCAGCAAAAAACATTTTTTTCAAAAAAATCATTTTTTTAAACTTCTATTGCCTCAACCAAGAGGACATATTTATCGATCCGATCTTTTACATGTAAATATTGTTTTCTTCTCTAGGATATTACCTATTGAAAAAAACTTTTTCGTGATTTTATTTTAGAAAAAAATATTTTTTTTAATTCTATTGCCTCAAGAGGACCATAACTTCTAAGTTTATCAATTGATCTTTTGCATATAAACATTATTTTCTGCGTTACAATGTTAGCAATAAAAAAATAAAATAATATAATTTTTTCCCCGATTTTTTCTAGAAAAAAACATTATTTTCTGCGTTACAATGTTAGCAATAAAAAAAATTAAATAATATAATTTTTTTCCGATTTTTTCTTGAAAAAATCATTTTTTTTGAAAACTGTTCCTAAACTAATGTTTTTATGTGAAAGTTCCATTCTCCATATTTGTGGCCAACACAATTACCTTAAAATTAACATATAAGGGGTTGCGATCGGGCCTATATTTCCTAAATTAGAGTACAATTAGTAAAGGTACCTTCGGCGAAAATTGGAATTTTAGTAAAAATATATCAATATTTTTTTAATACTGTTTTCAAGTTTAGAACACCAAAATACATCGAACAATTTTATACATTGTCCTTCAGCAAAAATTTTGTTGAAAAGCTTAACAAACCCATTATAACTGGCAAAACCCAAGTTTGTGTCTTAAGTCTTTTGTTTTTGATAAGTTACCTCTTTGTATTGGGTGATTTTTAGACTAAGCAACTGTAGCAGCCGATTGATGTTCCTTTCTTAAGTCTCTTGGTTTATGACTTAGCCATAAGAACTCCAACAAAATCAATTGAATATATAGACTGGGCCATATAACATTTTAAATTAGCTATAAAAAGAAAAGTAAATTTTTTCAAATTTTTGGTTTGTCATTGAATAATGAACGCGAATCATACATATGACTTCCACTCGTTGTGGATGCATTGGCTTCTCAATAGTCACGTGTGGGTTCTATGCGGCAAATTTGCTTATTGACTAGCAACCGAGATGAAAATGAGCTTCATGCAGGCTGAACTGAAATGTCCACGTACATTTCTTACAGTTTGTGTTAAAGGCTCACTACTTTGGAAGTAAGTTTTTAATATTTCCCAATTTTGTTCGAGCGTAAAGCGCCCCATTTTACAAACATAAACCTGAAAATAAAAATGAATGTTATTCTAAATTTCAAAGTCAAAGTAATCGGTAGTTCAGTATAATCCGTATAATATAATCCGCTAGCCTTAATTGCTCGTGCTTTTTATATAGTTTATTATAATTTAATTTATAAAATAAAAATTTCAATTAAAAATTCTCAACTAGCTGATATTAATTTCTTCTTCTTTTTGTTATTTTTCTTTTTCCAGCATTCACATTCCAGCGAAAATATTGGTGAAGTCTACCAAGACGAAGAAAATATGGCAGCTATTTTAATGAGACGCCATGAGATCACCGGCGATTTAATAATGGTAAGTACATGCGATGATGGCAAGAAACACACAGATACGTATACACGCCCAAAACACAAAACATACCAACAAATTGAGATAATTATAGTAAAAGGTTGTTAAAACCAAACAACAGCACAACACAGCAACATACTAAAGACAAAACCAAAGCCAGAGCCAGGTTAAAAAAAAAACTAAAAAAAAGAAACAACAAATGACCTTGAAAGGCCGGCCACAATTACTCGAAATTAAAACATACATATATACATGTACTATGTATATGTAGTTATTTGTTTACAACAACTCAAGTCATATATATATATATATACTAAAATGACAGAGAGAAACATTAGCAACAATAATAAGAGCAGCAGCGACATATTTACCACAAATAAATGTACTAAGTTATAGGGTTATCATACAGGGACAATATATTTTGAAAATTGAAATTTTTGAACATAGACTAATTTCATGTGAAATGGAACAGAAACTTACCTTGTAAATTTACAGCTCCGAATACGGGATAGAACTGCCTTTCCCGATTGGAAATGGTGGTTTGAAAGTCATGAATTTTGTCATAAGGTAATTTAAAAAATCATAACTTTTTTCTGGCAGGAGATAGAAATATATAGTAGTTGGCGAATTTCAAGCAAATTATCTCAGGTTTAATATAAAAATACCAAATCTCAAAAATATAAAATAAAACTGCATTTCCAGAATGAAAATGTGGATCGAAAATCACGAATTTCGCCATAAGGTAATTTTAAAAAATTCATAACTTTTTTCTGGTAGGAGATAAAAATATATAGTCTTTGGATAATTTCAAGCAAATTGCTTCAAGTTTAATATAAAATTATCAAATCTCAAAAAAATATAAAATAAAACTGCATTTGCCCATTGGAAATGGTGGACCGAAATTCAGAAAATTTGCTATAAGGTGATTTGAAAAAAAAATCATAACTTTTTTCTGGTAGGAGATAGAAATATATAGTCTTTGGCGAATTTCAAGCAAATTGCTTCTAAATTATAAAACAAACAAAATATATTTTTTAATTTTTTCCAATCCCTGTACTTTTTTAATAACCAAAAAAGCGTTTTTTCGATTTTTAAAACATTTTGTTAATTTGTATTAGAATATAAAAAATTTAAAATTGTTTAAAATTAACAATTTAAATCAAACGAAAAATAAAAAATATTTAAATAATTTATTTATTTTAAAATTGTTGCACAGAAAAACACTTATAATCGTTTTTAAAAAATCAATTACACTTGGCTTCAATAAAAGCAAAAAAATTAAAAACAAAAATAATATCAATTTTGATAACCCTTTGTGTAACCCTCCCCCCACAAGAAACAAATAAATGATGTCAAAATAAAATAAAAACATTAAAATACAAATATTTATACACAACACTCTGAGAGCGAGCGAGAGAGTGTCCGCTGCAAAATGAGACAACGTCTTTGTTGTGCAAATTTTCGCAGAATCAGTTCAAACGAACTAGTTTCTTGAGATATTAACAATTTAACGACCACAACGTCAACTGTTTGTTTGGCCTGGGCACGCCGCCGCCGGTGTTGCCATTGTTTAAGAATGTATTTTCGATGTAAAAGTTCCAACATATGTTTTTTGTTTGTTTGGTTGTCTATCTTTCCATTCTCATAAAATATTTGTTTTATTTTTAATAACGACAACAGAAAGACACAACCAAACAGTACCGCCAGCAATTGCTCTGAATATTGCTAGATTTAGTTCTTGCAGATCACATTGCTCTGTGTTTTGTTTGTTTTTCGTTTACGGCGTGTGTGTCTACGATTTAATTGAGTGGGAAGCGATTAGCGAGTTTAGTTGAGAAAACTTTATTTTATAATTGTTAATTGTTATTTGTTTTTTTTTTTTTTGTTATTTGCAAAGTTTATGGTTCAATTGTTCATTTCTATAGGGGGGTCACGTTTTTCCGTCAGAGTTGTGGTTGGAATGCACTTTTAAAAGGGTGGTTAGATTATTTGAAACTTAAAGGAAAAGAAATAGCTAAGCTAACTTACAGGCCTGAAAATTTTTTAAGTTTGCTGCCTAAGTCTTTTGTTTTTTTTTTTTATTAAAAAAAAACAACAAAATCGGCCAACATAAAGAGTAGACAACAAATAGTTGGAAAAATCTCTCTAATGCAAAATGAGGAAAACATTATGCTATCATGTTATGATTGATCTATTGATCATCAGAGTTGTAGTTAGATTGCTCTCTTAAAATGGGTTCGCATAAAGGGAAGGGACAATATATTTGCCATTGAAAAGGAAAACCAATTCCCTCAATTATAACAGCGTGTGCCAATTTCTAAAAAATTCGATACACATAAATCGTCTGAAACTATAGGCAAATTGAATATTGTTGGAGTTTTCAGTTTTTCATCCTGTTGCACCTTAAAAGGACTGAAAAGTTTCAAAAGATAACATTTTTTCAAATAATTGTTTTGAATACTTATTCGCACCCTACGAAAATGATAAAAGTACCATATTAAAGAGAAAAATGTCTGCTAAAAATACACCAAAATCTATGCTTCTATCTGTATTAGTTTACACTTACCTACCATTTCACATTTTTCTCCTTAGTTTTTTGGTTATTTTACTTTTTAAGATGGGAAACATAAAATTGTTGTTAATGCTAAACTAAAATAGATAAAAGCATGGAATTTTATGTATTTTTAACAGATATTCTCCTCTTTAATTTAAAACTTATATCGGTATAGTAGGGCGAAAATAAAAATTTAAAATAATTGTTTGAAAAATGTCATCCTTTGATACTTAGTAGTTCTTTTTATAAATAAAAAAAAACTGAAAACGCCAATAAACTCCATTTTGCCTATTGTTTTATACGTATACTATCCGATTCAAGTGTAATATGTTGACTGTTGGAGGGGATAATCTTTCAGAAGCAAACTTACTGGAATGGAAGATTTTTAAGTTTCAGATTAAGTCTTTTGTCTTTTATTACCAAGTTGGCAGCATAGAAAATTGACCAAAAGAAAAATGACCCAGGAAAAAAATTAAAAAACAAACGGACATGACAAGAAGTGGGCCATTCAAATAAAATTTAACCATAACGAAATATAAAATTAAGCTCAAAAATAACAGAAATAAAATGAATATTTAAAATTTCCAAAAATGCAAATTTGCAGTTTATAGGGGATATATTCCCCTATAAACTGCAGAGAAAACAAATTATCCTATCTTGTTAAGATTGATCCAAAAAACGCGAATATTATGTCGCAATTTAGGGCAAAACCCCATATAGCGCTAGGTACCCACATACATACATATAAGCGTGGATACTGAAGTGAATGTAAAAACATCATTCGTGGGCTCAGCCGGCCCCAAACACCGAAAAAGGCCCCCTTAACCTACATTTAACTGTGGGCACTTGAATAAAAGAAAAACCCTGTTTCGAGGCCTTCGTCCGGACATAGTGATTTTTTCCTCTTGGAAAAATTGGGAGCTATGGGTATTCAAGTTGAGTAAATGTTTCCTGGATAGAGAAGCCTTTGGTCGGTCTTAATGATTTTTTTCTCTAGAAAAAATGGGGATCTGACATTTAAGTGTGAGTACTCAAAGGAAAGCAATTTGAGCAAAGGTTTCCAGCGCTGAACCCTTCGGGCGGGCTTAATGATTTCTTCCTCTGAAGAGTAAAGGGAGGGATTTTCTGCAATGAGAAATAGTCCCTTGTGACATTTTTAAAATATCCTTCGTTACCTTAGGTTTTTGGTAACGAAAAATCATTCAAATTCCAAATGTGAAATATATATTAATTAGGATCCATTTTTTGTATTTTCTTGAGTAATTTTTCATGGGGTAATTTTTTCTAATATCTTACAAGTTGTGTTAAAAAATGTCTGTGGCTCTGTGATCGTACAAACTTTTTAATGAAAAATAATGTTATCATGCTATTTAGTTAGAAGTCAATGCGGCAGGTTTCCCTTTTTATTGATTTTTTTATTAAAGGTCTCACTTTGCCTTTTTGCTAATTTTGGGTTCTGCTGAAGACTTCAGCACAACCTTTGGTCTTAAACCAAAATAAATGACAAGACATTATTGATAATTTTATTTTTTATTGATAAGACCTCTCTCTTACTACGCCTTTGTGTCGAGATTACTTCCAACTTCACTTAAAACGTATCGAACTCATTAATATGGTTGCAAAGTCTTTAACAAAACGTAAAGTAAAACACAAAGAACGATAAATTTTTTCCAATAACACCAAATATTTTATAGTCACAAAGACAACCTTGAAAAAACAAAATGCATTTGCCGCCAATAAAATAAGCAAGCAATTGAGCTCTATCAAAGCTTGCAATGAATTCAAGACTTTTCATATAATAGGATGAAGTGTAGATTAACTTTGTTGCAGGATTTGTGATACATCCAAATAGTGTTTCTAATTCACATAGTTATCGTGAAATCGTTTCAATACATCAAATATTTCTATCTTTAACACCGTGAGACAAATTTAGATTTTTAAAATTTTAAATTAGCATCGGCTATAAAAAAGTACCGATTATTTTTTCAAATTTCTGGTTTTATTGGATAGATTAAACTTTGTCATTTAATAATGGAATCATTCATATGACTACCACGACTGGCTCGGCAGTACCTGATGTGATCAACCAAATTTTTAAGCACAGCCCATAATCCACACCAAACAGTGACTCGTTGTGGATGCATTGGCTTCTCAATAGTCACGTGTGGGTTCACTGAACCCCGTATGCGGCAATTTTGCTTATTGACATAGCCATCGAGATGAAAATGAGCTTCATGAAGGCTGAACTGAAGGCCGATCCACTTAAATGTCTTACAGTTTGCGTTAAAGACTCACTACATTCGAAGTAAGTTTTTAGTATTTCCCAATTTTGTTCGAGTGTATAGTGTCCCATTTTTAAAACCGAAAATAAAAATAAAAGTTATAGATATTTTAATAATTTATTTTCGTACTTTTGCGAGTCCTACACAGATAACATGGGTATCAAATGAAAGAGGAGAATATCTGTTAAAAATGATTTTTTATGTATTATTTTAGCCTTAACCACCACTTAAATTTTTCCCTTTTAAAAAGTACAACATGAATAAAATGTGAAATAAATAAGGGTGGAAACTTGAAATTGTTGCTAATAAATAGAAACATGGCATTTAATGTATTTTTAACAGATATTTTTCTCTTTCATTTGATATCCATATCACCTTTATGCGATACTTAGAAGTACTAAAATAAATTATTAAAACATCTATATACTTTAGAAATTAAAAGTCCTTTACAAATATTGATGATATAGATGCTTTAATAATTTATTTTCGTACTTTTACGAGTCATACAAATGTGATGTGGGTATCAAATGAAAGAGGAGAATATCAATTAAAAATGATTTTATATGTATTATTTTAGCCTCAACCACCAGCTTAATTTTTCCCTCTTAAAAAGTTAAACATGAATAAAATATAAAATAAATAAGGATGGAAACTTTAAATGGTTGCTAAAAACATTATATTTTAAGTATTTTTAGCAGATATTCTTCTTTTTCATTTGATACCCATATCGCCTTTGTGTGCCACGCAAAAGTACGAAAATAAATTTTTAAAACAAATATATACTTTGGAAATTAAAAGTCCTGTACAAATATTAACGATATAGATGATTTAATAATTTATTTTCGTATTTTTACGAGTCATAAAAAGGTGATATGGGTATTAAATGAAAGAGGAGAATATCTGTTAAAAATACATTTATATATATTTCTTTAGCATTAACCACCACATCAAATTTTCTCTCTTAAAAAGTTGAACATAAAAGAATAAATAAGGTGGAAAACTTAAAATGATTGTTAATAAAAAGAAGTACGATTTTGAAAGTATTTTTAATAGATATTATTCTCTTTCATTTGATACCTCAGTCGCCTTTGTCAAATACGGAGAAGTATGAAAATAAATTATCTATATACTTTGGAAATTAAAAGTCCTGTAAAAATATTAACGATATAGATTTTTTTGAGAATTTGTTTTACGAGTCATACAAAGTCGACATGGATATCAAATGAAAGAGGAGAGACAATATCTGTTAAAAATACATTTACATATATTACTTCAGTATTAACCGCCACTTCAAATGTTCCCTCTTAAAAGATAAAAAATTAATAAAATATAAAATAAATAAGGGTGGAAACTTGAAATGGTTGCTAATAGATAGAGACATGGTATTTAAAGTATTTTTAACAGATATTTTTCTCTTTCGTTTGATACCCATATAGCCTTTGTGTGACTCGCAAAAGTTCAAATATAAATATACTTTGGAAATTAAAAGTCCCTTACAAATATTAAAGCTTCAACAAAAAATTGAATTTAAGTATAAAAATATTTTTTTTGTTGTTTTTATGAATGCCTTAATGCACACAAAAAATATTTTTGGATCTCGGACACAAAATTTTTGTATTTTTTGTAGCATAGTACTATCAAATCCATTGTTTTTTCTATATTTCAAAACTTCCGGTAATCAAATAATCATAGAAAGACTTAGGAAATTAACTTTTCATGGATGTCCCACATCCAATTAAACAAAAATTTGGAAAATCATTCCACTTAGTTGGCTTCTGTTTCTGCCGCTTGCCTAGTAGTGATGAAAACAAAAGACTTAAGACACAAACTTTGTTACAAACTGCCCAGGAAAACGCATAATTTCTAACACAAGTCATTCGTTGTACTCCGAATCGTGTGCCACAAGAAGAACCAAGACCTTTTATGTGCGCCCATTTTGGGGGTGGGGATAAGGGAAATGATGCTGCATATTCATTACCCAATAAAACTCCATATGAATGCCACTAATTCCATAATTAATGATATCAATATATCATGGCAATGCAGGCATTATATAATTATCAATTTTTCAAAAGCCTCAACGGAAAGGAGGTGAGGTGAGTTGAGTTGAGGTATGTTACAATGTTAGCAACAATTGTTGTACGGATATAAACTACCTGTAAAGTACTTGCGCCGCAATTGATGTCTTAAGCGATTAATGGCCTCATTAGAAAGTAAGTTGCCAAAGCAAGCAGGCAGACTGGCTGGCTGGCTGGCTGGCAACAGTTACCACAAAAAGGCCTCAACTACAGATACTGTACTACGGGCAACAAAAGAAACGGACATAAAATCTAAAGCAGCTGAGATGAGAGATGGTAAAAGGGGGAAGCGTATCGCTGCAACAAATTTTACAGATAGTTAAATGTGCATCTTGAACTGTTGCATCATTAAAGAGTTCATTCATACCATCATTCAGACAGCCAGGCAGGCAGGCCATACCATCATACCGGCAACAACAACAGGCAACAGCCAAAGCAATGGCAACAGTAACACACATCAATGGCTCATTGTCAGTGTTGGCTAGGTAGGTATAGATGCATTTCAAGTAGATTGTTGGCTCGTTGGCTTGGCCGTTTGCCTTGTGCTGATGCTGTTGAGATTTGCCACTCTGCCAGCTTTAACATGTTTGAGGCCTTTTTCGCTTCCACCACCGTTTTGACTTTCAGTTATGTAATCTTTCGTTTTGTTATGACTGTGGTTTTTTGTGGTGGATGTTTTGGTTTTGTTATTGTTGATCGGCCGGTAATCTATGAACCTGTACTTTGCTGGTAAACAAACAATGCTCGGTAATTAATCAGCCGCCAATTGTACTTGTACCATCTCGTACAATGTAAATGGGAAATTGTAAAATTCATAAAATCAAAAAGAAAAAAATGTAAAACGTTGGATTTCCAAGCACTACAAAATGTATCATTAAAGATGCACTAGATTTATGACATTCTGGGGTAAGAATATTATGGAAATATTTCATGGCATTCTTGGGTAGGTGGGTTGAACTCATTAAGTATTTGCTTTGATTTTTAGATTTGGAGATTTATTTGCTTTGAAAATTCTGTACTGTTTTATGGTCATATCGAGTTATTGTAGATATTTAATAACAATAAAAAAATTGGTCAGGGTATTTTCATTAGCTGACTAAATCATTGCTACTTTGTAGTGGTTGGTTATTTAAGATATTGCATTGATTGCAAAGTAATGTTTTCTATAGTTGCCATAATCTTGCTAACTGTTTGCACAAAAAATAAATTTTTAAAAATATTCAAGTTATTTCAGAATTGTGTATACTGATTCATAAAATCAAAAGGCTATTCTAATAAACTAAAATTCCAGTTTTCGATGAAGGTGCCTTTAGTATTTGTACTCTCATTTTGAAAATGTAGCTTCTATAAAAACCGCTTCTATTTTCAATTAAAGGTAATTATGATAGCTACAAATAATGCGAATTTCACATTTACATTGAAACAGTGGTTTAGGAATAGTCTCCTAAAAATTGAGAAACAATTGATTTTTTTTTGAAGAAAGCGGGCACGAACAGACCATAAAAAATAGAAAAAATATTTTAATTTATTTTAAATAGCTAATATTCTATGTAGAAGATCTATGAAGCAATTTGGAAGTTGTGACTCTCTTTGTAGATACAAAAGAATTTTAAATATAAATTATGATTTTTTAAATTTTTGATTAAATGATACGAAAACTCACTTTACAAAGAACGTCGTGCGATAATTTTGCATTTATTTTATTGAACCTGAGCAAGTGTATATTAATGTGTAACTAAGGATCGTGTGTAGAAAATCTGTATACTCATTTTTGCATTTGGTTATCCTTTCTCCCTTTGTACAGTACTTTTTATTTCCCAAGGATATAGTTGTTTAGATAAATTTTTTTTCACACTTTCACCAGGCACACAAAGACGATAAATGTATCAAATGAAAGAGTAAAATATCTGCTAAAAATATTTTAAAAATAATGCTTCTATCTGTAGTAGTTTAGTATAAACAACAATTTAAAATTCCCCCATTATTTCTGTAATTTATTAATTTTTAATATTTTAGGTTGGAAATCTTGAAATGGTTTTATGTGCTAAACTAAAATAGATAGGAAGAGGCATGGAAATTTTAGTATTTTTAACACACATTCATCTCTTCATCTAGATAGGAAGAGGCATGGAAATTTTAGTATTTTTAACACACATTCATCTCTTTCATTTGATATCCATATGGCCTGTGTGTGGCTCTCGAAAGTATGGAAATAAATTATTAAGACAAATATATTCTTTGGAAATAAAAATTGCTGTAGAAAGGAGAAATGATCACCAAATGAAAAACTGAGTACACGGTATTTCTATATACGATCTCTATAGTTTCATGTACCCCTGGTCTTGTTCAAGTCCAACAAGTACTGTGGCACGGTGCAATGGTTCATAAAATCAACACACAAAAATATATGATTAAATTTATTTTTATTTTATTTTTTTTAATAAAATTCCAATTTTCGCTAAAGGTACCATTAATAGTTGTACTATCATTTTAGAACTATAGGTCCGATCACATCCATTTGTACATACAATTGAAGACAATTATAATGGCTATAAATGTCGTGAATTACACTTTCACATTGAAACAGTGGTTAAGGAATAGACTCCCAAAAATAAATATAAATCATTTTTTTTTTTTGAAGAAAATAATTCTTTGCTGACACGAAAAAATCCATAAAAAGTAGCGAAAATTCGGGAAAGAATATTTTGTCTTATTTTTTAATAGCTAACATTCTAACGAATAAATTAGGGTCTATATGTAAACGATCTATGGAAAAATGTAGAAGTTATGACTCTCAAAGAATTTTATAACAAAATCAAGATTTTTTACAATTTTGTTAAAATGGCACGGAAACCAATTTTACAAATTAGATAACCTAATATTTTATTATTATATTTATTTTATTATTTCTTAATGAAGAAAACAAGGCCTATTTGGATACAATTTATGTATGAGTTATGAGGATCATCTCTTCTTACAAGAAGTATTATAACTTCTGCAATTATCCAGAGGTTTTCTATAAATAGGCATTGTTTTCCTCATTATGATGCCAGCTATAAATATCAATAAAATAAAATATTCAGTTATCTCAATTGTAATGAGGGTTTGCCGCTATTTAAATATAAAATGAAAAAATCATGATTTTTTACAAAATTCTATTGCGTCTACAAGGAGTGTCATAACTTCTACATTTATTTATAGATCTTTTATATATAGACATTATATTCTTCATTGGAATGTTTATTTATACAAAAAAATGGCATCAAGATTTTTTTTTAATTTTTTTCTATTTTATATGATTTTTCTCGTGTCGAAAAAAAAATAGATTTTCCAATTTTTTTAGAGGCTGTTCCTACTGCTTCTATGTGTATGTGAAATTCAATACATTTCTAGCCATCATAATTATCTTTAATTAGACATATAAACGGATGCTATCGGAATGATATTTCCAAAATGAGAGTTTAAGCATCAAAGAAAATATCATCAAAAATTGAAATTTTAGTAAAAAATTAAAAAATATTAGACATTATTTGTTTAATACCTAATATTTTTAAATTTCGAGTTTGGAAAGCCAAAGCCAGTCACCCAGTTGCTCCAATAACCACTAGGCATTCAAAATTTTGCAAATAATATTGAAAACCCTTTACCATCAATATATCATTTCCGTTCAAAAGTTACAGAATTAATTTTAAAAAATCCATTTGGAACCACAGTTGGTTCTTGGACAAAAATTGTCTGGGTCTTATTATAAAAGGTTTGGATCTTAAGTCTGTTGTTTCCCAGCGGCGAAAAAAATTATTCCACTATTTTCCCGAGGCCTCCTGCAAAAAAAATCGGTGCTGAAGTCCTTCATTTGCTTGGTAAACATTACCTACCCTCCAAAAGTAGGACATCCACGAATAGTCGTGCGGTTATTTGAAATCTGATATTTGCCGGCAATGCCATAACTTTCTAGTGCTATGAGCGTATATTAAATTCAACTCAATTTCTCGCACAACACTCGTCGTTAGTTTAGTTTTTCAGATTTAGCAACTTAATCATGGTTGTCGTTTACGACATAAAACTTAGACACAACTGTCAAAAAGTTTCACAAAACCCGTAACGCCCCAAATACACACCAACCAACCAACCTAGGCTGCTGTCCTGTCCTGTCGGCCCATAGGCTGGCTGCTCTAAATATGTGTGTGCATTTGTAAAGCGTCGCCTCTGTAAAAAAATTGTCTCTAGACCTGTGGCTACTGAGCAGAAGAAGAAGAAGAAAAATAGAAATAAATAAATTTCAAAAAAAAAACTCTTAAAGACTCTTGTATGTGGTACAACATGTCTAATGTTGATGTTGCATGTTGCATGTTATGTAACGTATGTAACACATGCTTCAGGGGGCCTCACATTTTGCCTGTTTGTTTGTGGTGCTGACGCCGTTTGGCTTTGTGGCGCTGTTGTTGTTGTTGTCGTTGTTGTTTCTAGTGACTACTGTCGACTTCTATCAGTTTCAATAGAGCGCTGTCGTCTATGTGTTTACACACACTCACACAAATACTACGCATGAATTATTAAAAATTTTGGTCAACGGGTTATCAAATACGAACCATAAATATGTTTGTTTAATTAAATAAAAGGCGGTTAAAAATAGAGTTCCTACTTATATCACAATAAGATCGACAATAAAATGTAGAAACAATAAAATGTAGAAAACATAACATTGTATGATCGTTAATGTCCAATTAATGTAGAAGATTTAATTAAAAATTTAAAAAAAAATTCAAATGCCTATTTTGATATTCGGCCTATTAAAAATGTCGTCGAGCTTGAATTTGTAATATTTAAATAATTAATTAGGATATTAATTAATAATAATCAGTCTGTTATCAAAAAGAAATGAGTTTGATAACAGTGTCTGTGTCATAGTTCCACAAATTTCTACTTCATAGGACTTTTTCGAAATGAAAATCGTCCTTAACCTACATAGAAAGAAAATATCTTTATATTATTTTAGGGGAGTTCAAACTATATGTTTATCGTACCAATTCTGAGGTCAATTCTATGAAGAAAAGTATAGCATTATTCAGAAAACGTAAGCAATTTTTAAATGACCCGATATAGAAGGAAATAACATTATGATATTTAGTACAGTTTATGTGTTTAAATTTATGTATTTATCATCAACTTCTGAGAAATATTCTGGACATTTTATAGAAAAGTATAGCATCACTCAGAAGGCCTATATATTTTTAAACGATATTAATTAGATTCCTTGGAAAATACGTCATAATCTACTATCAAATTTCACGATAAATCTTTAAGTGTAAATTCCACTATGCCGTTATGCTCTTTAGGGCAGTTTAAACTTAGATATTTATCGTATTTTTTAATGATTATTAAGTTATCTACTTTCACTTTAAATTTCTAAGTGTAAACTCCCCTTACAAAGCAACAGTTTTGGATGATGTTCAATATTCGAAAAGGAAAGTGGAGAGCAATGCGTATTTTATACAAACAAAATTCAAATAATCCTCAAGGAAGTAACAAATAGCTAGTAAACGTACAGATTACAGTCGGTTCTTATGCAGAGCCACTTGAATTGAATTCCTAGATTAGGAACTTTGTGCTGGAACCTATTGGCCCAATAGTAGCAACTACACAGAACAAATAATATAATATTTCGTTTTCTATATAGT
This sequence comes from Polietes domitor, assembly GCA_947397865.1. Classification (NCBI taxonomy): domain Eukaryota; kingdom Metazoa; phylum Arthropoda; class Insecta; order Diptera; family Muscidae; genus Polietes; species Polietes domitor. Next base: position 115,941,407 of record OX377622.1, read on the forward strand.
TCGACTCATTAGGCCTGGAAGTAACCTCGGGCGATGCTGGTGGAAAATATTTATTTTAATCAGGGCAAGGTTTCACTGTAGCCTGAAACCATCTTCCTTGGAACAGGCAGGCGCTAGGCGGAATTAATATATTATAATTTCCTCAATTGTATAGCTAGAAGCTGCTCCTGTTCTTGCCTAAATAAAAAATATTTAATTGCATTAATTGATATATTAATTGAAAATGTTTTTTGACTCTAAATCAATTAATTTTTAACATTTTATTTAATTAAAACATAGCTTGTGTGTATATACCACACAGAATTCTGGCCAAGACCATGTGACATTATTCAAAGGAGCACTGAATTGATTCAAAAATATTCAATATCATTTGATCTAGAAAACATTTTACTATTCTCATTCAATCTCTCTCAGTTGGAGATTGTTTAGCTAGATCAGTTTAGCTAATTTGGATATGCAGACTACATTTTTAAGAAAATCAAAATATCGTTTTTATATTTTTTGGACAGAATTGTGCTGAGTCCAAAAATTTCTAGTCGATTTCAGAAGACGAATTCGACGAATTAATCTTTAAAGGGTAAAAACTGAAAATCCAAAAATTAAATTAAACAACTAAAAAAGTTAAGTCTAAAGAAGATATTCTGAAAACACTGATAGGGTCACAATGGTTTTTTATGAAGGAGGAGACAAAACAATGAACGGTTTTTACAGTGGGTAAATATGACCACGGTATGTCTTCTTTAAATAAAGGAAAAATATTAAATTCTGACTTGTTACCCTTTTGGTGCTTCCCAAAGGCCCTGTGCCGTGCATTTCTTAGAAATTACCCATAGATGCTCTCTCTCTCTCTCTGGTTAAGAACCAAACCTTTTGCGTGAGGCTTTGGGAATTTTTGTCTAAGAATTTTTAAGTCTTTTGCTTCAGCTTTTGCTTCTTGTTATGAATGTGGTAAATAAATTTGGAAAATCATTCTTCATTGGTTTGTATTTTTTCTTCTGCCGCATAACAAACAAAAGACTTAAGCAGAAAACATTTCCTGGATGTTCCACATCCTCGTGCGAGTTAAATAAATGTTGGAAAATCAATCATTTTCAGTTTCAATTTTTTTCGTGTGCTTGTCCAACAACAACCATAAAAACAAAAGACTTAAGAAACGAACTTTTTGCAAGAAAATATTATTTCTCATTCATTCTCTCAATTTTCTTATTTTACGCTTTCAAAGAAATTATGATATTTTGGCATATTTCGCCGTAATTGTAAATTTTTGAAAATTGAATATAATTATTTTAATTTTTTTGCTTCCTCTCGAACTAAACAATCAAATTTTCTGTATTAGAAAAAATGTCATTTATATCGACGTCTCAAAACAATAGTCTGTTAACTGGACTTAGTAAGTTACTAAGTTGTTCAAAAATGATCTAACTTTTGTAACTAACTTAGTTAAATAAAATAGGCTTGGAACGTCTTTCCCGCAAAAATCACTTTGCAGACTTAGCTTAGTACTGTTCAAAGGCGTCAATTGAACTAACTGACTTATGTTTGTGTTACATATAATTTTGTTGTAATAAATATTAAAAAAAAAATGAAAATTTTCTCAAAATTGGGAATTTTTTTATGAAAATTCGCTCAAAAATTTTGGTAATTAATATGAAAAAATGCCCCAAAATATATCCCGGGCATAAAGGTTTTCTTCTCGAGGTTTGTAAATTTGTATATGGAAAATTGTCCAAAAATTTTAATAAAAAATTTAAAGACTTTCTTCTCTGAGGTATGTCCAAAGCCAGCTACAGAGTACGGTAGGTTTACTACATTACCTGCCTTTGGCGGGCTTGAATATTTTTTTCCTTTGGGGAAAATCATTGCATTTATAATAGAAATTTAGCATTATGAAAAATCAGCTAATAACTATTTAAGAAATATCGCCCACAAAATATGAATAAACACCTAACTTTATGGGGTGATTTTTCATATGAATTTTTGTATATTTTTTTTCTGCGTAATTTTTATTTTTTGTCGAATTTTCGTAGCTTCATTGTATATTTTCATTTTGATTAAAAAAATGCAAATTTTCCCTTGAAATGTTTTCATAGGTAATTTATTAATTCCCCTATTCGATAACCCTTTATAATGCCAGCTTGTGAGGGAAAATCTCACACACTCACACACACACTTACACAACTCCTACAACTTTAGGGGGAAATTGTAACACTGCATGTCACCTTCCTTCCACGTTTTCACTGGATTTCATGTTAGATTTTATTTAGCAAAATTTTGTTCCCAACTAAACGAAACGAAAAAAATAAAAACTTCGGGCTTATCTAACAAAAACCATAGTGATTCGTGTTGTTGGTCAATTGTCCTGACACGCCACATAAACAAAAGACTTAAGACCCACGAATGCTGGTGGCTGTTGATTTTATTAATCTTCGCGAACAACAAACACAACACCATTGTCCTCTCCTCTAATTATTGACTATTTGCTCTGTTTTCGTATTGCCATTATTAATAATTTAGTTGTCGGCATTTAACACATACACTCACACATGCGCAGCACTATTCTTTGTCATTGTCTGTGGATAGTGTTGGAAATATAACAGTCGCTGTATTAATTTCATTTTCAGAATATTAACTGAAAGAACAATGAGTTCGGTTATTTTTAGTTTAGCTTTGAGATCAAAGCAAGGTATTGTTATGCTTTGCTTATGCAGATTTAGGAGGTGAGATCCAAAGAACAAAAAATTGCTTTAAATTGGTCAATAATTCCCAAACATTTATAATGTGGAAAGACGATATTTGGAATTTTGTTTTATGTGATTTTTATTTTTTTTTTTTGTATTGTATGACATTCTCTGCAGAATGTTTGTATATCAACGTTCACAGGGTCTCAAAATACTATGCAGAGGACAGATCCGCCAGATAAAGAGTTTCCTTTCTAATCGTAGATAAAGTTTAGGATGAACTATAAAACTGATTGTAATCAAAGCTAAAAATATTCTGACTTAGTTAAGTTATTTTAAAACTCGAACATTCTTTTGATAGATAATTCCAAATTCCTTTCAGCTAAACAATTTTAGAAAATATTTTTAATTTATTCGAAAAATTATTTTTATTATTTTTTTCTGAAAAATTATTTATTTATTTCACATTTTTACAATTAAAATTATATTAAAAATAAATAAAAATAAAATATTTAGAAAATATGCTTTCAGCTAAACAATTTTAAAAAATATTTTTAATTTTTTTGGAAAATTCTTTTTATTTTTCTTCTGAAAAATTATTTATTTATTTCACTATTTATTACAATTAAAATTATATTAAAAATAAAATATTTGGAAAATATGCTTTCGATAAACAATTTTAAAAAATATTCTTTAATTTATTCGAAATTTTTTTTTATTTTTCTTCTGAAAAATTATTTATTTATTTCACTATTTATTACAATTAAAATTATATTAAAAATAAATAAAAATAAAATATTTGGAAAATATGCTTTCAGCTAAACAATTTTAGAAAATATTTTTAATTTATTTGAAAAATTATTTTTATTATTTTTTTTTTCTGAAAAATTATTTATTTATTTCACTATTTATTACAATTAAAATTATATTACACAATTTTAAGATTTTTTCCCTATTTTGCACATTAATACTGCCTCCATTCATCCAACTATTTTTTTGCTCTACCAAATTGTTGTCAATAGTTTGCTATTGAAAATCAGTAAAATGCATGTCTAATTCAGTGGAAAAAAAATCCCCAAAAAAAAACTCCAAAACAAGCTCATGTTGTTTGCATTGTGCTACAAACACCATTGGTGGAGGTTCATTCAAGATTTCGTAGTTACAAGTTTTAATAGGTAGTGGACCCCCTGCAAATGATTTCCATCTGCGATGGTAATAGATATTTTCAAAATTCCAACATGTTTCTTTTTAATATTCACCCAGCTGGAGAACTGACTACAGCAGCTTTAAACCTTGCATTTTTCGTTCCGCTAAAATTCCACAGATTTGTTGCCCTTTTTAATGCCATTTTCGTTGAATAAATGCCCATATCCGATCTTATGGCTTAAAAATGCAGTGGCAAAAAATGTGAAGACAACCGTGGAGTATTAAATTAAACCCCCACCCCAGCATTTCGGCTTGCGATTGATTCTTCAACAGTTTGTGGCAGGGAAAATATTTGAAATTTGTTATGCTTAGTCAAAGACATTGGGTATACCGAAATATTAATGAATGAATTCCTAAAAAATATTAAAAAAAATAGGAAATTATGCAAAATAATTTATAATAACAAAACAAGTTAGCTTTGTCAATTCGGCGGGCGATTCAATTCAACAATTTGTGGCATGGAAATGGATGGATTTGAAATTGTTTACGCTTAGTAAGCGGCAGTGGGCATTAATGAATTCCAAAAAAAAAATATAAAACTTAGGAAATTATGCTAAATGATATTTTTGTAATAACAGCTTTGTTAATACGGCGAAATATTTTTCAACATGGAAACATGTGGCATAGAAATTATTTGAAATTGTTTCCACTTAGTAAGCGGCAGGACCAAATATTTTGGCCGAAGATGAAAGTATTTTTTTGATATTCGTGATTTACAACCAAAAAATAGTTGCGACCGGAAAAATTGGCGACCTGGACCCTCACTTTTCTACCAACATATTACTGGGCATTAATATATGCCAGAGGTGTGAAATTAATTTTTTACAAAAAAAATAATAAATTGAAATTTAATATTTTTATATTTAATGTCTTTTAATGGAAAAAATAATGACTTAAAAAATTACAATACCAAAAAAATGTGATCAGATTGGTATACGTCTGAAAATTTTGGTGACCTAGACTCGCTGCTCTGGCCCACCATTTTTTTCTGGGCAAATATAAAAGCCAAAAAAAAATAAAAATTGAAATATAATATTTTTTATTTACAATTTATGTACAATTATGAAAATATTGATTTACAATACATATTGATACAATACCCAAAAAATATTAGTTTGAAATGAATTTTTTTTACCAAAAAAAAACAAATTAGATATAATATTTTTTATTTTCACTTTGTGTATTTAATGAGTAATATAATGATTTAATAAATTTTAAAATACCGAAAAAAAATTTAGAGAATGAACCATTATTGCCTCCAGGTGGCGGAAATGGAACCAGAAAGAGACCTTACACTACATATTAATTGCTCCAAGCCTCCTCTATTATGCATTTCTAGTCATATTTAGTCTATCACTCACCTGGACAAGTATAAGTTTTAAAAATCATTGGACAAATATAGCATCTATGATCGTCAAATGCATTTTGTCAACTTTTCTGGTTTACTAAGCCCAAAAACGATATTAAAATAATTCTTTATAATTTATTTACTGAATTCCGATCTCAATCACTTACATGTGCAATTAAAGAGAAGTATGATGGCTACAGTGGTTTAGGACTACTCTCCAAAATATTTAGAACAAATTTTTTTTTTCGAAAAATATGATTTTTTACTGGAACGAAAAAAAATCATAAAAAATAGAAAAAATCTAAAAATTGTTTGTATGTATAGTTGGTCTGTTATGTTGTATGTCTTGTCATTTATTTTGGTTTAAGACCAAAGGTTGTGCTGAAGTCTTCAGCAGAACTCAAAATTAGCAAAAAGGCAAAGTGAGACCTTTATTGTTGCAGCTAAAAGTTGACTGCGCAGTTTCGATGGGCGCTACACCATCTCGTCAGAACTTTCGCAACGAATGTATGTCTTTGACTTAAATCAGGGTTCATATTAGTACCAGCGGTCACATATTTCCAATGAGAAGCGCTTGTTTATCAGCGCCACCGAACTAAGTCGACACATATCTCAAAATTTTACAAATTTGAGTTGCAATAAAAATAACTAAAATTCATAAAATTCATAAAAAACAAAAAAATGATAAATAAATGCCTGGTGACAATTTTATTAAAATTCCCCAATTTTGGAACAAATTTCCCCGCTTTGGGATTTTTTTTCGTGGAAAAAAGCAAAATCTGCAAATCTAATTTTATTTTCATATTTTTATTTGCTGATTTTTAAGACATTTTTCGTGGAACCACAAATGCAAAAAAATTTGAGTGATATGAACTGGAATGTTGAAAACATATATTTTTCCAAAAAAAAATCATGACAATAATTTTAGTAAAAAATACCAATTTTGGAACTCATTTTCCCCATTTTGGAATTTATTTTTTTTCGTGGAAAAATGCAAAATCTATTGTTTTTATGAATTTTAGATATTTTTCGTTGGAAGTCAAAATAATTTGTTAAAAAAAAAGCTTGTGAGAAATGTGTTGCTGGCCAAATAGACAGAGAGTTTTTTCAATAATGGAAAAATCGTTTGAAAGGTCTAGGTTGCTTCTAAGTTTAAATCGCTATGTAACAAAAAGTTTGCTGAAGTGTATTATGACTTTATTTATAGGTGTTCTTCAACTAGGCTTTGTTATTGCAAAAAAAATATGTTTATAATTTACAGAGGACTTTTCACGCTATTTAATCACAAATTTAGAAAATCATGATTTAAAAATGTTTTGCTTCTACAAAGAAGCCCATAACATCTACATTTATATACAGATTTAAATATTAAATAGGTGTTGATTTCTTCGTTAAAATGTTAGCTATTATACAAGGTGGCGCAAAAATAACCTTCCGATGTTTTTTGGCTGTAATTTAAAAAAAAATTAAAAACTTTGATTCTTCTTGTGGATTATTTTTATTTGGTCTTTTAATTTTTTTATACATCAAGTCGAGAATATGATGTCATGTAAATGGCCGCCGCCACAGTTGATTGTCATTTGAGCCCTTTTTATGGCATTTTCCATTACTTTGGCCAAAACACCGGCGGTAGGTCCTCACATTCTTGACGGATATTGTCTTTAAGAGCTGCAAGAGTCTGAGGCTTGTTGACATAAACCCGCGACTTCAAAAAGCCCCACAAAAAGAAGTCTGGAGCGGTCAAATCAGGCGATCTTGCTAGCCAGTGCAAATCGCCAAAACGGGAGATTAGGCGTCCGGGAAATGCATCCTTCAGCATATCGGTTGTGGCACGTGCAGTGTGTGCCGTTGCACCGTCCTGTTGGAACCACATTTTTTCCAATCCCAATTCATCAAGTTGCGGCAAAAAGAACTCGTTGATCATTGCTCCGTAGCGCTCACCATTCACAGTAACCGTTTGGCCCGCGACGTCTTCGAAGAAAAAAGGTCCGATGACTCCTCCAGCGAAAACAGCACATCATACAGTGACTTTGAGCGTGTGTAATGGCTCTTCGTGGGTTACACGCGGATTTTCATAGCCCCAGAAGCGTAAATTTTGCTTAATTACGTACCCGCTAAGATGGAAATGGGCCTCATCACTCATGATTATTTTTGATGAAAAATCATCTTCCTGTTGTTGGTGGTTAAGATGGCTTGAGCGTATGTTAGACGCGATTGGCGGTCAGCAGCTAACAGCTGATGCACCGTCTGGACTTTGTACGGAAACATCTTCAAATCTTGTACCAAAATTCGCTGTAAAGACCGTCGACTGATACCCATTTGCGTGGCACGTCGTCTGGTTGATGTCGACGGCGCATCCATGACATTCTCGTCTACAGCAGCAATATTCTCTGCAGAACGGCTACTCCGGGGTCTGCCACGCTTGGCAGCATCTCGTGTTGTGTCAGTCTCTTCAAGGCGAGCGGCTAAACGTCGCAGTGTTTCACCAGTAGGCGTTGGACGGCTAGGAAATCTGCGACGAAATTCACGTTGTGCCAAAGTCACCGACCGATTATTGGTGAAATAAATAGTCACCAATATTCCGCGTTCTGGAGCAGTGTAGCGTAACATTGTTTATTAACGTGTATTTCGCATGAGTTTACTACACAAATTTCAAAACAGAACTGACATTAGGGACCAATCGCAAAATTTATAGCATTTTCTGATAGGAGGATTACTTTTGCGCCACCTTGTAGTAGAAAAAATATTTTTTTTCTATTTTTTGTGGAGTGTTTTATACCAGCAAAACATATTTTTATCGAAAAGAAATATTTTTTTTTTAATTTTTTAGAGATTGTGTCTAAACCACTGTCTCTATAAGAAAGTATGATCCACAACATTTGTAGCCATCATAATTACCTTTAATTAAATGTAAAAGCGAGTGTGATCGGACTTACAGTTCAAAAATGAAACAGAGGTTCCTAACTTCTACATTCATCCATAAAATGTTTGCATATAGAAATTTTTCTTAGCTATTTAAAAATACAACAAAACAATTTTTGCGGATTTTTTTTTTGATTTCGTGGATTATTTCGTGCAAGCAAAAAATATTTTTTTTTTTCGAAAATAAATCTCTTTTTAATTTTACAGAGATTGTTCTTAAACCAATGTTTCTAGGTGAAAGTTAAATTCCTAATACATATTCCCATAGTAATTACCTTTAATTTAACATATCTCCGGTTGAGAAAGAACTTATATTTCCTAAATTAGAGTAAAGATATTAAAGGTACCTACGACGAAAATTGGAATTTTAGTAAAAAGATATCCTAAAAAAAATGTTGTGTTCATTTTATGAATCACCATTTTTTTAGGTCTCGTAAACACATTTTTATATTTTTTTCTGGCCTTGTGTTATTTAAAAAATGTTATGAAATTATGCTAAATGCTAGTATTTGCTTTGTAAAAAGTAAAACAAATTAGCCTGTTCCCCTCGTTTTTTGTTTCGTATGCAAAACAAAAGACTTAAGCAACACACGTGTGTGTCACATTTGTCATGCATAGTAGCTGGCACAGGCATGACACCGCGGCCTCAAGCAGGAGTTACCAAAGCATTGACACTCTCTCGATCTGACGACCCCAATCCTACAAAAAAAATGATTAAGGTTTTTTTCTCACCTCATAAAAAGTAGCCAAATCTGTATGTATTTTGAAAGAACCAACAAATCACATTGATTTCCTGCCAAGACTGGTCTTCTTTACGTTGGCTGGCAGGCAAAAAAGCGAAACAAAACAAAAGACTTAAGCAACAAACGTCAGCCTTTAATCACATTTGCTATGCATACATTCAAACATACATATTCATGATATTATTTTTATACATAATTTCCCTTCATTTCAGTTGCATTTTGTCTCACGCAAACGTATCGTTTACACATTTATCATTTTGCTTAAATATCAAGGCCAACGCTGACTGGCTGGCTGGCTGGCACATCTTTTTTTTAATGGCCAAAACCAAGAAGTCGTTGGCAGAAGTCAGCCTCAGCTTCAGCTTCAACTTCAACTTCTTGTTGCTGTTATTTCACCGGTCATTATATGAAGACGAAAACTTGTTGTCTTTCTTACAGAGTTTGTTTTTCTTGGTCTTCGTCATCTTCTTCTTTTTGTGAATTGGCCTTAAATTTTTTACGTTTATGTATGTTGCCAAATTTGATTGCCCAATTTAATGTTGTTCTCACAGTTGACATCTGTGCATCTTTGCCGCACAACTTGGAAAATGTTTACTAATCACTGTCATTATGTTATGGAGTTGTGAAATATTCTGATGTTATGATTGATTGATCGATGTTCTTCGAAATATAATTGGTTTCGTTGACATTTGTGTAGTATTTATCTTGTAGAGAATTTATTGCCATTAAAAACTATTCAATTGATGTCTTATTGAGGCTGAGAGAATGAACTAAATCTTGCCGTAGATGGCCAAAATTTTATACAAGAGAAATGTGGTAGGTTTTGTCGAGTATCTGGAAATTGTCTAGAATCCTGACTTGTGGGTAAAAATCGGTTTTGCAAAACTTTGAGCACTTATAAGACTGTAGGAAATTAAAAACAAAAATTCTATTCCAAAATTGGGGACGTTTACTAAAATGTTTGTCATGCCCTTATTTTTGTAAAACCACTAGTTTTGGTCATTCCAGTTCCATTTTTTCAAAATTTTTTGAATTTGAGTGAAAATTATCTAAAGTTCATCAAAATAGTTTGAAAGTTATGAAACAATTTGCTTATTTTGCATTTTTCCACAAAAACAGCCGAATTCCCAAAGTGGGGAAAATGTGTTCCAAAATTTGGGGTTTTTACTAAAATGGTTGTCGCGAATTTATTTACCGTTTTTATTTGTTTTTATGAATTTTAGGTATTTTTTTTGACATAAATAAATTATCGACAAAATTTGAGAGATTTGAAATGGTATGACCACTACTATTATTATTAGGAAAAAATATTTTATTAATATTTTTAGGAATCGCTAGGTAATTAACTGAGTTATTGAAGTTTTCACTACAACTATTTCCTTTTTCTAGGTCCAACAAAAATATCTAAAATGTATTCAAACATTTAAAAATTATGAAAACAATACAAGATTTGTCCAAAATTTTTTTATTTTTGCAGAACCACAAATGTTGTTTGTTCCTCTCGAAAATTTTCGAATTCGAGAACCACGAAAAATATCTAAAATTCATCTAAACTGTATGAAAAATAAAGAAAAATTACAGGATCTGCATATTTTCACGAATAAAATCGAATTCCCAAAGTGGGGAAAATTTGTTCCAAAATTGGGATTTTTACTAAAAGGATCGCCATGCCTTTATTTGCCATTTTTATTTGTTTTGATGAATTTTAGGTATTCATAATTCGTTAAATTTTGAGAAATAATCAAAATATGTATTTTTGCAGAAAAATAGTTTTCATTAGAACTTGAACAGCGTAGTCAATTATCGACGATTTTTTAAAAATGAAATGAAGTTGCAATGTTGTAAAAAATGTCAATTCCAATCTGCTATTTGTTTAGTATTTCGAAGTGCTATTATGGATAGGGACTAAGACAATTTTCCATGGCATTGGCCCAAAACTCAATACCTGTTTTCTTTGGATAAAGTACAAAAGAAAGAAAATAGGGTGGTATCTAAATTGTAAACTTCGAGCTATTTAAACAAAAATGAAAAATCTTGATTTTTTAAATTCTTTAGCTTATACAAAGAGAGACATAGCTTCTATATTTATCCATAGATGTACACTCGTATAAACTTTCTTCCACTTTTGGCTCTGAAGCCCCATCTATAGCCATGCTGGTCGTATTCGAATTTGAATGCAGTCTTCCTTCGCTAAAGATTCGATATGTATATAATTAGAATAACTTTATTGTTTCCTAACAACATCACAATCTTCTTATAATAATTACTTTAATTTAAATTTTTGCGTTTTTTTTCTTCTCTTTACAGGTATGTCTAGATTATGATTCATTAGAAGCAATAAACATTAGCTGATATTTGTGGTATGTTAAAATAAACTAAGAAAAACAATCCACGCTGGGCAGTCCATAATTAACAAGTGAGGAGCGCCTCAAAAGTCGTATATTTCCACAGATGTTACCATAGCTCGAGCAGAATTTGTCCGATTTTGTTCATAAAAATACCAAAAAATCTTAAATCGAATTGTCTTCAAGAGTCATTAACACTTAAAATGATCAATAGTTTCGGAGCTATTTAAAAAGTTGTGACAAAAAATTTATTCATATTCGAATTTATTCCTAAAAATAGTAAAAAATCCTAACTGGAATTGTATTCAAGTGTCATTAACATCAATCTTTATGCTGACCAAAAGTTCCATAGTATTTTCAAAAGTTGTGGAGAAAAAATAATTTTTCAGCCACTTTGTAGAATTTGGAAATGATCAACAGATTTTAACATAACTCGAGAAATATTTTTTCGATTTTGTTCATAAAAATATTATATTATTATTTTTTAATATAACCCATAGATTCTATTTAAAAAATTGCGAAGAAAAAATATTTTTCAGCCAAAATTTTAAGAAAAATAAAACCATGAAAAATCGATCCTTAAGTCACATCTGTTTTCAATGTAGTTAAGCATTTCCAAAAAATCTGTGAATAAATTTTCATTTTATTGCAAATTACGCGAATTTTTAACATTTTATTAAGAATTTTTGAATTTGGAAAAGGTATGTCCACAGATGTTAACATAACTCGAGAACTATTTGATTGAGTTAAGTCATAAAACATCGAATTGTCTTCAATTGTCCATTAACATTATTTATTAATCTGGATCACAGTTTATGAACTATATAAAAAGTTGGGTGGAAAATATATTTTTCACACAAAATTTAAAGAAAAATAAAATCATGAAATATCAAAAACCACAAAAAATGTACGATTTAGTATCGTAAAGTCTCATCGGTTATGCATAAATTAAGCTATATCCTGAAGAAAATTCGTAAATAATTTTTGATCTTATTCACAAATAATTGAAGTTATCTTATTTCGACAATAATTTCGACTTTTTGTTTGGGCCACATTATAATGGGTAAATAATATCGGATTTTCTTCGAGAATGGTATATTTCTTTCAGAACCGTTCAAGTTTTATGGGCAAATTGTTAAACTGAACACTTTATGTGGTTTTATAATTTTTGTGAATTTAAAAAAAATCTTTAAATTTTTGCTAGAAAAAATATTTGTCTCCTTTACCTTCTTCAAAACCATAAAAGTTAATACATGTTAACGGTTACTTCATTTTTCATTTTCTGATATTTTTTCAGCAAATTCGAAGATAATGTTCTCGAGTTATGTTAACATCTTTGAGACAAACTTTTGAAAAATTTTCTATTTTATTAAAATAGATTTAAAAGCGTTAATTTTCAAATGTGAACAATTCTTATGGTTAGGGAATCCATAGCATATCGAAAATATAAAATTGTTATTAGATCACAAAAAATTGTTTACATTTCATTGTTGCACAGTGTTGTCACTAATGCGTGTTGAGTGCACATAATTATTATTGTTGTACAAAAGGTCATGAAATTTCAAGAAAAAAAATCGTGAAAAATTATAGGGTGAGAAACAAAATACGCGACTATTGTACAATGTACCAGCAACCAACCAACAAATAATTAGCTACGTAATATAGAAAACAATGCACAAAATAATAACAAACCAGGGAGCAGTTATGCTCATGGAAGACAGACAGCCGCACAAATAATAATATAAAACTTCAAGTGGCAAATAACAACATAATAATTGTTAAGCAGCAAATACAAATAGTAACAAATACAACTGTTGCTGCTGCTGCTGCTACTAAACAATAAATACAATTGTCAAAAGTAACCCCCATCACATTTATTAGAAACGAGTAGCGTAGCTTGACTGGGCCGGCTGCCAAGCTCGGCTTGTTCGTTTGGGTTAGTTGGTCATCGGTAGCCAACCCCAAATGCTATTTGACCATCATTAAAAACAAAATATGGCAGAAGCTAAGCTAAGCATGTGCAAAAATTGCATAATATTTAGCCGTTGTTGTTTTGTTTTCGTGTTAACGTCTAACATTAAAAACCGTTAGCAGAAAAGGTCAGGTTTAATACAAAAAAAATCAAAAAATTATAAAAATAGAAGCCGGAGAAGAAGGAGGATGGGGGGAATGCAGACATCAAAATTGTTTGGTGAAACCAGAGTTGGTCTGATAAATGGGTTTCAAGTAAACTTTGAGCAGAAATTGTCCGTGGAGGTCATGGAAATGGTAAAGCTAAAAAGAATCCTATATAGGAAAGGATAGTTTCAAAGCATATACCCATATGCTCATATCGATCTCTATATGTTTAAACTAAATTGAATATTGCAATGAATATGGATTGGAGTACGTGTAGTCAATTAGTGTCTTAAAGCAACGTTTCGAATAAATATTGAACAATGTCTGTTTTTCAAATTAAAATATTCCCTTGCTTCTAGAAACTTTACAGTTTTTTATAGAACTCATAAATTTTTGAATCCCAAAAAAGAATTCGTAGATAATCTTCATTATAAGCACAAAACGTTTTTTTTTTTAATTTATTGAAGTTTACACAAAAAACTAAATTATTGCGAAAACACAAATTTCGGTTATTTCAGTTCATATCTCTCAAAATTTTACGAATTTGTGGTCCAATAAATATATCTAAAATTCATCAAAACAAATAAAAACGGCAAATAAAGTCATGACAGCATTTGATTAAAAAAATCCCAAATTTTAGAACACTTTTTTCCCACTTTGGGAATTTGGCTTTTTTTGTGGAAAAATGCAGTCAGCAAATTTCATTATTTTTATCGGTTTATCAATTTCTTAAAATTTTTATAGATGTTAACTGGAATGATCAAAACATGCATTTTGCAAAAATAACGACCATTTCATTAAAAATACCAAATTTTGGAACAAATTTTCCCCACTTTGGGAATTGTTTTTTAGAGGAAAAATGCAAAATCTTCAAATCTAGTAATTTTGTTATCATTTTTAAACAGTTTTGCTAAATTTTAGATATTTTTCGGGGACCTCAGTTCACAAAATTTAGAGAAATGTGAATTGGAATGACAAAAAAAAATTTAGTTTTACAAAAGTAAAAATCCCAAATTTTCCTCACTTTGGGAATTCGTTTTTTTAGGAATACTGCAAAAATATGCAAATCCAGCAGCTCTTCATTCATCATTTTTAAATTGTTTTGATGAATTTAAGATAATTTTTCTTGAAACCTCATAAAAATTAGAGAGATGTGAACTGGAATGACCAAAACTTATAATTTTGAAAAAAAATATTAAAATTTTGGAACAAATTGTCCCCACTTTGGGAATTCGGTTTTTCGAGGAATAATGAAAAAATCTGCAAATCTAGCAGTCTCTTCATCATTTTTGAACAGTTTTGCTAAATTTTAGATATTTTTCGTGGACCTCAAGTTCACAAAATTTAGAGAAACGTGAACTGGAATGTCAAAAAATCTGTAGTTTTACAAAAATAAAGGCTTGCAGTAAATATCCAAGGCTTTTAGTAAAAATCCCAAATTTTTGGAATAAATTTTCCCCACTTTGGGAATTCCGATTTTTCCGTGGAAAATGTGGAAAATTTCAAAATATGCAAATCTAGTAGTTTCTTCATCATTTTTAGATAGATATTCAGATATTTTTCGTGGGACCACTACCAAAATCATAAAAATTAGAGATATGTGAACTGGAATGACCAAAACTTGTATTTTTGCGAAAATAAAAGCAAGGCGACAACTTTAGTAAAAATCCCAAATTTTGGAACAAATTTTCCCCACTTTGGGAATTCGAGTTTTTTCGTGGAAGGTGCAAAATCAGGAAACCTAGCACTTTTCATCGTTTTTAAACAAAAATAAAGGCTTGTAGTAAAAATCCCAAATTTTGGAACACATTTTCCCCACTCTAGGAATTCGCATTTTTTTCTTGGAAAAATGCAAAATCTGCAAATCTTCTAATTTTGCCATCATTTTGAAACAGTTGTGGTGAATATCAGATATTTTTCGAGGCAACTCAAATTCGAATTCAATTTTGAATTCTTGTATTTTAACAAATATGTTGTTTCAATAATTACTTGAATAACTCAGTCAATTACCGGCGGATTGTTACGAACAAAGTGGCGTTTTACTCCTTACTAGACGTGTCTCTTAAATAAATTCACATATATTGAGGTTACCTTGCAAAATATTGTGTTAAAGCATGGACAACATTGAAAAATGCCTAAAAAATTGGGGAAAATATGTTTGGAGGATAAATACATGCTTTGATTTTTTAAATAATGTATGTATTTGCTGAACGAATGCATACAGATTCTTCAGGTTTTAAATAAACAGCCTGTGTATCGTTCATAAGGTCTAATGTTTATAATATTCGGAGATAATTCGATTTTTTTTTACATTTTTATGAAAAAATTTGGACGTTAAGGTACAACCTTTTCAAAAATCTACAATTTTACATTAAAAATGTATCCTTAGAAAAGCTTTATAAATAATTCCGAAACTAATCGTATGATTTAGAAATACTGTGAGACTTGGAGATAAATCGATAAAGATTTTTTGCTATTCTTATGAATTAAGTCACACCTTTCAAAATCTCAAAAATGTTAGTAAAAAATTAAAAAATCTAAATTTTTTTAACAAACTTATCCATAAAAAACTTTATAAATAATTCCGAAACTATTGGTATGATTAAAAAATTCTCTGAATAAAACTTGGATATTATTCGATTACGAACATTATTTGTATTCTTATGAATAAAATCGAACTAATTATTCTCGAGTTGTGTTAACATCTGTGGAACAACCTTTTCAAAAATCAACAATTTTACTAAAAAATATATAATAATAATAATAAATATATATATAGTTTATATACATAAAATATAGTTATTATTGGCTAACATTTTTGTTGTTGCATAGTAAAATGAATGCACGATATCACGTCTTAAGCGTTGAAGATCATTTTTAGCCAACAAAACAAATATAACTTTCATACGGATAGACGAACTCATTTATTTTAAAAAGGATTTATAATCATATTAAAGGTACAAAATATTTGTGCTTTCGTCACGCCACTTGTAGTACCTGCCACAAAAGTGTCGTCATCCCAGTTAAGATTAAATTATTTATAGAGCCAACGGTGTTTGAAATCCTCTGTAACTCGGTATTTGATCATCTTTTTACAATTATTTTATAAATATTGATGTTTGGAGCATTTGTCACTCCCCTTCTAGTATCTCCTGAATTCAATTCATAATTTGTTAGCAGTCATGAAAACCAACCAATCTCCCACAAAATAACCCTAGACTTTACCTGATTTATGCCTTCCATACACATTTTCGGAATTTGGACATTGAAGATGAGGATATATATTAGTAGGTTTAACTGACTTAAACATTCTTACTTATGGTTCAAGGGTCATCAAACTCGTTTCCTTACAGACTACAACTTAAAATTAAAAATAATTAAATTATGTTCTATTTCTATATTTATGTTTTTGCAATTGTTTATACCCTTTCCCCAGCTTTATCATAACCACCTCTTAATTTCAATTATTTTGCAAAAATACTTTTTTATTCAGTTTGTTCCGTTCCAACAACACCACATCACAATGCATCTTTGTCGAGAAAAGCAAATAGAAATCGATTGTTTTTTTTATTTTGTGTGCTGTGGCTTTGTCTAGTCAAATACACTTTTAACCTTTCGTATAAATTTGTTTCTTACTGATTAATATGTATGTAGTGTTTCTTTTATTTTTTTGTTAAATTATACTTTATTAATACCTCCCCATAAGGCTAATATGCTTAAAAAAGTTATATGTTCCGTTCCGTCTTTTTTTCTGTTGAGAGGTGGAAAAAAATCACAACATCCATGCAAAACTTGGTCAAATGAACAACAATGTTTTTTCTTGCAAAAGACATTTCGATTTGATTGGCCCCAAACAGGTGAATCACTCAACATATTCGTACATACTACATATATATGTACGAATATGAATATACTTGACTTGACTTGATGTCGACTGCTGTGCGATGCTACGACTGACCTTATTGTTGCATGAAATGATGGAGAAGAAGAAGATGATGACGCCGAAAAAACAATATTGATAAATACTTATTTATAAATAATCGAGTTGGGGTTTTTTGAAAGCGTTAAACAAAATTCATTATTCGATAAACATGCAATGTCGTTTAAGGGGCGGGGGGTGGTGCACAGAAAAGCAAGCAAACAAACATATTTTGGTCACTTGTGGCTAGAACAACAAGTTATGGTGTTTTTTCACTCGAAATAATTCACGATGTTCATGTGTGATGGATTGGTCTGGTTCTTTGTGTGTCGTATAAAATACTAATTTATTATATGCTTTTCTTATTTTTGGGATTTATTTACCCCGTTTTGGCAACTGTGGGATTTTGAGGCTTCATATTTTTTTGGAAAATATTCAAGAATTTGCAATGATGTTACTTTTAAAAACATTTTCGTGTTACATCATATAATAATCTCACAATTCCTAAAAAGGGGAAAATAAATTCCAAAAATGCGTTTTTTTAGATCGAAGATAAGAAGAAAAAATTTTATTTTTAGCAACTATGTCCGTGGATAAATTTCAATTTCTACTTTTGAAATCGATGCCTTGTGGAAGAGAGAATCTATTGTCTAAATAAGTTATATTTTATGAGAATTTATCCGATTCAAGTGATCCGGCTGAGCGAATTATTGATGTTATCGATATCTTGATTCTTTTGGATTTATTTGCATAAAGTACTCTTTCCAAAATGTATAAACTTATTATATATATCTGAATGAAGGAAAGTATGGACTATAAAAGTCAAAGTCTGTTGAGAAACAAGGAAATCATTGTGAGTCTTCAAATGTCAAGCGGTACGGGTTTTGAACTCGATAGTTGCGATTGTTTTGAAAGTTTGTGTATGTATTCTTCTCATAAAAATATTGTTAACGTATTTTTGGAAAAAATTGAAATATTTTTACCACCAGTTAACAGTTAGGACCAATTTAACAGTGAAAAAATACTATTTTTTCAAAAAGTTCATTCAATCCCCTGTAACTCCAGAAATACCTGACCGATTTTAATGCGGTATACCTTCTTTTGAAGGTAATTTCAATTGCTTTTAAAACATTGACGTGATTTGTTATAGCCTGATTGGTTTTCTTAAAGTTTTTGCAATTTTAATTATTTTATTTGGTTTTCGAAATGATTACATTAATACATTTTTTTAATTTGAAAGTAGTGTCCTTAGGTCCCTTTTTAAGCGACTGTGTGAGTTTGGAAGTGGTGAAATCTTCTATTTTTGACGATTTTTTAACAAATCAACCAGTGAAAAAACATCAAAATGATAATTTTTTCATTAGTTCATAAACACAAGGTATAAAAACAATGAAAACCCCAAGAACAAATAGGTTATGGAAAAAATATATTTTTTGCTGCAATCTCACTATCTTAACAATAAGTTAATTTATGGCATATCTCTTTTTCCGCACTCTAACTATATTAGACAGTTGGATTTAGATTTTGATATAGCTTAAATATATATAAGTGTCTTCCACGGTAGGCAGTGTTTTCTCTGAAGGAGGCAAATCTATATATATATATATATATAAATCAATGTGTGTCTGTATGTTGCGTATAGGACGCCAAACCGGTGGACCGATTCGCATGAAAATTTTAGTGTATCCAATTATATATACCAAACGTAAAATAAAAGAAATATGTACACTATAAATTTAAAAGTGATATTCTCTTGTCGCCTTTTAAAAAAAAAACAATAGAAATGGGATGTTTTTTGGAAGTTTGTCATTAGATAAAGCCACATATTTCCAACCTCAGCCAAAACCAACCTCGCCAAAAATATTATATATATATAACATATATGCCAGTTAGAATGATAGTGGTGTAAGTCAAACTTTATACGTTCTGAGATATGGAATGGTTTATGTTTGAGTCAATTAAAAAATATTTTTCCACCGAAGCACAAATTTTTTTTCTTAGAATATCCTACTACTTTATAAAAAAAATCGACAACGTTGGTACTTCTAAGGGTACCACTAATTGCAGAGGGTGTACTGCCATACACCACTTTCATTCTTCTCAAAATTGAAAACACAAAATTTTTAATTTTTTCTCCAAAAGCAATATTTCCTTACCAAAATCGAAAGAAAATACAAAAAAAATATTAAAAAATATATATATATACATTTACAGTCTGTTCGTCTAGAAACTTTATATTAAAATTATTTTTTACTTTTTAAATAATTGCATTTGTATGGGAGTTATATCTAAATCTGAAACGATCTTACCGACTTTCTGCATAGTTGTTTCTAGTCCGATTATAAGATGTTGTGCCAAATGTAAAGCAAATCGGGTACAATATGTGGTTTCTAGAGCGGAAAATGTCAAATCGGGAGCAACATTTGTATGGGGGCTATATCTAAATCTGAACCGATCTTACCTACTTTCTGCATAGTTGTTTCTAGTCCGATTATAAGATATTGTGCCAAATTTAAAGAAAATCGGGTACTAGAAACAACTATGCAGAAAGTAGGTAAGATCGGTGGTGTGGTTTCTAGAGCGGAAAATGTCAAATAGAGAGCGACATTTGTACGGGGGCAATATCTAAATCTGAACCGATCTTAACGACTTTATGCCTAGTTATTTCTAGTCAGATTATAAGATCTTGTGCCAAATTTAAAACAAATCGGGAACAATATGTGGTTTCTAGAGCGGAAAATGTCAAATCGGGAGCGACATTTGTATGGGGGCTATATCTAAATCTGAACCGATTTGCCTCAAATTAAATAGCGTTCGTCCTAGATCCACAAAACTTACTTGTGCCAATTTTTGTGAAGATCGGACTATAATTGCGTAATTTGATTACAGCAATAGATGGACAGACAGACAGACGGACATTGCTAAATCGACTCAGAAAGTGATTCTAAGCCGATCTGTATAATAAACAATGGGTCTAACTCGTTTTCTTTTGTGTGTTACAAACAAATGCACAAAGACATAATACTCTCGTGGAGTGTATAAAAATGTTGGTTTACATCACCACACATCAATGTCTATGGATATAGTATGACTTAGACCACTTTCAAAGTAACACTAAATACAATTTTGTTGTGCATAATATGACAAATGTCATTGTAAGGGTACATTTTTCATAAGTGTCAAAAATAAAAGTTCTTAAATTAGAGATCTGATCAAACTAAAGAGTAAAATTGGCATATCTCATATCTCATTTTTTTTTTTGATATTTGACTTAGACCACTATCATTCTAACAGGCACATATATAATACTCACATCGCTCTATCAATCCGTGTGCAATCATTTATAAAAGTTGAACAATTTTGGAGGGTCACCCAGTCGAGCCCCATGCCAACTAGGGATCCAATATCTTGCAATTGAAATAAAAAACACCATTGCTCTAAGCATGTAAATTTTTGTCAAGATATTATTTTCCGTTTAAAACTTACAGAATTAATTTAAAAAATAATAATTAAAAAAATTATTTAAAAATCTGTGCAAAGAAACGATTTTAAACAAGATACATTCTTCAAGAGTTTTCGAATGACTTGCATAGAATTAGAGCCATTACAGGAGTGAAAGTTTGCAAAATCACAATCCAAACCATGTTTAGATGCCTTCGTCTGTCTGAGAAAAAACTACTTCTTTATTGATTTCCTCTGTGTCCGCAATTTGACAGTCATCTACAACAACGTACTTGATTCTTTTTATTTCGTTCTGTTCTCATTGTTTTCCATTCTTTTTCGATTTATTCTTCGAAATTTGCTTTGTGTCAAAATTAAATATTAATTTTGATTAAGAAATCATCATCTCAAGCATAACAATACTATTTGTGGCGTATAAATTTCGATTTCGAACAAAAGACTTAAGAAGCAAACTGGAACTTGAAATGGCTTCATCTTCTAGTTCAGAACTACTAGTCGTATAATAGTGAAGTGAATAAAGCAGAGAGTGGGAGAATAAACACAAAGATTCGAGGTTAAAATATATCCTTGCGGATTTAAAAGAAATACAAACAAAAGGCAAAGATCTAAAAGATCTGCAAAGATCTGCTAAAACTTTTGTATGCGAATCTCACATATCTTTCGGTTTAACCACCCTGTATGCCTCTGACTGTGGTGAGCCAGCGAACTGGGGCCAGCGCCACAGCATGTGGCCCTCCATGAACGTCTCTAGGATTAAAATTAACTAAGAAAAGAAACAAAATCAGCAAGACAGTAATTCATATTTGACTAAAGAGTAAAATATATAATTTTACAAGACATTAAAAAAATAAAATAAAAATTAATCGGGAAAAAACCTTATGTCGACAATTTTATATTTTTTCTATTGGAACTGAACAAGATCATATGTATATAAACTAGAGATCGTATCTAGAAAAACTGTGTACTCAGTTTTCGACTTGGTGATCTTTTCTACTGTTTGCAGAACTTTCAATTCCCAAAGTAGATAGATGTTTAAATAATTAATTTTAGTAGTTTTGTGAGTCATATAAAGACGATATGGGTATCAAATGAAAGAGAAGGATATCTATTAAAAATACTTCAAATTTCATGACTCTATATTTATTAGCATTACCAAACATTTCAATCATTTTTTCGCTCTAAATATACTAGTTATTCATATTTTACTTTTTAAGGGGGAAACTTGAAATGATTGTTAATGCTATACTAATATAGATAGAGGCATGGAATTCAAAGTAATTGTAACATGTGTTCTTCTCTTGGATTTGATACCCATAATGTATTTGTGTAACTGGCTAAAGTGTGAAAAAAAATTATTAAGATAACTACATTCTTTGGAAATTAAAAGTACTGTAAAAAGGAGAAAAGATCAACAAATGATCAACACTGAGTACATACGTTCTCTAGTTTTATATGTATATGGTCTTGTTTATATAAATTCTAATTTTCAAAATAAATTAATGTGAAAAATTCACCGAATTTTATTAAATGTCTTTCTTGACTATGAAAAATTGAGAATTTTTCAAATATTCATCTTTAAAATTTGAACATATATAAGAAATAATATTTTCAAGATATAGAAAAAAATCAAAATTTTTACCACTCCTCAGCAATCAAGAAAATATAAGAATATTCAATTCCGTTTAAAAATGATTTTTTGAACAATATTTTCCCACATCTATAAAAATAATATTTTCAAGATTTAGGAAAAAAATCAAAATTTTTACCACTCCTCAGCTATCTAGAAAATATAAGAATATTCAATTCCGTTTAAAAATGAATTTTTGAACAATATTTGGCCACATCTACTCAACAACTAAATTGCAAAATCAATTTATTTTACATACAAATCACCCTCTCTCTGGAGTCCTTTGCGAATTTTTCTTAGTTGGGCAATTTCCTTTAAAACGATTTAAAAAATAAAATTCGAAGCAATTCAGTTTTCTGATGTTTTTCCATGAAACGGAGCAGTTGGATTCGATCAAACGCTGTCTTTAAAAGCTTGGGTGACTTGGCTGGTATAAACGTTGGTTACGATGAGGGGCTTTAAAGCCCTTGGCATCACAACGGACCTCTTCTGGAATATGAGAGCCAGATGCTTCTTCACTGCTACCATACAAATTAATCTAACCTAATATAAATTCGTAGTTTCGTCAAAGTGACCATAACTCAATTGTAGAAAATTAGTTAGGGCCTTTCTCACATGGCCGTAGGTTGTCGAAAATGTTCCTCGAACAAAAATCTGTTTCCTGGTGTAAAAGTTGTAAAAGCCGAAGCCATTGATTGCATTCAGCTCATACCCTAGCCAGCCACACCAAACGTGTAATAATAAATTATGTTGGCTAATCTTGTAATTAATGCAAACATTAAAAAGGTATGTAAGCTCGGCCCAAAACGGCACTGGAAATGGAACAATCAATAACTTCGATTGTTACACCAGTTTCGACCCAGTTTTGCCTGTGCAACAAGTAAGTACAGGTCCAAGAATCCACAGCACTCATGGCGCATACGTTATTGCCAAAATCAACAGCAGACAGACATATATGCAAAACTCAAATCTCCAGATTTTCATTATGTGCATTTTTTTCTCTTCGCGATTTTTCTTGTGCTTCTTAGTTTTTGTGCAACAACATGTTTAGACATGATTGTAACTAAATACCTGAACGAAAGAAAGAGAAAAAAATACGAAGCAAAATCAGTGCCTAGCCATATAAATTTATTTATATTACTATTGCCAAAAATTTGTTTGTTAAGATTACTACATCTCTACTAACTGACTGCCATAGACTAAGTATTAAAAACAGGCCCGGTATGCAGACATTTGAGAAAAGAGCAACGAAAAAAAAATAGTCACAGAAATCGTGGTTGTGGCAGACCAAAAACTGTCATGTTGCAAGGCGCTATAAACAACACCTTGTAAATACGTTTGTTATACATTTCGTTTACGTTTGTTTTGTTGTTTTTTCTCTATTTTTTTGTGCAAAAAGAAAAGAAACTGCAAATTTGCAACAAAGATGTATATTTGATATGTTTGATTGCAGTCGCCAAATGGACACGTTCCCCGGCACAACTGCCTTCGCAGTCCAATTATTGCTCTGAGTTTGTAGTCGTGGTGTTGATTTTTTTGTTTTTTTTTTTTATATTTTTTTGTGTGTTTTCCAAACTCATAAAGAGGTGTGTCTATTCAATTAAGTAATGAGTTAACAAATATGATCGATATGATTTCAAATTATTTTAATAACAAATAAATAAATATGCAGGCAGACAGACAAACAGACTACTACATGTGTGTAGCCACCAAGCCAACATGTCGATGTAGATTTCAATGGTTTTTTGTGTAATATTTAATTGTAAGGTGTTTGAATTAGATCAAAATTTGTTTGTTCGTTCGTTAGGCTACGATTGTGGCCATTTAAAATGTAGATTTTAAGAACACTCGGTTAATACAACACTGTTGGTTGGTGTTTGGAAAAGTTTGTTGCTTAAGTCTTTCGTTTTCGCGCAGACCAAACACCTCTGCACATGAACAGAAGCTGGGACTTGAAAAAATTATGTTTTCAACAAAAAGTAATAAAATTTAGACTGTTTAATGATGGTTTGCAATATATTCCGTCGCTGGGTGAGATAAACGCTCTTGAAAATATCCCTAAAAATCATGGTTTTTCTTATGTAATGTTTTTATGTCGCATTTTTGTTAATTTTTTCTGAAATTATAGATCCTTGAAAGTATTTTAAATATAAATTATTATTCTTTTTTTGTAATAATTTATTGAAAAATCATGTTTTTTCTTGCGTAATGTTTTTATGTCGCATTTCTGTTTTTTTTTCTCTGAAATTATCGATCCTTGAAACTATTTTAAATATAAATTATTATTCTTTTCTTGGAATAATTTATAACAACTAAAAATTCGTATTTCTGGGTATTAATTTGTAAAGAAATTTATGAAAAATTAACAGAAGAAATCAATACCTTTCGAATAATGCCCAAATGATGAATATTATACGAAAGAATACGTTGCTGATTCCATTTCTATGAATATATGTTTTATTCAGAACCAAAATTGTTAGACTATATTTACTGAAATGAGCGCTGAAGCTTTAATTTCTTTTCAATGTTAATCATTTCAGCATCATTCGAAATGTATTGATTGTAGCTATTTATTTTTATTTTTTATTTTTTATTTACAAAATACTCCCATAAATTACGAAAATCTTGTCAGTTGCCACTATAAAAAAATCACAAAAGATAATTACTATAAACGTCCAATAATTCGACCAATACTCGGAGAACAATATAAAAATTCACATTTAAATTGCTTTCAAGGGTCTGTTAATTTCGAAAAAATTGGACAAAAGCGCAACATAAAAAATACATGGGAAAACATGATTTTTAGGGGTGTTTGAAAATGGGTTTTCTAAGGTATGGACCGCGGTCCGCGGTTGGGTCTTGGTACTGATTTATTTCGAAAATCATGCTTCGGGAAATTTACCAAACAATATTCTGTATGTGGGTCATTTCTGGCTCAATGGATATGTCATTAAGCAAACTTGTGTCATATGGAATGAAGAGAATCAACTAGAGATTCTCGAGGCATTGTTACATCGACAAAAACTCAGCGTTTAGTTAAATTTATGGGCCAGTGGAATTCATGCCCCAATGGTTATGTAGGACAACGTTTGGTGTACGAAATGGGCGAGTCATTTAGCCACCAAAATGATGCTATTTAACGCCTCTAGATTATATTCTACGAATTTCTTCCAAAGTTTCCAATATTTCTTTCAAGGCATCCAAAGTTTCCAATATTTCTTTCAAGGCATCCAAAGTTTCAAACCAGAATATTTGTAACAACATTGCAAGAATCGTTTGCTTAAAAAGGTGATCGAAAATTGGATTTCCAGAATGCGTCAAATCCGCTCTCATGCTCAAAATATATTCCAGTATTCATTGCATAAAATTGTGTTTCCAACAGTTTGATGTGAGTGAGATTGTTGCTCGACATCTGCAAGGCCTCTGATAGAGGCTGCATGGCGCACTCACATCAAACCTCATCGCTTTTGGTGTCGGCAGGAACTTCTTTCAATTTATATCGAGATTTTTCAGAGATCCCACTTTTGGATATGGTCCCATCCGACGAGTATAAGTTGACTGCAGGAGTACCACAGAACGCTGTTCATTCTCATTATTTTCAATGACGATCTTTTGGGCCAGACTATGCGTCCAATATGCTGTTGATAGTAATCGCTGTCACTCATACTCATTCGAGCAGAGACCAAATCTTCAAGAAATTGAGGACAAAAGCCGATTGATGGATGAGACACTTAACCAGAATTTACTGGTCATTTCCGAATGGGGTCGAATGATTGTAATGCTCGTAAAACCCAGTACTCAATATTGTCTAATAACCGATCCATTGATCCAATGATTATTTCTATGAATGGTGTAGATGTTGAGCCATCGAACGCTTTTGATGTTATCGACACGAAGATACAATGTGATGTTCATTGGACAAAACCTGAATTTAATGTATCGAAAGAAGCTTTCAAGTGTCTAGGCTTTCTAAAGCGGTGTAAGAATAAACTTCTCTCTCTCTCTGATCTTCTCAATATCTATATTACCGGAAGATATTGTCCCGACAATTACCACATTCAGAGATTCAAAGTCAGTGTCATCTCATGGATTAAATAGTATTTACTTAGAATTTAAAAAAATAGGAAAGACAAAATCCAAATGCCTCTTCATTGGCAGTCAATTGACGAAATAAAGTTTGTTGCTCAAGTCTTTCGTTTAAACAAATCCCTCGAACATTTCGCTTGTAGCTTATGTTGTTCGCTTTATGACAAACAAAAAGATGCAGCAGGTCTTTTTTACTGACTGTATTGCCTTAGAATATTCAGAGTGGGCAGTATTTCAACCGTTTGACTTGATACCCAGCCGACGAAATTAAAAATTATTTAATATAAATAATTAATGGACACGAATGGACAGTGATAATGTCGAAATATTTTGGGTTAAAGACACTATACTAATCAAAGGTTTATTTTAGGCGGGATCATCCACAGCCTCTTAAAGCTATTTATTATAATTATTTATATTAAATATTTTTAATTTCGACCTCAATCACATTTATAATTGTTTTAGAGTATGTCCAAGGAACACCATCATTATATTTATGGAGAGTCGTTCTGACATTATTAGCAATTAATAAAATTAATTTTAGAAAAATCGAAAATATATTTTTTGTTTATAAAATAAATATAAGAAAAAAAAAATAAAAAAATATTTTTTTAAGATTTGACAATTTTCTGTAAAACTTTAAAATTTGCTTGAAATTAGAAAAAATATATTTGTGTCTCATGCCATAAACTTCTTTTCTTACTTTGTTTTCGATCAAACCTAGTATTTACAATTTCTTAATTTTTGAAAATCGGATTATTCGATGCAGCAGGTCTTTTTTACTGACTTTATTGACTTAGAATATTCAGAGTGGGCAGTATTTCAATCACCAGAGTCTAGTCGTTTGACTTGTTATCCAGCCAACGAAATTAAAAAGTATTTAATGTAAATAATTAATGGACATGAAGGGACATTGATAATGTCGAAATATTTTGGGTTAAAGACACTAAACTAATCAAAGATTTATTTTACACGGGAACATCCACAGCCTCTTAAACCTATTTATTTTAATTATTTTTATTAAATATTTTTAATTTCGACCTCAATCACATTTATAATTGTTTTAGAGTAAGTCCAAGGAACACCATCATTAAATTTATGGAGAGTCGTTCTGACATTATTAGCAATAAATAAAATTAATTTTAGAAAAATCGAAAATATATTTTTTGTTTAGAAAATAAATATTAGAAAAAAAAATAAAAAAAAATTGTTTAAGATTTGACAAATTTCTGTAAAATTTAATTTTCTTAACTTAACGTCATCATTAAATTTATAGAGAGTCGTTCTGACATTATTAGCAATTAATGACATTAATTTTAGAAAAATCGAAAATATATTTTTTGTTTATAAAATAAATATAAGAAAAAAAATAAAAAAATATTTTTTAAGATTTGACAATTTTCTGTAAAACTTTAAAATTTGCTTGAAATTAGAAAAACATATATTTGTGTCTCATTTCATAAACTTCCCTCTTGATAAAAATACTTTATTTTCGATCAAACCTAGTATTTACAATTTCTTAATTTTTGAAAATCGGATTATTCGTCATATGGAAAAGTACATATTTTAGGAAAATTCCATCAAAAGAGCGTTTGCTTCACACGGAATTACACGATTTTCAAAATTCGTAACTTTTTTGTGGTAGGATATCCAAATATATATTTTTGTGACAATTTTCTATTAAACTAGAAAATGTAAATTAGCCAAAGAAAGATGTATATTAGCCAAAGAAATTATATTTGTATCTGTTGAATTTTTTTGAAAAAATACCTTATGACAAAAATACCTATTTTCGACCCACCCTAGTGTTTAAAATTTCTTTGTGTTGTTTTTTTTTTTTGGGAAAACGTGAAATGCAGGTTTATTCGTCATAAATGAAAAGTACGTATTTGGAAAATTTCATCAAAATCGCATAATGTGTGTGCAATTAAACTTACTCTATGGTAAATATTTACTTGCGATAATTTGCACATATTTTAACATATTTAATACTGAGAGTTCTTTCAGCTAACATTAAATAAAGCATATTAAATCACAATTAAAATGTATACTCCACAAGACTGTTATCATTTCAAATTCCATATCATTAGCCAATTCTAAGCCAAATATCTTTACTGCAGCCCACCACCTGTCAAATATTTCACACTTTGATTTTGTAAAGAATTTAGGATAGGCTACCCCACTTCTCCCCCCTCTCCACTTCCCACCACCACACCACGGCTAATAAAAGTGTCGCAACGATGAAAATCAAGTGAAGCCGTTGAGAAAAAAAGCCATGGGCTGGCTAAACACCATGTAACACTTATTAAAAACTCATATTCATATTCATAATCTTGCAGCGATTTCTACAAATTGCGATTTTATGACAGACGGACCGACCGACTGACTGCTATGGTGTGGTGCTGTGGTGGGCACAACACCCAGTTTTTTTTTTTTGCGGGCTGCCAACTGACCGTCTTTCTCTTATCATTGGGGCAATTAAACTATTAGTTTTATATGTCTAACCATAATAAGTAGACAAAGCTAAACCTCATGGCGGGGCTAGCATAATGGCCGAACGTTTTGCGAAATGATTTTATATCGCCCGGTATTTAAAGCAAAAAAACAGAAAAAGACCGGTGGCTTTAAAATAATCAACGCCTATTTCAATTTTGTTTCAACCGGACTAACATTTGATAGACATCATGATGAAAAATGGTGGAAAAAAATTATGAACACCAAGTTTTCTTTGACTTTCAGCTTGAATGTTGAAATTAATATACTACATAGAGTATGTTTGTATGTATAAATTTAATAATACCTTCTTTACATAACGTTTGAAAATAAAATTAAAACATCAGCCACCACCACCGCCATCATCGTCATCATCCTGTCATTATGATTTCGTTGGCCGTTCAGCGTTCAGTGTTATGAGCAAATGACAAACTGACATTTTCTTCGTGCTTTTTTGGTTCGTGCTTTCTTGCCGGCTTTCTTCCCCAATTGAAATTATGTAATGACTGAAAAAAAAATTCAGGAAAATTTTTTCCTGTTTGAAAGTTTTAAACGTGTGTCTCCGTCCGTTCGTTCGTTCGTTCGCTCGCACATTAGATGGTTGTCAAACAAAAGACTTAAGCAACAAACTTGATATGATGCGTGCCGTGGTTGTATGGATTTCGTCGTCGAACGTCACTCGCATGTTTGTATGTGTGTGTGTTTGCTGATAAACGAAACATATATATTTTTTGTGGTCTTGTCTTTTTTATTTCATGTGTGTGCGATAATAGACCACCCTTTGGACATTCAAAAAAAAAAAAAACATGAACATTCAAGTAACATGAATGGCTTTGTTTCAACAACTCTCCATCGGAGTGTTTGTGGGGCTTTTGATGGGCCATCATCATCATCCATATCATTGATTTTTTGGTATTTTGAATTTGAGATGGCCTGACATGCCTTGTTATTGCTGCAATCAAATGTTAGACAAGACTGCAGCAATTAATCGTGAGGCCTGAGATTGCCTCTTGGTGTGATGAAGGAATTTCAGTGCTTGTGTTTGTCAAGGGTGTTCATTTCAAAACAATGGCAATCATCGCAAGTGTTTTGGATATTTTTTTGTTTTAATTGAAAAGCAAACAGACATAGTGAATTGATGGTTAAACTGACAATTGAAAAGGTCATCCCCCAAAATTATCAGCATTATATGGGGGAGTAAAATTAATAGGCTGGATTTCAGCACTTGAAAATTGCAACTCAGAACAGCTTTATTTTGTGAAGGAGGGAAGAACTATGACAGAATCACCCAATAACTAAATAATACTAAGCAATAAATATTTTTTATAGAACATTTTCTGATAAAGAGTGATTTTTTTGAGGTTAGGATTTTCATGCATTAGTATTTGACAGATCACGTGGGATTTCAGACATGGTGTCAAAGAGAAAGATGCTCAGTATGCTTTGACATTTCATCATGAATCGTCTTACAAACGAACAACGCTTGCAAATTATTGAATTTTATTATCAAAATGCGTGCTCTGTTAAGAAAGTTCATTGCGCGCTTCCATTTTATGGTCAGTTTAATCGACCCACTGAAGCGGCTATTCGGGCTATTGTGACTAAATTTTGCACCAAATTTACATTGTTGGACATTAAACCACCAACACGCTTACGTAGAGTGTGAACTGAAGAAAATATCGCAGCTGTATCGGCCAGTGTTAATGATGACCACCAATTTTCGATTCGTCGCCGTTCGCACCAATTGGGTCTCTGTTACTCAAAAACGTGGAAATGCCAAAATTGGACTAAGCGGATGGACCACCTAAGACGCAGCCGCGGTCAACATTTAAATGAAATTATCTTCAAAAAGTAAATGTCATGGACCAATCTAACGTTTCAAATAAAGAACCGATGAGATTTTGCAAATTGTATGCGTTTTTTTAAAAAAAAAGTTATCAAGCTCTTAAAAAATCACCCTGTATATTTGGGCGTTCGAAAACTCGAAAAAGATATCAAACAAATTTTCAATAATTATTTTACTAAAATTTATATTTTCAGAACAGCTTTATTTAGTACAGGAGGTCAGTATTATGACAGAATTAGTCAGAATCGACCTATAACTAAATAACACCATGCAATAAATTTAAATGTAGAACATTTTCTGATATATTTGGGAGTTCGAAAACCCGAAAAAGATATGAAAAAAAATTATGAATAAATTTTTTACTAAAATTCAAATTTTCAGAACAACTTTGTTTTGTAAAGTAATGAAGAATTGTGACAGGTTGAGTCACAATCACCCAATAATTAAATAAAAATAAGCAAAAAATATTTTGTAGCACATTTTCTAAACATATTTTGACGTTTTAAAAAATTATAAAAAAAATTCATAAAATTCAAATATTCGTCAAAGGAACACAAAAAATAACAAGGTTCTGATAAAGGATTCTGATAGAGGAGATAAAAAAGAATATACGTATATCGCCGTTTTCGAAGTTTACAGCGTCTGGAGTTCATTTTAGAGGGGGGGTCAATATTTCCCCACTTTCCTCATTCTTATGATGAATACTTTGTGATCCTTACATTTTAAGTAAACAAAGTGTTCAGCAATATTCCGTAAAACACTACGAGGAACATTTTTGTGGAACATTTTAACCCTCTAGCTCCTCACTATAGGGGTCTTTTTAGTCTATTAAGTGCAAAAGACGTAAAAAACGTCCCTAAGACAGCTTCCTTTCTGTTTAAAAAGGGTAAAAACACCCCTATAGCAGCGGTTTAACGGGTCAAAATAGTCAAATTTCACTATAAGTCACCTAACAAAAGAAAGCTGTATATATAATGTGTATAAATAAAATATCTCTAACAATTTCAAAATTTAATCAAGAAGTTGTTTATTTAATTTTACAATTATAATAGTACTATCATTTTAGCAGTATAAATCCGGATATACATTAAACTAAAGGCGGGAATAAGGGCTCCAGGACTTGTTCTGCATATCATCTTCACGTAGAGATAGTGGTCCTGAAAAATAATCGGCAAAAAAATTAGAAAAAATATATATTTTTTTCAAAGACAGAAGAGAACATTTAATACCACAATGAATACCAAACTCTACTTAAATTCTCCGAATCAAATGAAAATATGCAAATTTGTACTTTTTATAAGGCGAATAAAACTAAATTTTCTGATTTTAAAAAATAAGAAAAAAAAAATAAAACACTAGAGTGGATCGAAAATAAAAAAAATGTCATAAGGTAATATGAAAAAATCCTAACTTTTTTGCGTTTGGGTATACAAATATAATTCCGTTGGCGAATTTACTGCAAATGGCTTCTAGTTTAATATAAAATAATCACAAGCAAAATATTTTTATATCCTACCACAGAAAACTCACGAATTTTTACAATTACCTTAAAGAATTTTGTCATAAGGTAATTTTAAAAAATTGCTAACTTTTTTGCTGTATGGTCTACAAATATAATTTCTAAAGCGAATTAATAGAAAATTACTTCTAGTTTAATAGAAAATTATCTTAAAAATATATTTGTATATTCTAGCTCAAAAAAGTTATGAATTTTTTAAATTATTCTATAGAATTTAATAGTAATTTTTTTTAATATTAAAAAATTCGCAACTTTTTTGTGGTATAAGATACAAATATAATTCCGGTGGTGAATTTACAGCAAATTGCTTCTAGTCTAATATAAAATTATAAAAAAATACATTTGTATGTGCTACCCCCAAAAAGGTTTCGAATTTCTAAAAGTATCTTATGGAATTTTGTCATTTGGTAATTTAAAAAAAATTCGTAACTTTTTTTCAGTAGGGTATACAAATATAATTCATTGAGCGAATTTACTGCAAATTTCTGCTACTTTAATATACAATTATCACAAAAAATATATTTTTATCATATACCACAGAAAAGTTAAAATGTTCTTAATATTACCTTATGGAATTTATTAATAAGGTAATTTAAAAAAAGCATAACTTTTTTTCTGTAAGGTATACAAATATAATTTCTGCGAAAAATTTACAGAAAATTGCTTCTAGTTTAATAGAAAATTATTACAAAAAATATATTTGTATATTATACCACAAAAAAGTTACGAATTTATAAAATTGCCTTATGGAATTTTGTCCTAAGGTAATTTAAAAAATTCCTAACTCATTTGCTGTAGGGTAGACAAATATAATTTCTTAAGCGAATTTATAGCAAATTGCTTCTAGTTTGATAGAAAATTATCACAAGAAAAATGTTTCTATCATATACCACAAAAAAGTTAAAATGTTCTTAATATTACCTTTTGGAATTTTGCCATAAGGTAATTAAAAAAAATCTTAACTTTCTACTGGTAAGAGATGGAAATATAAATTTGTTGGCGAATTTACAGCACATTGATTCTACTTTAATAGAAAATTATCACAAAAAATATATTTGTATCTTATACCACAAAAAAGTTAAATTTTTTTAAATTTACTTATGGAATTTTGTCATAAGGTATTTTTAAAAAAGTCGTAACTTTTTTCCAATAGGCTATACAAATATAATTCCTGTGAAGAATTTACTGCAAATTGCTTCTAGGTAAATAGAAAATTATTGAAAAAATTAAAATGTTTAACTTACCCCAAAAAAGTTAGGAATTTTTTAAATTATGCAATTTTTTCATAAGGTAGTTTTAAAAAATTCGTAAGTTGTTTGCTGTAGGGTATTCATATATAGTATAGTTCATGTGAAAAATTTACAGCGAATTGCTTCTTGTTTAACAAAAAATAATCACAAAAAATTCTACCTTATACCACAAAAAATTAACAAAATTTTAAAATTACCGTATGGAATTTTGAAATAAGGTAACTATAAAAAAATCTTAACTTTTTTACTGTAGGCTATAGAAATACAGTTACGGTGAAGAATTTACAGCAAATTGCTTCCAGTTTAATAGAAAATTGTCAAAATATATATATTTTTTGTCTTAAGGTAATTTAAAAAAATTAGGGTATACAAATATAATTTCTGTGGCCAATTTAGAGCAACTAGCTTCAAGTTCAATAGAAAATTATCACAAAAAATATATTTATATATCCCACCACAAAAAAGTTAAAAATTAATAAATCAATAATTGCCTTCTTATGACAAAATTCCTAATTTTCGATCCACCCTAATGTCTACATTTTCATATTTTTTGAAAATTGGGAAATATTGCTTTATTTGCCTTATAGAAAAGCACAAATTTGGATACTTTATTTTTAGGTTTGCCAGTAAAGAAACCCCACTTCATTAATTTCCCTTAAAAAGTGTCGTTAATTTCCTAGGACGTTTTTTTCTCCGTCTCTTTGAAGCGTACAACTTCAATGGATTTTACTATTAATCTAAACATAAATTCTGACAAATTATTTCCAAAAAAACCATTTACAAGCAAACTCATAAGCAATCATTTTGGAACATAAATGGTCAATACAAATTAATTTATTAAGGCTTTCAATCAAGATTAAAAGAGAACAACAACATAAACCACACCAAAATCATTTCGAAAAAAATATATGAAATATAAAAAAACACCACAGTCAGAAAGCAAAAAAGAAATACGCTAATCTGAACAAGAACAGCCAAGCACAGCACAGCACAGCAGTGCAGAGCGGAGCAGAGCACAGCAAGTGCTTATCAATTTGGTCAAGGTTAAGTAGTAGTGTTTTTATTGCTACTGCTGTTGTTGTTGCTGCTGTTGCTGTTCTTGTAATTTTTAGATTTATTTACGTACATAAAAAATAGCACTTATTTATCACACCACTAACACAAGTACAAACGAAACGTTACGATATAAAACGTCAATATATGTTAACACATTGTTAAACACAAGACAAACACCCATATAGACATAAATGGTAATAGACTAGAATCGATTAAATACAACAAATATATATATACATACTTGTATATATCTAGTTATATATAATATAATAATAATAAAAAAATCCATGAAATAAAATGAACAAGTATTGCTGTTCAATTCTTAGAGTTGTAAGAATTAAATTGCACCCTACAAATGTAAAACAAAAGACTTAAGCGACGAACCTGATGATAATGATGACGATTGAGAACAAAAGCACAAAGTACCATGAAATGAACAGAAACGGAAATCATTCACAACTCAATCAAATGCAACCAAGAAGAACGGGCATGTATTTAGAATAAGTGTATGTTTTCAAATAGAAACCAAGTTGTTGGAAGGTACTGATTTCCTAATATGAAATTGAGCAAAAAATCTTATTTAAATTTTTGTATTGTGTAACCGCGTTTTCTCACTACGCCTTTTTCAATGTTCCTACCTCGACACTTTTCTCTTGATTTTACCAAATTTTAATTGGTTGTTTGGTCCTCTGCAAATCAAACATTTGATAAGGTTGACTTAATTTACCAAGTTTCAATGAAATCGGAATTGGTGATGTAAAAAAGGTGTTCGGTTTTACATTGAATGATCGATATGAAAAATCTATTAAATATTTTTTCCACCTTCTTTATTTCAAATTTATTTAAATGATAGTTCGACGTCTTTGTTTTTGTTTTAAAATATTTCTTTTATTTTCACAATCTTTTTCCACCCATCGGAATTCATTTAATCTAAGAAATGGAATGAAGTTTTTTATTTTTTTCTAGATTTTTAAAATAAAAAATAAAAAAAAAATAAAATAGATTTTTAAAATAGTATTCATATGTATGATTAGCTTAAATAATGATTAGCCTTTAACATACAGTTATCAGTCGTTTTCTGACACTGTCTTTATGGGTGTCTTCGAAATATTGAAACTATAGATGAAATAGAGTTAATTGGCGTTTTTAGTTTTTATTTTCTCATCCTGTTGCCCCTTAAAAGGACTACAAATTTCCAACAGATTTATGTTTAATACTTATTCGCACTCAAATGCCAAATTAAAGAAGAGAATATGTGCTAAAATACTTTAAATTTCAAGATTCTATCTGCATTAGTTTAGTATTAACAAGTATTTAAAATTTAGTCTCTTAAAAAGCAAGATATGAATAAACGAGAAGAAACTAAGGGGTACACTTGATATATACGTTAATGTTGAACTAATATAGAAAGAAGCATGATATTTGAAGTATTTTTAATAAATATTCTCCTTTTTAATTTGACACTAACACCGTTATCATAGGGTGGGAACAAGTATAAAAAGAAAAAACTAAAAACGCTAAGTAACTCGATTTTACCTATAGTTGAATAGGTATATCATAGGGTTCAAGTGTAGCGACTTTTTTAAAAATTGTCGTACGGTGTTATGATGAAAATTAGAATCCAGTGCCCAGGAAAAAACAAATCATCATTACTTATTTATTATTACTTACAAAAATAATTCGAAATAGCCGAAAATATAAAATTTTAACTTTTCCCTTTAGGTCGATTTTGCCCTTTTAAATTATGAAAGCCCTTCAAAGTAAGGACTAATATATCATTCAATTAAACCTTCTGGTTTAATAGGTTGCCGGCTTGTCTTTTTTGAATCGTAAATGTACCCAAGATTATCAATTGCCTAGCACAGATTTGACAATTTAAAAAGGGTACCACCATCATTATCTCCCTGTTGGGCATGCAAAGGGATCCCGAGTTGTTCGTCTAGAGACGAAAGGACGGATAGATATACGAACAAATAGACAACCAGGTGTAGAGTAGAAATTGTTTCTCTTCCCGTTGTTTTCTTTAATTTTAAATCCCAACTGATCTAAAACATATATGCCGTCTTAGTATGATCAGAACTTAGTATGATAAGAACATCTGGCTTTATTAATCGCCATTCATTAACGCTACTTTCAGTGAGTACAAATTATATTGCGCACAGCTCACTGATTGCGAGGAGGTCTCCCTGTCCCATTGATGGTATTCGTGGAATTATACACTCCGTTAATTTATAATGGAATCACTTGAAATTCTACAGTCAAGCCAACATAAATCAATTAATGGTGCTCTTTTTTAACTGTGTTCCAAAACAATTGTAAAAACGTGTGTTAACTTAGTTTAGCCTCAGAACTTTTTTTTTTCAAATATTTATTTACACGCGGTTTTGGAACATTTTTCGAATAATTTTTTGTTGAAAAATCTGTTTTTAATAACAAAACAAATATGTGCAAGAAGTCAACATTAAGTACCACAAAAAAAAAACAAAAATCTTTGATTACAGCTACCAAGAGCTTGCTACACAGTCTAGTACAACAAAAAAATTTCGTGGTCGAAATTAAATTATTTTCATTATTTTTTATTCCGATCTATGAATTTATTTATTTGTCTTCTTTAAGCTACCAGACCCTAAAGTTGACTTTGCTTTTTTCTAAATTTTTCCCAAGATTTTGTCAATATTTGTTAACTTCTTCAGGGGAATTCGTAGAAATAATTACAAATTATGCTCTAATGGAAGATACGTTATACAATAAAGACAACATGACATAACTTAAAATATCAGAGAACGTTTACTCCAGATGAAGATTTTTACGGAAAAAAAAGTAAAAAGGTTACCACGCGAAATAAATGAAAAATACTTCAATAGTCTTCTAATTCCAGTGCGACTTTGAATAAAGTTAGAGCCATTACAGAAGTAAACGTTATCAAGCTTCGAAAAAGCAGAAAAATCCGCCACTCAATCCCTCCCGCAAGAAACAGAGATTGGTCACATGCAATTTATTGTGTCTCAAAGTCAACAACCCAACGACTGGAATAGAGTAAAATTTTTTGATGACAATTATTATTTTCTCCCGCAAAAAGTAGTAAATTTAAAAACTGCCTAGAATAAATTGATAGGTAATAATGATAAATAAACAATTTAAAGTATTTTTAACAGATATTCTTCTCTTTTATTTGATAGAAACATTGCTTTTGTGTGATTCTTCGAAGTATGAAAATAAATTATTAAAACGTTTATATACTTCGGAAAATTTTTATTTTCTTCTGAAAAAGGAGTAAAATTAAGAAACCGCCTAGAATAAACTGACAGATATTAATAATATTAAAAAAATTGAAGTATTTTTCACAGATATTCTAGTCTTTCATTGGATACCCACAGCGTCATTGTCTGATTCTTGGAAGTATGAAAATAAATTATGAAAATATTTATATCTTTCAGAAATTTTTTATTTTCTTTTGTAAAAGGAGTAAAATTAAGAAACCGCCTAGAATAAACTGACAGATATTAATAATATTAAAAAATTTGAAGTATTTTTTACATATATTCTACTCTTTAAAGTATAAAGTCTTAGCGAATTCTGAATAGAATCGGATTTGGAGCAAACAATTAATTCAATTTTAATTTATGTTAAAATTTACAAAAAAAGTGATTTTGTTTGCCATGCAGATCCTTTTCAGCAGACATTGCTTTTGATTGGAATATGCCAAAATTTCGAAAAAAAGCTAACTATTTCGATTATTATTTTTCGAAAAAGAATGTACCGATTTCATAAGTTAAAATATTAATTTTATATACTAGACTATCTGCAAAATGCACAAAAGATCTGATCCCTTGTCAAAATAAAACCATGGTGGTTAATAAAAAAAAACAAAAAACACATTTTTGGGATTTATTTTCTCCATTTTAAGAATTATATATGTATAGGGTATTTTGTGAGTTCCTCTTAGCCAATTATTTAAGCAACAGCACGTAGCACCACATACTTGTTTCAGTCTTTTAATGTAATTCATTATTATAGATTTTTTCTTCATTCTTACCACCCAATACAAACTAAATGCGTTCTTGGCTGAACATTTAAACAAAAATTAACATTGACCATAACAGTGGTGGTCGGTCGGTCGGTCGACCGCCGCCTGAAGCTGACAAGTTGAATAGAAGAAACAAAAAAAAAACTACGCCAGACAAGAACAAATCATTTCGATTTACAATTCCATATAGAATTATGTTCTTATGACTAGGCAAAGCGTTAAATTACATTATGTACAGATCCGAACAGACAAACAGAATTAAACAAATTCAATAGCAATAGAAAAAACACCTGAAAACGCACTTGATTTTGAATATTTTTGAGTGAAAAAAAAAACAAACAAACCATTTCAGCCACACATATGACCTTAAGAACACCACCGGTGATGTGGTTTGGCCAATGTTCTTTAAGACGAGACTTAGTAACGCGTTGCTGAATGACAGTCAAATGTAGTCAGAATGCAGTCATATCTACTGGCAATTAGTCTGGCGAACTGAATATCTTTTAATTGTATTTGAAAGGCATTTGAGATTAACTTGCGAAAAATTCACAAACTGAGATTTAAATATTTAAGAATTTTTTTTTTTCTTGTGATTTTTCAAAAAATGTGGTGCTCTGAACAAGTTCAATGTAAATTTTGTGGGGTTTTAATGATTTGAGTTTTTTATTTTATTCTTTTTTAATATGATTATTGCATGCTTATTTGCATTTGGTTTTTTGTCAAATTGACATTTGGTTTGTCAAGTTTTCTGTCAAAGTCAACTGCAAGAACTTGCAGTCCTTGTTCTGGTTCTTGCACTTTGGCAAGTGGGGGCAACCGAAAAGTGGCTGGATTTTACACGCTTTGTGGGCTGGGATTACATTTGATTAGTTGGCTTTCGGAATATGTTATTTAGTAACACATAATTTGACATTTGATAACGTTCAATGTTTTTAATGAGATGCCACAAGGTCATCGAGGTGATCGGCTCGATCTATCGATAACTTTGCTTTGCTGCAATCCGCTCCAATTTAAGTCTAAACTTAAGTTAAGGTCATCGTCGGTTGGCTACAATCATTTTATGAGGCTTTGAATTACATAGCTCATAATATATATGAAGTTATAGACAAAACGAAAGACTTACAACACAAACTTTTTTGCTCGCAAACAAATGACAATTGTTTGAGGGTAATATGTATTCTGATAATAGGCATGTATATCCTTCTGTGAATATTCCATGCAACAGTACTTTTTGAAGCTGAACATGAGCATTAATATGTGAAACTAGTTTTCCATTTGGTGGTCTTTTCTCCTTTTTACAGGAGAAAATAAAAATTTTCTTAAGTATATAGATTTTTTACTAATTTATTTTCGTACTTTTCCTAGTCCTACAAAAGTGATATGGGTATCAAATTAAAGAGAAGAATATCTTTTAAAAATACTTTAAATTCGTAATTATTATTGTTAGCTGCCAGTTTATTCTAGGCAGTTTTCTAAATTTACTTCTTTTTACAGGAGAAAATAAAAAATTTTATATAAATGTTTTAATAATTTATTTTCATACTTCCACAAATCACACAAAAGCGATATGGGTATCAAATGAATGAGTAAAATATCTATTAAAAATACTTGAAATGTTTTAGCATTAGTAATATCTTTCAGTTTATTATAGGCGGTTTTCTACATTTACTCCTTTTACAGGAGAAAATAAAAAAATTCTGAAAGATATAAATATTTTCATAATTTATTTTCATACTTCCAAGAATCAGTCAATGGTGCTGTGGGCATCCAATGAAAGAGAAGAATATCTGTAAAAAATACTTCAAATTTTTTAATATTATTAATATCTGTCAGAGTTATTCTAGGCGGTTTTTTAATTTTACTCCTTTTACAGAAGAAAATAAAAATTTTCCCAAGTATATAAATGTTTTAATAATTTATTT
The DNA here is from genome assembly GCA_947397865.1 of Polietes domitor. Lineage (NCBI taxonomy): Eukaryota > Metazoa > Arthropoda > Insecta > Diptera > Muscidae > Polietes > Polietes domitor. Next base: position 115,981,974 of record OX377622.1, read on the forward strand.
TCATACTTCTAAGAATCAGACAAAAGCGATGTTTCTATCAAATGAAAGAGATGAATATCTGTTAAAAATACTTTAATTTTTTTATTTATCATTATTCCATATCAATTTATTCTAGGCAGTTTTTAAATTTACTACTTTTTGCGGGAGAAAATAAAGATTGTCCAAAAGATATACATGTTTTAATAATTTATTTTCATACTTCCAAGAATCAGACAAAAACGATGTGGGTATCAAATGAAAGAGAAGAATAGCTATTAAAAATACTTCAGTTTATTCTATTTTATTTAATTTACTCCTTTTACAGAAGAAAATAAATTTTCCGAAGTATATAAATGTTTCAATAATTTATTTCCATACTTTTCCGAGCCATACAAAATCGATGTGGGTATTAAAGGAAAGAGTAGAATATCTTTTAAAAACACTAGAATTTTTTATTATCATTATTACCTATAAATTTATTCTAGGCAGTTTTTTAAATTTGCTCCTTACAGGAGAAAATAAAAATTTTTATATAAATGTTTTAATAATTTATTTTCATACTTCCAAGACTCAGACAAAGGTATCAAATGAACGATCTGGGTATCAAATGAAAGAGAGGAAAAGCTATTAAAAATACTTCAAATGCTTTAATATTGTTATTAGCTGACATGTTGTTATAGGCGGTTTTCTAATTTTACTCCTTTCCGAAATATATAAATGTTTTAATAATTTATTTTCATACTTTTCCGAGCCATACAAAATCGATATGGGTATCAAATTGAAGAGAAGAATATCTGTTAAAAATACTTGAAATGTTTAATTAATTGTTAATATTGTTATCTGCCTGTTTATCCCAGGCAGTTTTCTAAATTTACTACTTTTTACATGAGAAATTAAAAATTTTCCAAAGGATATAAATATTTAAATAATTTATTTTCATACTTCCACGCATCGCACAGAGGCGATATGGGTAACAAATGAAAGAGAAGAATATCTTTAAAAAATACTTGAAATTTTGAATTAATATTATTATCTGCCAGTTTATTCGAGACAGTTTTCTAAATGTACTACTAAAAGGCGTTTCCTTTTTATTGGTTCAATTTTTTGCAATTCTTGGCATTTTATTCCCTCATTCTAAACCTGCTGCACAACTTATCATTTTTTTTCTAATATTTTCAAAACGCACCCAGCTTTTGTCTTATCAGCAATTAATCGTTCTACAGGGCTGGGAATATTTATTTAAAAATCTATCGATTTCCATAAATTTATTTGAACAAATCACGCTAATGGTTGTTTGGTCATATTCAGTCTTATGTGGAGCAATAGACATAACAACATATGTGAATATATGTATAACGGAAATCAAATATTATCATATATATATGTATATTTAGTAATTAAAAGCCAATTCCACTCCACATTCAATGGCATATAAATCATATCAAAATGGCTATTGATTTGTTCTTTTTTTTTCGTTTTTTCTTCTTTGTATTATGTGAAAATGAACTTTATGCCGTGTTAAGGCAAATATGTTGTTTAATTGACAGCTAAATAAGATAACTGTGTTGGGTACATAAAGCCAATTAAAACAAGTGGCAATAAAATAAAGTTATAATGAGAAAAATTCATGCCAACACAAAAACAAAAGACTTAAGACACAAACTTGACATGCAGGTAGAATGAAAATTAATGAATGAAGTACATTCATATGTGGACGACTTTAAAGGCTTGGAAGGGGGTGGGGAAAGATAATAAAGGTCTCCAAAAATTTGTGTTTCTTTTCTTCCCACATCAATAAAAATTTGATGGTTCTCTAAATTGAATGGTTCTAGACTGGATGTCAAACTGAGTGTCACATTTTGATGTTCGAATCAATTCATCACTTTTGCAGGCAGATTTTGAAGAACTTTGAACACCGCCTTACCATCCACAAGAATATTCAAATGTTTAAAAACAAAGGGTGTCTTAAAATACACGCAAGATTTGTACTTCAATAGAAATCCCTGTTTTAAAGTAAATTTTCGATGTTGACAATCTGTTGACAGTCATGTTATCAGTTTAGATTTCCTGACAAAAAATATATTTTTGGCAATTACTTTTCAAAATCGTATGATACTTGTTCTATAGAAAATCCATCCTTGTCACTGGGGAAAATCCATAATTTTTTCTTTTAGTGAAAAGTCTATTGTCTTATAAAAAATCTAGTGATTGATAATGTAACACGAATACTGATGAAAATTTGCATGTATCTCAGTAGTTTATACATCTAAGATATGTTCACTGATATCTTTCTAATGATTTAGAATGAATTTGAAAAACAACACCTTTATCTTTTGTATGAAAATGTATGCAAAATAAATTTTGAGCCCAATTTAAATAATTATTTCAGGAAATAACATAAAATGTATACATGTGTATAGAAAAGTGAATGACGTTATATACCATTTTAAAGGTACTTGCAATACCTTTAAAATGAGATGTTGATGGGTCTCATACACAAATCTGATTCAGAGATATGATCAAATATGTGTACTATGGCTAATCGAAAATTGTAATAAAATAAAGTGACAATTGTAGGAGTTTGCTGAAAAATGCTGACGAGATATTAATTCCACCATAAACTACACACTCAGACGAACACTTTCACATTTACACTTTGAGTCAAGTTGAGTCCTACATATAATTTTTGGTCCACGATATTTATAGGTTATGCTCACTACGAATCACAAAATTACAACACTTAAGAAAAACGACATGACTACAGTAATCACAAAATGTTAAATATCATTTTTCAACTACTTACGCCGGCCTTCAATTTCACTAATATAGTCACTTCATTAATTTCTTTTTACGCCTTAATTTAAAGTATTTTGTATAACTACTTTAGACCCGAATTAATCCCACTTGTTTCAACGGCAAACTTTAAATGCCTTTCAGGCTTGCAGTGTTGCCACCTAGTTTTCTCCAATACATTATCTTGATAGCTTAGAGTGTTGTCATTATGAGAATATGTACAAATTTAACAATTTCCAATTTAAATTTTTTGAATTTCTGCCAAAAAAATATGGATTTAGGACCATAGTGCGATGCTATAAAAGTCAATAAAAGTCACCACTTTTCAGATGCAGTCGCTTCTACACAATTTAATAAATACCAAAAGATTTTCGTTGTATTATTCCATTTCTACACCCGAACAGATGGAAAACCCATTTAGTTGCAGTTCGGCTGGGATTGAAAATTGGCGAAATCGACCCTTATGCAAATTTGAAAATAGTTTGGCGGTATTGTTTGAAATTCCTAAATCCTTGGTATTTGTATTCGTTAATGAGATGCCCAGACAAAATTATATGGTAATGGCCACCTCACTTGTCACAAATTCCCATAGACTTTGAAACGTAGGTGGTCCAGGTTATCTACAATTTCAGCCAACGGTCACAACGGCTAGTAACTCATTCCAGTGGCTTGTTTCGTTACCACTATTTTCTGAATCTCTCCAAAGGTTTGAAATTCCTGCATCCTGTGGCTTTTTTTTCAATTTTAAATTAGTTTTCCAATTAAATTTGTGTGCCAATGACACCTCAGATTATATGGAATCTTACCTAATAGCTCATACAAGTATATTGTCCCCTTGAACACCTACCTGTACATCAGCTCCTAGTAACTCATTCCAGAGGATTGATTTATTCAATTTTGAATTAGTTTTCTCGTCAAAATTGTGTGCCAATTGACACCTCAGATTATATGGAATCTTACCTAATAGCTCATTCAACTATATTGTCCTCTTGACAAGTACTTGAATACCTACCTGTACATCAGCTCCTAGTAAGTCATGCAGAGGATTGATTTATTCAATTTTAAATTAGTTTTCCAGTCAAAATTGTGTGCCAATTGACACCTCAGATTATATAGAATCTTACCTAATAGCTCATTCAAGTATATTGTCCCCTTGACAAATACTTGAATACCTGCCTGTACTTCAGCTCCTAGTAGCTCATTCCAGAGGAGTGTATCTTTGACAAACACTGGCATTTTAGCCTACTGTCATATCTAGTTGTAAATTAGTACAGTGGCTTGCCTTCTTGTATCTATTGTCTGGATATGTACAAAGATTTGGAAATGCTATTGTAAGACATAATGATTTTTTTAATATTCCTTTACAAATACAGTTCTTTTGACCCTATTTTGAGATCCATGAAGTAATAATTCATCTACATTAAATAGATTTAAGGAAATTTTAGATGTAATATATTTTGAAGTATACTTGTCATGAATAAATAAATATATAAATAAATTAAAATTTACTCCTGATATTAAATGTGTTAAATACATATCTTATATCTTATATCTTTGGAAGATTTCTAGCACTGCTGTTCGAACAATTTCATGATTTAATTCCCTTGATTTGTACCAGACAACATGTAGATAACATTCCTATTAAAGAATAATCTGAGCTGTCGTACTTTAGGATTCAGAGGTCAAATTTAATATTCTGAAAACTTTATAGACAATTATTAAACCAAATATACATGCAATTGTTCTGGAGCTATAAAACCAAACAGCAAATAAATAGGGTCCGCCATCTAACGTTTTTTATTTTCAACTATTCAACAGTTGGACTATTATTTGTGGGGTGCCCGAGGCAGCCATTTGTATGAAATTATTTTCTAGTATTAACCGGAAGGATTGTACTTTCAAATAAAAAAAGAAATTTGAGAAAATATTCAGTAGTTTTTTTATAGCATTTTCAAAAAAAAAAAGTTATTTGGCGGACCCTATATATTCACATTCAATAGTAAATTAACCATATTTTCTGGAATTTTTTGGCTACTGACTCATTGACTAGTAACTCGTTTCGAAGTCAATATTTTGTGGATCTCCTCTTCAAAGATTTAGAGTTGCTGATATTTATATTGTATTCTTATTAGGATATCCACCCAAATTGTGTTCTAATTGACACAACATTTTCGTTCTTAAGTGATCCCGATTATCTATAATTTTGGGCTGTTGCTACATTAGCTGCCAACTTATTCGATTAACTTGTCGCACTAGCTTCTCTATCAATCGCCAATGATTTGGAATTCTTGATCTTTGTATTTACCCAAAATTATGTTTCAATTGAAACAACAAATTTAAATTCACATTGGTTCTTAAGTGATCCAGATTATCTGGGATATTGAACTATTTTGCCAGAGTATTCAATTACCTTGGCTTCCTTGTTTCGTTGTAAATTTTTTAAATGTTTAAATAACCATTTTAAAGATAAAACAAACATCCAACAATCAATGGCTTTATTTGTCAACAAATTCGTTTAAAAGCACTCACATATATGTCTGTATATATAACACTATTTAGCAGCTAGATGCTACTCTTTCCCACATTTTTTGTTTTTGGTTTTATTTTTGACTTAAGCCAACCAAATATGAACAACATTTACGATATATTTTTGAAATGTTTGCCAACGTAGGTGTTAATTTGTTAAATAAGCGTCTTATCGACATGATTTTTGAACAAAAAAAAAAAACAAACAACAGCAGCTCATAACATTTGCCATTTTGGCTAAGTCAATATAAAAATAAAAAGCGAAACTTAATTTGAGGTTGAATGAACTTTTTTGAAAAGTTTTAAAGAAAATTGATTTTTTTCGGATTTTCAGACACATTCATATATACACATAAACACATAATTTTGTAATCCATAAATTGTATGCCAAACGCTTACAATCTGCTATTTATTCTGTAGTTTAGTTGCTCTTTATTAGTCAATTTTAATTTTCTGAAATTTGCAGTTGAATGAACTTTTGTTTTGTGAAAAGTTTTAAGAAAATTGAATTTTTTATATAAACAACCTAATGATTTTGCAATTCACATATATATTATTTATAATTTTAAACTGCTATATAATCTTTAGTTTGGCAGCTCTCCACAAGTCAATTTCAATTTTCTGCTTCAATTTCGGATGATTAAACATTTGTTTTTGAAAAGTTTTAAGAAAATTAGTTTTTTTTATATAAACAAATACATAATTCTGCAATTCATATGTATGTATCTCCAAAACATTCAATGTCCTATTTAATCTTTAGTTTTATGCTCTCCATAAGTCAATTTCAATTTTTTGTTTCAATTGCGGTTGAATAAACTGTTGTTTTTGAAAAGTGTCAAGAAAATTGTTTTTTTTTTATTTGAAATTTGCGGTTGAATGAACTTTTGTTTTTTTTTTAATTTTAAGAAAATTTATTTTTTAATAAACAAATACATACATATACACAATATTGCAATTCACATGCAAATTTGCAATATTTCTAATCTGCTATATAATCTTTAGTTCGGCAACTAACCATAAGACAATTTCAATTTTCTGTTTCAATTGCGGTTGAATGAACTTTTGTTTTTGAAAAGTTTTATGAAAATAATTTTTTAGTTTTTCGTTTGTTTTTTATATAAACAAACACATAAATCTGCACTTCATATATATATATATATGTATTTCCAAAACAATTAATATCCTATTTAATCTTTAGTATGACAGTATAAGTCAATTTCAATTTTCTGCTTCAATTTCAGTTGATTAAACTTTTGTTTTTGAAAAGTTGTAAGAAAATTGATTTTTTATTTTAAAATTGCAGACAACTGCTTGATTCTACAATTTACATTTTGCCATTTCCAACTCTTCTAATCTGGTATTTAATCTTTTACACATTACTTCGCTATACAACACTTTCAATTTCCTGTTGTCCGCTGGTCATCGGCCAAATGTACGTGTTTGAAGTTTAGTTTCTGTTTTTTTTTTCTGTATAATTTGAAGCCTTTACGAATTTGCCGCTGAAATCTTAAAAGCGATAAGGTTTGTTTTCCACTTTTGTTTGCATTATTTGCCTTTAGGATTATTCGCGTTTTTTGTTTTTATTTTTTTTCTTGCAAAAGTCACATGTTCCTTTTTAACATGTTCATTTCGATGTTTTCAATGTTTCTTATCTTGATTAATTTGTTTTCAAGTTTAGCTTCATCTTGTGTTTGTTTTTTTTTTGTTTGATATTTCAAAAGAAGAAACATCAGAAAAAAATATCTGAGAAAAAAAGCAGCGTTTAAGCATTACAAGAGAAACAAGTGACATTTAAGAAAAATACAAGAAATGCCAGAACTGGTAGTGGCCATCATCATCATCGTCATCATTAGCAGTCATAAACGTTTGCAGAAAACACACATCCAAAACGAAGAAGAAGAAGAATATTTAGTGGCATCTCGGTGGAATAATTAAATTTATTGACATGTCTGACGCAACAATGCAACAGAGCATCCGAATGTAATGCCAAATGCCCACACTTGGTGGTTTTGCATTTGTTGGATCTTTTCGATAAAACCAAGGCGAAAAGTCAATGCAATTTTAGCTGAAAGTGCTAAAATAAATTTACAATTTGTAGCCAATTATTTGTGATTATTTTGGATTTTTTTACGAGTCACTAAACAAAAGACTTAAGACACAAACTCATAAATCATTACTTATCAAATGGATGATTGGCATAGTACTTTCAACTTACGAAGTGTAAAATATTTTCTGATGTACTTTGAAGTCCGAAATCAATAATATTTTTTGGGAATTCCTAAATTCCACTTTTTTCTATGGACACTAGAGCGTACCAGGTTACAAGTAAAAAAAAAAAAAGTTCGCCGTACACCCTCGAATATGAAGTATTATTGAAAGGTAGTTTCAAAAAATTTTTTTTTATTTTTTTATGCCGAACGTAGGGGTCGCGCTTTTACATTTTTCTATATAACTTCTGCATTTATAAACGGATTTTAAAGTGTGATACATCGATGTTTTTGTCCGATTTTTTTGTCTTTGAAGTCATTGAGCTCAAACATGATTCATGATTTTATGCGAGCTTTAATTTTCGATTATTAGAGTGGTACATTAGGGTAGTAGCAACTGAGAAATGATGGGTAAGTACCAGAAGGGGGTGCTTGAGCTCAATGACTTCAAAGACAAAAAAATCGGCCTCGTCGAGACAAAAACATCGATGTATCACACTTTAAAATCCGTTTATAAATACAAGTTATATAGAAAAATGTAAAAGCGCGACCCCTACGTTCGGCATAAAAAAATAAAAATTTTTTTTTTGAAACTACCTTTCAATAATACTTCATATTCGAAGGTGTACGGCGAACTTTTTTTTTGAGGTACGCCCTAATGGACACCTCACCGCTGACACCTCACTATCCATCGATTTAAGGTCCTTTTTACAGACTTGTTGCGATGTCAGGACCTCTCCAAAGATTTGAAATTCCGATGTTCCTAAAAAGGATAATAATCTGTTCAAACTTGCCACAAATTGCAATTCACTTTAGGTTCTAAGTCATCCAAAAAAAAGTCTGGAATTTTGTCCTACTGACATATCGGCTAATAATTCATTCCAGTGGCTTTAAATAACCACACATTTGTCACAAAATCCAATTCACTTTCTTTGTTAAGTGACAGTAATACTGCTGCCAATAGATGACTCTTTTTATTATTTTTTCAGATTCTTATTAATAATATTGACCCAGCTTATTTGGAATTTGAAACTGCTGACACATTATGCAAAGACTTGTTTCGTCAACAATAATATCTGGATTTCTCTTCAAAGATTCCGAAGTCCCACGACTTCCGAATCCAAAATTCTCTCTCAATTAACTCCACGTTCGGGAATTTTAAGCTGTTGACACATTATCTGCCCCTTGGCTTGCCCTCCTGCCTACTGACTCACTATGCGCTCTCAGCAGATCTCTACAAAGATTATTTGAAATTAACAGCCCATTTGCACCAATTAACCCAATCGTTGAATGCATATTAAGGCATTAAATTATTGAAATTTATACCCCCATCAAAAGAGGCTTATGGCCATAACATTTTGTGGTTTATGGCTTAATGATTTATTGGGCTATTTTTCAAATGTGACATTTTTTCCGGGCGTTTGATTACATTTTTACAGACAGCATGTCGGGAGCTTAGAGAATTTCTGTAAAACTATGACTTTTTGAAAGCAATCATAATTAAAATAAAAATATATCCTTAATTAAATTGAGTATTCAGTAATGCTTGTATATATATGCCCTATGCCGGAGGCCATAAAAATTAAAGAAATAATTTAAAACATATTAAAGAAGACATTTGCGATATTTAACAAAGCCGGACATTGTTTTAGTTGGGTACGAACGTACTCAAAATTAAAGTTAAAAATTAAAAAAAAGTTGGAAATAAATAAGTCATTTGTCATTGGCCCGATGGAAATGAAATTTTACATGGACCTAGCTGAAGTGTTTTCGAGCCTAAGCCGGAAAAATGGAAACAATTTGGAAAGCTCATTTCACGGAAAACTTTGAACATATGCAATTGGTTTTTGTATTTTAAACAATTTATATAAAATAACAGATAATAAAATATTCAACGCATAAAGAAGAAAATAATAAAGTTAAAATAATAATATTATAAAAGTCATATATATGAAAATAATAAAACAAAAGAATAATAGAATAATGTCCTTATAAAATAAAATAAAAAAAAAAATAAAATAATAAAAATACAAAAAATATTAAAATACTACAAATAAAATAAAAAATAATAAAACAATAAAATAGAAAATAATATAATAGTATAATAAAATTACAAAATAATAAAACAACAAAATAGACAACTAATTAATATAAAAAATAATGAATCAACTAAATTATAAAATAGTACAATATTAAAATAAGGAAATAATAAAAATAAAAATTGAAGAAAAAATAATAAAATAATAATATTATAAACAATCAAATACTAATATAATAAACTAATCAAATAATAAAAAAGTATATTTTATTTTTAAATAAAAATAATAAAACATTAAAATTAAAAAAAGTTGGAAATAAATAAATCATTTGTCATTGGTCCGATGGAAATGAAATTTTACATGGACCTAGCTGAAGTGTTTTCAAGCCTAAGCCGGAAAGATGGGAACAATTTGGAAAGCTCATTTCACGGAAAACTTTGAACATATGCAATTGGTTTTTGTATTTTAAACAATTTATATAAAATAAAATAACAAATAATAAAATATTCAACGCATAAAGAACAATATAACAAAGTTGTAAAATAATAATATTATAAAATAATAAATACGAAAATAATAAAACAAAAGAATAATAGAATAATGACATTATAAAATAAAAAAATAAAATAATAAAAATACAAAAAATATTAAAATACTACAAATAAAATAAAGTAAAAAGGAATAAAAGTAATAAATAAATAATAAAACAATAAAATAGAAAAATATAAAATAATATAATAGTATAATAAAATTACAAAATAATAAAACAACAAAATAGACAACTAAATAATATAAAAAATAATGAATCAACTAAATTATAAAATAGTAAAATATTAAAATAAGGAAATAATAAAAATATAAAATAAAAATTGACAAAAAATAATAAAATAATAATATTATAAACAATCAAATACTAAAATAATAAACTAAATTTAAATAAAAATAATAAAATTAAATTTAATAACCTAATAAAATAATAAATAAACGACAAAATCAAAAATAAAGAAAATAATAATAATAATTTAACACCACGGAGTGCATTCCACAGTATTACCAGCAGATTAAATGATGTCGACATAGAAGTACAGAACCATATTTTATCCATTTTTGTCCCATTTCGCCCGCTAAAACATCTACTTTCTTTGTGGTCTTTCCAAGCTACAAGAGGAATGTCCGCAACAAATTTCAAATGTATGAAAATCAGAAATTTAATTAATAAGCCAAGGCTACAAATATTTGTATACTATGTATATATATAATGGAAATAATACATCAATTCATAAAGTATATATAAGGCAGCAATCATAAATACCCTAAATATTGGGGGATAGAGGGTGTATTTTCAGCTGCAGTCCTTTGGTTGGTTGTATTTCCATCTATTTTAAATTCAAAAGTATACATTTTGAAAATACCTTATCTCTCACGTACGAAGACAACTTCATGATTCTACCATTTTTTGTCGTAAAAGCAACAAAATAAAGTCGAATTTGGAAAAAAAATTATTTTACGTGGCTATGCACTCAGAGGAATGTGTATACCCAATTTTAAGATACTATCTGCGGTCATTTTGTTGGTACCATTTTTATCCCCTTTTTCGCATTTTACTCCTTAAAAGTACAACTTTCGAAAATTTCATCATTCTAGCTGTAGCCTTTTAGTTGGTACCATTTTTACCCCTCTGCTCCCATTGAATCCCTTGAAAGTACGAATTTGGAAAAACGTTTTTTTTTTCGTGTCACTCAGTCACCATTTGTTTGGTACAATTTTTTTCCCTTTTGTCCATTTTACACCCTAAAAGTACGAATTTCATTATTCTAGGTGCAGCCGTTTGGTTGGTACTATTTTTATCCCTCTATCCCCATTTAATCCCTTAAAAAATACTACCTTAGAAAAAATACTTGTATATTATGTATCTACTCTATTAGAGGCATGTACACGAAATTTGTACTTATTAGGGGTGAGAGGGACAAAAAGGGATAAAAATTGTACAACTAAAGTATTGTAGCTAGAATCGTGAAATTCGGCGTGTATATTTCTCCGACCACGTAGGCGCGCAACATAAATGGATTTTTCGAAATTTGTACTTTTAAGGGATGAGCGGGACAAAAAGGGATAAAAATGGTACAAACTAAAGTATTGCAGCTAGAATCGTGACATTTAATATGTAATATAGAAGCGCTATATAAATGCATTTTTGTACTTTTAAGAGCTGAACGACACAAAAAGGGATAAAAATGTTGCAAATAGAATCGTGTAATTTGATACGTAAGCGCAGCCAAATTGGATATGTCGAAATTTGTACTTTTTAGGTGCGCGCGGGACAAAAAGGTATGAAAATGGTGTACAACCCTTTAGTTACGAAAACGCGGAACATAAATGGATATTACAAAATTTGTACTTATAAGGACGACAACGTGGTACCAAATAAAGTATATGTTTTTTGGGGGAGGAAAAAACATGTTACCTATAGTAATTTTTCAAAATGTGTATTTTTGGGAAAGAAGTGCAAAAAGTTATAAAGTTGTCGGTTGCATCTAGTAACATTAGGTCGAGGATATAAAAGGCTCTGCGGTTGTAATTTTTTGTTCAAAACTGGGTAGAAAATGATCGAAATTATACATACGAAGGGTTTATATCCACCAAAATAAAATCATATAATCAGATCCGAAAACAGAGACGGATAAAACTAATAAAAAATAACTGGCTTTTTCGCGTGCGAAGCTGTGGGTACTGCTAGTTTTTCATATAGATATTGATTTCTTTGTTAAATTGTTACCTCTTACAAAAAATACATTTTTAAACCACTGTATCTATGTGAAAGTGAAATTCGCAACATTTGTACCCATCATAATCACCTTTAATTGGTCATATAAGTGGGTGTAATCGCACTTATAGTTTCAAACTGAGAGTTCAAAAGTAAAGGTACCTTCAGCGAAAATTATAAAAAATTTAATTAAAAAATTATTTTTATTATATTTTTCGACTTTAGAAAGCCAAAAGAAAGCCCTTCGGTATTTTATTAATTTATCGAAAGTTATTTAACACTGAGAATTTATTTTACAAATATACCATAAATTCCTATGAATTTCACCCAATGTTTGTAGTCCATGGCAACAGATGGGTAGTTCCTAATTAATTAAACTACTATCGAATATAACCATACTTCCATGAGATGGCTGTACGTTGGCTGTTTTCCTTTTTCAATCTTTTAACACCTTTCGCTATGGCAACCCTTTTCTCAAAAACTATTAACTCTAATGAATATCCAATTACTCTGCGCCAGCCAACTGACAACTTAATTCCCTGAAAAGTCCGGCAATTATATGTGTTTGGTTTCGAGGTCGATGTTTTATAAACACACTAAATAAGATTGAAATTGAAATTGAATTTGAAAACATAAGGGGGAGCTAGATAGATAGTCAGCCATATCAATTGCCTATATTCATAAAAGTTTATTGGATTGCCAAGACTTCAATGACTTTTTAATGGAACAACATTTTCAAAACCACTACTTCTTGTTAGATTTCGTATCGACGACTTATTGTAACATTTACAACACAAATTAAATGTTTGTTGGCTGGTTTGCTTTTCGAAGATGTTTTGAAATTCAGCTTTGAGCTGGTGATTGATATGACAACGGCTCATAAATTACATGGAAACTAAATGAAACACGGTATGCAAATTGCTCATTACTTTAAAGACCAAAAGTGCAAGAAAATCGAAACGGAGGAAAAAAAACAAATCAAATGAATTCAAAACACACACAAACAAACATTTACAAAAACAACAACACACACACCATGAAAACCATACATTTAGTAGTTATTAATTAATTGACCATGAAATTGTTGGAGGTCTGGCCTGGCCTTAGTGTGTTTTCTGTGTGTAACTGAAATTTCCATTTAATTGAGTTGGCAAAAAAATAAATAATTTCAATTCAATTACAATTGTTGTTGTTTTTCTAACATTATAACTTGAAAAAAGCTAAATTTGTATTGGCAAAGAAGACGGTGTTTTTTTTTTTTTGAAAAATAAAAGACAAAACTACCTATTCAGTGTCATTTGTATTGACAAACACATATGAGTAATTGCTATCATGTAATTGTTTAATAATAAACACCACAAACCAATTGACATTTGAAATTTGCAATTTGAATCATGTCATTGAAGAAGATATAGAGCTGCCGGGCTAACCCCTCAACATTTAGAATAGCTCGGGGTAATTCTCCATTTAAATGTTAAGTGTTCACTTTGATAGCCATAAGAAGTTTATCTAAGTGCTTTGATCGCAGAGAATTTTAATTGATTTCAATTTGAATTTAAATACTCACGTGGCTGTGACTGTTGTTCGAACGTTCAGACGTTCGAGGAATATTTTCTCACGCCAGACCAGAGCAATTTATGAAGATCGTTTAGTGGTCATACAACCCCAGAAGGTGTAATAAAGTTGTCAAATTTTATTTTAATTATTTGAGAGAGAGAGAGAGAGAGGGAGAGCTCTTTAATATATTTGTCAACACATCTGCCTGCTGGCCTGTTTTTTCCTGGAAAAGGAGAGCTTGTCATATTTATTTCTGTTGAATTTCCAGTTTGTCTCCCGATTCCATACCTACAATTGTTTTCATTCAAAATAACCGTGTATTATTATTAGACTTTGGTCGACACACGCTCCCCTTTGCAACACCTTTCGCAAAATTAATTTAAGAATTCTTGACCCTTAAAATTAAATGAATTTGTAAATATATTTTTATATATGAATGACTTAGGTGTTTGACTTGATTTTGGGAACTGAAATTTGAATTTTGAGGTACTTGGTTCTGAAATATATGCTGTAAATCGTTGAGGTTTTACAAAGAATTGAAAATATTTTGGGTGAACAACAAGAAAAATGGTTGAAAGATTTAAATTAAAAAAATTTAAATTAAAATAATATTTGCCATTTTTGTAAAGGTCATTCAACGTATATTAATATAACTCGAGTAGTATTAGTCCCACTGTGCTCATAAAAATATCAAAAAATTTGAAATCGAAATATCTTTAAATGTTATTAACATTGTTATTTCACCAGGCTCATAATTTCTGAGCAATTTAAAAAGTTGTGGCGAAAGAAATTCCGACAAAAATTAAAGAAAAAATAAGAAGAAAAAAATTATGAATAATCGTAAACGGCTACAATTCATTAGTTTAGCACTGTAAACATAAAGATTGATCGGTTGTGAATGAAATTAGCCATTTCCTAAAAATATCGATTAATAAGTTTTGGTATTATTCACAATTAATTGGAGATTTATCATATTGTTATGGTTTTCGATATTTTAAGTTATTCCATGAATTTTAACATAACTCGAGAACTATTAGCCCCACTGTGCTCATAAAAATGTCAAAAAATCTGAAATCGAATTATCTTTAAATGTTATTAATATTGTTATTTCACCAGGCTTATAATTTCTGAGCTATTTAAAAAATTTTAGGAGAAATACATTTTTTCCAACAAAATTCAAAGAACAAAATAAAAAATCGTGAAAATTCGAAAAAGGCTACAAGTGGACAGTATAGCACTGTAATCATAAAGAGTGATCGGTTGGGAAAAAAATTAGCCATTTCCTAAGAATATCGATTATTAAGCTTTAATATTATTCACAATTAATTGGTGATTTATCATTTTCTTACGAATTTCGATATTTTTCAAGTTATTCGATGAATTTTATCATAACTCGAGAACTATTTGTCCCACTGTGCTCATAAAACTATCAGAATATCCCAAATCGAATTCTTTCCAAGTGTTTTTGTTTAACATTATTTTGTAACCTAGCCCATAACTACGGGATTATTTAAAAAATTGTGGGAGAACTAAATTTGTTTCCAACGAAATTTAAAGAAAAAAATAAAAACCATGAAAAATCGAAAACGGCTACAAGTAGTGATCAGTTTAACACTGTAAATATGAAAAGTAATTGGTATAAATAAAATGAGCCTTTTTCAAACCATTCACAATTAATTGAAGATTTGAAAGAAATGAAATTAATTGAAATATTTGATTTTTTAAAAGGTTGTTGCACAAATTTTAACATAACTCGATAATAATTGGACCCACTGTGCTCATAAAGATATCAAAAAATTTTAAATTGTATTCTCTCCAAGTGTTGTTAATAATATTTATTAATATGGCTTATAACTTAGAAGCTATTTAAAAAGTTGTTTCAGCCAAAATTTAGAGGAAAAATTTAAGAAAATAATTCATGAAAAATAGTAAACGGCTACAAGTGATATAATTAGCACTATGGTCATAAAGTCTGATCGGTTGTAAATAAAGTAAGATATTTCCAAAGAAAATCGAATCATAAGTTTTTATTATTCACAATAAATTGAAGATTTGATAATTTGTTAAGAATTTCTAATTTTGAAAAGGTTGTTCCACGAATTTTAACATAACACGTTAACTATTTGTTCCACTGTGCTCATAAAAATATCAAAAAATCAGAAATTGAATTCTCTCCAAGTGTTGTTCACATTATTTTATAGCCTAGCCCATAATTTCGTAGCTATTTAAAAAATGGTGCGAACATATATTTTTTTCAGCAAAAATTTAAAGAAAAAAAAAAACATTAAAAATTCGGTAACGGCTACAAGTGATAACTTTAGCTATATGGTCAAAAAGTCTAATCGGTTGTGCATGAAAAGAGCTATTTTCTAAAAGCATGGATTAAGTTTTAGTATTAAAAGAGCTGACTTCACGACCAAGATGCTTTACCGAACACTTGTGGCCGTTTTTTATTTTTCACGATTTTTTTATATTTATTTTCTTTAAAATTGTCGCTGAAAAAAAATATATTTGTCCCAAAGTTGTTTAAATAGTTTCGAAATTAAGAACTTTATTAAAAAATGTGGACAACATTTGGTGATAATTCGATTTCAGATTTTTTTGATATTTTTGTGAATAAACTCCGAAAAATTCTCGAGTTATAATAAAATTCGTGGAACCCTCTTTTCAAAAACTCGAAATTCTTGTCAAAATTACAAACAGTCTCTTAATTGGGAATAATATGAAAATATATCCTTGGAATTGGATAAATGTCTTGGAAATGCCACATTTTATTCATAACCCATCAGAATTCATGAGCAAAGTTCTAAAACCAAAACTTTTATCTATTTTTGACTTTTCATGAATTTTAAAAATTTGATTTCTTTAAATTTTTCCATAATTTTTTTCTTTTAGCCACAACTTTTTAAATAGCTCTGAAAGTATGGACCAAGAGCAGAAATAATACTAAAATCACTTGTAGATAATTTGATTTTGGATTTTGTGATATTTTTATAAAATAAATCGCACATATGGATGTGGAGTTATGTTAGCATCTGTGGATTTTACAAAAATCGATGAGTTTGCCAAAAATATAAATTTCTGAATGAAAAAGTATTATCGAGTCAATGTAAACAAATGTGCATTTGAATTCTGAGTAGAAACGAAAACAAAAGACTTAAGACACAAACTCGATGTGTAGTGAAATGTAATGAAAACAAAACAAACAAATATTTTAGCAGATCTGTGAAAATGATATCCAGAAATGACTCATGCGAAATAAAATAATAAGTCGAACAATACATTCAGCAAGTTAAGGTCATGTCACGCCCTACCCTCCCCCATTAAAAATTAAAAACAATTCCACAAAATAAATCTGAGTCATTGTAAAATGGCTTGAATTAAAAAAAACTAATTAATATGGAAATTGTTATTATTATTAATATAAATAAAAACAGAATAATAAACAATGAGTTTGTAATACGCAGGCGTGTAAACGAAAAGGATTCTAAATATTAAATTAGCATCTCAATAAAAGCTTCATCGTCATATGTTTTTTCTTTGATCATTAACCAAATGATTTAGGTTTCAAACTGGAATTTGGAAAAGTGTGCTCAGCTTAAAGTCGCCTTAATTATTTATCACGACAGTGACTTGTTTATTAATAAACGGATGATGTTGACATTATCGGATGATCGAAAGATAGGTAAACAAGGGGTGCGATACACTTTTTACGGTCTTATAAATGTATTTTAAATGCAAAATAAAGCCTTAAATTTTCGATGTAATTAGGGGATTTAGTCACGGCGGCAAATATAAAAAGCTGTCGACAAGCTGTCAATGAATGTCGCATAAGCAGGAGCTATTCAATTGCGGGTATGTGTCAAAAAATCGATGTGAAGCTTATGACAATGATATGACATCGTATGACCAGTGAAAAACTATGATAAGAGTAGGAATATATTGCCGATAAATCGCTTAATTTAAGGAAAAAATCATGGAAAACTTCTACAAGTTGTCGGTTTACTTTTAATATTTTTATAAGAATTTCGAAATTTTAAAAAAGTTGTTTTACGAATTTTAATATAACTCGAGAACCATATGTGCGATTTTTTTAATAAAAATATAAAATACTCCCAACTGGAATTGTCTACAAATGCTGTTAACATTATATATTGATTTGAACCATAATGACGAAGAAAAAGTTATGGCGAAGAAATGATTTTCAAGCTAAATTTCAAGAAAAAAAAATATAAAAATCATGAAAATTGAATTATGATGTGTTGGCTTCAGCACTTAGCTCATAATGTCTGATCGGTTATGAGTGAAATGAGTCACTTCCTAATGACAAATTTTAATATTATTCACAATTAATTGAAGGTTTTACATTTAATTGCATTCTGATAAAAAATTTGAATATTTGACAAGGTAGGTACACGGATTTTAAAATAACTCGAGAACTATTTAGCCCACTGTGCTCATAAAAATACTCAAAAGTTATAAATCGAATTCTCTCCAAGCGTTGCACTTTTTATTATTTAACCTGGTCCATAATTTCGGAGTTGGTTAAAAAGTTGTGGCGCAAAAAAGGTTCATTGAAAGGTTTGAGAATAAAATTTAAAAAAATCATGAAAATTCGGAAACTGTCAAATGCATATAATTTAGCACTTTGTTCAAAAGTCTGATCGGTTATAAATTAAATGAGTTATTTCCATAGCAATTCTTAGGATAAATGTTCATATTATTCACATTTAATTAGAGGTTTTACATTTTGATAAAAATTACGATTTTTTGACAAGGTATTTACACGGATTTTAAAATAACTCGAGATCTATTTGCCCCACTGTACTCATAAAAATACTCAAAACTCATAAATCGAATTCTCTCCAAGAGTTGCTCTTTTTATTATTTAGATTTGTCCATAATTGAAAGGTTTAAAAATAAAATTTAAAAAATCATGAAAATGCGGAAACTGTCAAATGCATATAATTTAGCACTTTGTTTAAATTCTTAGGATAAATTTTCATTTTATTCACATTTAATTGAAGTTTTGAGATATTGTTAAAAATTTTGAATTTTTGAAAGGGTTGTTCCACAGATATTGAAATCTCGAGAACCAAAAGTTCGATGAATTTACTAAAAATATCGAAAAATCCACAAAGAGAATTGTCCACAAGTGTTGTCAACATCTTCTTTATTTAATCTGATCTATAATTTAGGAGCTATTTAAAAGTTATAGCGAAGAAATGTTTTTCAAGCTAAATTTTAAGAAAAAATAAATAATATATAAAAATCATGAAAATTTAATTATGATGTGTTGGGTTCAGCACTTAGCTCATAAAGTCTGATCGGTTATGAATGAAATGAGTCACTTCCTAATGACAAATTTTAATATTATTCACAATTAATTGAAGGTTTTACATTTAATTACATTTTGATAAAAATTTCGAATTTTTGACAAGGTTTTAAAATAACTCGAGAACTATTTGGCCCACTGTGCTCATACAAATACCCAAAAGTCATAAATCGAATTATCTCCAAGCGTTGTTCTTTTTATTATATAACCTGGTCCATAATTTCGGAGTTAGTTAAAAAGTTGTGGCGCAAAAAAATTCCATTGAAAGGTATAAGGATACTTTGAAAAAAGATCATGAAAATGCATATAATTTGCTCAAAAGTCTGATCGGTTAAGAAAGAAATTATGATGAAATTTTCATTTCATTCACATTTAATTGAAGGTTTGAGATTTTGTTAAAAATGTTGAATTTTTGAAATGGTTGTTCCAAAGATATTTAAATGTCGAGAACCATATGTTCCATGATTTTACTAAAAATATGGAAAATCCAAAATATAATATACAAGTTAATATTATTATTTAATATGGCTAATCGCAGCTAATTTAAAAATTGTGGCGAAAAATCGGACATATGAAAACATTAGCTTTCGTACTTTACTCATCAAGTCTGATCGATTATGAATGAAATGAGCCATTACCCAGAATATACGAACAAAATGAATATAAAGGGTGTTTTTTATTGAGGTATAGAACTTCGAATTGAAATAAAACACAAGAAAATCGTTTTAATGTCCACCAATTTGGCTTTATTGGAAGGATAATTTTATGCCATTAATGTTTAAATATGATTTCGGGCATGTGGCCGCCGCGGCTGGCTCGAATATAGCCAATTCTACAGGTCCAATTTTCAATTGCTGTGCACGGTGGCGAATCGATTCATTCGGGTCCTCTTCAACACTTTTCTCTACAGCGGCAATTGTTTCTTCGGTGCGCACTGTTCGACGTCTCTGCGGATGCGTATTATCACATAGAGTAAACGTAGTGCGAAAACGATCCATGGTTAACCAAATTAATTGCTCTGATGGACGATTATGTCGACCATAAAATGGACGGAGCGGCGAACTGAACCATTACTTTCGAAATAAATTTGCACGATTTGCAAGCGTTGTTCTTTTGTCAACCTGTTCATGATGAAATGGCAAACCAAACTAAATATTAATCACTTGATAGCTGACAAAATGGCCGCCAGTTAAAAAAGTGATGCCAACTTCTATACCCCAATAAAAAACACCCTTTACATACACTTCATCCTAAGGTGGCGAAACAATCACTACTGCCAGCCAGGTCAAGTAAGCAATTTATTTTAGTTTTCTTTTTTTTCAAGTGGACCTGACTCTCCACACCATCCTTATACACTGGAGTTTTGTTCCAAATTGTTTCACTACAAACAAAAGACTTAAGACACAAACTGTGGCCAAAAAAAAAATCCAACTGTTTTAATTTGTTCATTGTTCATTTTCACTTTGCCACCGCCTAGAACTGCTGTTTCTTTCGGAATTTTTTCGTTGCTATTGTTTCAGTTTTCGTCGACGAAAACTTCACGCCCATTATAATGTCGCGTGTGGTAAGCAGGTTAGCAGCTTTTGGTGGCGGCAACCACCACCGCCAACCAACATCACCTCAGCATGATATCAAAAATGCGGAAAATATTACCATTAACAAAAAATATGTTTGTTTGTTGGTTACCGCCATTACTCTGCTTAAGGCACTCTCGTTGGCTTGGCTTAAAATAAATATTTTTTCTGGACTCTTGTATTTTTTTGTTGGTTTACCCCGTTGTTTGTCAACTCCTGGGTTGAGTTCATTTTTGGCTAGTCTATTTTTTCTTTGAGTTTCATTAGCTCGTTTGTTATAAATTAGTTTTTGTTGCCTGTTGAGCACTCGATGAAAGGCGTAGAAAGAAATCATAGGGTTGCTGCTGCAGTTTTGACATGAAAATGAGTAAATAAATTAATTGCCCACTGTACGAGTTGAGTTGACTGTCTGTAGTATGTTTTCTGAAAAGAAAAAAGAAATGAAAAAAGCTAAAACTGAAAACCTAAATTAAGTAATTTAAAATTTAAATTGGTAATAGATGAAAATGAAAGGAGTGAATTGACAAAAGTTTGCAGTGATTGAAGTTGAGGCAGGCACGTTTTTTTTTTCGTTCAAAGATAACAGAGGTTATGCTGTCAGTTAACTGTCTGGCCTTTTATTTTTGGGGAGAAATTTGAAACTCAATGTGGAGATGCTGAAGTGCTTGCAACAGAAGGGTGGAAGAACAGACTTACAGCCGGGAGGATGACGAACAACAATATATATTTTATAGGGTCTTAGATCGACAACCGAATGACTAACATTGTCATTGTACCATACTATGGTGGAGGGTATAAAATGTTTAAAATAAATGGTGTGGAATGCACTGGCAGAAATATATCGTTTATAATGGAGAGATTTTTAATATATATAAAATAAGGAAGGTGGCCATTTAGTTGCAAATGGAAACAAAAGACTTAAGACACGAACTTTTTCCAAAGCAAAAAATCTTCAAAAAAAAAAGAACAATCTAATGAAACGTAGCGGAGTCAAAGCCAAAGTTCTCAAAAAAAAATTAATGAACATAAAAACACCAAAATAACAGCCTAATCAATATTTCCAATATTTCTCACAGCAAATCTAATAAAATTCATAAATCCCTCGGACACAATTTAAATTTAAAGAAATAATAAATGAAATTTGAAAATTCTGACAATATTCACCAAAAACAAAAGAAACATTTTAATGCTTCTTTATTGTATTGCTAATGCAGCACTTAACGATCAGTAAACAGAATCGTAAAGTCTTAATAATATATTCTGACAGAGTGCAGCCTATTTATAACACAAAATTGTGACATCAATTGCATCGCAAACGCAATAACTTGTGAATATTATTCACAAGTTATTGAATATATATATTTCATTAAATATTGAATGAAAGTGAATGTCGTAAAACTCCGAAACGTAAATGTTGATGAAAATGAAATAAATAAAATGAAAATAAATAAAAACACACAATTCTTGATTGGGCCACAATATCAATGAAACGCTTAGGAGTAATGAGCAAGAGAGTAATGACATCAGTATCTGGAGTATTTTAGGAAGTTTAACTTTAAAACAGAGCTGGAGATCAAAATATATTAGTAATATATAAATAACCCGGTAGTCGAGTTGGTAGCGTGATCGGCTATCAGTGTGGGGGTTGTGGGTTCAATTCTCTGGTCTGTCACTGCAATAACTAGCTACAAAGGTCTTAGTCACCCCGGTTCAATACCTGGATCCAAAATTAGAATATAAATTAATTTACTTTGTATTGTATCATAATAAATAAATAACTCACAAAAGTGTCGGCAGTTGTTTATTATGTGGTCATGCAAATGCCCAACTTACAGCAGGGCCAGTAGTCGCCTAAAATGAAATGATATGATATGTACACCAGGCAGGCTAATGGTACAGTCAACCCACGAAAATAAAGTTTGGATTCTTTGGAATGATATTTTGCAAAAGACTTCGTTTCTAGATCAAGCCGTCTGTGGGCCAAATGCTCCTGAAAACATTCCTAAAAATCATATTTTTCCAGTGTAATTTTTTATGTTGCATTTTTCTCCATTTTTCCGAACTAATACAATTTAAACATAGAACAACTTATTGAAGTTTTCATATAAACGGATTTTTTGCAAAAATATAAGATTTGGTCATTTATAGTTGACATCTCTCATAATTTTACGAATTTGACGTTTACTAAAAATTCCTAATATCATCCAAAACAAGAAAATCGATTAGGAAAGCAATGTCCCAATTTTGGACATATGCTCTCCACTTTGGGAATTCCGAAAATTAATATATAGGAATGACCAAAAATTATATTTTGGGAAAAATTTCGTTTTAATGAAAACTTCAGTAACTCAGCTCAATAAATTTGTTTTCGAAATTAGATTACGGATTTTTTTCAATATTTTTATGAATAAAATCGAACTTATAGTTCTCGAGTTATGTTAATATCTGTGGAACACAGTTTTATTACAAAAAAAAACCTGTAATAGAAAATCTTTCTAAATACTTCCGAAACTATTGGTCTAATTAAAAAGTACTCTGCATGAAACTTAGAGATAATTCGCTTACATAACTTTTTGATATTCTTATGAATAAAATCGGACTAAGTTCTAGAGTTATGTTGACATCTGTGGGAGAAAAAGGATCTAAAATTTTTCTAAAAAAACTTATCCATAGAAAAACTTTATAAATAGTACCGAAACTATTCTGCAGATTAAGAAATACACTGAATGTGACTTGGTGATAATTCGATTACGGATCATTTTGCTATACTTATGAATAAAATCGTTTTAATCGTTCTAGAGTTATGTTAACAGCTGTGGAATAACTTTTTCAAAAATTTTACACCAAAAATGTTTCATGAAAAATTTTATAAATAGTTCTCAAACTATTCGTTTGATTAAGAAATTCTCCTAACCAGACTTAGAGATAATTCGTTTTCGGATTTTTTGCTGTTTTTTGAATAAAATCGATCTAATTGTTCTTGATGTTTTTCACATCTGGGGAATAACTTTTGTCAAGACTTTTATAAAAAAAATCTTAACCATAATTCGATGACTGAAACTTAAAAAAACTTATCCCTAGAAAAACTTTATAAATAGTACCGAAACTATTCTTCAGATTAAGAAATACCCTGAATGTGACTTGGAGATAATTCGATTACGGATCATTTTGCTATACTTATGAATAAAATCGTTTTAATCGTTCTAGAGTTATGTTAACAGCTGTGGAATAACTTTTTCAAAAATTTTACACCAAAAATGTTTCATGAACAATTTTATAAATAGTTCTCAAACTATTCGTTTGATTAAGAAATTCTCCTAACAAGACTTGGAGATAATTCGATTTCGGATTTTTTGTTTTGTCTGTTTTCTGAATAAAATCGATCTAATTGTTCTTGATTTTTTTCACATCTAGGGAATAACTTTTGTCAAAATTTTTAACAAAAAACTTAACCATTATAAATAATTCCGAAACTAAATGTCTGATTAAGAAATAGTCTTAACAAGATTTGGAGATAATTCGATGACTGATTTTTCAATGTTTTTATAAATAAAATCGGAATAATGGTTCTCGAGTTGCGTTAATAGCTGTGGAACAACATTTACACAATTTTACACAAATAATTAAAAAACTTATCAATAGAAAAACTTTATAAATAGTTCCCAAACATTGAAAGGTAATTCTATTACGGATTTTTTTTTTGATATTTCTCTAAATAAAATCGCACTTATAGTTCTTGAGTTAAGTTAACATCTGTGGAACAATATTTACAAAAATATACCATTTTTCTAAAAAAATCTTATCCATAGGAGTATTAATTTGTTACTATTTTTGTAGTTTACATATAATTAAAGAAAAACCATTGGACGAAAGTCCTTTAAAGTATGCTACTTTAATTATTTCTCTTTTTAATATTTTTAACTCTAATAGCAACAACGTTTATAATTGTTGTTGGTTAATTAACGCGAACTCCGTCATGTAACTTATGGCTCATCTTACTGAGAAATCGAAGTTGCTATTTAAAAAAAATAAATAAGAAAAAACTTAATAAATATTTTTAAACTTTTGACAATTTTCTGTAGAACTAGAAGGATTTTGCTGTAAATACATCGGATTTGCAGCAGTAATAAGAACATTTTCCTTGATGTTTTTGCATTATTAGTATAAATATTGCATACATTTTGGCGCCATCGCAAATATTTTCAATTGTGGCTCTGAGATTATTCGTTTATTCATTTAATAATCTCAAAATGAATATTCAAATAATAATATTAAAATAATAAATATGTTAATAAGATAAAAATAAAATAGATTTATTTGTTAGTGTTTTTTATTAAAATTATTATTTTAATAAAAAATTAAACAAATTTTTTTTTTAATTAACATATGACAAATATATTTTTTGAACCACCTATAATAAATTAATAATCTCAGATAAACATTTGAAAATAAAAAAAAAACAAAAAGTATGTAATATTTTCCGCTAATTAATCATGAAACTTACGGAGCGTCGTACTGACACTATTAACTATTAATTAAATTTATTTAAGAAAAATCGAAAATGTATTTTTTGTTTACAAAAACCATAAAAAATATTTTCTCTGATTTGACTTGATTTTGTGTAAAACTTAATTAAAAAAATTAAATTAAATTTTTTTAAGTAAAAAAATAAATTAAAATATTTTTTTAATTAACAAAAATAACTTTTTTGATCCACCTATTATAACTGAATAATCTCAGATAATCAATTGAAAATATTTACTATACCACCAAAAAGTATACAATATTTTCCGCTAATTAATCATGAAACTTACGGAGCGTCGTACTGACACTATTAACTATAAGTAAAATTTATTTAAGAAAAATCGAAAATGTATTTTTTGTTTATAAAAAACATAAAAAATATTTTCTCTGATTTGACAATTTTGTGTAAAACTTAATTAAAAAAATTAAATTAAATTTTTTTAAGTAAAGAAATAAATTAAAATATTTCTTTTAAATTGACAAAAATAACTTTTTTTGATCCATTATTTGATCCATTATTTGATCTATTATAACTGAATAATCTCAGATAATCAATTGAAAATATTTACTATACCACCAAAAAGTATACAATATTTTCCGCTAATAATGCAAACAAATTTTTTTTATTTTATTATTATGTAAATTTAATTTATTTGCAGTAATATTTTAACATAACTGAATATTATAATAACTTAATATTTATAATGTTCACTATTTTCAACATTTCCTAGTTCTCTCGTGTATTTTCTATTAATTTTTATTCGGTGATTTCTTCTCTCCTAAAGTTCATTGCAGTTCATCGAGTGTGTATGCGGAATCTAAATTTTAACGTTTATTGCATTTGCACCAATTGCAATGGCAATTCATTAACGTTTTTTGTTCGCTCCACCTTTTATGTGAATTCAAAGGCAATAATTTTTCATAATTCCCACATGTTAGCACCTCTTTCTTTGTGAGTCTAATTAGCTGTTGTTCAAAATCAAGCTTCCGTTTTCCCATCAAACCTACAACAACAAAAATTTCTTCCTCTGGCAAACAAACGAGAAATATGCTCAATCATGGTTAATTCATAAAATCAGACAATGCACGGTAAATTCAAATGTCTGCCTGTCTGCATACTTAAATGTGTATGTATTTCATAACTTCAAATGTGAACTTTTTTTGAAAATTTATTAAATTGCAAATCTAATTAACCTTTCATTGGCTTTAATCATTCGCTCGGTGTGTGTGGAATAGGATCCGAGTCTTGTGGTTTTCTTAGTTTTTTTTTCATTTTTTTAATATATGTTTATTTGTCCAACACCTGCTGTTTGTGGTGTCGACCAGTGTCAACTTCGTGACATTTTTATAACTTAATCTATGGGAAATTCTTTATTTCGCTTTTAATTGGTATCATATATTATTTTTAGATTTTTTATTATAGCCGCTGTTTTCTTATTTGCTTACCTTCCTTTTTTTCTGTGTGTGTTTTCAGGAAGGCAGCATTGGTCATGACATGGTGATAAAGCCATTGCCCCATGAATTGAGTCCCAGCGCCGAAGAATCTCATCATGTGATATACAAACGCAGTGCCGATCCCAATGAACATTTAAGTGATTTTGGTAAGATAATAAAGAAATTAATTTAAAGTACTTTTCGCACAATATAACATAAGCATAACAATAAATAATTATTGGGGAACTATTTTTTAGCACACTTATTTGACATTTTCTTTCCGACCTTTATAGATTGTTTTTCTTGGATTGATAGAAAGAAACCATTTTAAAACAAATAGCTCTTGCCTAAAATTCACTTTTGTGGGACACCTTAGCACCAATTCGGAAAGTACGAAATTAACCCTAAAATTACTGTATTAAGTTTTGACTTATTTCTGTCATTTAAGTTGAGTTAAGAGTTATGGTGTATTCAGAGACTTATAGTAGAATTTTATGGCAAATATTTTTGTAGAACATTTTCAGACGTTAAAACCATGTTTTAGGGGTGTGTTTTACCCTTACGCACAAAACGGACCAAAAAGTCACCTGAAAATGAGTAGCTAGAGGGTTAAAATGTTCCACAAAAATGTTTTAAGTAAAATTGCCCAACACATCCTATACTTATAATGCAACGATCACAAGGTTTCTTATGTCGATTCATCATAAAAATGTGCAAAAGGGGGAAATATTGCCCCGCCCCCAATTTAATAGTCAAGCTCGAGGTCTATTTCATTTTCTTTTTTTAATTCTTCCAATATTTTGAGCTTGTCTATTTATTACAAAAAAAAATGTCAAAGCAGTGACGTCAACTTTCTGTCACCAAAAAATCGTCAAAAATTCATTTAAACGATTTTAAGTAAAAAACGCTAAATTGATACATTTAAAACCTCCAATTTCTGACTTTATCGTCTTTATATTCACTTTTTTCTAATATCATTTTACTCTTTACACCTTTGCACAAATTTTTATTGAAATATGTCTGCACTGTTATTGCAAAAAAGCGAGTGTCATATGGACTTTAAGGAAACTAGTCACTAAAAGTGAGTCAATAGTTGGATTTTCTACTTTGTACACATAAAAAATAAAAAAATCATCCTAGAATTGAAAACTTATTTTTTGTGTGCCTTATACTGATTCATTAAATCAAAGCAAAAAAATATGAATAAATTTTTTATAAGACAAATTTCAAAAATTAAAATTTTCATCGGAAGTACATTTAATTGGGCGACTGGCGATTATATGCCCCATTAAAGTTAGTAATAATGGCTACAAATATTGCACTTTTACATAGGCACAGTGCTTTGGGAACACTCGCCCAAAAATTTGAGAAACATATTTTTTCGACAAAAATCTTTTTTTGTTGTCACGAAAAAAATCCATAAAAATATATGGAAAAAATCGGAAAAATATTTCTAATTATTTATAAATAGCTACCATTCTAACGAAGAAAATAAGGTCTATTTGTAAAAGATCTATGGATAAATGTAGAACCTATGCCAAAAATTGAGAAAAAATATTTTTTTTTTGTTGAAAAAATCCATTTTTGCATTATTTTTTAATAGCTAGCAATCTAACGAAGAAAATAATAACTATATGTAAAAGATCTAGGGATAAATGTAGTATCTATGTAGAATTTAGAAATATTTTTTTTCGACAAAAATGTTTTTTTTTGCTGTCACGAAAATAGTCCGTAAAAATACAAGAATAAAATTAAAAAATAATTCTAAATATTTGTTAATAGCTAGCATTCTAACGAAGAAAATAATGTTCATTTTTAAAAGATCTATGGATAAATGTAGAAGTTATGCCAAAAAAATAATATTTTTTTGTGAAAAAATCCACGAAAAAGGTCATAAAAAAATAAAAAAAATCGAAAAAATATTTCATTTTATTCTTTAATAGCTAGCATTCAAACGTAGAAAATAATGTTTATTTGCAAAAGATCTATGTAGAAATGTAGTGGCTATTTAGAATTAAAAAAAAATTCGAGAAAAATCATTTTTTGTTGTCACAAAAAAATCCATAAAAATATATGGAAAAAAATGGAAAAATATTTCTAATTATTTATAAATAGCTACCATTCCAACGAAGAAAATAATGTCTTTTTGTAAAAGATCTATGGATAAATGTATAAGTTATGCCAAAAATTGAGAAAAAATTATTTTTTTTATAAATCCATTTTTGTTGGTACCAAAAAAAGCCATAAAAATTGAAAAAATACTTCATTTTATTTTTTAATAGCTAGCAATCTAATAAAAAAACAATAACTATATGTAAAAAGAATTAAGAAATATTTTTTTCGACAAAAATAATTTTTTTTGTGCTGTCACGAAAAAAATCCGTAAAAATATAAGAAATAAATTGGAAAAATATTTCTAAATATTTGTTAATAGCATTCTAACGAAGCAAATAATGCTCATTTCTAAAAGATCTATGGATAAATGCAGAAGTTATGCCAAAAATTAAGAAAAAAATATTTTTCCCATTTTTGCACCATTTATCGCCTAAATGTATGCTTTTTTGAAATAACATTTGTTCGCATAAATATAACAAATGAAGGAGTTACTAACGTAAAATTTCTCATACGTTTTAAAATCAAAATCAAATGACTTAAGACAACAAATGCCATGTTTTAGTTCAATCGAAACCACAAACTTCCCCCATGCTAACCTTCGTGGGCTTTGAACTTTTGTACCTTGCGCAATTTTATTTATTTTTGTTTCGAAACTATCCTATCTATCATTGCCAATAAACCACATACACCGAACCAAAATTAATGAGTTCTTTGCACCCGTTCTGATAACAATCACAATCGCAAGCACAGCCACATCGTCTTCATTTGCAGCCATAAATCTTAGGAAGTTACACATACGTTGCGGTAATAAATACCGAAAAAGTAAAAAGTCATCGTTAAGCCAATCCTTACTTAGAGCTTTACGTGAGTAATCTGTTTTTAATACAAAAAAAATCAAAATCGCTGTGTACTTATTTCCTGCCCAGATAAGGCAACGCAAGAAGTGTTTTAAAGATTATTGTATTTTTATGATAAGCAACAAACATCGTAAAGATTCCATCCGAAAAAAGATGAAAAAAAAAGAATTAAAGAAACAAAAAGAAAAGAAGTACAAACCCCAAAAACGATGACTTAAGTATTTTAACATAAATTTAGGTTTAAAAAAATATTATTTATTTTTTATTGTAACTCTTAAAATAAGACAACGAACGCCAATGCGTCGCACCGCAAATAACCTTCATGCGGCCGGCCAGGTCAATCTCCTTTTCGGGTTTTGGATTTTGGCTTTTCAACCACAGCACAGACACACGAGATGTCGACGTAGCGTCGCGTCGCGTCGCGTCGACAGGAAGGCTTGTCTGCTTTAAGCGGCCATATTTTATAGAGTTAATGGCAGGGCATTGCCTAAATTGTACATTTTAATGCATCGAACTACAGTTTTAATTAGGTGCTACCGAAATTTGTACACAATTTAATAATAATAATCATAAAAGAACAGCGCAGAGGAGTGAGCGATGATGTAAATGCTGGAAATTTACAAATTGTTTATTTTTAATGGAAACTTCAGTTCATAGGAAAATATATGAGTTTTTTATGATTGTATTAACGTTTAGAATTGTTAAATGTGACTCAATGTGTACTTGATCCATTTAAATGCCGGGGATTTTCCAATGAAGTTCGTTTCTTAAGTCTTTTGTTTTGTTACTAAAATTTTGATTTGTTGAGTTATTCTTACAAACATATAAAAATAATTATACTTGGGGGAAAGCCAAACAATGGAAAATAATTAATTAAAAATTTAAATTAAAAAATGAAGTGAAAGAAACTTTCGTTGTTTTAACGAACTTTCAATTAAAAATGAGTCAGAAGTTTACATTATGCAACAAAAATAAGTAAAAATGTTGTGTCAGAGACCTTAAAGAATTCGTTTTTATGTGTATTAAGTGATACTGATTCATAAAATCAAAACAATAAAATTATGAATAATTATTTTTTTTTAATTTACAAAAATTACAACTTTCGTCGAAAGTTAATATTTGTACTCTCATTTGGACAGTATGAGTCCGATCACATCACGTTTATATGTTCAATTAAAGGTAATTACAGTGTTTTAGAAGCAGTCGCCAAAAAATTGAGAAAAAATATTTTTTCGACAAAAATCTGACACGAAAAAAATGTCGTAAAAAATATATGAAAAAAATCGGAAAATATATTTCTTGTTTCTAATTAAAAACCAGCATTCAAACGAAGAAAATGTTGTCTTTATGTAAAAGATCTATGGTAAATGTTGAAGTTTTGACATAACTTGTGGAATTTTTTTTTTTTTTTTAATTTGATTTGTTTGTTGATGTTCGTAGTAAATATAATAATAATTATATAGTTCCGCCCAAGAAAAGGAAAATAATTAATTAAAAAATGTAAATTAAATTAAAGAAGTAAATAAGGTGTAAGGTTCGGCCGGGCCGAACTTTGTATACCCTCCGCTATGAATTACATTCCGCAGAAGCTGCCAATTTTTGTAGAAGTGCAGTAACATTAGAGAAAAATGTTATTTTTTAACAAAAATAAAAATATTTAAAAAATAATAATAAAACAAATGAACGTTGGCACGGCAGAAGTATTGCTGGTTAACTATACCTGCATATACACATACTTACATATGCAACTCAATGAGATGCTTGTAAGATGGCATGTGTACTTTATTACTTGGTGCGATTTTTTAAACGCAAATTCGGCAAGTGAGTTGTGATTCTCGTTCGTTTGTGAGAAACATCTCCTTATAGAGGCCGGGTTTGATGACTTGACTTTTGACATGGTCGAAATCATGATCGTGGTAGTCTGCAGCCAAGTAATAAATGTCAGCATGCCATTTGTAAAAAAATTTGCATTCTATTAAATATAGAAGCAAAATAGTCTTGAGCCAGGACAATATCCCAGTTCAAATAATTTTATAAATAAATATACATTATTTATTATTTCAAACCATGCTTACAAGGCAAGGCTACAAATACCTTTATACAATATATATCGAAATGATTGAACAGTTTCCAACCAGTTGAGGGGTCCTGTTGGTCTCCCCTAGACGGAGTCTAGAGGAGGCATATGGTCGATCTTCAACAATAATACTTCAAGTCAATTCAAAAAGTAAATATAAGTTAGCAATCTTCGAAAAAAACTTAAAACTTAAATACCATAAATATTGGTAGATAGTGGGAGCTACAGTTGGTTGTATTTCCATCCTATTTTAATTCCAAAAGTACAAATTGTTGTTGTTGGCCATTGTTGCTACCATTTTTGTCGCCTTTTTTCCATTTTATCCCCTTAAAAGTACGACTTATTAAAATGTCTTTATTTTACGTGTTTACGCAATTGGAGGTATGTACACACCGAATTTCATGTTTCTAGCTGTTGTCGTTTGATAGGTACCATTTTCATCCCTTTTTGTCCCATTTCACCCCCTACGACATATGGGTATTTTAAGTCCTTGTAAGGAAAAATTTCGCCCCTTTGCAATCCCGACCGATCTACAACTATAAGACGTATTCATGCAAAACTTGGACGTCCTATCTCCTTTCATTTAGATGCTAGCTTGCTTTCAACAGACGGACGGACGAGTAAGAATATAAATACTTTATATGGTCTCAGATCGATATTTCAAGTTGTTACCAACGGAATGACAAACTTAGTATACCCCCATCTTGGAGGTGGATGTTATAAAAAATTAGTATTTTTTCGACAATAGAAGGCGAAAGTAAGAAATGGCAAAAATGGTGGTAAAATAATAAAGACTGTATCGTTTTGAAATCCCATCAGCCTATAGCAAATGATAATGTGAAAGCATGGTAACGCAAGCATTCTATACATAAGCCCCACTGATGAGTTATCCCCACACAGGATATGAAAAACGTTTATGATCAAAGTGTTTATAGTTGAGTGTGGTTCTTCTCCTTTCAATTACCTAAAGAAACAATTTCCTTCGTGAAAAGAAAATACTTCATCGAAAAAGCTGGAATTCGAATTCAAAAACATCGAAAAATAAATAATAATTTAAAAATATTTGTTAAGAATTTTCGAGCCAAATGTGGCCACACTGCTTACTAAGTATACTCTCCTAATATGGTGGAGTGTTCAAAAATGTTCTGAATATCCTGAATATTAAACCTATTGTCAGTTTTTTTTTCTTAATTTAATTTAGATTGCTCATTTCGTGTAGATTACGATTAAGAAAATTTGTGTGGAAGCAAATCTGGGCACACATCTCTCTAAATAGGGGGGTTTGCTAATGTGGGGGTGATATAACATCTGAATATCATGAATATAAATACAATTATCCTTTATTTATTTAATTTAGTTTGATCATTTTTTGTAGATTATATTTATTTTAGATTATTTCTGGGGGAACAAATCTGGCAACACTGCTTACTAAGTAAAGGGGTTAACTATGTTGGGGGATATAAAAAACATCTGAATATCCTGGCAATGAACACAATTTTCATGGTTTTCTTTAGCTAAATTAGGTTGTAGTTACATTTCTGTAAATCTTTGGGAAGATATTAATCCCAGACATCTGAAATTGGCACACATATTTTCATTTTCATTCCCAGAACTTTTCCCAGCTCTTGAGGAACTAATTTATAGTATATACTTGATTTAATTTTTCACTAATTTTCTTAAATTTCTTCTCTCCGTCCCTCTCTTTGCTATAGCCTACATGGAACCCGATGATTTGGCTACACACGACAAACTGGAAAAACTGCAAGAACGTCGCAAACGGGCAGCCCATCGCAACACACTCGTCGATCTCGAAGAGGAACAAGAGCAGCTGGAAGAAGAAGATGGCGTGGCGGAAGATGAAAGTTCACCGCACAGACGGGCCAAGCGTCAGGCGCCTTATATGATATATCCGGAAGTTTTGGTGATTGTCGACTACGATGGCTATCGTCTGCATGGCGGTGATAATTTACAGGTAATTAAAGCAGCAAACAAAAACACACAACAATTATTGTTTATAAACCTCCTAAAACTCTTCCTCGTGAATGTTTTAGAAACATCACAACGACACTCCTTCAAGGTGTTCACATGTGTGCGCACATAAATCTAGTCAAGGTGTGTTCTTGTACAGCAACAACCATAGCCAGTTGATTTCCAGAAATAAAAATTCTAAAACGAACACCACCAAATATCTTCACTTCGATCTTACATCACATGTGCGTAAATCAACGCCAGAACATTTTATGAATTCCAAATTTTATGGCGAACTCCTAAATGTCACACAGAACATATTATATATATTTATCTCTTTGGGACGGGAATTATTTCCTTTGCTTCTTTTATAATTAAAACGTGATTTTCTAGGAGATTTTTGCTGGTATTCTAAGAACTTCGCCGCTTTACTGTAAACATTTCAGATTGTTTTGCTCTGATACTTAATTGTGTTTAAATTTGTTCTTTTTTTGTAGGTGAAACGTTATTTCATTGCATTCTGGAATGGTGTTGATCTGAGATATCGTCTGCTCAAGGAACCCAAAATTCGCGTCAGCATTGCCGGCATTATTATATCAAGGGTAAGTACAGAGGAAAATTATGCAAATATAAATAAAATTTATTTATGTGGAAATATACGTTCGGGTTGATGTTCAAATCAAAAGACTTAAGACACAAACCTGAGTTTATGGGCAAGCAAACATGAGATAACCTCTCAAATGATAACCTGACGAAAGAATGGTCACTCTGACTAGGAAAATAAGCATCCAAAATTAGGAAAATTATGAATACTTAAATAAAATTTATTTATGTGGAAATATACATTCGGGTTGATGTTCAATTCAAAAGACTTAAGACACAAACCTGAGTTTATGATAACCTGACGAAAGAACGATCACTCTGGCTAGGAAAATAAGCATCCAACCCACTAAGACCTCAAGAAGTCCACAGTTAACAGAAACTGTTCGACCACCTCTCAAATGATTTGGGCCATAACTACGCGAAATAAAGGCCACTCTGGCTAAGAAAATAAGCATCCAACTCACTAGGACCACAAGAAGTGAACAGAAACTGTTTGACCACCTCTCAAATGTTTTGATGAATGAAATGGTCACTCTGGCTAACCAATAACTGATATCTTCTGTTGGCAGTGAGAAAATAACAATCCAACTCACTAAGACCACAAGATGTCCACTGTGAACAGAAACTATTGGACCACCACTACATTGATTTTTCCTAATAGGAACTACTTAATATTATAGCCATCACCTGACCTCAGTAAAAAAATCTTATTGCCGCTGCGTATCATATGCTACGACTGTAAATGTTTCGCATAGCATATTTTTAATAGTCTTGAGTTTTTCTTTCATATTTTCCACATGTATTTCCTCCCGTCTCTCTATAACAATCACAATCACCATCAAGAAAACTAAAACCAGTAAACCATGAATGTCATAATTGTACGATTACACTTTTGCTGTGGATGTTGAAGGTTATTTTACAACCATCGGCTTAGGAATCAATGGAAAAACAAAACATAAATTTTGCGTGAAAAACTGACAACAAGTTATGGTTAATTAAAAAAATCGACAAGCTTCAGTCGACATCATCACAAATGAAAAACGCTTCTAAAGAACATGCAATACTTGTACAGCAAACAACAATCCGAAGAGGAT
Source organism: Polietes domitor (assembly GCA_947397865.1). Taxonomy (NCBI): domain Eukaryota; kingdom Metazoa; phylum Arthropoda; class Insecta; order Diptera; family Muscidae; genus Polietes; species Polietes domitor. The sequence goes on from OX377622.1 coordinate 116,017,420, forward strand.
CGTATAATAACAGTGGAGGTTAATGGTGGAGATTCCACTTAAACTTAATTGCGACCTGGATCTTATACAGTTGGACAAATTTTGGGAAAAGATTAACAAATTGTATAAAATCTTTATTAATCGAAATAGTGATCCTTAAAATATAAATTTTATGAAATTGGTGATTTGTAAGAGTTAATTACATTGTGTGATAAAATGAAACATATGAGCCTATAGAAGAACTCTATAAAGACATATAATGGACATTATTTGATAGCGGTATAGAAAAACGAAAAAATAATAAATAATTTCTTGTTTAAATGCCTAAATTGCTACTGCTACAGCTTTTTTGATAAATAACAGTCCAAAAGTCCATATTACAATTGAACCAGATGAAATACATACGTCCGAAACTATAGGTGTAATTGTTATAATAATAACATAATATAAAATATAATAATAAGTTAATTGACGTTTTTAGTTTTTCATTTCCTTATCCTGTTGTCCCAAAGTTCCAAAGTTTTTCACAATTGTTTTAGATACTTACTCTCATCCTATGCTAGCGGTATAAATGCCACAGTAAAGAAGATAAACTGTGCTAAAAATACTTCAAATTTTTAGCTTCTATATGCATTCGTTTATCTCTAATAACTAGTTTCTAGTTTTCCCTATTAATAAGTGAAATATGAATAAACTAAATAAATGAAATGGTTGTTAATGGACCAGAAAGACCCCTTTATTGAGGAGCTACAGGGTTAATATGTTCCACAAAAATGTTCCTCGTAGTGTTTTAAGTGATGTTGCTGAACACACCCCATACTTAAGATGGAAGGATCACAAGGTTTCCTATGGCTTAGTCTCTGACTGTATATGTCTAATGGCTTTAGATTGGTTGATATTGAAAATGGGCGAAATCGGTCCAAAGGGGAAAAAATTTCCCCCACAAGGACTAAAAACACTCCAAATAACCCCTAATATTTAGAGTATTTCGATACGATTTCTGCTTTGTTTTTGATATTTGGTACTTCCTCTTTTATTCTTTTATGGGGTGAAATGGGTCAGAAAGGGATAAAAATGGTACCAATCAAGCGATGCATGAAATTCGGTTTGTTCAACCCTCTACTTGCGTAGACACATAAAATAAAGGGATTTTTCAATATTTGTACTTTTAAGGGATAGTATGGGAAAAGAGGGATAAAAATGGTACCAAAAAACGGCTGAAGCGGAAATCACTAAATTTACTCTATACATTCCTCTAGAGGTATAGGCTTGCAATATAAAGATTTTTTGGAAATTTTGACTTTTAGGGGAAAACAAAGTGAAAGGGGATAAAAATGGTACCTACTGTAGAACGGCTGTAGCTAGACTAATGAATATATTCCTCTGTTGGTGGAGTCACCTAAAGAAAAATATATTTCGATATTCGTACCTTTATGGTCAAAATGGGAAAAAGGGATAAAAATGGTACCAACCGAAATGATGTAGCTAGAATCATGAACTTCATTGATTCATTCCTTTATTGTAGAGACGCGAAAATGAAAATCATTTTTTCTAAATTCGTACTTTAAGGTCGAGAATGGGAAAAAGGGATAAAAATGGTACCAACCGATCGGCTGTAGCTAGACTAATGAATATATATGTATATATTCCTCTGTTGGTGGAGTCACCTAAAGAAAAATATATTTCGACATTCGTACCTCTATGGTGAAAATGGGAAAAAGGGATAAAATTGGTACCAACTAAACAGCTGCATCTGAAATCACCAAATTCACAGTCTACACTCCTCTGACTGTATAGAGGTGCAATATAAAATAATTTTTCGAAATTTGTGCTTTTAGGGGAAAACGAGGCGAAATGGGGATAAAAATGGTACCAACCAAACGGCTGTACGTAGAATCATGATTTATTTCTCTCATGTGTATTTATTTCTCTATTTGTGGAGATGCGCAAAAAAATAAACATCTTTTCAAAATTCGTACTGTTTGGTCTAGAATGGGAAAAAGGGACAAAAAATGGTACCAACCAAACGGCTCTAGTTAGAAATTGCATGAAATTCGGTATATATATTCCTCTGTTGGTGGAGTCACCTAAAAGAAAGATATATTTTGATATTCGTGCCTCTATGGTCAAAATATATAAAAAGGGATAAAAATAGTACCAAATAAACAGCTGAAGCCACTAAATTCACAGTTTACATTCCTCCGACTATATATACATGCAATATAATTCGAAATTTGTACTTTTTATGGAAAGGGGATGAAAATGGTACCAAACGAGCGGCTGTAGCTTAAAAATAATGAATGCGTAGACGCTAAAATAAAAATCATTTTTTCCAAATTCGTACTGTAGGGTCTGGAATAAGAAAAAGGGATAAAAATGGACGGCTGCAGTTACAATCATGACCTTCGGTATTCCTCTGTTTGCGGAGACGCGAAAAAGAATATCATTTTTTCCAAATTCGTATTGTTGGGTTTAGAATAAGAAAAAGGGATAAAAATGGTACCCACCAAACGGCTGTAGGTAAAATCATGAAATTCTGTGTATTTATTACTCTGTTTGCGGAGACGCGAAAAGTAAAATATATTTCGATATTCGTAACTCTGGGGTCTATCTGTCCGTCTGTCTGTTGAAAGTACCTTAGCTTGTGAACGAAATATGCTAGGGGTTCATATTTGCCACATATGTATGTGTATAATGGTTGCTGATCCAAAGGGATTGAACTCTATTGGGTGACCTCTATCATACTCCCTTATTAGAGTATTTAATAATTTGTTTTTGAAAAATTCTGCCTTATATTCATATTTACCTTATTGTGTGAACGGGACCAACAAATTTGTTTTTGCACAATTTATACTTTTAGGGGATGAAATGGTACAAAAAAGGGATAAAAATGGCACCGAACAAACGACAACAGCTAGAAATATGAAATTCGATTGATAGACCGCTCATTAAGGGATTTATCGCATCATTTAAGGGATACATGGGGAAAAGGGGATAAAAATGGTACGACCATACAGATGAAATTATAATTATGAAATTCGCTGTGTACATTCTATTTTCAAATTTAGGGTGAAAACGGGCCTAAGGGGATAAAAATGGTATCAACCAAACGACAACAGCTAAAACATGCAATTCGGTTGGTATATAATTCTAAACTCATGTACTTTTAAAATAAATTGGTATTTCGAAATACGTAAAATAAATGGGAAATTGTACCATAAAATTGAAATCATGAAATTCGCTTATACAAGGAATTTTTGCGACATTCGCGCTTTTAGGGGATGACGGGTCGCTGTGTACATTCTTCTGACCATCAAGACGAGCAACATAATGAAAATTTTCAAAATTTTTAAAATTATGGGGAAAACGGGGATAAAAATGGTACCAATCAAACGACAACAGCAAAAAACATGCAATTCAGTTGGTATATCCTTCTAAATGTATATAAATGGATATTTCGCAATTCGTACTTTCAACAGATAAATGGATAAAAAGGGATACAATTTGTACCAAAAAATTTAAAATCATGAAATACGATTCTACATTCCTCTGACTATGTAGACGCGCAACATAGAGGAATTTGCGACATTCACACTTTTAGGGGATAACAAGTAAAAACGGCGTTAAGTTTATATACCCTCCACCATGGATTGCATTCCACAGAGGTTGTCGGTTTTCGTAGAAGTGCAGTAATATTGCAGGAAAATATAATTTTTTAATATAGCCAAACCAAAACAAATACAAATATTGAAAAATTAATTTTATAAATAAATATAATATTTTAATTATTTCAAACCTCGCTTATAAGGTGATGCTACCAATACGCCAATTCAAAAAATAAATATTCTTATATTTATATTTTCAAAAATATTTTCAAATCCAAAAATATTGGTAGATAGTGGATGCTACAGTTCGTTGTATTTCCATTCTATTTTAATTCCAAAAGTACAAATTTTGAAAATCCATTATCAGACGTACATAATAACCTCACTTCATGATTCAACCGTATTTTTGCCGTAAAAGAAAAAGTACGAATTTGGAAAAAACTTTTTTATTTATGCAGTCAGAGGAATGTATACACCGAATTCCATGATTCTAGTTACGCCCATTTGGTTGGTACCATTTTTACCCCCTTGACTAGAAACGTCAAGAAGAATTTCATTATTCTAGCTGTAGTCGTTTAGTTGGTACTATTTTTATCCCTCTGTACCATTGTATCCCTTTCCGTGTCTACACAGTCAGAGGAATGTATACTCCGAATTTCATGACTCTAGATGCGGTCATTTGATTGGTACTATTTTTATCCCCTATTTTCATTTTAACCCCAAAAAGTACGAATTTTGAAAAGTCCGTGTATTTTACTTATCTATGCAATCAGAGGAATGTATACACCGAATTTCATTATTCTAGGTACAACCGTTTGGTTGGTATCATTTTTATCCCTCTATTCCCATTTTACCCCTTAAAAGTACGAATTTGGAAAAAATACTTTTATATTATGTATCTACTCAATTAGAGGAATGTACACACCGAATTTCGTGTTTCTAGCTATTGTCGTTTAATATGTACCATTTTTATCCCTTTTTTGGCCCATTTCACCCCCTACACATTATGGTGCACGTTTTTGCTATAAGGGGAATGCGCATACCAAATATCAAGCAAATATAAACAGACATATTCAAAAAACATTCTTAAATACGCTAAAATATTAGGGATTATTATGGGTATTTTTAGTCCTTGTGAGGGAAAAATTTTTCCCTTTGGGCCGATTTCGCCCCATTTCAATCCCAACCGATCTACGACTATAAGACGCATTTATGGAAAATTTTAACGTTCTAGCTCCTTTCGTTTAGATGCTAGCGTGCTTTCAACAGACGGACAGACGGACGGACGGACATGGCTAGATCGTCTTATAATTCTATGACGATCAAGAATATATATACTTTATAGGATCTCAGGTCGATATTTCAAGGTGTTACAAATGGAATGACAAAGTTAGTATACCCCCATCCTGGAGGTGGAGGGTATAAAAATGGTACCAGTCAGACGGCAGAAGCTGGATCCATGTTCCGATCCATATTCGATGCTTACATTCATTTGACGCGCAAAATATTATGATTTTCCAAATTCATACTTTTAGTGTGAAAATGGGATAAAATTGGTACCGTCCAAATGGCTGCAAATAGAATCACAAAATTAGGTGTATACACGGAACTGTGTGTATGGATGAAAATGCAAATGGGCAAAATTAATCCATGTGGTAAAAGTTTTTCCCCTAACAATGAATGAAAATACCCCCAATAATCCCGCAGTTAGGGAACATAGTACATTTTTGATAATTCACTTTTTAAATATATAAAAATACAAATATTATTTTTAATTTTTTTATTTTTCAATGTAATAACAATTAACACACGTGGTTACTGAGTTTGTAGAAATATTTCAAATTGATAATTGAATTTTTTGTATCATCAAAAAATGTAATAGTACTTTTTTTGCACAGTGTTTATGGGCCACACATTTGCCTAAGATGTTTTTTTTCTGTGCCTGATATTCAATGCACTTCAGGCATTGTTTTTATAGAAATGGTCCAGTACTTCCCACTATATCAACATCCAGTACTTTCCCACTATATCAATATCCATGACTTTTCCGCGACTTTGAAATTGCTTCCTAATTTTACATGTCTATATTTATCTATGTTTTAATGATTGATTGAACTTAAAATCATTTTCCCCACATATGTTTCTAATTAAACCTGTTTCATTTTCTGCCACCGTTGATGCGGAATCTTTAGATTCCGCCATAATGTGCCAATAAAGCCATTAGAGGCATAATTGTAATTTGTTTTCTAATTCTTTTCATGTGGCTTTTTTATGGCTCCAAGATTGATAGCCTAGAAATTTGTAATGAAAAATTGCATAAAATGAAACAGGTTCAGTTTGAGGCACATACTTATACACATAAATACATACATACATATGTATGCATGTAAGCAAGTGTATCGTGTTGCAAAATTAACATATTTAATTAATTTCTGGATATATGTGCAAACATATGCACGCAGCGATTCAACCCGCTGAGAGATGTAATTAGAATTGTAGGATTTAGTTAGGAAAAAATGAAAAGGCCTTAAGATTTCAAACAGTTGTTTACAAGGGATATTTAAAATTTATTTTAAATTTAAATTTTATTAAAAATTTTCAAAGTTTCCTCCTCGTAAGATTTCTATTCCCTTTTCAAGAGACTTTTACTCCTTATTTTCAAAAAAGGAATCATGTTCCTAGTTTTTTTTCGAACATTTTCTAAAGGATTTATGTATTTGCAACTCTGTCCTCCTGGAAAACCTGTAGACCTACCAAAAAAAAAACTCCCGATAACATTTGCTGTCAAAAATCTGTCAGTTTTTGGTGTACGATTTACACGCCTTCATTTATTTTTGGTTTCTTGCTTAGTTATGGCCTCTGGACCGGTTTCCTTTCTAAACACGTTACACTGTAAGCGTCCAATCTTTATTTTCAAATTTTGGTTTATTAACACCACAAACTGCTTGAACACCAAAGCTTTGGCTGTTGGCCAAATCAAACATGTGAATGCCGAATGAAAATCATACAAAAAATACATTGAAAAGCGTTCAACTTCCTTAAGGTGTTGCCGCTGAAGTTGAGGGAAAAAAATATGTCGACCGAATCATGATAACAATTTTTAATACATTTTAATTAAAAGCGAAATGTGTTTTAGGTTTTCGCAAAGATTTATTTAAGCAGCAGCGTAGTGCGTTCTGTGGCTGACAGCGAGAAACGCATGTTTTTCATTCTGTGGTTTGTGTTAAGATTTATTACTCTACAACAGGCCATTTGAAAATTTCTAAAATGATTTGAGATGTTTGTAGATAAATATTAAAATTTAAAAAAATATAATACAAATGAAAATATAATAAAAATAAAAAATATATAATATACATATATACAAATGAGCCTTGCTCGCCAAAATTTCTGTTTGGGATGGAGTACAAAATAGGGTGGATTAATTTTGCATGACTCTTGAATTTGAATTCAAACATGGAATTCTATACCAAACATAATTGATACACACAGGGTGGATTTAGTTCTTATGTCTCTTGAATTTGAATTCATATTTTGTTCTATAAACGCGATAAACCCTAAAAAATACACGTGTGTACTATTGTATGCAAATTTGATTTAATCTTCCCGGAAGAAGTCAGAAATATTGACGCTAAATTAATTTTAATGTTTATTAAGCTAAGTGGGAACAATGATTTTGAAAAAAAAAAATAGAGAAATTGAAATAAAAAATCCTGATTTTAATCTGAACGACTTTTATTTACAAATATCAGCTGCATTGCACTGAGCAAAATATAATTTTTTCGTCACTGAAGTGGACCAACTGTTTAAAAAGCCAGTCAGTTAAGGGTGATTCCATTGGAGCGGGTGTGACACTTTTGCTTAAATATGTGTAAATATCTCCTATATTCATTGACTGCGATTTTTACTGTATTGCCAATTGCAAATGTCAGGTTAATCGGATTATTATTGTAAATATATATATATATATGTCTTAGCGTTTTAAATATTGTAGATATACATCGAACTAGAGCGTCACGGGTGTGACATTAGCTTTAAAGAAAATCTTGACGTTTTACTTATTTTCTTGAATTCGGCCGTGTTCTTCCATTACATGCCTTTATTCAATTTTGCTAATCAAAAGAGTAGTTCATACACTTTCTTCTAAAGTATATATTACCGACATCTATTTATGAATATAGGAAATATAGTATATTTAAAAATGTAACGGGCGTGACATTTTGACGGAAATTTAGTTTCGACCCCAGCCTATATCTGAAAAGGAAAATGATGAGACCTACCGTTGTCATTATTTTTTTGAAATATAATCAAAAACATATTTTTCAACATGCTCCTGATTTTTATACCCTCCACCTCCAGGATGGGGGTATACTAACTTTGTCATTCCGTTTGTAACACCTTGAAATATCGACCTGAGACCCTATAAAGTATATATATTCTTGATCGTCATAAAATTCTAAGACGATCTAGCCATGTCCGTCCGTCCGTCTGTTAAAAGCACGCTAGCATCTAAACGAAAGGAGCTAGAACGTTCAAATTTTCCATAAATGCGTCTTATAGTCGTAGATCGGTTGGGATTGAAATGGGGCGAAATCGGCCCAAAGGGAAAATTTTTTCCCTCACAAGGACTAAAAATACCCATAATAATCCCTAATATTTTAGCCTATTTAAGCATGTTTTTTGAATATGACTGTTTATATTTGCTTGATATTTTGTATGCGCATTCCCCTTATAGCAAAAACGTGCACCATAAAGTGATTCTTATTTGTAGGGGGTGAAATGGGACAAAAAATGGATAAAAATGGTACATATTAAACGACAACAGATAGAAACACGAAATTAGGTGTGTACATTCCTCTAATTGAGTAGATACATAATATAAAAGTATTTTTTCCAAATTCGTACTTTTAAGGGATAAAATGGGAATAGAGGGATAAAAATGGTACCAACCAAACGACAGTACGTAGAATAATGAAATTTGGTGTATACATTCCTCTGATTGCATAGACAAGTAAAATACACGGATTTTTCAAAATTCGTACTTTTTGGGGTTAAAATGAAAAAAAGTGGATAAAAATAGTACCAATCTAATGACCGCAGCTAGAGTCATGAAATTCGGAGTGTACATTCCTCTGAGTGTGTAGACACGGAAAATAAACAGATTTTTCGAAATTCGTACTTTTTGGGGTTAAAATTAAAAAAAGGGATAAAAATAGTACCAATCAAATGACCGCAGCTAGAGTCATGCAATTCGGAGTAAACATTCCTCTGACTGCGTAGGCACGGAAAATAGACCAATTTTTCGAAATTAGTACTCTCAAGGGATACAATGGTACAGAGGGATAGAAATAGTACCAACTGAACGACTACAGCTAGAATGATAAAATTCGAATTGCGTAGAAACGTCAAGGTGGTAAAAATGGTACCAACCAAATGGGTGCAGCTGGAATCATGGAATTCGGTGTCTACATTCCTCTGACTGCATAGACACGCAAAATAAAAAGTTTTTTTTTTTCAAATTCGTACTTTTTCTTTTACGGCAAAAATTGGTTGGGTTATTTTGCACTATGTACGTCTGATAATGGATTTTCAAAATTTGTACTTTTGAAATTCAAATAGAATGGAAATACAACCAACTGTAGCACCCACTCTATCTGCCAATATTTATGGCTTTGAAAATATTTTTGAAAATATAAATATAAGAATATTTATTTTTTGAATTGACGTATTGGTTCGTTAAAGTTTCCACTGAAAAAACAACAATTGTATGGATTTATATTTTCAACCAACACATTACAATTAGAAGACCTTGGACCTCTTACAAGTGGTTTAGCCTTTTCAGCGATTTCAGCTCAAGATGTTAAGTGTGAGATTTGAAAATCGACCATATGGCGTTTTAACTGGATTTGCATTAATATTTCCACAAATCAGCTGTTTTGTGGAATTTGTAGCAGAGTTGCCATTTTTTTTAATGTACAGAGCATCATCAAATGTATCATTCATTTCATCGCCAACTTCTTTTGCAACATGCTCCGGATTTTTTCAATTAAAAAATATAAAATAGTGGTAACAGATATCTTATTGGTATAAACAGTGGATTCGATTTTGATTTCGTTAAATATTAATGTTTAGAATGCACTATGTTTCTATTAAAATTTCCCGGGGATTCCCGCACCAATTAGGATAATTCCAGATTTAGATTTCTTTATGGGACAAGAATACACATAGATAAACTCTGCTTGAATATTCATAAAAATTATATATAATATAGTGGAAACAGATTTGTGATTTGAATAAACAGTGGATTCAATTTCAACAAAAATATTAATGCACAGAATCCACTAATGTTTCTATTTAAAATTTTCCGGGAAATTCCAACACCTATTAGGCGAATTTTCCGGTACGGTAAAAAAACTCTACTTGAGTCCCTGGACCCAAAATTTGAATACAAAATTTACTTTGTTTTGTAATTCATAATAAAAAAATAAACCAAACTAAATGTCTGCTTTATGAGGTGAAACCCATACATTTAGACTCCTCTACTCCTCAAACGTTTTCCTAAAAACCTTTTACCACTTCTATGCTTAGGGCATTTCAAATGTCGTTCTTCACCTATTAAATTTGCAACTTCCTTCTGTCATATATGTACCTAGCTACCTGGTTAGCATTTTTGTAATGGTTTGTGGTTAATAAATACATCGACATATTTAATTTTGTTTCGCTGTTGTTTTTTTTTTGTAGATCATAAATCTTAAAAAAAGTTTTTTTTGCGAATTGCATACTGTCAATTAAATTAAAGTTCAATTTACGCAATCGAGCATTTGCCGCGAACATTAAGCCGAGAGTTCACGACAAGATTGTTGGAAAATTGTGTGATGCTGATCATATGCAATGGAACGTGGTTGGTTTTTCTTTTCCGTACTGTTGACCAATCAAAAGTATGACTTAGTATTTTTTATTTTCTGGAAAGGATAGAAACAAACACGCGCGCGCAACTGGCTATATTAAAATTGCTAAGAATTAAGCAAACCCACGCTGTGTGTGACAGAAGAAGAAAATCGAAAAAAAAAAAAAAACAAACTACTAATGCTGCAAAATTATAAGGTATTAAGCAATTGACAATTCGTGCTGTGCAGTGCCGGTCCAATTTTTTTCTTCATTGAATTTCTGCTTCGGCCCGGCCTGGTCTGTCTGTCGCATTTCATTTGCTTGCTGGTATAGTTTATGGCAAAGCTGATATCTAATGCGGAAAATTGCACACATACATATATATTTGATATATTTGCATTTTGGGTTTTTAGTTACGAGTATTTGCAACATTTCTAGGTACTTCAAACATTACACCGTGTAATCTGTATGGCGGCTCATGCCCGCTGTCCGTCTGTCTGTGTGTCTGGAAATTGTTTGAGTATTTGGACTTTCGCTTTTAAAAGACATTTCAAACAATTATTGTAATGTTTTTGTTTGTTTGTTGGTTTGTCTTTTCCTTTTGTTCGATCGAATTGACCACCCACACCACACCACGCCACGAAAAAAAAAAACATGGATTGGTTACCAACCGAAAACTACACCCACTGCCACCATTTGAAAATTGGCATGAGACACCAGAAAATGTGTCCAGCATAGGGTCACAAATATGCCAAATGTTGGCTACAATTCCCTTCCCTTTAGAAAACTAAATAAATTTAAAAATATTTGCATTTTATGATCATTTGCCATTACTAACACAATAAGTGAGTGAGTGAGTGGACTACTGGTTTCGTCGCTTTGGACTTTGTTACCGGGCAGGGACAATTTCAAATTGCAAAGGTTTGTTTGTCGGGCCAAAATGAATATTTTTTAAATTAACACGAATTTTTCTGTTTCCAAAAATTGCTGGGAAAGGCGGAATGTGCAAACCTAGATAAACTTATGCAAATTAGATTTTCAAATGTTCGATTTTCTTGAATTCTTATTACATATTGACATAATTTGATTACACTGACAGTCCATATTACACTTGGACCAAATGATATACATCTGAAACTATAGGTGAATAGAGTTAATTGACATTTTTAGTTTTTCATCCTGTTGCCCCCTAAAAGGGGTACAATTTTTCAAAAATTATTTTTTATATTTTTTCGCAGCCTATTACACAGGTAAAAATGCCAAATCAAAGACGAGAATATGTGCTAAAAATACTTTAAATTTCAAGCTTCTATCTGTTTTCTTTTAGTATTAACAACCATTTAAAATTTTGTCTCTTAAAAAGCAAGAATGATGAATAAACTAGAAAAACTAAGGGGTAAACTTGAAATAGATGTTAATGCTGAACTAATACAGATAGAAGCATGATATTTGAAGTATTTTTAATAGATATTCTCCTCTTTAATTTGACACTAATACCGAATATTTTTTCCCCTCACACCACCCACCTAAAATTTAGTTTTGTGGAAAAGTACGAAATTAACCCTAAAAAATGAATGAATTATGTTTTGACTTATTTCGTTGCGTTTAGGCTGAGTTTTGTTGAGTTCTGGTATATTCAGAGACTTATAGTATAATTTATATGGCAAATATTTTTGTAGAACATTTTCAGATGATAAAACCCCATTTTAGGGGTGTTTTAACCCTTCTACACAAAAGTAAATAATTTCTTTTTTAAATATCGAAATTGTTACTGATATTTTGCTTATATATATTATATCTACAGCTTTCTTTTGTTTGGTGACCTATAGTGAAATTTGAAGTAGAATTTTTTATCCCCTCACACCGCCCCCTAAAATTTAGTTTTGTGGGGCAGTTTAGCAACAATTCGGAAAAAGTAGAAAATTAAGCCTAAATTGAATGACTTAAGTTTTGACTTAATTCTGGAATTTAAGTTGAGTTTTCAGTTCTGGTGTTTTCAGAGTCTGGGAGTAGAGTTTTATGGCAAATATTTTTGTAGAACTCGGTGAGGCCTTAAATCCCTATTTAAGGGGTGGTTTTTATACTTTTGCTCAAAAGTAAATAATTTCTCGTTTAAATACCCAAATTGTTACTGATATTTTATTTATATACATTATATCTACATCTTTCTTTTGTTTATAGTGAAATTTGACGTAGAATATCCATTTCCATTCACACCACCTCCCTAAAGTTCAGTTTTGTGGGAAAATTTAGCACCAATTCGGAAAAAGTACGAAATTAACCCAAAAAATAATGAATAAAGTTTGGACTTATTTCTGGCATTCATGATGAATTTTGAGTTTTGGTGTATTCAGAGACTTAGAGTAGAATTTTATGGCAAATATTTTTGTAGAATATTTTGACCCCTTAAATCCTTGTGTTAGGAGCGTTTTTCAAACTTTTGTGCAAAATGTACAAAAGGGACCAAAAAGACCCCTGAGATTGAGGTGCTAGAGGGTTAATATGTACCACAAAAATGTTCCTCGTAGTGTTTTACCGAATATTGCAGAACACATCCTTCACTTAAACATACAATTAAACAAGGATAACAAGATTTTACCCTTTTGCACAAAAGGGACCAAAAAGACCCTTGCGAATGAGGAACTATGGGGTTAAAATGTTCCACTATAATGTTTCTTGTAGTGTTTTACGTAATATTGATGAACACATCCCATACTTAATATGTAAGGATCAGAAGGATTTTTAACGATTTGTACAAAAGGGACCAAAAATACCCCTGATATTGAGGATCTAGAGGGTTAAAATGTTCCTCGTAGTGTTTTACGGGATATTGCTGAACACATCCTATATTAAAATGTAAGAATCACAAGGTTTCCTATGCCGTTTAAACATAAGAATGAGAAAAAATTCCACAATTCATAAAACGGGGAAAATAAACACCAAAAATGTTTTGTTTAGCAAAATAACCGTCATTCCTTAATTTCGTACGAAAATCAGAAGAAAAAACGTTTATTTTTAAAGGCTATGTCCATGGATAAAATTGAATTTTTATTTTTGTAAAGCTTGCTTTGGGTTTCGAGAATTAATTGTCTTACTGACGCTATACGATCTGTCCCAAACTTCAACTTTTTTCCTAGATCTCAAAATACACGAAATTTTATTTGTATTCTTTTGAGAAGACTACTCTCGCTTAGTTGATTTATTTTACTTCAATCTTACCAAACTAAATGAAATGTTGGACTTGGAATATGATACAGTAATTATTTTTTCACCAAAAAAATATTTACTTCCGAATACTTTATATAACGAAATTTTTGAGAATCTAATCAGCTTTCGAGCTGATTTGAGGTAGTACAAAAATAAGGTAGTAATTCAATATGCAATACGAAGTACCTATTAACAATTGGAATCTTTATACGCATGCGCCCGCTTTCTCAAGAGTATTGTCCACCTCTGATTTTGAAATGATACATTAAAAAACGCTATACATTTCCCCACAAAAAAAGATTTATTAAGTGCCTGTCACAATCACCTCCACCTACATACATACAACATAAAAAACTAGGATTGAATATAAGAAAAACATTATAAAGAACAACATAAAAAGTAGCCTTTCAATCACAAACAAGACAAAATAGCATAAATTATACATGATATAAATGTAAATCTACCAAAAAAAAGGTTACAGTGAATTCTTAACGTTTCACTTCGACTTTAAAGCCCACCTCCTCATCCGTTTCCAAACCTATGTCGGCTATCAAGGCCTTTTTCGGTTTCGGATATCCCTCCAAAATGGCATCCAACATTTCGGAGCAAATGCGTTTACGCTTACGATAAGCCGTACTTAGAGAATCGTATTTATTTTCGATTTTCTTAATGTCTTGCGAGGAGAGCTGAAAAGGGAGAGGTGAAAAATTAAATGTGTGTACTTGCTGTGATGTTGATTGCTTACCTTGGCCTCCTTTTCTTGGTTCTCATAGTGCCGCAACTTTTCATTCGTCATCCTGATATCATCCATAAGTTTATCTCTTTCTTCTTCGAGTTCGGGTAAATTTTTGATTTTACTTAACGATCTCAATTTCGTATCCATTTCGCTTAATTGATTTTCTTTGGATTTCAACATTTGTTGAGCTTGTGCCAGTTTTTGTTTCAATAATTGAACATTCTTTTTTAACTGAAAATTAAAAAGAAAATAAATTAAATAGAGTAAATTAAATTAATAAAATAGTTGACATTAGATTTACTCGATTAGGTTTGATAAACTTTGATTTTGATGTAAAATTGTCGCTTAAGAAGAGAGTCGTAGTTACAATGGTAGGTGCTGCCAACCATTAAAGATTATAACACTAAATGCTGCCAAGTTACAGAACTGTAAGAAGTTGCCAACTTTTTGAGTATAAGTTTAAGTTTTTTATATGATTTTTCCCATATTGCTTTGGCGACGAAGAACCAAAAGTGAAAACATTAAGAAAAGGCCACAAACCCATATACATATGAAACTAAAGATCGTAAAATCTATGTACTCAGATTTTCATTTGGCGATCTCTTATCCTTTTTACAGGAATTTGAATTTCCAAAGAATATAGATAATAATAAAATAATTTAATATTAATAATTTATTTTCGTACTTTTGCGTGTCATACAAAGACGGTCTTGGCATCAAATGAAAGATAAGAATATCTATTTAAAATACTTCAAAATTCATGCTTCTATCTGTATTAGTTTAGCATTAACAGCCATTTCACCCTAAGTTTATTTTCATGTTTTACTTTTTAAGGGGCAATACTTTTTCTTAACGTTGTAACGCTAAATCATTACAGATATAATCAAACAATTTAAAATATTTTTAACTGACATCATTCTCTTTCATTTGATACCCATATCGTTCTTGTACGACTTCCAAATGTAAGAACAGAAATTATTAAAACATATATATGAAATGAAAAGTCAGGTAAAAAGGAGAGTGATATTTTCTCCTTATCAAATGAAAAACTGAGTACACAGTTTTTCTATGTACGACGTCTAGTTTCAGGTGTATATGGTCCTATTCAGGTCCTAAAAGTACTTCGTCATTTAAGCTCGACTACAAACCCTTTTTTTTACTTACCTCCATAGGGTTGCCTCCCCTTTGCCGGGCAAAATAGATTTTATGTTTGCCATAGGTTTTCACTATTAAAATCTCCTTGTCCACGAGGGAATCTAAAGATCTTGAAAGAGAAAAAGAAAACACTTTTCAATAACATCTTCAAATTCCCAATTTCCTAAACACTCACTTTTGTATGGCCGCTTTGCCCAGCTCCTTGCCACATCTTTCGACCACATCATTCACAGCAAATGGACGATTTGCTTTCAACATAAAATCTTGCACTATCTTGACAACTGATGGCTTAGACATCTGTAATTGGAAAACACATTTTTTCTGTGAATAGTTTAATGTCAGTGCAGGCATTTGGATTTGTTTTAACGGCGTCACGTGTACTGACTGCCATGTCACTGCTGCCATTACATACAGATGTTTTATTGGCAGACATATTAACATTATTTATTAACGGTTTAATATCAATGTTGTCGTTTTTTCTGTTTTTTTTTACATATTAATTACAAGACCATTGTAGCTAATATGCGCTGTTGTGTGCCATGGAAAGCAACCGAACCGCGAACCACCACCGCACCGCGGATTGATTGACAAATCAGAAATTAATGTAAATGTCTAAAAACTGTAGCAACAAGTGGCAACGCCTGGACCAGTGTGTTCATTAAGTATAATAAATTATGGACAACAAAGCAAATGATCAAAAGACTTTTTTGTTATATAAGAAAATATAACTGTAACGAAGAATAAATAAGTAGTCTAGAGCCATAAAATATATAATGCAAGTATTTCATTTTTGATTTATTGTCTGAAGAAAAAAATAATGTTTAACGACGAACGTAGCAAATAGGAATCGAACACGCATAGTGCTGAATCATAAGAATCTATACGTTTAGCTCACGGTGGCATTTTTAGTACTGGCAGTATAATTATTAAAGAAATAAAAGCTCATTCACATTGAAGAGAAAAAGTAATTTTAAAAAAGAAAAATAATTTCGTATTAAAATGCTCTAGATAACTACAATTTAACTATACTTTTTATTTTCTATATCTTCTTATCTTCTTTAAAAGAATATTTTTTCTTTTTATTTCAATTTACTCTGGTTTTTATGTGGATATTGGTATTTTCGGTTTTGCCAGTATAATTATTATAAAAATAAAAGTTTATCCATAAAAAAGAAAAATAATTTCGGATTAAAATGCTCTATATAACTACAATTTAACTATACTTTTTCTTTTCTATATCTTCTTTAAAAGAATTTTTTTCTTTTTATTTCAATTTACTCTGGTTTTTTGTGGTTATTGTTATTTTCGTTTAAAGTTTATCCATAATGAATAGAAAAAATTATTTTTTAAGTAAGAAAATATAATGTCTTATTAAAATGCTCTACATATCTACAAGTTAACTATTTTTCTATATTTTCTTTACAAGAATATTTTTTCTTTTTATTTCAATTTACTTTGTTTGGTTATTTTTGTAGATATTGGTATTTTCGGTTTTATCAGTATAATCAATATAAAAATAAAAGCTTATCCAATATATATGGCTAATTCACAAAAAAATGCATTTTCCCAAATCATTAAATCCTCGATATTTTCCAACTGCATATTCTCAATAAAATTGCTTAAAAATGTAAACGCTACAAAATGAGCTTTTGTTTTGTATTAATTTTCAAATGCCAATTGTCTTGTTTGAATCACGTTTTTCGTTTGGATTAAAGCCATAATGCCACCAACGCCAACGACCATGAGCACCTGCTTCGCAATAAAATCTTCGTCGTTGTGCAACCAACTGACTTGTGCCATTTGTAAATCCGTAAACGTATTAAATAAAAACCTGTACCATACAAAAACCAGTGTAAAGAGGGCAAAGTATCGAATAACCCACCTAGCCATAGAATGTAGGACAAAAAGCTAAAAGTTCAAATGAGCCAAAGGCTGAAGATGATTTCGGCTAAAAGGTTAACTTAAATATGGAAATTACATAAATATATAATTTAGATTTCTTTATTCTGTTTCCAAATATCAAATAATACTCCTAACCTTTTGTTCTCTCTCTGTCAATTTTATCTTACAGGGACGTGATGCTACTCCATATTTGGAAAGAAATCGTGTTGGCCGTGATGCCATTGATTCGGCGGCAGCTTTAACTGATATGGGCAAATATCTATTCCGTGAGCGAAGACTGCCAGTGTACGATATAGCCGTGGCTATAACAAAGTAAGTATCGCCATTACCTACAACATGATCGCTAATATTTTGAGGAGGAGCCTAAAGATAAATCCAATCTCTTTTTCTTTCCACAAATATATCTTCTTTTCCCTAATATTCATTGTTCCTTTTAAATGAGTCTATCCTTCTTCTTTTTTCGACAAAAACCAACAACAAAATTTTCCTTCCTGTATATATCAAAACCAAACCAAAATTTAGGTATGATATGTGTCGCAGACGTAAAGGAGGTCGTTGTACCAAAGGCACAGCCGGTAAAGAAATTCAACAATTACCATTAAATTTTTGCTCTGTTCTAAGTTTATTATGTTATTTTTGTAGTAGATTTGGTACACATTTCAACCATTAACCCCTTAGTTACAACATTTTAGTATAGAAAACTAAAAAAGGGATATTTACTTAGAAAAAACAACAACATACACACATTTATACACAAAAATACATACACAAAAGTGTTGTGGAACTCATGTTAAACGTTGCCATAAGTACTATAGTCATTATTACTAAACCTTGCGTCAAAAGCTTTCTAATATATATTAGTGTCTATTTAAGCTGGCTTTGCAAAACTACACCAATTCTGGGTAACATTTGATGATTACATCGGTTTACTGCAGATTACAAATTCTATATTAACTATTAAGAACTTCCTTCCCACATTTGGATTATAAAATGTCCCGTTTACACTAGACAACAGATGGCCGGCAAGGCAGAAAACCTTAAAGGCCTATTCAGACAGTCGCTGTGACAATACTCCCATCTCATATGTTGCTATTTGAATATGTGAGACGACACTACTGCCAAAGCGACTGTTGTGTCGCGTTTGTCTGAATTAGCCTTTACTCTGCGTAGATTACCGATGATTTTTTTTAAACGATTTTTTTTTTATTTTCTCAAATTTAATAGCTGAAACCTAGAATGGTGTAGGTTTTTTAGAAATACACATTTGTTGGCTATTGGCACTTTGAGTTTTGCCAGTAAGAATTATTATAAAAAAGTAAAAGCTTATCCACATTGAAAAGAAAATAATTTTAAAATAAGAAAAACTAATTTCTTATCAAAATGCTCTACATAATTACAATTTAACTATTCTTATTCTATTTCTCCTACTTACCTTTCTCTTTTGCTCCTTCGTCGTGATTCTTTACAAGATGAGTTGTTTTTTCTTTTTATTTCAATTTACTTTGTTAGATTTTTGTTATATATTACCTAAACTTACATACAATTTTTTTCTTATTATTACTTACCTTGTTGTTGTTGTTAAAATCAAATTAGACTTGATATGTGCAGGCGTGAATATGGAGCTGCCGATTGTAATCGTGGTACTGCAGGTAATATAAAGAAACAAATCAAAAACCAACAAAAAAAAAGAAATGAAACTAGCAAATGAATGAATGGTTGTTATCCAGCACGTTCTGTTGTACAAAGAAAAACAAATAGAGGAAACATTTCTTAGTTTGTTCTCCTCCCTTTTCTCTCTACTACTACTACTTACTTTCTATATATTGTCTCTAGCACGTGTAAAAAGTTTTCATAGAAGTGCTGAAAATAGTAAAAAAGAAAAGAAAGAACTATTGTAAAATTATATGATTTCCAGTGTAAATAATCGAATTGTATCCGAAATTTCTAAAATAATCTGCATCTTGATATGAAGTATAGAGTTTTGCTCGTACTTTGACTTTCTGCTATTGAATGTTCTCTGTTTATTGAATGTTTGTATTGCATCTATTGCAGGCATGGGCAAAAAACCCGCTCTAAGATGAACGCTGGCATCACCATATCGCATCTTTTATTTGGCATCTTTTCAGGAGAGTGATTTTAAGATTATTAGCCATCATATCCCTAATTATAAAATAAATATATTATCTTATATTTCGAGTTGGGATCATGTTTATAATCTTTAAATAGCTCTTCTCAAAAGATACGAAATAAGAGGTGTGATATGTTCATGTCGGAGAGCCTCTTATGCTCTTATCTATGCCGATGCCTGATCTATTCTTTTGTATTTCATTTCCACCTTGTTTATCAAATGATATTTTCCAAAATCTTTGATAACATATTGTTTCTTCTGTTTTCTTTGCTATTTTTGTTTATATTTTATTTCAATATTAATTCTCTATGTTTGTGTTTCACTACCAGATACTTTATGACATGATAGCATCCGACATAAATTTCAATTTATTTAAATTATGTTTGGATGTTGATTCTCCCTCTCTCTCTCTCTCTGCTCTCAGAATTAAACAGTGTTTCTCTCTTTCGCTCTTTATCTATGTCCTCGTAATTAACAATCACCATCTCGTCAGTTGCCGTCGTCGTTCTTCGACACTAATTACAGCATTGAGACGACTTCGACTGTTTATCGATAACAAAATAAAACAAAAATCACATCTCTAATTCTTGAGTCAGCTGTTGTTTAACATCCGTTTCCCGGTTCTTTTCTAATCCGATAAGAAAGTAAAAGTCGGTTGATAACCAACTTATTAGTGTGCAAAGGTACGAAAACCCGGCTTTTACCGTAACTCAAGATTTTGGGGGTGTCTGGGAAATTTCGAAAATTAAGGATCGACCAGTTTGGGCTTTGTCCACAAACTGTGACATTTTATCATGAACAATTAGAACAAGTCTACTCATTCTCTCTCAGATTTTAAAATCTTTTAGATTATATTTTAGCAAAGTCTATCACTTCACTCATACGATTTAATCGAATTTTAAATGGCTGAGACTACCTTTCGTTGAAGCATTCTGGGACAGTTTGAATGATCCACGTATAATATTGGCATGCTATCTTAATTTATGGGATTTCACTAAACATTTCGATGATGGATGACTTTTTAGTCTGAATGATCCCCGGTCGATAGTCTAAATTTAATATGTTACCGAAAACATAAACTGGACATCGTTTCTCTTCAATGTACATTAAAATGTACTTTTCTACCCTTTGTTGATTTGGTTTCAAACCTCCTGACCACCGTCAATTTCTTTCCCACATAGTTCATCCAAATATAATTCTTGAATATCCACTTAAGATTCTATTCCATGTCGTTCCCTGTCATATTTAAATAAATAATATTCTAGCAGCTTTCTCACATATCTCCTCGAAATGCGTCTTGACATAAACACGTAGAGTTCATGAATTCCATGGCGCTTTGGTGTAAAGAGTGCCACAAGCACATATGGTCACAATTTTTTGACGTAGAGCATTTTACACTTGACGCCTTGGTCTACTCAATGCTTTATTCTTTTTCACGCATCGTTTCCATAAGACTAAGTGGCAACCACTATATTTCTTTCCGAAAAATTTAAAAAAGATAATCTATAGAACTATGTTTTATACTGCGTTCAAATATACACCCAAAATCCACTATTGTCGGATTTTGGATTTTTTTATATTGAGTTTGGCCAGTGAAATCCCGTCATAGAGGATTTTGGGGTGGATATCTCCATAAATTACCTCCGATAAAATTGAAAATGATAATCTATAAAACTATTTTTATACTGCGTTCAAATATACACCCAAAATCCACTATTTCCGGATTTTGGATTTTTTTATATTGAGTTTGGTCAGTGAAATCCCGTCAAAGAGGATTTTGGGGTGAATATCTGAAAGCATGATTAAGTGATTATCTGCTTGATTTATATTTGTTTGCTTCTGCAGTAAACAAATTCAATTGAAAGCGAAAATCAAATAAAATAAAAAAAAATATTTCATAATCTCTGATTTAAGGGAAACTCACTACAACTATTTACATATTAAAAATAAAATTAACATGTAACTTTAAGCTAATACATATACTTCATTATGAATAAACATATATTTAATAGGTGAATGGGAAAATTATTTTTAAAAACGCATAACCACACCCCTAACAAACAAGTAACGCATCAAATAACATCATATTTAATAATTGCTTTATTTAAAAATAACTGCAAAAAGCTTGGTATCAGTTAAAAAAACAACAAGTTGTTTAAGCCAACAAAAAAGGAGTTTTTTAAACTCTTTTTTTTGCGTTGATTTTTGCACTTAGCCAACTTGTTTGTTTGCACTTTTCATTGATGATTTAATAACACAACATCCCCGCTGCCAATGATAAACTATTATTAATAAAGCAAAATATTCCATATTTTTTGTCTGTATCAAAAGGCTTTGCCTATGTCGGTGGCGCTTGCGTGGTCAATAGACGTCTGGAAAAAGTCAACAGTGTGGCTATTATTGAAGATACCGGCGGTTTCAGTGGCATCATTGTTGCCGCTCATGAAGTGGGCCATTTGTAAGTAGTAACGTCACCAACTCTGACTCGGTGTGTACGCACACCTTTTCATTTCGCATCCATTCCAGTTAATGGCAAATTGGTATTAACACATTATGAAGTTGTTGAAGATATGAAGACAAAAACAAAAAAAAAATATCATAAACATATCAACTTAATTGAGTAATGAAATTTCCGTTACAAAATTGTCGCCTTTATTTCTTGTTAAACTCAAAGAGACAAACTTGTTTTCGTTCATTTCGTTGGGAATTCAATGAAGTAATGGAATTTATGCATATCCGTCTTGAAAAAACTCACACACAACAAAAATACCAATCTTGTTATACGACGACTGGAGGAGTTTAATTTGTTGCTGTTAATTTAAATATTTTCTTTGTATTTTTTTTTCTTTACGCAGACTTGGTGCTGTTCATGATGGCTCACCACCACCCAGTTATTTGGGCGGTCCCGGCGCCCAACGTTGCCGCTGGGAAGACGGTTTCATAATGTCCGATTTGAGACACACGGAAAGAGGTTTCCGCTGGTCGGCCTGTTCTGTACAAAGTTTTCAACATTTCTTAAAGTAAGTACAAGGAAATCAGAAAAAAACAAATATATATCAAATATACGAAAGAAAGTTGGCTTGGATAGGACGTTTTAACAATTTAAAACGTTTCAACAATTTTAGTCGTTGAGAAATGTTTAATTAGGTTTGAAGCATGGATCCGAAAAAAGTAATTAGTTGAACCTAAAACTGTCGACAAATACTATTCATTCTGAAGCTTAGACTAAAACGAACCTATAAATATAGATAAAAAAATTGGTGAGTTAGAAGAAGGACTATACATTTAAAATATGTCGGTCCTTGGATATGAAAACGTTGGCGCATGATTAATATTGTTTCAAGTATCTTTAACAATCGTACACCACGGCGCATGATTGTTATTAATTAACATGAGATGATCCGTTTATATAAATTAAAATCAATCATACGCCGCAGTATGTGCTTGTTAAAGATAGTTCTAATGATATCAATCATACGCTCCCGTTTTCATATTCATCATACTCAAACATAAATCGAAGATGTACTAAAGACTGCAATAGCATTTATGCTTCTAATTGAAATGTATTCGATATTCTACGGCCATTTTACACTCTTTGATATTACCATTATGAAATCGATGAACTGAAGAAACATATAGTTTCTGAGATATGAAGAATCAAAACTTTACAATATCTAATTCATTATTAGAACATAATATGAATCATACGCCTCTGTGTACAACGTTATGCGATTGTTCTTTTATATAAAATGAATATTAATCATACGCTACGAGGTTCCTTATAACTGCGTGATTCCTTCTAATATACAAATTAATATTGATCATACGCTGCGTGGTTAATTTTAATATACAAAAACTTCAAACTTTATAAATAATATCTAATTAATTATTAGAAATTAATTAGAATCATACGCCCCAGGGTACAACGCGCTGCGTGGTTCTTTTATATAAAAATTAATATTAATCATACGCTGCGTGGTTTCTTTTATATAAAAATGAATATTAATCATACGCTGCGTGGTTTCTTTTATATAAAAATGAATATTAATCATACGCTGCGTGGTTTCTTTTAATGTACAAATTAATATTAATCATACAATGAGTGATTCATTTTAATATACAAATTAATATTGATCAACACGCTGCGAGGTTGAATTTGAAGCCAGGAATTTCTATTGATTGAGTTTCCGAATTCTTCTGAATTGGAAACTACATTAATATTGATCAACACGCTGCGAGGTTGAATTTGAAGCCAGGAATTTCTATTGATTGAGTTTCCGGATTCTTCTGAATTGGAAACTACATTAATATTGATCAACACGCTGCGAGGTTGAATTTGAAGCCAGGAATTTCTATTGAGTTTCCGGATTCTTCTGAATTGGAAACTACATTAATATTGATCATATGCTCCAGGGCATAAAATCTGACATCACGTTCCTTTTTAATAACCAATTAATATTGGTTCCTCTTAATATAATATACAAATTAATATTAATCATACGCTACGTTGTTCATTTTCTTAGAATCTCATCAGTAGCATCGGTTCATACGATTGAGTAATTGAGGCAGAAGCGCACAAAACTAGGAATTACTAATAAAATATTATATGAATTGAAACCTATAGACATTAATCATGGGCACAATACACTGCGTAGTACCTTTTACAAACAAATTAATATGAATCATACGTTCCGGGGTAAAATAAACTGCAGAATCAATTTCGTTCAGGAGAGTAATTAAAAGGGATTTTTGAAATTCCATCAATAGTTTTTGTGATATTGAACTTATTTTTACAAGTTCAATGCGTATAAAATTTAGAGTATTTAGACAGAAGTGCAAAAAACCAGGTATTTCTAATAAAACATCGTCCCGGTAGTAAATCCCTGGTTTCTTCCGAACTGAACGCCCATAGGTACAACTAGATGCGTGGTTATTTTTAATATATAAATTAATATTAATCATACGTTCCGGTGTACAATATGTTGTGATGTCAATTTTAATATACAAATTAATATGAATCATACGTTCCGGCGAACAATTAAATAGGATTATTGAATTCCCAAGGCTAGCTTCGATGATATGAACGTATTTGTCTATAAAAATGTGAGTATTTGAGTCTAAAGTTCACAAAGTCTGGAATTTTTATTGAAACATCATATGAGCCCCGGTACTCAATTGATTTTCCGGATTCTGTGGAATAAAACCTAAATAAATATTAAGCATACGCTTATGGGTACAATACAGAGTGTAGTTCCTTTTAATCAACATACAAATTAATATGAATCATACGTTCCGGGGTACACGTAAATTGGATTCATGAATTCACATGAATTCAGTTGAATTGTAAAAATTGGAGGCAGAAGTCCACAAAGCCAGGAATTTTTAATGAAACATACATATGATCCCTGTGATTAATATTAATCATACGCACATGGGTACAATAAACAACGTATGTACATAGTTCCTTTTAATAGACCTACAAATTAATATGAATCAAAGTAATACATGGATGGATACATTAAATCGCATGAAACATACGTTTCGTGGTACAATACATTGCGGAGTCAATTTTAATATACAAATTAATACAAACCATACGTTCCGCGATACAATTGAAGTGGATTCTTGAAATCGCATGAATAGATTTTTTATATTGAACTTATTTTCATAACATCGATACATTGAGTTTGAGTATGTTAGGATTTTTTAATGAAACACCATAGTCAATTGATTTTTCTGATTGAAACCTAATATAGAGCAAATCGTGGATTCGAGCTTGCAGTCTAAAAGGAAAACTACATTGAAAATAGGAAGCTGCTGGAATTTTCTGCTATTTGGTCCTAAAACGAACGTGTTCGTCTTTGTTTTTTTTTTCTAGTGGTGCCACTGCCACCTGTCTGTACAATGTACCACATGAGGACAATGCCTTGGGCCGTTCCCTGCCCGGTACCTTACTCTCACTGGATGCTCAATGCCGAAGAGATCGAGGCACTTATGCCTGCTTTAAGGATGAACGTGTCTGTGCACAGCTATTCTGTTTCGATGCCCAGACCGGATATTGTGTGGCCTATAGACCGGCGGCCGAAGGCTCGACGTGTGGTAATAATTTGGTAAGTGAAAATAAAATAAATATGAAATATTTACTTGACATTTTTTCTTGTGCCTATATTTAGCATTGTTTGGATGGCCGTTGTGCTGCCTTGCAAGTGGCATCCAACCTTATACCCAATTATGGAGCCCAATATCGCTTAGGCTACAAGTAAGTAGATATTTTTTTTTAATATATAAATTTATTTTAGTATTTGTGTTGAGTTAACGAATTGGATACTGTAGTTTGAACAACTAGCACTACTTTGAACTGAAAATTTTACCTATTTTTATTTACCAACTTTATTCTTCTTTATTCTTATTAACAACTACTTCAAAAAAAAACCAAAAAAAATCTCTGCTCTACACTTTCCTGTCTATCTTTCCAACAAACAAAAATCCAAAAAAACACACAAAATCTTTTCAAACACCACAAAATACAAACCAAACCACAACACCACAAACCAACACAAAATATCACAAAATAAAAAAAACTAAAGATCTAATGAGGCCATTGGTGAGGATAATGAAAGTAAAGCCAAAGAAATCACAAATGTAGAGGAAGATGAAGATGAAGAAGAAGATGACGACGACGACGAGGACGAGGAGGAGGATCAGAATGATCAAGATGAGAAACAGAAGCAGCAGAAAAATAATAGTAGTGAAGAAGAAGAAGAGGAGGAAGATGATGATGAGGAGGAGGAGGAAGAAGAGGAGGACTCTAAGAATGAGAAAGTAGAGAATAAGCTAGGCCACGAAAGCGAAGAGAACTCCTCGGAGAGCCAAGAAAACGACGACTCATCATCGCCTCATGGGTCTGCCAACGACGACGACGATGAAGAGTATTTAACCGATGAGCAGAAGGAACCCTTAGCTCAAGATTTGCATAAACAATATGAGCACAATCATATTGATAAACCCAATGATAATCGCTACGAGGAGTCGATGGTGAAACGCCAAGACAATGAGCAGACCGATAATCTGCAGACTTTAGGCCAAAGACCTTTAATTAATTTGAATACCTATCAATATTTATCACAATTATGGCAAAATTTACAAACATACACAACGACGACCACCACGACAACAACCACCACCAAAAACCCTTTGACAGTATTACACAAACAGCGGCAGGAGGAGCTGGAGGGCCACACGGGCTATGCGGTGTTAAAGTCTGTAACCAAAAGTAAAAGCAGCGGTGATAGTAGGCGAAATGCTACACGAAACACCCTACAACAACACTACACTGACATCATAACAACATTAAAACCCCGAACATTACACTTATCCACCACCACCACCACCAACACACCAACAACACAACCCAACACACCAAGTACCTCAACTTTTGTCAAAACCTTACGCAAACAATTTCAATACTATGTGAAGCTTTTGCAAGCGAATACCGATAGTAATAGAAGTAGAACTAGTCAATCAGCAACAACTACTACTACAACAACAACTCTCAATAAACCCTATTACAATAGCCATACAATTTTGCCTTCTAAACCTTATAGTAGCAGCCTTAGCAACGCGGCCTCCAAGCATCTGTACAATCATAATAAAGCGAATGGCAACGGCGGCCATAATAACAATGGCGGCGATGGCGACAATGAGGGCGACAACGAGGAGGATGACAATGAGGATGATAACGACAACGAGGACGACGACGATGACGGTGGTGATGACAATGATGAGAGCAATGAGACTATAGAGAAACAAAAACGTAAGTTAACCCTACCCATAAGCACCACCACCACCACCATGCAACAGCAACTGCAAATGCAGGCATCACCCCCAACTCCCACCACCACCACCAGCACCAGCACATCCCATGCGGCCAGTTTGGAAAAGGCGTCGGCCACCATACCGCCCCACTATGGCGGCTCACGTTCAAGCCCCACACTGTTCGACACTTATGTGAAAAAGTTACAGGCTCTAAATGTTGCAGCAGCAGCCGCATCCGCCACGGAGGCTACGCCGCTGCGCACCACCGAGCAGCAAGACTCCAAAACTCTGGACAAAACTGAGATCACGCCGCATCCGACATCACAATTCGAGGGACAATTTCTGAAACGTACGCCCACGTTGAGTTCATTTAGCAGTAGCAGTAGCGGTAGTAGTAGTGGTAGTAGTAATAGTGGTAGTATTAGTAGTCCAAAAAATCCATATACTAAACCAATAAAGTCTACCGCCACAACAACAACAGCGAACGCAGCGGCAGCGGCAGCGGCAACTGCCTCAAGTAGTTCTAGCGGTAGCAGTAGTTATACATACATACCTCAGCCTTTGAAAAGTATAGAGGCGGAGGCTGAGGCTGAGGAGGAGGAGGTGGACACGGCAAATACACACCGGCAACAAACACCTCAAACATCCCCAGCTTATGTCACGAATTATATAGGTGACAATAGCAATCGTTTAGCCTCTATAGTACAACAACATCAACAGCCACAACAACATCATCAGCCACAATCACATCATCAACAACAACAGCAACAACACCAGCAACAGCAAAAAACTTTAGCAAAATTGTTGCAACAAACAAATAATTCTCATCAACAACAATCACCAACAGGCAAACAACATAAACACCAGCATCAAGCACCACCACCACCACAACAACTACAACAGCAACACCAACATCATCATCAAACGCAACAGCAACAACAATCGGTAGTAGTAGCCTTCTCGAGTAGTACAACAACAACAACAACGAGAAGGCCCAAAATTAAAACACAAAAACTCATACGTCGATTACGAACACAAATCAAATGAGGTTGCTCTCCAACCCGTCCCCAACCAAACACCCCACAAAGTTGTTAGTTGATTAGTAATAATAACTAATTAACCGAAAACCATACAAGGCATCAAATCAATAAAATTCTAGACACTCGTATAACATAACAAACAAAATCAAAAGCAAAATCGAAATCGAAATTCAAATCCGTTTTCTTAGCGGTAAGCAATATTTTAAATTTAGAAAAAAAAACAAACAAACTTACAACATGGAACGGTAGCTGCCTACCATCTTCCCCCGCCCGCCATTCATTTTCATTTCGCCTATATTTTGTTTTTCTCGATTTAAGTAGTCAAAGCTTTTTCCACTTAGAACTTAAACCATGGATGGTCGGTCATAATTAAATTAAATTCTAAATTCATCAAATCAACAATAGTCGTTATTAGTTGTTTAGTTCCTTAAAATGCCCCTGCATTCCCCCTTAGTTATCAATCAATCATTCATATCATTTATTTTGTTTTTGTTACAAAAAAAATAGAATATTCCAAAAATCTATATATTGCATGTTTCTTTTTTTAGTTTAGTTTAGTTAAATTAAATTAAACAAATTCATTAAAATTCGTAGTTGTTTGTGTAGTTTTGACATTCACACTCTCCCCCCCATAACCCCTTCACAACAATACGTTACGTTACCTATAAGAAATTCCCCAAGTAAATGAGAATTATTTGCTTTGAATTGGAATTCGATCAACTCAATAGCCACTTAAAGTATACTTTTAGTTGTTGTCATGCTCTTCAAAAATTGTTCATACTCAATGGAGATGTGAAATTCAAAGCATACCTTTTGGCGCCCAAGAAATTAAACAACGTTTGCCCGCAATGTCGACGTGGGAGATCCTACTTAAAAGCGGAGAGAGAAAGAGAGTAGTATGGAATCTTAAGAAAAAGTTAAAGGATATATCGTTCTCTAATTAGAATCTCCATCATAGATTCTAAGTTTGGTCAAATTCCAGTTCCACAAACTGGGTCAAAAGATCATTGGAAAAATAACATATAATTTCTCATTCAAAGATTCTCATCCTTAAAAGATGCGCAGAAAATAATAAATTGGCCAGTTTACAAAATAGAAACATCATCAGCCATTCGTAGTAAAATCCATAATAAAAAATTAATATTTAACGCAATATTATTCAAACAATCGATTTGACAAAAAAACGACAATTTGTTACACTTGAACTATAGGCAAAATAGAGATTGTTGTCGTTTTCATTTTCTCGTCATATGCCCTTTAGAAGGACTACGAAATTTCAAAGGATAACATTTTTCAAATAATTATTTTGAATACTTATTACCATCTTACAATACCGACATAAATGTCAAATTAAGGGGAAGAATATCTGTAAAAAATACTTTAAATTTAATATTTTAATTTGTATTAGATTAGTATTAAAAACCATTTCAAGATTTCACACTTATTTTTTTTATTTTATTCATATTTTACTTTTTAGGGGGGAAAATTTAAATGATTGTTAATGCTAAACTAAGACAGATAGAAGCATGTCATTTGAAATGTTTTTAACAGATACTCTCCTCTTTAATTTGACACTTATACCGCTACCATAGGTTGGGAATAAGTATTTAAAATAATTTTTTAAAAATTGTATCCTTTGGAACTTTGTAGTTCTGTGAAAGGGCCAGCAGGATGAGGAAATGAAAAAAAAAATCAACATGAAAAATGTTTAAATTTGCAAACCAGAAAATATTTAATTTATCATGCCTCAGGTTGCCTTGCCATAGGAGAACATCTGCAAATGTCCGGATATGAAAATTCTATTCATCTCTGTCGCAAATAAAAGTTCCCTAGGAATGAAATATTTTGGTAAAAATAAAATGAGAAATGTCATTGTATCGGTACATTTTTTTATAAATCTCAAAAAAAAGGAAATTAGAGATCTGATCAAAGTGAAGAGAAAAATTGACATATCTCATTTTTTTTTTTTTGATTTTTGACTTAGACCACAATCACACTAACTGACACATATGTTCAGTCGTGTATTTCTAATATAAATAATGATTGATAAATGGGATATTAATAATAGATTATGAATCAACCCATCCAAAACTCACATTTATCACTATAAAAGAAATGTGATAGATATTGGAAAGAAAGAAGTGAAACCTGTTCCCGGGTGATATTCATATTATCATTTTACGCCTGCAGTAGAATAGAAAATTCCACATGAATAAATTCCCACGTTAATCGCGATTTATTAGATGAAAATGTTCTTTATTGCTGACCTTTGTAATTGTATATGTCGTATTTGTTCGGCTTGAGGTCATGCCTTAACGAAGAAAAGAAAATTTACGTTTTGTATTTATTTTCCCCAATATTTCAATCAACATTGTTGATCATCTTCAGGGAATCGAACAAATACATCCTAGAAAGACGACCAAGGCTCTCCACACAGAAAATATCAGATCCACATAGCCGGCTTTCGCTGAAGCTACACCAGAACTGAAAATATTTATATATATTTTTTCAAGCAAGAATTGTCATAGGCTGGCGAAAAAATAAAATGGTTTATAAGCCAATTTCTTGTGTACCTTCAGATGATATCCCCAGACCATTAATTTCATTAAAAAACACTACTACCTCGAAACATTTTTTAATTACATTTTAGACCAAATTTCATTTTTTTGCATTTTTTATATGATTTCTGATCGTGCGCTTTTAGAATTTATTTCTTAGTAAAGTTTTTGATTAACCGATTCTTTGAAAATATATAAAACTTCAATCAATAGGCCTGTTCGATTGGGCTTACTAGCTAACGATTAAGAGACTTGATAAGGTGGCATCATTATTGACCATTGGTTTATCTTAAATGGATCAACAAGAAAAATCTGGTAGCAACGCTAAGAGTAAGCTACTTTCTCGTTAATCGAGTAAATTCCATACAAAAATGAAGCTAGTAAGCCCAATCGAACAGGCCTAATATTACCCCTATTGAAATTACCTTCAATAACACTTCCTTTTCTATCACATTACCGAGTTATCTCCTTTGCAGACATTTTTCGCTGTTATTCTACAGCTATTAGAAATAACAAGTAAAAACGGCGTTAAGTTCGGCCGGGCCGAACTTTATATACCCTCCACCATGCATGACTGCATTCCACAGAGGTTGTCAGTTTTCGTAGAAGTGCAGTAATATTACAGGAAAATATAATTTTTTTAATATAGCCAAACCAAAACAAATACAAATATTGAAAAATTAATTTTATAAATAAATATAATATTTTAATTATTTCAAACCATGCTTATAAGGTAATGCTACCAGTACGTCAATTCAAAGAATAAATATTCTTATATTTATCTTTTCAAAGCCATAAATATTGGTAGATAGTGGGTGCTACAGTTGGTTGTATTTCCATTCTATTTTAATTCCAAAAATACAAATTTTGAAAATCCATTATCAGACGTACATAGTGCAAAATAACCTAACTTCATGATTCAACCAATTTTTGCCTTAAAAGAAAAAGTACGAATTTGGAAAAAAACTTTTTATTTTGCGTGTCTATGCAGTCAGAGGAATGGTTGGTACCACTTTTACCCCCTTGACGTATCTACGCAATTAGAATTTCATCATTCTAGCTGTAGTCGTTTAGTTGGTACTATTTATATCCCTCTGTACTATTGTATCCCTTGAAAGTACTAATTACGAAAAATCAGTTTATTTTCCGTGTCTACACACTCAGAGGAATCTATACTCCGAATTTCATGACTCTAGCTGCGGTCATTAGATTGGTACTATTTTTATCCCCTTTTTCCATTTTAACCCCAAAAAGTACGAATTTTGAAAAATCCGTGTAGTTTACTTATCTATGCAATCAGAGGAATGTATACACCGAATTTCATTATTCTAGGTACAGCCGTTTGGTTGGTACCATTTTTATCCCTCATTCCTATTTTACCTCTTAAAAGTACGAATTTGGGAAAAATACTTTTATATTATCTATCTACTCAATTAGAGGAATGTACACACCGAATTTCGTGTTTCTAGCTTTTGTCGTTTAATATGTACCATTTTTATCCCTTTTTTGCCCCATTTCACCCCCTTCAAATAAGAATCACTTTATGGTGCACGTTTTTGCTATAAGGGGAATGCGCATACCAAATATCAAGCAAATATAAACAGACATATTCAAAAAACATGCTTAAATACGCTAAAATATTAGGGATTATTATGGGTATTTTTAGACCTTGTGAGGGAAAAATTGTTCCCTTTGGGCCGATTTCGCCCCATTTCAATCCCAGCCGATCTACGACTATAAGGCGCATTTATGGAAAATTTGAACGTTCTAGCTCCTTTCGTTTAGATGCTAGCATGCTTTCAACAGACGGACAGACGGACGGACGGACATGGCTAGACCATCTTAGAATTTTATGACGATCAAGAATAGTCTCAGGTCGATATTTCAAGGTGTTACAAACGGACTGACAAAGTTAGTATACCCCCATCCTGGAGGTGGAGGGTATAAAAACATATTTGGTTTTCTTGGGACTTTCCTGCAAAAATGATATTTTAAAGGAATTAAAACAGCGTGTTTTGTTTTAATTCTCTTTCGTCCACAGATATTTTTCAAATAGGCATTGTTTTCTTCTTTAGAATGTTAGCTAGTAAAATATGAAAAAAAAATATTTTTATAGAATAAATTATTAAAGAAAATAAATCACTGTTCCAGATTTAATTAGGAATTCCAGCTCGAAGCTCCATAATTTTCTTGATTAGAATACTTAAGAAAATACCTGATGAAATATTAAATAACTGAATGTTGATTGAAATCGCATCTTTTACAAAAAACTACCGCCCATGTGCTGACAACCGCATGATTTCCAAATCGCATTTTTTTTAGCGATTTCGAGATTCTAAATTTTACATTTCTATTTAAAATTGCTATGTTTAACCAAACATCTTCTTCATTTATCCGCCAGTAAAGAAAGAAAACTGAAAACAATTGTTTAAAGTAAAAATGCGAAATTTAGAGACTCGAAATCGCCAAAAAAAATGCGATTTGGAAATCATGCGGTTGTCAGCACATGGGCGTACATCTTCATTGACATACTTTATAATAGTTATACTCTTATATACATTTACATATAATTGATTTCTTCATAAATCCCTCGTTATACATATCTTTCATTCTATAAAAAATGTCCAAACTTCAACTCCATTGAACTTTACTTTAAAAGTCTAAAACTTTCCAATCTACATACATAAATCAATCACCACTATTGAAGCAACTTCTGTAAATGGCCTTTTTAGACACACAAAATATTTGGGCAAAAACGTGTTGTGCAAAATGTAAGACAATACAAAACTTTGTACAAAGCGTTATATTGTACAAATATTTTGTGTGTTAAAAATGACCTTAAATACCTTTTTAGTCACACAAAATATTTGCGCAAAATGTGAGGTAATACGTTTTACATACACTGTAGTGACACACAAATGCAAAATTTTGTGCAAAGCTGCTTTTTTGTGTAAATATTTTGTGTGACCGTAACTATCTCGCTATCTACTCCTCTGTCTCTCTTCAAATATCATCAAACTCTCAAAACTGAGCTACATAACATCTCTCTAAAACAAAAACAAAAGAAATTTCAAAATTACTCTCGTCGTTTCACTACTACTAAAACATTTTACTCTCTCTCTCTCTGTCTGTCTCAACCACACATACATATCTCGACATCTTTAAACACATCCCTCCACTCCACACACCCCACACACTTACACATGCACCAGCCGATCAAAAGCGGAAACGGAAAGTAAAAAAACGAATACCTCCACACCTCACCCACACACACATATAATACACCAATGCCTCTTATCATTACAAGGAAAAGCATGATTCATTAAAAACAAATTCAATACGTATTTAAGAAGTAGAACAAATAATTAAATACTAAACTAATTGCAAAGGATTTTA
Source organism: Polietes domitor (assembly GCA_947397865.1). Lineage (NCBI taxonomy): Eukaryota > Metazoa > Arthropoda > Insecta > Diptera > Muscidae > Polietes > Polietes domitor. The sequence goes on from OX377622.1 coordinate 116,051,829, forward strand.
TGGCATATTTCACATAGATAATTCATGGTATCATAAAAATAAACAAACAAATAACCATCAACCACCCGAGAACTCATACTAAAAACAAAAATTTGGTTAAATGGCGGCTTCATTATACACACGCAAAATATGCAAAACAAACCATGGGAGGCGGAATGCTATATGAATTGCAATGGATTTTAATTATAATAATACAAAGCTAATGGATATGCCTAAAGCCTGGATTGGATTTAAACATTAAGCGTTGAACGGAGTTTGATAATAATGACACAAGCATGTGGGCAGGAAGCTACAATGGAACAAAGTGATTTCCACGGAAGTGAAAATCAACAATTTTTTATCAAGCATTCTAACTTAACCCTCTGCCTTTTTGCCTTTATTTAACATTTAATATATATATATATTTAAACAATTTTTATTAATAATCTCTTATTTTTTGTTTTTCTTTCTCTTCCCTTCTTTCTCTGCGACAGTGGTTAACTATTGGAAGACCTACCCTTTTTGATGTTAATATAAATATATTGTTTTGTTTTGTTCTTACACTAAATACCTGCTGCTGCTGATCGATCGATGCCTTAGAGGATTTAGACAAGTTTCTTAGTATTTAAACATATAAAAAAGGAATTTTAGTTAAAATAATCTCTCCTTCTATAAATCTGTGTCTCATCTATATAATAATATTCATATACACTATACTATAAAAATATATATAAAGAAAACCTATGTTGTATGTACCATTTTGCGTTATTTACTTGTGTATTTGTAAAGGAAAAAGAAAACTTTTTTGTTTGTATAAAGTAATTGCCATTAATTTTAAATAATTCCCATATTAATTCAATTCAAATTGAATCAAATTGTTTGTAGTTAAGTAAGATATGATAAAACAAAAGAAAACACCCAACAGAATTGGAAGATAACTTCGGTTCTGTGGGGGGGAAAACTCGAACAAAAACAACTCGTTTGTTGTTTCTTTTAGTTAGAATTTATTATATAATTATATATATTATTATTGTTTTATGTTTTTTATTTTATTTTTTTTTATATTATGATTGTAAATTATAATTTAATTTTATACATATATTTCACTTTTTGTTAAGCTAAGCTTTTAATATATTTTATTTGTAAATTAATTTTAAAAGAAAAATTATATCATGAATCAGAAGAAGAAGACGAAAAAACTGAAACATTTTCGGCCCATGACATTTTGTAAATTATTATTATTAATAAAAATTTGAAGAAAAAAAATAAAGTCTTTTAATATCGCTATGAAAATCAAAGCAGGAAATCATACTTTTCCTTAAAACAAAAAACAGAAAACAACTATGAAGGGTCTAAATTATTGTCGATAGAGTCGAAGAAAAGGGTATCATACGAAACACATTATAATGTAAGGAGACCAAAGTCCTTGTGTTATAAACTTCAGAAGTGGGATTCTATATCGTAAACTAATGATCGACATCAATTTTTATTTTCTGTAAAAGAAATTAGAAAATCATACTTTTCCCTTCAAAATACATATTGCGATAGAATAGTGTTATATTAGATTCTTAGTAGTAAGATTTGGATACGCTAGAACCTCCTGTTTTGTGAAGTTCGGGAAAAAATGCATGAACCAAAAAATGGTAATCAAAGATGGGGGTAAAATAAACAAAAACGCCAAGGAGTCACCCTCAGTGGGAAACTCCTGTTAATTTTCCTATCCTCTATCTTAAACCCTTGATTTTTATACCCTCCACATCCAGGATGGGGGTATATTCATTCCGTTTGTAACACCTTGAAATATTCATCGGAGACCCCATAAAGTATATATATTCTGGGTCGTGGTAAAATTCTAAGACGATATAGCCATGTCCGTCTGTCTGTCTGTTGAAAGCAAGATAGCGGCCGAACGATATGAGCTAGGAGGTTCAAATTTTTCCTAAATGTGTCTTATGGTTGTAGATCGGTTGGGATTGAAAGTGGACGAAATCGGCCCAGAGGGAAAAATTTTTCCCTCACAAGGACTGAAAATACCACTAATATTTAGAGTATTTTGAACATATTAGCTTGTATTTAGTTGATATTTGTAATGCGCATTCCCTCTATAGCATAAAAGGCACCATAGAGTGATTTTTATTTGTAGGGGGCGAAATGGGACAAAAAGGGATAAAAATGGTACCTATCAAACGACAACAGATAGAAACACGAAATTTGGCGTGTATATTCCTCTAATAGAGTAGATACATAATATAAAACATTTTTTTCTAAATTCGTACTTTTAAGGGGATAAATGGGGATAGAGGGATAAAAATAGTACCAACCTAACGGCTGCACCTAGAATAATGAAATTCGATATATACATTCCTCTGATTGCGTAGACACGTAAAATAAAATAACTTTCCAAAATTCGTACTTTTTGGGGTTCAAACGGAAAAAGGGGATAAAAATAGTACCAACTAAAAGGCTACAGCTAGAATCATGAAATTCAGAGTATATATATATATATATATATATATATATATATATATATATATATATATCTGACTACGTAGACACGAAAAATAAAACGTTTTTTTCCAAATTCGTACTTTCAATGGATACAATGGCTACAGGGGATAAAAATAGTACCAACAAAACGAATACAGCTAGAATGATGAAATTCAGTGACTACGTCCCTCTAATTGTGTAGATATGTAAAATAAAGAGATTTTAGATAGTCCTACTCTTGAGGGGGCAAAATTGGAAAAAGGGGATAAAAATGGTACCAACAAAATGGCCGCTGATAGAATCATGGAATTCGGTGTGTACATTCCTCTGACCCGCATAGCCACGTACAATATTTTTTTCCAAGTTCGTACTTTATTTTGTTGTTTTTACGACAAAAAATGGTAGAATCATGAAGTTACGTACGTGAGAGATAAGGTATTTTCAAAATTTATACTTTTGATATTAAAATAGGAAATACTACCAACCAAACGACTGTAGCTGAAAGTACACTCTCTATCCCCCAATATTTAGGGTGTTTATGATTGCTCCCTTATATTTACTTTATGAATTGAAGTATTATATCCATTATATAAAGGGTGTTTTTATTGGGGTATATATCTTTAAGTTGGCATCACTTTTTAACTGGCGGCCATTTTGTCAGCTGTCAAGTGATTAATATTTAGTTTGGTTTGCCATTTCATCATGAACAGGTTGACAAAAGAACAACGCTTGCAAATCGTGCAAATTTATTTCGAAAGTAATGGTTCAGTTCGCGAAGTTCACCGCAAGCTCCGTCCATTTTATGGTCGACATAATCGTCCATCAGAGCAATTAATTCGGTGATGGATCGTGTGATTTGGATTATTTTCTTTGGGGATATGTGAAGTCGCTCGTCTACGCCAACAAACCAGAAACGTTAGGGGACTTGGAAGCCAACATTCGTGGCGTTATTGCCAATATACGGCCCCATATGCTCGAAAAAGTGGTTGAAAATTGGACCTGTAGAATTGGCTTTATTCGAGCCAGCCGCGGCGGCCACATGCCCGAAATCATATTTAAACATTAATGGCATAAAATTATCCTTCCAATAAAGCCAAATTGATGGACATTAAAACGATTTTCTTGTGTTTTATTTCAATTCGAAGTTCTATACCGCAATAAAAAAACACCCTTTATATATATAGTATGAAATTCGGTGTGTACATACCTCTAAACGTAAAATAGAGGGATTTTTCGAAATTCGTACTTTTAAGGGATATAATTAAAAAGAGGGATAAAAATGGAACCTACCAAACCGCTGAAGTTGAAATCATGAAATTCGGTGTATACATTCTGACTCGAAAAAGTTTTTTTTTAGAAATTTGTACATTTGGGCGGAGAATGGGGCGAATGGGGATATCTTTAAGATTTATACTTTTCTTATCACTTTGTCTGTATCTGGAAATGCTTCTTTCTAATGGCGACTACTTACTTACTTAGCAGGCCTAAAAACAACCATTTCGGTCACAGGCCTGACATAGAATAGATTTCCATACGCTTCGATCTAATGCGCTGGTTCTCCAGCTTCTTACACCAAGTTTTGATAGGTCTTCTTCTACTTGGTCTTTCCACCGGAGCTTCGGTCGTCCTCTTCTACGTTGTCCATCGGGATTTGATTCGAAACATTTCCTTGCTGGAGCGATTTCATCCATACGAGTAACATGACCAAGCCAGCGTAGTCGTTGTAATTTGATTCGTCTGACTATGTCGATTTCTCCGTACAGCTCGTACAACTCATGATTCATTCGATGTCTATACATCCCGTCAACGCAGATAGGGCCATATATTTTTCGTAAAATCTTTCTCTCAAACACTCCTAAAACAGCTTCGTCTGCTTGCGCAAGTACCCATGCTTCTGCGCCATATAATAGCACGGGCTGTATTAGCGTCTTATAGAGTGTAGTTTTCGTTTGTCGAGAGAGGGCTTTATTTCTAAATTGCTTACTCAGTCCATAGTAGCACCTGTTAGCAAGAATAGTTCTACGTTTTATCTCTAGGCTGATGTTGTTAATTTTATTAATGGCGGTGCCGAGGTATATAAACTCACTCATTACCTCGAAGTCGTAGTCACCAACGTTCACAGAATGACCCAATCTTGTTGTTTCTCTGTTCGTTGATACCATTAACTTGGTTTTTTCTTGATTAACTGCCAAACCAACTTTCGCAGATTCCTTTTCGATACTTGTGAATGTTGCAGTTACCTCTCGCAAGGTACGACCTATTATATCGATGTCGTCCGCGTATGCTAGTAACATGTGTTTTCTGGTGTATATTGTGCCGGTTCTGTTTGCTGCAGCATCACGTAATATCTTCTCCAGCAGAATATTGAAGAGATCACAAGAAAGGCTGTCACCCTGTCTGAAGCCACGTTTGGTACTGAAGGGGTCGGAGAGAGTGTTCCCAATTTTTACTGATGATTTCGTTCCAGTTAGGGTCATCTTGCAGAGTCGAATTAATTTTGCTGGTATTCCAAACTCAGACATAGCTTCATACACCTTTCCTCGTATCGGGCTATCGAAAGCGGCTTTGTAATCAACAAAGAGGTGGTATGTGTCGATTTGCTTCTCCTGTGTTTTTTCCAAGATTTGGCGCAATGTGAAGATTTGGTCAGTGGTCGATTTCCCAGGTCTAAAACCGCATTGGTATGGGCCAATTATCTCACTGACTTTAGGTTTCAATCGTTCACATAATATACACGACAGAATTTTATATGCAATAGGCAGGAGACTGATGCCTCTATAGTTGGCGCATATGGTTTTATCTCCTTTCTTATGTACAGGACATAACACACTCACGTACCAATCATCGGGCATGCGTTCTTCCAACCAAATGTTGCAAATGAGTTGATGCATGCTTCTCTCTAACTCATCGCCTCCTACTTTAAACAACTCAGCTGGTAAGCCGTCGGCGCCGGCGGCTTTGTTGTTCTTTAGTCGGGATATTGCTAAATGTATTTCATTTTGGCTGGGTAGTGAGCATTCAACACCATCGTGTATGATTGGTTCCATGCTGTCCTCCTCGTTCAAATCAGCTACTAACAGTCTATTGAAGTGGTCTTTCCATATCTTTATTACACTATCAATATCTGTTATCAGGTTCCCATCTTTGTCCCTACAGGAGGAAACGCCCGTACTAAAACCTTCCGTCTGGTGTTTCACCCTCTGGTAAAATTTTCTTACTTCATTCTGACTCCTGAACATCTCTATTTCTTCACACATACGTCTTTCCATTTCTTTTTTCTTCCGCCGGAACAGACGTTTCTCCTCTCTCCTTTTCTCCCGATACCTCTCCCACGTTCCTCGCGTCACTGTGGACTGCAGCGTTGCCATGTAGGCAGCATTCTTCTCTGCAGTAGCTTCGCGACACTCCTGATCATACCATGGATTCCTAGGACTAGGTTTTTGGAAACCTATCGTGGATTTAGCAGCGTTCTCCAAGGAGTGTGCGATGCGGTGCCATTCTGCGGTGACATCATCGGGACAAGGAGTGCTATTACGTAGCGATTGGGTCAAACGTGTAGTAAAGGCGGCAGCAGATTCCCTGGTGCGCAGCTTTGCGACGTCTAGCTTTCTCTGCGTGGTTACTTGTGCGCTTCTCGCCACGTTCAATCGGGTGCGTATCTTAGCTGCGACAAGATAATGATCTGAATCAATATTTGCACCTCGAATAGATCGCACGTCCAATACGCTGGAACTATGCCTTCCGTCGACAATCACGTGATCAATCTGGTTTCTCGTGACATGATCAGGAGATATCCACGTAGCCTTGTGAATGTTGAGGTGTTTGAACCTGGTGCTGCTAACTACCAAATTGCGGGCCGCAGCGAAGGATATCAGCCTCAAGCCGTTGTCGCTTGTCTCCTCGTGTAGGCTGAATTTCCCGATAGTTGGATTAAAGATCCCTTCCCTTCCTATCTTGCCATTAAAATCTCCTAGAACAATCTTAATATCATGGTTGGGGCAGCGGTCGTATGTCTCCTCTAGGCGCTCGTAAAATAGATCTTTAACTTGTTCGTCTTTATCCTCCGTTGGGGCATGGGCACAAATTAAGCTGATGTGGAAGAATTTCGCTTTGATGCGGATCGTGGCAAGCCGTTCGTCTATCGGGGTAAATCTAGTGACGAGGCGTTTCATTCTTTTGCTCACCACAAATCCACACCCAAACTCATGCCTTTCGCTATGGCAGCTATAGTAGACAGCATCACCTCCAGGAGTCGTAGTGATGCCATGCCCATTCCATCTCATTTCTTGGATGGCAGTTATATCACATCCGTACTTATTCAGTACGTCCGCCAGTTGGATCATTGCACCTGGTCTATACAGTGTTCGCACATTCCAAGTGCAGATCCGTAAATCGTGGTCCTTTATTCGTCTGCGATGGTCGTCAACTTTTAAGGGGGGCCGTTTTCTATTCTTTTTGTCTTTCATTGTAAGATAGTATTTGGAGGTGGATTACAAGTCCAACGCCCCAAACCCATTTTCCGTTCTAGGGTGAACCGCGGCACATATTAGTTCACTATCTCTAGCGGGTGTTAGAGATAGATATATCCAGGTGGCACCTGAGCTAAGCTCGGAGGTCAGTGTCCGCTTGAGATAAGAGAGTGACCAAGATAAGATCTGGGTTTCGCCAGGTTAATAACCACTCAGTCCGTTACTTGATATCTCAAATCCCCAAACCACCCAATGGCGACTGACAATCGCCTAATATTTAGGCATGCTCACTTTCACAATTACAGCATTGTATTTATATATAGTAGTAGATTTTAAACAGTGCGCATAAGTATACATTATAGTTTGAAATAGTAATCAAATATAGTAATGTGAATTAACATATCACAATTTTCGTAATATGATTCTGTACTTCTATGTCTACAGCCTTTAATCTGCTGGTAATACTGTGGAATGCACTCCGTGGTGGAGGGTATATAAGATTCGGCCTGGCCGATCTTAACGCCTTCTTACTTGTTTTATTTTATCTTATCTTTCTTTCATAAGATAAAATAAAACAAGTAAGAAGGCGTTAAGATCGGAAATCCCTCAGGGAATAAATGTAAGACCCCATTACTTTTCACTCCGCAACAGTATATTTTAACTTTTTTATAAAATTTGATGGTCCCCAGTGGAGTGAAATGTATGACCCACCCCCATTATTTGTTCAACCCCACACTTTTAAAGAACATGCCATCTATCTTCAACCCTTCAGGTGGTCTCCAAATGATTTTTTATTTTTTTTATGAAATTAAGGCCCATAACTGCCTCTGAGTCGCCCCTAGAGGGGTTAGGTTAGACCGTCCTCCATTAATTTTCCCTCCCCAACATTTTCCCCAAACATACCTACCCCATATCTCTATTCATTAAGGGGGCTTCAATACAAAAACTACATTTTTATAAAATTTGCTGGTCCCTATAGGAGTCAAATGTATTACCGACAGTCAATATTTTTTCAAACCCCACATTTCCTGAAAACATACATACCCCCTATCTTCAAGCCTTAAGGCGGGTCCCATAATATTTTTTCAACTCCCACTTTTTCTCGGATCATACCTATTTTCAACCCTTAAGGTGGTTCCCATACGAACTTTTTATGTTTCATAATTTTTTATGAAATTAAGGCCCAAAACTGCCTCGGTGTTGCCATTAGTAGCGTTAAATGTAAGACGAACCCCATACGATTTTTTTATAAAAGCGAGAAGTCTGAGTGTGATTTGTTTCCAAAAGTTGATCTAATTCGAAAATGAATATAGTTTGAAACTGTGAATCAAATTAATTTATTTTTATCATGCGATGGACATTTCTTTCAACCTGAAGCAAAAATATTTTTCCTCTTCGATATGGCACAGCACATTGTTATAGTCATATATTAATGTAACGCCTCTTTCGGCTTCGTCATTGGCATTTTAATTGAAGCAATATTTCTAGCGCTTGCTTGTAGTCTTCGCACTCTTCCTAGGATTCTGGATCGGGCGCAATGAAATCTGTTGATCCGGAGGAATGCATTTGATGCTGCGACTCGTTGCCTTTGTAACTCGCTTACGCAAAACCATTCCGGCATCGGCAACTTCTTGGCCAGTGACTAAATCACTCGATTCGGTGAATGAAAACTTGGCAACTGAAATTACATATACATACATACATGTGTAAATATGAATATTTCATATATTTATAATACCACCCGCTGTAGTGACTTTGTTTTGAAGTTTTGCGCGATTTTTCTGTTCTTTTCGTCACTTTCGTCAGCACTTATTTTAGGCTGTCCAGTGCCATAACAATACATCTTGAGCACTAGTTTTCGAGACGGCAGTTTCTTTCCTATTATTTTCGAACGTGGTTGGTCGATTAGAAAAAGTTCGGTAGGCGATCTCAAATTGCTTGATGTCATTTTTGTTTTAAATAATTCACAAACTGATTTCGCAATAATATTGGTTTTAGTCGAGCTCAACGTCTTGAGTTTGAATTTTGTTATTTGATATTGGACATTATCAGGAATACTGAAATACCAATCTAAAACACGACGAAGAGGGAAAATTAATGGGTGTCGGTTTTACATTTACCCCTTTTAGGGAATACTCCCGGGTAGTTTTGGAGCTTAACTTCATAAAAAATATAAAAAATTCGTTTGTGTACCACTTTGTGGGTTGAAGGTAGAGGGTAGGTATGTTTTGAGAAAATCTGGTGGTTGAAAAAATATTAGGGATCGGTCATACATTTGACTCCACTATGCGTCTCCTTGGGGAAGTTAGAGCAGTGGGAGCCAATTTTATAAAAATGTAGTTTTTGCGTGGGAGCCACCTGAAGGAGTAACGAAAGGAAGAAGGTATACTTGGGATAAATGTTGGGAATGTAAAATTAATGGGGGTCGGTCTTATTTTTTAATGCCTCTCTGGCGACTCCGAGGCAGTTTCCGGCTTTTCTTTCATAAAAAATTATTAAAAATACAAAATTCGTATGGGGAACTCCTAAGGATTGAAAATGGAGGTATGTTGCGAGAAAATGTGTGGGTTGAATAAATATTGGGGGTCGGTCATACATTAAACTCCAATAGGGCCGAATAGGGTTCGGTTTTACATTTAACCCCTCTTGGGGCGACTCAAAGGCGTTTTGGGGAGTTTTTTGTATTTTTACCACTTCTCCCCCATATTTAAACACGAATATCGCCCACCCACATTTTTTGACTTATGCAAATCCAGTCTATCCAATTATTATCACTAAGAATCTCATAAAATACTACCCCTCTCTATTCGTCATGGCATTCAAGAGATTTGATATTTGGCCAAAATACTACCGCGGCTTACAACTAATACTCTAACATTAGCTTTCATTAGAATTTTTAGAATTTCTTTTCAAGGATCCATTGCCACAAAAATATACTACTTCAACTGTCCAAAAAACAACTACAAAGTCTAAAACGTAACGCAAAGATAAAAATTAAAATAAAAGATAGAAATTATCTTGCCGAACTCAATAAAATGAAGCATGATCGTATTTAGACTTTTGTCAATACTTTTTTTTACTTTTTCGTAAGTATTTTCCTACGTTAGTGTTGAAATATGGATTTTTATCTTATCAATAAAAAGGGAGATTTCAACAAAACTGTATCATTATATTTTTTCATAACGTTTCTGGACTCGTCCGGGAGCAGACCATAATGGTCATATGTTGTCTTTTGTCGGCCACTGTACATAAATGAAATTTAATTTTAATTTGAAATATCGAATAAAAATACAATTGATTCTTTAAAGACTGCGTTATAATTTGTTTCTACAATAACTAGCTTCTCAATCATATCAGTCAATAGCTGATGCGATGCATGTAAATTTATCATCGAAGCATGTGAAAATAAACGCTCCACGATGTTAAAATCTGTAGATATGTATTCTCCTTATTATCATATTCAATATGATCTCCACTTACTTCTATATCAGTAATAGAGACGATGGCTTATCTTTCGGCACCAAATATTTGGAATGCTCTATAAAAAATACTCTTATCGTTGTCGTTTGATATCATACCCATTTTGTAATTCCGTTTGCAAAACTAAAAATATTCAACAACCTTTATGAAATTATTAGACAAGCTCGAGATCATGAAGACTACTAGAGTTTAGGGATATACATTCCATATCAACTTCATATTTAATAATTTCTAACAATAAGCATGAAAGAATTCATTTGATATTATGATGAAAGGAAACATTTTTAAGTTTAATAAATAAAATTAAGATGATACTAATTCTTTATTGTGGGGATAGATGTGAGAACTGGCATATTCCCTTGAAGTCGACTAGCAGTCTATCGATTTTCTCATCAACTAATTAGAGTCCCGCAAGATTGTGCAGGCTTTCAGTAGAATAATGCCAATGTAATTTGTGTATCATTATGAGAAGTTTATTTTGTGAAAAATAAAATAAGATATTATAATGAGAAAGTTATTTTAATAAAATTCTATATTCACCGAGAGCTCAAAAATAGAGATATGTAAATACAGGCGTAAGAATTTTTAGTAGTCTGTCAACGCGTTTGAATGCCATTTCAGGCTCATATTGCCACAATAGCTGGGCCGATAGAAATATCCTGGAACGGAGATTACGATCAGGCAGCTTGCAATCAAAGTCGTTGAACACTTTGTGAGGATGAGAACACATTTTATGTCACTCTCCAATGTTGCAAAGACGGTTCAGATTTGAATTTTTGGTCAGATTTTCCACATTTCGTTCAATTTCACCTTGGAAAATATTCAGAAATTATTCTTTGGCAGCATATTCTGTGTAACTTCCATCCGATATAACTACATAATGGACACAGATTTAATACAATTTTATTAATTTTCCTCATACGTATCAGGTTCTCTTAAACCAAAAGAAACCTCTTCTGTTTGGACGAACATTGAACTTTATTTTAATGGAATTTGCAAAATTGATCTAGCAATCAGTAATAGAGAAATCAAAGAAATTTTTAAACATCCTGATTTGCATTAAAAATGTCCCTTAATATATTTAGCTAAACCCTTATAATTAGCCCTAAATAATAAAACAGGACGGACATTAGTTAAATATTTAATATTAAAAATTAAAAAAATACTTGCCGCCCAATACAAAACAGCTGATTCGATTAGAGATGATATATTGTCGATAACTGCGATCACACACCAACAGGATTACTCGCAGTACGTATTACAGTCATTTCATATCAGGCAGCTACTCTGTAACTCTAGTTTATAGCCTTTTCAGACTGCATGCGAAATCTAGCTGAAATCGAAAAAGGGCGATT